>OU343054.1:38340133-38990974 GCA_910593695.2 Ocypus olens
GTAATGCACGCTAGAGAAATAAATCTTCGATTTTTTTATTACGTCCATTTTCTCAATAAAACTTTATTCATACATTTCTTATAGATTTTAATATAGAAATAAATACCAATCAATAATAATAACTTACTACAAAAAATAATGTTGGTAAAAATCAAACTATTATCTTTTAATTTTTATGCTATTAAGGAATTCATTATTTTTTGCTGCCCAAAACAGCGAATGGATAAAATAAACCATGAAATGAACATTAGATACATAATTTGCGAATATTTGAACGTGTGAAATACCCGAAATGTCCATTTATGTGACGTTTATAAATTCAAAACTTACTAAAGTAAGGAGATATTGTAAATCTAAAAAAAATATGACTTACATCTACATTCAAATCCTTATTTCGAATAACTCTATCGACTTTTTTCTGACTACATAGTTTCGACAAATAAGTGTGTCAGTTTCGGACATAATTATTTTTTAAATGAGAACCGAAACTTTCAAATGACGAGTGTATCCTAAAATAAGTTTTTCAAAGCAAAAATTTTGTAAATCAGGGCTTGACGTTACTAATATGGCGGAATCGTAAGTGGTTTTTTCTACCGTTTGTTTACTCATGACTTTACTAGTTTAGAGTTTTTCGAACAATTTTAAATTGTATATAACATTTACTAAATTAAAAATTGGTGGTTAAATAATAGCCTAAATTATACTATTTCAAGTAACGTTCGATGATTTTATAAACTTATATTTGCCTGAGCTATAAATCTGAGATATTTTTTCAGCTAAATCGCCGGAAATAAATAATGAATACCAATATAATATTTAATAAAAAATGTATTGGTTTTGATTTTCAAAAGTAAACTGATTTTTCTTCGAATAATGAATAATGCATAATTTACGGTATTAAACCTGTATTTGATAATCCTTTTGTGCCGTAAATTGTGTGTGTAATAGAGAAAAGTTAGACAGAACAACATAATGACAAATCTTTTTTTTTTCATTTTAAAATTTAATTTGAATTCATAAATTTTAGAATAATTTGCCTAATATTATAAACATAGTAAGATATGCTAAATTTGCGAAGTAAAAAAAATATAAATTGTGTTAATTGTGAGTTAAAATTATAAAACGTATCGGGAAGCAGCTGAAATATTTAATAAGAAACATCCAGACACAAATGTACATACAATAATTAATATTTTGAAATGAAAATAATTAAAACATATGGATATGTTAAAAATAAATTAAATAACAAACGTCGATAACTGAGGACTTTAAAGTGAGGACTTTAAATGTAATGTTATCTACAATAGAATATATTAAATATTAGCTGCGCAAAAGGGTAAAGATATGATGGCAAATATTTTGAAAGCACACAAATTCCACCCATATAAACCACATTAAAACCTAGAGATTATGTTAGTGGTTTCAATTTTTGTTCTCTTATCCAAGGAGAGTTAGAAGAGCATCCATTTTGGGTTAGAATAATCATGTTTGAAGATGAAGCTTCATTTAATTCAAATGGTACAGTGAGTTCCCAAAATTGTCGATGATGGAATGACCTTCAACCCTAACTAACTAACGAAATAAATATTCATTACTGTAGTATTGTGTACATTTTTATCTGGATGTTTGTTATAATATATTTCAGCTGCTTCCCGATACGTTTTATAATTTTCAATCACAATTAATACAATTTCTATTTTTTCTCCAAACTCAATGTCACCGGAATTACTATTCATTTATAATGTTTAAATAATATCTGATGTTTAATGACAGACCTGTCACTGTCATTTCAACATTTGAAATATCAATGTGCATGTATCACTGTAGAGAAAAAGAAAAATTACAAAATCTTATTTTTAGCAACAGGTATACATGACTGTATGATTGAACCCAGTTTTCAATTCTAAATAACTTTTCTTTATAACAGTTCTTGATATTGTCAAAAATAAAGGTACTTTATTCTGGAACAAAATTCATATTTTCACACAAACTCCGTATATGACCAAAAAAATTTGACAGCTGATGGTTGCATTTTAGGTTTTGGACCATGCAGAACTTTTTATAAAGAATAACTTTTTTCCTAAAATTAATTTTCAAATGGGATGGTTGAGAAGCTGCAAACTAACATCATTTATTACAATGCAAAAAAAAATTAAATATATTGATACCAACATAAGCACAACTTATAAGATGAATTGATATGTAGTGAATTTATTACTGTGAACTTTTAAAGTTTTCATATTAAGTTTTAAGTGGTACTATATTAAAATTTAATTATTTAACTGTTGATATGTTAACTTTGATAACCGAAATACGAGAAAATGTAATTCATGTCAATGTCATTTTCCTAAAAATTAAGCAAAAACCTATGAATTACAATCTATTGTCTGTTATAAAAATGTTCTAATTATAAGAACAATCAGTTCGCTGTAAAAAGATAAAATTTTAATATGGATTTTAAGCAAATATTTTCATATGTTAAAATATGGTCCAAAAGTTAATTTGCAAAATCTTAACGGCCGTGGTAATAAAATACACGGCATATTATAACATACTCCCTAAAAGCATAATCTATTAATAATATATCATCTAAACCTATAATTTGACTAAATTACAATGTTCGAAAGACATTTATTAGCAAAATATGTAAATTTAGAAAAACAAATTGAAATTGTATTTAATTAAAATATTTGATACAATTAAAATTATTTACCGTTTTGTGCCAGTTATTGAATTCAAATCACATAAATTCAATGGGCAATTGACTCTTAGCTCGATTCGTACTAGATGATACTTGTAATAATCATAATACTGAAATAAAATTGCAACGGATATGCCCGTGTGTCACATCACTGAAATCAGCAAAAAAAATCTGATTTAAATATGTATATATCATAAATTGTGCCCACAATGAAAACGAAAGCTAAGTGTAAAAAAACAAAAACTAACCCTGTAGATAAAAATCGTTCGCCATTTGATAAGACGTAAAAAGATGCCGTAGGAACGTTTTTACGAAATTACGATTTACACTTCTTTCCAAACTGCAGAGAAACCGTTAAAATAATTTAAATGTTAAAGCAGATTATTAATCAACATAAAATTCTGCAAAAGTGTCGAATTTAAACCTACCCTCTATTTCCTATAATAAGCTATATCCCCATACTCGCCCTCGAATTTCAATCACCCTTTATATTTCACCCGATAGCTGACGAGGCAATTCAAGTTCAATTACTCAAAATATAGCTTTAAAACATTTTCGCATATTCTGTTATATTTTTTATACCAGAAAAGTTTTAAATGTATAAACCTCACTAAAGACGGTTGTAACATAATTAGTATTATCAACCTACCTAAAATAACTGGATGTAACAATAGTTTCAAAAAGGCCAATAATTTTAATTCTATTACAAAAGTTTGCTGTAAAAGTTGTGAGCTTTCATACATTTAAAACATCAAGAGACTATTTTTATTGTCCCAACAGAAATCTTGGAGCATGTCAAGCACAAACATAAAAAATCACTTTTTGTCAAGGTTATTTAATTAAGCCATGCATATTCTAAAGCTATGCTTATTCTAAAATATTTATTTTACCATTTTTCAATTAGTTTATAAGGCACATTTTGATCATAAACCCAAACTTAAAATGTTTGTACAATAAAATTAGGTTAAATTATTAGTTCAAAGGGTATGGTTTAATACTCGTTTTTTTATAGATATTATATAAATTTATGGTTTCATCGTACAAATCCTTGTCGTGTGGGACCCAAAAATATTTATGGGGGCCTATTTAGGTTATTGGAGAGATAATTTCGGAAAAATTGTATTGTCATGCTCCGCTGTTTATAATTATTTAAATCCGAAGGGTAAGTACATAACAAATCATTCTCGTTTTTCTCCTGTGCTAAGTTCCTTTATTATCCAGTAACCAATATTTATAAATTATTGTTTTCTGTGGTTACATACAAAAGTATTTTAAAAGGATAACAGACAAGAGTTTGCTAATATGCATAATTATGTAATATTAACGTGATTATTTCCGTTTTTGGCCTCTTCAACTACCATTTTTTGACTTCGATTTCGTTCTGAGCCGAAACTTTGTGATGGTTATAAATTTAAAAAAACATATAAATAAGGAGTCTAAATCTAGTTCATAGCGTAGCTTTGAGTGGTTTATCTTTCAAATTGTATTAACAAAAAAAGTCATTGCTTCAATTTGTGGATATTATTTTTATTTCCTTAATTTGAAAGTTAATACAGACATTTTCATATTTATTTTCAAAAACAAAACTCTCATTAGCGTAATGAAATTGATTTGCCAAAGGCAATAAACTTTACATGTGGAAACATTTTGGGGGTTATTAATATTTTGAAAAAATGATGGGATGTTCAAATTCAATTTTTGAACATGGTAAGGAAATTACAAACATACGTTAGCCCTTATGATAAAATTGACACTGACAAATTGATTTCATGACATTACCAGTGTTTCGTTTTCGGCATTGAATATGAAAATTATAAATTTAATTTATCTTGAATTTGATACTATTTTAAATTGAAAATTCACGTGACTTTTAAACGTTTAATTGTAAAAAACTGTAAGAAAAATAATATTTGTCTGCCTTTTAAATTAAAAGGGAAAAAAGGTTTAAAAAACTACAAGAGCTTAAAACAACTGAAAACGGAAATTTTTCCTCACGAAGATACTTCACGATTTATAAATGAGGATTATATTCAAGATAAAATAATTCTAGATTTAAATATTATTCACGTTAAATCTTTATATTGAAACTGCATTTTTAGTGTTTATAGTACTAGGAAAGTTGTATTTTCAAACATTTATAATATCCAGATGTCGGCATTGTTCGTCTCAGCAGTCGAAAGCAGGTACCAAGCGTCCCTTTAAATTTTTAAAAGGAATTCCTAGAAAAGAGGACAGACGACTCATTTCAAAATCCGGTTCAAACCAATATCATTCATATTGTTTATTCTGGAGACTTCCACTTCTTTATACATGTTGAATAATATAATAAAACACTTTTCACTTTGTTTTGTATAACATGGTAATATATTCAAATTGAACCGGATGAGAAATGCTTGTTTTATTTTCATGTTTGAAAATGGTAGGCGTTGTTAGCGAAACATATTATACAACATAATTCATATTTTATTTATCCTTCGAGTATATTCAAATTCTAAATAGTATTTCTCATTATCTCTATAGTTGTGGTTTTTATAGTCGTTTGTAGCGATACTTGCCGCTACATAGTAAATTTTATACACAAAACATATAACTTTTAAAAGTAACCTGATAAATTATAAATACATTCATGAATCTTTTAAATAACTTATAATCCTTAATAAATGAACCATTTATGTTAATACTATAATTCATAGAAGTATATTTTTTTAAGTAAACAGAAGTTTTTCAATATATCGAAATTTTGTAAGTGATAAAAGAAAATCATTCGTTGTAGATAATTAAGAGAAACATCTTATTTTTAATTGTTACAATAATACAAATGAGTGAAATAAGTAGAGTTTACACTATATTTAATGGTAATGCATATCTATAGTATAGATCTTTATTTAATAAAAAAATTATCAAGTTGACTTTGATTTTAAAATACTTCATATGCAACTTGTAATTTTTAAAATGAAATTGCTGAACTTTCTAATTGAACCCCTGTATAATTAGAAATAGATTATAGCAAGGTATAATCATTTTAAATTACGCACAAGACATTGTACATAAATTATTAACAAAATGTTTTGTAGCGTTTTTATAATTAAACATTTTTTATTTTAAGTAGAAAATGTGCATATTTTAACAAAATATAGAAAAACAATTGGTACAAAAGTTGTGCAGAATAGTGATTTGCACATTATAAAAAAAAATCGGAATTTATACAGGGTGGTTCAATAAAAGTTATACACAAAACTTTTCTTTTTTTTAATGGAACACAATATATATTTTTACATTTTTAGATTCCTCATTACGTAAGGATTATTGAAACGATATAAAGTTCTATGGGTTTGAACCATATCGTTTCTATGTTATTCAGTTGTTTATATAAAAATTTGAACAAATTTGTCCCAGCTATAGTTAATTTAGTTGTACAGTTTTTTTGATCATTGGTCTTCAAAATTACTGATGAGATTTCGAAAAGTACTTAATCTTTATAAAGTGTTCATTTTGGAAATCTCTACAATTATTGTTAATGAAAATTTCATGTAGAAATTATTATTTGATAATATTGGAACGAAAATTTCAAATTATTTTCATTATCAATACTTGTAGAGAATTCTAAAATGAACACTTTATAAAGAATAAGTATTTTTCGAAATCTCACTAGTCTTTGAAAAAATTGATATACCGGGTGTAACTGAATTCTGGTAGACCCCGAATATCTTTTTTATCTTTACATATATCGTTTTGAAATTTAGGATGGTGCTTTAAGAGAATAAATTGGGTCAGCAAGCGGAATTTTAGATTTAATAAAAAATCTATTTCCGGTTTAACCGGAAATGGCCTTCTTTTCTATTTCAGATAGAACACCCTGTATATTTTTACATAATTTAATTCCTATCTATATTCTGAGTTCATAGATGTATCATAAGTGACCATCCGGTTGTTTATTTTTTGTTTAAAATTAATTTAAATTTGTTTTTTGTGTAAATTTAATTTAAATTTAAACAAAAGACTAACAACCAAAAGGTCACTTATGATACGTCTCTAAACTCAGAATTTAGAGACGAATTAAATTATGTAAAAATATACAGATTGTTCCGTCTGAAATAGAAAAGTTGTGGTCATTGGAAATGGAAATGGAATTTTGATAAAAAATCCACATGTCGATACACTTTATTCCCTTAAAACACTAAACTAAATTTCATAAAGATATATGTAAAAATGCAAATTATAGGCATCAAATATCATTTGAATAGTGTTCTTAAGGAACAAAGTATGTCAATATGTAGACTTTTAATAACAATTCCATTTCCGGTTTAACTTTTCTATTTCAAATAAAAATCAAAATCAAAATTAAAATTACAATCAAAATCAAAATTTAAATCAAAATCAAAATCAAAATCAAAATTAAAATCAAAGTCAAAATCAAAATCGAAATCGAAATCGAAATCGAAATCGAAATCGAAATCGAAATCGAAATCGAAATCGAAATCGAAATCGAAATCGAAATCAAAATCAAAATCAAAATCAAAATCAAAATTCAAATTGTAATTACAATTACAATTGAAAAAAAATTAAAATCAAAGCTAAAATCTGTATTATTATCATAAATCGCGTTCTGTGAATCAAAGAGCGAATTGGCGTGTTTAATAACCATATTAAAAACGCAAATGCGTGTTTAATGAAATTAAGGCTTGGTCGAATGTACTTAATATTTTATATGCAGCTATTTAATAAAGTATTATATAGAAAATGTACCCCATTTATGCTGCCCATACAATTTAATAATGCGCATATTATAACATTTTCGTGAACAAAGATATATATATATATATATATATATATATAGATATATATATATATATATATATATATATATATATATATACATATATATATTTATATATATAAACATGCAAATGATATTTGGGGTCTACCAGAATTCAGTTACACCCGGTATATAAGATACAAATTGCAATATTGTGCTTAATGTTAAAAATCTTGAATCTGAATCTTTATGTTTTATTTTAATTCATTTAATTACTTATATTTTATTTATTTATTTATTTGGTATTACATTTTTATTTTATTATCTATTGGAAGCGTTGCGCGGGCAAGAAAATGCGTGACAAGGACTTTCTTTGCAAATTATAAGACGGTCACATCTCCACGGCAACATTGCTTTTCACACACTTACACACATTTTCATGGCATGCAATATTAGTGGCACCATAAATTGATACCAGTCATATTTGTGACACCATGTGTTAACTTTTCACGTTTCATAATATTTGTGGCACATTTGATTTTTTTGCAATAACTTTTGTTATATGGAGGGTATCGTAAAATTAACCACATATTCAGAAATAATGGAAAGAAGCGCAGCGGAACGACAGTATCTTAACAAAAGCGCCACAAATGGGGATATATCATGCGGTGCCACAAATATGTAGGGACGTGTAATGGTGTGTGTGTGTGTGTGTGTGTGTGTGTGTGTGTGTGTGTGTGTGTGTGCGCTGTATCTCAAAAACTAATAGACCAATTGAAATGAAACTTTAAACATAAGTTTTATTTAATAATCCGAAGAACTGAAAAGCTTTTGGTAAAATTTTGTACACCGGAAGTGGGTGTTTACCTTAACTGTTTTTTGTTTTTTGCCAATATTTTCTTAAATGTGAAAAATATCACAAAAACATTTTTACAGATATTGAAGACAATAAAGAAATTCAATTATTTTGTTTGAAAACATTTTTCATAAAATCATAGTTATTCGAGAAAAAAATTTATTTTCTTTTTTTTCATTTTTGGTGTACACTTATGAAACGCTAATAGTTACAGCAAACTTATGTTAATGATAATTGTAGAGAATGCCAAAATGAACAATTTATGAAGAATACGTTTTTTTCGAAATCTCTTTAGTTTTTGAGTAAACTGAGTTTTTTAATTTGAAGTACATTTTTCCATATTTCATAATTTTGACGTTTTAAACGTCAGTTTTATCCGAGTCTACGAAACGTTCGATGCACACTTAAAATATGATTTAAATTGAAAATAAACCATGGAAGCGTAAATATAAATGATACCATCAAGTCGGAGAAAGTAACATGATGGCCACATCACCATTTTTTTATTACACCACAGGATAGGCTTTAAAAACAAAAATTTGGTTGATTTTTGAGGGGCGATTTCACCCCCTAAACATGTGTTTCGGCCAAAACAAAAAATATATGTATGGAATATTTTAGCCCCCTCTACAAATCTACCAAATTTCATTCAAATCTGAGGGGAACACTTGGGTGATTTAAAGTTTCTTGTGGTTTTAATTGGGAATGATTAGAAAATAGTTTCATTCCATCTAAATCTTTTGTTAATTTTCTGTTTTCGGTTACCTGTAATTTAATATCTAAATCCATACAACATTTTCTTAGAAAATTCGGATTCTGCAGAATGAAATACTAGCAAAAATTTAAACAAGGAACAGCAATTTTTTAACAGTTCAGAACGTTTGGATATCAAATTAATAGCGATGCCGAAAATTTCAAAATAAAACTCAATTCTAAATGTTTTTAGGATCCAAAACACTTATAATTGGACATCCGAGTATTTTCCTTATACGAACTTCAGATGAAGATGAGACACTTCTTCCGCTTCTTTGGCAAAATCATTTCCCGGTTAGAAATCGGATACACTTCAGGCAGGGGTCTAGGCGACCAGCCGCTATTTCGGCGACTAAATTTTACAGATTTCGAACGCCGCAGTCCCTCTATTGGTGGTTCGCGGGCTTTACCGGTTTCGCCGCCCCACTAACCGCCGCGGCGCGCCGCCCGCGTGCCGTGCACGCTCTAGCCCCCCGGTATAACGCTACAAAATATTGCGAAGGAACATCTGGCCAAAGCATTTATAAATCAAAATTTCAAGATGGAAGTATAACAGATGCCCATATTTCGATTGTTCTTTTGCAACTTGCGTATGTTAATACCTGTAAATCACTTCAGAAAATATTATTTGGAAGAATCCACGTCCGTCTTCCACACGATGTTGTCACCCAAAAAAAATCCAGTTACATGAAACTGCTGAAGCAACAAGAGAAGAAGTTGACCACATCAAAGCACAGCAGCAGGCACTTGAACCTTCCACAACTATTGTGCAGTAGTAGTAGTAGTAGTATTTTATTAAATGTAATGAAAATACATATATAAATATCCACAGTATTACATATCACAAAAACAATTAAAAATTAATTGAACAATAAAAAAAGAAGTAAAAAATTTAACGTATCATAACTTTCCAACGTCATTGACAATGGTGGATGGAAAAGTTGTTAATTCTGTAGCAGAAACATCATCAAGCATGCGTTGCTATCTTTGTCAAGCTACATCTAACGAATTTAACAACATTGACAAGAGTTTGAAAAAAATCAATAAATGAAGATAATTTAGAATTCGGAATAGCCTCTCTGCATGCTTGAATACGATTCTTTGAATGTTACTTGTATTTATCTTACAAGCTGGATTAGAAAAGTGGCAAGTGCGGGGTGACGAGAAACAAATTATAGAAAAAAAAATATTTGAAAGGGTTTTTTGCGCTAAGTTTGGACTTCTTGTTGATTATCCTAAACAATATAATGGAAACACAAACGACGGCAACACAGCTCGGCTGATAATAATTTTTGAAAATTATGAAACGTCCGCTTCAATTACAAAAGTTGACGCTGACTTGATAAAGCGGTTTTATGTTTTTTTTATAAACATTAATGTTCTGGTTCACGTTCGTGAACTACTTCGAACAGCTTCAAAAAATTTGGATGAAGATGATTTCGTACATCACTTGGGATTTTCTATAGGAAGCTTTTCATGGTGGCCATCATGATGAGGAAAATACAAACACAGGAGGAGGCCCGACGGAGCGAATTTATGTTATATTGCTTGTCATTTTCTGTGGTTTTGAAATGAATGCAAGAAAATTCGTCCAACTGTACTCTTGGTATTTTATGCCAACTACTGTTTATAAAATTCTTATCCACGTGCATAAAATCATAGACACTTTGCTTCTTCCTATTGGACAAATGACGGAAGAAGCTCAAGGGTCATGCAACAAATTAATAAAACGGTACAGAGACGATTTTGCGCGTAAATCTGACCGCGTAAAAAAACATTAATGATGTATTTGGAAGGTTATTAGTAACGTCAGTTCCACTCATTCCAAGCCTCAGAAAACTTCCTGGTAAAAAAAACTGAAAACATCATCTCGGCAAGCGCTAACTTAATTGGCTCCACTCTTCGGTTAATCCATCACTGAATAATGTTATCTTGAATGATTTGGATCTGATGAAGATGATGATGAATGTACATTATCCGAATAATGATAACAAATCCGAATATTTACTCTAATAAATGATTACTACAGTAAAAATAAGTCTAATTTCTTTTTCATTCACTACTTACAAAATTGTGCATTTTTTTTTATTGAAACTTCGAAATATTCCTTATCAACGATCTCGAAAAGCCCTTAAAACAAAACGCGAGAGAATTTAAATAGAAATTTGCAATTTTTTCGATATTTTGAAGTCGCCATTTTGTTTTTGTTTTTTCAAAATCTGGCTTCATATTCGGAAGCAGCGAACTCAGAAACCCTTGTATGCGGAAAACTATAAGGATTTGCTAATTCCTTTATATTTTGGCCACCATTTTAGCATTTGGAAGCACTGTGCGGCGTTTTGAAAATCACGATACTCGTACGCAGTAGGACCCTCACTCTTATTCCAAGTAACACCGGTTCGGTGATATATCCGCATAGAAAACTGCGCACCGCGAAAAGTCCGCACACGAAAACTGCTCACACGGAAAACTCCGCACACAGAAAATAACGTGCAGTGATAATTGCTCACACGAAAATTGCTCACACTGAAAAATGCTCATACGGAAAATTACTCACTTTTATCAGTCCTCTCAGGGTGCGCACCACAAATATTTTTGCTATAATTATTAGATTTCACATTCATTTAAAAGCAACAATATACTGTGTTTTTACTGTAATTTTTGAAAATGTGTTTATTTTTTTAAAAAATGGTGATGTGGCCATCATGTTACTTTCTCCAACTTCATGGTATCATTTATATTCACGCTTTCATGGTTTATTTTTAATTGAAATCATATTTTAAATGTACATCGAGCGTTGCGTAAACTCGGATGAAACTGACGATTAAAACGTCAAAATTATGAAACGGAAAAATTATAATTCAAATTCAAAAACTCGGTTTACTCAAAAACTAACGAGATTTCGAAAAAAACTTATTCTTTAGAAGTTGTTCATTTTGGCATTCTCTACAATTATTATTCACATAAATTTGCTGTAACTATTATCGTTTCATAATTATAAACCAAAAATTTAAAAAAAAATTATAAATTTTTTTCTCGAATGGCAATGATTTTATGAAAAATGTTTTCAAGCAAAAGATGTTCATTTCTTTGTTGTCTTCAATATTTGTTTAAATGTTTTTGTGATATTTCTCATATTTAAGAAAATATTGGCAAAAAACAAAAAACAGTTAAGGTAAACACCCACTTCCGGTGTACAAAATTTTACCAAAAGCTTTTAAGTTCTTCAGATTATCAAATAAGACTTATGTTCAAAGTTTCATATCAATTGCTCTATTAGTTTTTGAGATACAGCGCACACAGACAGACACACACACACACACACACACACACACACACACACACACACAGACACACACACAGACACACACACACACACGCACACAGACACAGTTTTTTTTTTCCAGAAATTGTTGAAATGGCATCTAGGGACCCCAAAACGGATATTTCCGTAAAAAAAAATTTTGAAAAAAAAATCACGATCACAATACTTTCTCGTACTTCGTAACGGAGAAAGTAAAAAATGGTGATGTGGCCATCATGTTACTTTCTCCGATTTAATGGTATCATTTATATTTACGCTTTCATGGTTTATTTTCTATTTAAATCATATTTTAAATGTCCGTAGAACGTTCCGTAGACTCGAGTGAAACTGACGTTTAAAACGTCAAAATTATGAAAGATGGAAAAATTATACTTCAAATCCAAACACTCAGTTTACTCAAAAACTAATGGGATTTCGGAAAAAACTTATTCTTTATAAGTTGTTCATTTTAGCATTCGCTACAATTATTATTAACATAATTTTGCTGTAACTATTATCGTTTTATAATTATAAACCAAAAATTAAAAAAATAATAATACATTTTTTCCTCGAATAACAATGATTTTATGAAAAATATTTTCAAGCAAATGACGTTCATTTCTTTGTTGTTTTCAAAGTTTGTTTAAATGTTTTTGTGATATTTTTCATATTTAAGAAAATATTGGCAAAAAACAAAAAACAGTTAAGGTAAACGCCCTCTTCCGGCGTACGAAATTTTACCAAAAGCTTTTCAGTTCTTCAGATTATCAAATAAGACGGATGTTGAAAGTTTCATATCAATTGCTTTATTAGTTTTTGAGATACAGCGCGCACAGACAGACACACACACACACACACAGACACACACACACACAGACACACACACACACAGACACAAAAATTTTTTTTCCAGAAATTGTTGAAATGGCATCTAGGGACCCCAAAACGGATATTTCCGTAAAAAAAATTTTTGAAAAAAAAATCACGATCACAATACTTTCTCGTACTTCGTAACGGAGAAAGTAAAAAATAGTGATGTGGCCATCATGTAACTTTCTCCGACTTGATGGTATCACTTATATTTACGATTTCATGGTTTATTTTCAGTTTGAATCATATTTTAAATGTACATCGAGCGCTTTGTAAACTCGGAGGAAACTGACGTTTAAAACGTCAAAATTATGAAAGATGGAAAAATTATACTTCAAATATAAAAACTCAATTTATTCAAAAACTAAAGGGATTTTGAAAAAAACTTATTCTTTGTAAATTGTTCATTTTAGCATTCTCTACAATTATTATTAACATACATTTGCTGTAACTATTATCGTTTTATAATTATAAACCAAAAATTAAAAAGTAATAATAAATTTTTTTCTCAAACAAAAATAATTTTATGAAAAATGTTTTCAAGTAAAAGATGTTCATTTCTTTGTTATCTTCAAAGATTGTCTAAATGCTTTTGTGATATTTTTCATATTTAAGAAAATATTGGCAAAAAACAAAAAACAGTTGAGGTAAACGCCCACTTCCGGTGTACGAAATTTTACCAAAAGCTTTTCAGTTCTTCGGATTATCAAATAAGACTTATGTTAAAAGTTTCATATCAATTGCTCTATTAGTTTTTAAGATACAGCGCGCACAGACAGACACACACACACACAGACACAATTTTTTTTTTTCCAGAAATTGTTGAAATGGCATCTAGGGACCCCAAAACGGATATTTCCGTAAAAAAAATTTTTGGAAAAAAAATCACGATCACAATACTTTCTCGTACTTCGTAACGGAGAAAGTAAAAATTTCTAGAAATTGTTGAAATGGCATCTAGGGACCCCAAAACGGATATTTCCGTAAAAAAAATTTTTGGAAAAAAAATCACGATCACAATACTTTCTCGTACTTTGTAACGGAGAAAGTAAAAATGCTGATATGATTCAAAATATCTAGGACTTAACTACGATTTTTGAAAATGTATCCATTTTTGCGTGAGTCATGATTTTTTAATATTTTTTAAGTTGTATATTTGAACAAAGCAAAATAGAAAAAAAATAATACTGATATGATTGAATTACCCAAAAAAAAACTCTAATGCAATAATACATTTAACTTTAAAATTAAATGTGATTTTTGAAAACGAGTCAATTTGTGTTAAACAAAAGAAAAATCGTAAACGAAATTGAGTTCCTCAAATATTTTGATACATCCACAGAACGACTGTCTTTAAAACTAACTGTAATGTTTGAAAATGTGTTTATTTTTGGATGTAATCAATTTTTGATAATTCATGTTTAAAAACATACTGATATAATACGAAACATCAGCCTTTAGAATTAACTGCAATTTTTGAAAATTTATCAATTTTTGCGTGAATTGTGACTTTTTTATATTTTTGTTAAGAAAAATAGAAAAAAAAATACTGATATGATTGAATTCTTTTAAAAAACTCTAATGCAATTATAATACATTTAACTTTAAAATTAACATTGATTTTTGAAATCGAGTCAATTTTTGCGTTAGTTATGAATTTTTGAAAATTAATAATTTAAGTGAAATAATAAAATTTCTAAATTCCTACAACTGTAACGAATTTTAAATTCATTTAAACTTTCAAATTTGTACTCTATGATAAAAAAATCAGAAGAAAATATATTGAATTGCATTGAAGTCTAATGTTTTAAATTTCAATCAAAATTAAATTTCCGCATTGGTTTAATCATTTAATTGATAAGCCGAATTTGCTTTAAAAGATTAAGATCTATAAACAGAACAATACATTTCTGATTTTCCGTTAAAACAATTGCCAAATTATGGCAGATAACAAATGACAACATTCCAAACATTGTCTGGGGAAACGAAATATGCATTCTACGAATTTAAAAGTTGTAAAAGAAAATATTAAAAGTTCAACTTCTATGTAAAAAATAAACCTTTTTGATTTCTCATGTTAGGTTAAAACAAAATAGCAATTTTCCAAACTGAAAATGGGAAAACAAAAATTGCATAGAAGGATAGCAAAAAAGAATCAAAGGAGTAATTCGTTTTAAGAGTTTAAAATTAATTGAAAAAATATACATTTCTGATTTCGAATCAAAATGAGTGCCAAATTCGAGATATAAAACGATTTAATCATTAAATGAATATTTTTTTTAAATTGATTATTTAAGCTCCAGAAAATAAACTCATTCGATGGTGAGAAAGCTATACTTGGTAAGAAGGTAAATGTAATTATAAGATTTTGTACGATTTGTCAATGAGCTGTAGACCTGATGGTCCTTCTATCAATGCCGTATTTTTTTGTATACATTATTGTAGCATAACATTAATGAACTATTGGCCTCATGGTCTCTACTACACCGTTATTTTTGTATTCAGATATTATTAAATTTCATTGAAAAAAATATTATTGTGAATAATTCATTCAATAAATTTTACATAAATGAGCTATTGACCTGATGGTCTCTCTACTCCTATCGTTATTTGTGTTGAGAGATATTATTAAATCGCATTGAAAAATTCACAATAAATTATTCATTCAATAAAGTTTAATTAATTCCATTTAATCGCTTACCAACAGTAGGAACCATCTTCATAACTGATAATCCATTTCCACTAATGTAAATTGCAATATTCTGCACACACTAAAACACGCGAATACTCACTCACTCGGTGGAAGGTAAACTGCCGAATCGAACGGTTTTCAATGACTTAAAAGAGATTTAATCTGGAATGCGTTCATGCATCGTAGATAAGGATTGATAACAGACGACGAAAACATGTGTTTTTTGCAAACATCTACGCCGGATACTAATTGCCTCCGGGGCAAAGGTCAAATGATTCGGCGGTTCGCACTAGGCAAAATTTTCCAGTTCCACCGGTGAGTTTGTTCGGTGTTTTAAATTTTAACAGGGCGACGGAGTTATTCTTGAATTTTAATTTTTGAGTTCACTGGAATTTGAAATACTTTTATTTGATCAGGCGGCGAAGTTGTGAAAATTTCTAACAAGTTTACCGACTCGAAAAAAATTGAAAAATAATAGCCATCGACGTCAAACTTTCTAGAATAACTAGAAATGCATCCTAGATTATGATTTCGTGAAAATCCACTTACACCCCTTCACTGGATTTTAAAATACTTTTATTTGATCAGGCGAAGAAATAGTGAAAATTGAAATATTGATACAGTAAAATTTAATTCTAATCTAGATAAAAAAATAACCTTAATAAAACTAAAAAGAAAACAAATTTAACATACCTGTGATGACATTATCATTAAATTGTTTATTCAAACTAATATATTAGACATTTATACTTTTAAAAACACAGTACATTGTTTTTAAACTAATGTGAAATGAGCAATTTTCGTGTGCGCTATTATTACTGTGCGTTATTTTCTGTGTGCGGAGTTTTCCGCGTGAGGAGTTTTCGTGTGCGGAGTTTTCGCTGTGTGTAGTTTTCTGTGCGCAGTCTTCCATTGCGGATATGTCTGGTCACGGAAAAATTCATAACTTTCTTTTCGATTCGATTATTTGTTTAAATATATATCTTTCTAGAAGTAATGAAAGATAACATCAAAAGCATTTATAAAATCCAATACTGTTTAATTTTTGTATATTGCCTTTATAGTCAATGGAATAGAGATTTATTATTATTAAAGATTATATATTTATATGCACATTTTCGCATACATTGTACACCAATCCAGAAAAAAAAAACGATGCTAGCCACATGTTCAAATTTCAAAAATTCCAACGCAAACATTAATAAACCTTAATGATTTCTCTAAAATCACGAGGCGTTAAATTAAACTAATTTATTGTCGCATCTCGGCGTCATTTTTCTACGAAATAACACAAGAGGCGCGTTTTAAAAATGGCATCAATCAATCCTCGGCACGTTGGGGCCATCTGGCCACAATTAGAATACCGAATTCCTCGCCTCCGTGTTCGTCCCCGAATCATAAAAAAAGAACTACAGCAATTATCCGCCTCCCCCAAAGTCAGGATAGACGCGCATCCCAATTAAATCCAATTAAGTGAAACTTGATGCTAAGCACCGAATTTATTACTCCCATAAAACTATGAACGTTGTCAATAGAAATAATTTATGTTGGCTTTAATTTCTTGAAGAAAGTGGGTTGTATATTAAAAAATAATGATATTGGATATCCGTATCAATATGTAAACATGAAGATGTTGCAATACTTGTCATAATAATAATAATAATTTATTCGTGCCACTAATTTAGAAGTTTTACACAAGTAAAAAAAACATATAGATAATAATAGCAAGCTATACATATTTATTTATAAGACAAGAGATGTTGAATATCAAAATTGACAGAGTTGGAGTATATTTTAAAGAAACAAATGAAAAAAAGCGACTGAATAAAATTGCCATGTTTCCTCAAGAAGCTTTTGATTGATATCTGAAATAAAGTTTAGTCATTAATGAATACGACTACGTATAAAATGGATACTTCATTCCGCCCAACCTTGTACATGCTAAATGTAAATTTAAGTTCTCAGCGGATTGTACTCGTAAGTTGTAAAATTCCTGTTGTGTGTTGCATTTAGTTCAAATGGTCAAAATATTGTAGATAATGAAGGATCTTTCTTAGTTTTTGGATATAAAACACAGATGGCGTTGCGAATTTACTGGGTTTTCTGTGACATTTGATAAGTAGTTTCTTCAAATTAGATATTTTTTAGGGAAATCTTACCCACAGCTTAGCGACCTGTCAGGTGAAAATAGTCTTCAGACAGTCCAAATACACCTACGTTTACAGGTCGCTAAGCTGTGGGTAAAAATTCTCTAAATATTTTGTCTAATTTGAAGGGCTTAAGTGTAATGTATGGCGTTGTATGGCAACAACGCCTTGAAATTGTGAAAAATCTTTTTTGAAAATTAAGTAATATTTACGGTTTGCATGATCGTCTGTCTGAAAGCACTATCAATCGAATGATTCAAAAAATTTAAGGAACTGGTATTAGTTGGTGTTCATAACATGTTGTATCTTAAGCATTTAACTCTTCAGTTTCTTCAAAGAGCACATGAACTACAGCCATTGGATCATTCAAAATGCCTTGCATTTGTTATTTGATTTAAAAACCAACGACAAGATTCTTTCTTTTCGAATAAAGAACATTTTGAAATTGGTGGCCATGTAATAACTAACAAGATCATATTGATTTGGTTAGTGAAAGTGTTGCTGAAGGCCCAGGAATATCTTTTAGTCGATGTTCACAACAAATTGGATACCCTGAATCTGCAACGTTTATCTATGAAGGTATTGGATCATTCGAAACGCCATAAATTTGTCAATTGTATCAAAGTATTTTTTGAAAAAAACTGATCTTTTGCAAATTTTAAAATTGGTTTCTGTGTTAATAAACAAAATTGGCGGATTTGGGGTGAAGAAAATCCAAGACAAAAGCTTTACATCCTAAACGACTCATTGTTTGGTGTGCATTGTGATTAGAAGGACTCATTGCACAGTGGTCCAAAATGCCGAAAATGTGGGCAAAATATGAAGGTGTTATTCGAATTGTATAAAAATTATTATTTCGAGTTGTTTTGAGGTCGCTGATTACGGATCTCAAATTAAAAACTTTGAAAAACAAAATTGTCATTAAAATTCGGACATGAAGCTTTCAATGTCACCGATTAAAAATGCGTAATTAAAAATTTTAATAGAAGTATCAAGTATAGCAGAATGTTTTTTTTTAATAACTTGAGACAACAGAAATTTGTATTTAATTTTAAAAATGTTCATATTTTCATAAAAATTCGGACTTACTGCTTTTCAAGGTCGCCTGTTAAAAATATGTAATCAGAAATTCGAACAATAAAATGGCGGATCTAATATAGCGGCCAAAAATTATGAAAATTGTCATATTTTCATGAAAATTCGGAAAAAAAACTTCACAAGGTCGCTGATTAAAAATATGTAATTACAAATTTGATTAATAAAATGGCGGATCCAATACAGCAGAAAAAAAATTAAAACTGTCGTAAAATTTCGGATAGAGGTTAGGACGGCGCTAACTGTCACACTGCTCGTGAAACCGTTAAGGCTCCTGGAGCGTACCTCTAAATTCATTTAAAGGATTATTCACAAACGGATGAAGACTTAAAAATGAAATTTTGATTTCACCTCTATAAATATATTCTGCAGAGTAGCACGGATTTTTTTTTATAATAATTGTTATGAACAATTTGAATACTAATATTTCTGTTATTGGGGAAAAGGAATCCGTCGTACTCTGGGCTAGTTTGTTTAAAATTTATTATTCAAATTATATTTCTTCATATTTTCAAAACTATATCTGTAATCTCACGAAAATGTTATTCATTTTAATACTCTGTCATAGTGCGGCCTCTGCAGTGTTCATGTCTAGCTGGGCATATGAGACGAGGCATTTCCCAATGTGGCTTGACGCTTTAACTTTACCCACGGTATGTTAATTACACAGAGGTGTTACTACGCTTGTAAATCTTTCGGGGTAAAGGGGATTACCGACTATTACAAAATCACTTGTTTGGAATGTTGGGTATCTATAATTGTATAACAATTCTTCACTGCCAAGATAAACAATGTACAATGTTCAATGTATTAATGGTTAAAATTTCTTCTCTTTAGTCCGGACAACCGGCTATCGACCCGAGGGGTTTTCGCCGATTTCTGCATATTTCATTGAAATATTTTAGATTAGCGAGTAATGTACTACAATATTTGTATCCCGTGCATTAATGGAAAACGTATGTTTAGGTTATCGCGATGACAGACAGATTGAGCCGATTAGGCTATGAGACTTTCATGGGCCTGCTGTTGTAGGGAAAATTTCCTGGATGGTCATGTGAGCTGTCACGCTTGGAATATTTTATCTGAGGTTACGTGAAAAGCCGGATCTATCAGAAGAAGTCACAATCGATTGCTACACTGAAGAACGAAATCAATCGCGTTAATGGTGAGTTAGAACTAGGGACGGACGATATTTCACGTACCTGTGATTTTTCACTAGTATTGACAAATGGTTACTGTTACTAATAGGCGAATTTCACTGCTACTTAAAATCACGGATATTTAAAATCACCGCTACTTAAAATGCTGCTACCTAAAATCACGCATACTTAAAATCACCGCTACTTAAAATACTGCTACTTAAAATCACTGCTACTTAAAATCACTGCAACTTAAAATCACCGCTACTTAAAATCACTACTACTTAAAATCACTGCAGCTTAAAATCACCGCTACTTAAAATCACTGCTACTTAAAATTACCGCTACTTAAAATCACTGCTACTTAAAATTACCGCTGCTTAAAATCACTGCTACTTAAAATCACTGCTATTTAAAGCGTGACTTGAACTGTGATTGCTCCTTAAAATCACAATTGTTACCTAAACAGTGATTGCTACTTAAACTGCGACTGTTACTAAAAACGGGATAGTAAGAAGACAATACAAAATAGCATTTCTAAATATTATTTTATACTCAATACTGTATACTCCCATTTACTCTTACGTTCATGTTCAAATTATGATTTCCATCAACTGAAAAACAAATATATAAAAACAATTGCCACAAATGGTAAACCCAAAATGACTCAAAATTAATTTTAATTTAAGATTCAGTCCGAATATCTAAATATACATTTTGAAATAATACCACGAAACCAATTTTGACATCGCAAACTTCATGGACTGAAAAAAAAATTAAAACAATTCACCAAACTGCGAAAATCTTTAAATGATCCTACTTGTTCAGGTGCTCAAAAAAACAAAAATCTTCAAAAATCCATATCTCGATTGAAAATTGTTGAATTTACAAAAACCAAGTTGATTTTGAATAAGCAATACTTCGGCCATTGAGGATATTTTTTTATGGAATTTTTCCTGCATGTTTTATATTTTCTTCAGCGATGTATTCGTTAAAATGCTCAAAAAATTAAAACCATAATTTTCAAAAATCCATATCTCTATTGAAAACGGTTATATTTACAAAAATCAAACTAATTTTGAATAAGCGGTACTTCGGCCATCGAGGATAATTTTTAATAGAATTTTGCCTGTATGTTTTATATTTTCTTCTGCGATGCTTTTGTTAAAGAGCTCAAAAAATTAAAACGATTTTTTTTTTAAATCCATATCTCTATTGAAAATTGTTGAATCTACAAAAACCAAATTAATTTTGAATAAGCGATACTTCAGCCACTGAGGATGATTTTTTATGGAATTTTTCCTGCGCTCTTATGTTCTTTTCTGCGATGTTTTTGTTCAGGTGCTCAAAAAATTAAATCAACAATTTTCAAAAATCCATATCTCTATTGAAAATAGTTGAATTTATAAAAACCAAACGAATTTTGAATAAGCGGTACTTCGGCCACTGAGGATCATTTTTTACAGAATTTTTTCTCCTTGTTTTATATTTTCTTCTGCTTTTTGTTCTGGTGCTCAAAAAATTAAAACAACAATTATCAAAAATTCATATCTCTAACGAATTTTGAATAAGCGTAACTTCGGCCATTAAGGATAATTTTTATAGAATTTTGCCTGCATGTTTTATATTTTCTTCTGCGATGTTTTTGTTCCGGTGTTCAAAAAATTAAAACTAAAATTTTCAAAAATTCATGTCTCTTGAAAATTGTTGAATTTACAAAAACCAAATTGATTTTGAATAAGGGATACTTCGGCCATTGGGGATAATTCTTTATGGAAGTTCTCCTGCTTTTTTAAATTTTCTTTCTGCGACGTTTTTGTTCAGGTGCTCAAAAAATTAAAACAAAAATCTTTAAAAATCCACATCTCTATTGAAAATTGTTGAATTTACAAAAAACAAATTAATTTTGAATAACCGTTACTTCGGCCATTGAGGATATTTTTTCTTCCGCGATGTTTTCGTTAAAATGCTCAAAAAATTAAAACGAAAATTTTCAAAAATCCATATCTGTATTGAAAACGGTTACATTTATAAAAACCAAACTAATTTTGAATAAGCGGTACTTCGACCATTGAGGATAATTTTTTATAGAATTTTGCCTGAATGTTTTATATTTTCTTCGGCGATGCTTTTGTTAAAGAGCTCAAAAAATTAAAACGAAAATTTTCAAAAATCCATATCTGTATTGAAAAATGCTAAATTTACAAAAACCAAATTGATTTTGAATAAGTGATACTTCGGCCATTGAGGATGATTTTTTATGGAATTCTTCCTGCGCTCTAATGTTCTTTTCTGCGATGTTTTTGTTCAGGTGCTCAAAAAATTAAAACAACTATTTTCAAAAATCCATATCTCTATTGAAAATAGTTCAATTTATAAAAACCAAACGAATTTTGAATAAGCGTAACTTTGGTCATTGAGGATATTTTTTTATAGAATTTTGCCTGCATGTTTTATATTTTCTTCTACGATGTTTTTGTTAAAGTGCTCAAAAAATATAAAAAATTTTAAAAATCCACATCTCTTGAAAATTGTTAAATTTACAAAAACCAAATTGATTTCGAATAAGCGTTACTTCGGCCATTGAGGATATTTTTATGGAATTTTTTTTGCATGTTTTATATTTACTTCTGCGATGTTTTTGTTAAATTGCTCAAAAAATTAAAACGAAAATTTTCAAAAATCCATGTTTATTGAAAATTGTATAATTTACAAAAACCAAATTGATTTTGAATAAGCGTTACTTCGGCCATTGAGGATATTTTTTATAGAATTTTACCTGCATGTTTTATATTTTCTTCTGCGATGTTTTTGTTAAAGTGCTCAAAAAATGTAAACGAAAATTTTTAAAAATCCACATCTCTATTGAAAATTGTTAAATTTACAAAAACCAAATTGATTTTGAATAAGCGTTACTTCGGCCATTGAGGATATTTTTTATAGAATTTTTCTTGCATGTTTTATATTTTCTTCTGCGATGTTTTTGTTCTGGTGTTCACAAAATTAAAACGAAAATTTTCAAAAATCCATGTCTATTGAAAATTGTTGAATTTACAAAAACCAAATTAATTTTGAATAAGGGATACTTCGACCATTGAGGATAATTTTGTATGGAAGTTTTCCTGCTTTTTTAAATTTCTTTCTGCGATGTTTTTGTTCAGGTGCTTAAAAAATTTAAACGAAATTTTTTAAAAATTCACATTTCTATTGAAAATTGTTAAATTTACAAAAACCAAATTTATTTTAAATAAGCGATACTTCGGTTATTGAGGATAATTTTTAACGGAAATTTTCCTGCATGTTTTATATTTTCTTCTGCGATGTTTTTGTTAAAGTGCTCAAAAAATTTAAACGAAAATTTTCAAAAATCCATATCTCTATTGAAAATTGTTAAATTTACAAAAACCAAATTGATTTTGAATAAGCGATACTTCGGACGTTGAGGAAGCTTTTTTATGGATTTTTTTTCTGCGATCTAGTCACAATTTAAAATCACTGATATTAGAAAGTAGCAATCATAGGTAGCAACGTGATTCAAAAGTAGCAGTTTTGCCCATCTCTAGTTAGAACCAATAAGCTAAAAGTCATACAAAGTTTGACAATAGAGTGTATATTTGCGGAGGTATATTGTTTTTTATGATTACATATCATAAATGATATTGTATGGCCAATAAAGTTTTTTTTAAACCAACGCAAATTGTTGTGCTATATTCAAAAATTTAAAAAAACGAACCAAGATCATGTGACCTGACATTCTTGGACTATTTTCTCTGAGGTCACGTGAAAAGCCAGGTCTATAAGAATGACCCACAGTCGATTCCTAAGCTGAAGGACAAAATTAATCATGTTATTGTTGAGTTAAAACCGCAATTATTTATTTAATTTAATTTAATTTATTTATTGGTGTTTAACATATATATAGTTTACACAAGTCAAAATACAAATTAGTAAAAGTAGATGCAATTATATAAAAGGTATAGAACAAATACAAATTATGAAGCGTGTGGTACTTTAGTAGGTGTGATGTGGCAGTACAGACTAACAATTTTTACAAAAAAAAATAAATAGTAACAAGCATAGTATAAAAGATGTTGTCTAAAAACTGATAGAAATAAAAGCTTGTATCACTAGGGAAATAATTTTAAAATTAACAAGATTAACAAGATTGATTCATAAATAATAACAATTAGAATAAAATCAGACAGACATTTATATAAAAGCTTTTTAAAACAGTAACATATAGTTAAAATGGTAAAAATATGGAACTATACAGACACATATATAAAAATAATTGTAAAAAGTTTAAATAAATAAAATAATTAATTGATTAAAAGGACAGTACATAAGTAAAATAAGTAAAATTTGGTATAAATTACTTTACAGCTAAATATGAACATCACAATTTAAAAATTCGTCCCATGAGTGACATATGCTAATATGTCATCAAATAATTCGGGCAATAGAGTGTACATCTGTAAAGCTACAAGGGTATATTGCATTTCGTGTTTACATGTCAACAATTATACTGCAATGACCAACAAAGTGTTAAAACCCAATTACAAGCTGTGATAGCCGAAGGGAGCAAAAACTGTAAATAAATAATTGAATTTTTCGGCATAATATCTTTATTATTGATGATAATGCTGCATAAAGGTATCCTATGTTCGTAACTAAGATATTTTAATTTTCCGAGCAAGTTGGCGGACTTCGGCAGCGCGGCGGAACTATCCAAAATACCATGAAATTGTTTCGGATTGGGGTCAAAGTTTAGTTTATCCTAATTGCACGATTGGGAGTGCCCGATTTACAGATTTATAATGGCGCAGAAGGTGATTTCACCCTTGTAAACCACGAAATTAACGTCCCAAGCCTAAATGATTTATTCACACTTTGTTTACTATTGTGTTCCTGTAATCATCAATTTGATTGAGTACATTTTTCCTTACCCTTATTTTCCATGTATCTTATCTTTACCCAATTATGCGCATGTTCATATGGTTAGACATAATTTATTAAGCAATCCAGCACTTTTTATTTAAGTTTTAATTGTAATTAAAGAATGAAATTTTAATTTTATGTAATAACAGCTTCTGGTATATTAATTGTATATTATTATTTTGGTGGGTTTTACATTGTGGGTGGGAAAACTTTCCAATATCTAGCCGAGTTATCCGTGTTCGCATGTAAATAGGTGATGAGGGGTTGGCTGTTTTCTATTTTAATTGCATCCCCGTTCCGACACTGAATTATTCAGGTCCGTTCGGTCATATTTAATTATAGATTTGACAGTTTTAGTGGCGTCCGCGACGAGGGATAAATAAATTAATGGCGGCGAGAGGGGATGTCGTGTGCTTAATTATTTCCAAGATGTATCGATTACTGGAAACTCTTCCGGTTTAATTTTATAACACTGATTTATTCTCCATTAGATAAAATTATGATTTCACAAGACGCAAACACGAAAAATATATTTACCATCTACAAAAACTCATTTGTGTATACACATTTTCATTATCTCTTAGCTGATAATCACTACAAAGGTCCATACGCAAAATTTGAGTACTAATATTTTAACGGTTTTCCTGTGATGTGCCTACAATAGGACAAACCAACAAAAAGAATTAAATTCATTTTGAAATAACACTAGACTTATCTTGTACAGTACTATTAAGGGCTGATACAATAAAATCATAAAATGTGTCAGGGTAATAACGTTAAATAAATCAAAGAGATTATTTATTATCCTCAATACTTCAGAATATATCGAATGTATTGTGTGCAATGCTGGTAGTAAATGCAGCGATTTAAAGTATTTCTATGTTATTGTTACGACAGTAAATAATCTCCCTAATTTTATGTGCTACCCCCCTGTAAATCTTCAGTCGAATTCTGCGCGCCTGAAATTTACGGCCCTTCGAACCGGATGGGGAAGAGGGACCGGGGGCCAAAAGTTTTGCTCGTAATTTTTAGTGTAATTACACCGGGAAAGATAGTTTTCCAATATTTGTGATTTAGACATCCTAACGCCCTCTTCCAAGGGAAATTTACTGCACGCTCTCTCTTTCCCGCCCCACTCCTCTGCGCCCTAATTTAATAATCCCGCGCGTTTTCCACTCGTAAATAAACAGCGCCGTTTTATGAAATATTAATACCTGGACGGGAATAATGGCGATTAATCATTTATACTTAAGCGTAGGTGAATATTCATGAGGTTCCGTTGAGGGTCGAGCTTTGGTTCGTGTCCTTCCTCATCCTCGGCCCAGGCTCGAGAATATTTATAAACAGGCAGGCGGAGGGTGCGGAATAATTTTGAGGACTTTTCACCCTCGCACGATCTCCGCATTAAGTGAATGTTAACGCTTCTTTGAGAAGGAGAAGGGGTGATATGTTTGTGAATGACTTAGTATAAGCGAGAGCGTACGTAAATATTTATGACGAAAATGTCAATATCTTTGGGTGAAATTATATTGCGTTATTTCTACTGGAAATAAAAAGTAATTAAAAATTGAAAACCCTCACTTGTTGCAGAAGCATTACATTAATTTAATAAAGACCTGAAAATATATACCCAACCAGTTAGTAACTACCAAGTAACGCAAAAATAAGTCGTACTGAAACTATAATTAAATAAATTTAAAAAAATCATAACTTTTAGGTTGGCTCTATTTACAAAAAAGTACAGGTGAAAAATTCACTGTTCACATAGAGGTTTAAGCAAAACAAAGAATACCGCATCAATTGCTGATAGTACAGGGTCGCCATAAAAAAAGTCTGGTCGCCATAAAAAACGAACGGTATTTTGGTTAATTTCTATTGTTTCTTCATAAACTTAACACTGTTAAAAACATCAAACATTAATAGCCAGAGTTAAAAAAATTCCACATACGCGAATGCTGGCGTGCAGTTTCTTCTTAAAAGTATCCACAGTAGATCGTAACACTTCCTCAGGAACAGCAGCTCAGGCGGCCCTTAAGGAATGCTTTAGGTCAGGCGAACCTTTTGAGGTAGGTGTGACAAAATGAAAATTCGAAAAATAACAAATTCGAAACATAATTTTCGTGGCATGTCACACATCACAAAACTAAAGACTAAAAAAATAGAAATATTTATAATTTTTGTATTAATTAATTATAATTTTGTTAATTATTAATTATTATTAAAGTAAGTAATAATATTATTATTAATAACCAACACTGGCCGTTATGAGAGACAAATATTTAAATTGATGCGTGTCACCAAAAATGAGCTCGCGTGTCAGCACTGACGCGTGTCATAGGTTCGACATCACCGCTTTAGGTCTTTAACATTGGCATGACATTTTGCACAAGCCGCTGCCTGTTGAATAGCCCACACAGCGTAATCTATTGGAGTAAACTCTGGCAAAAATGAAGGCCAATCTTCAGCCAAATGAAGTATGGAAAATTCTCTCAAATCCAAGCAATAGTGCCATTCGCTGTATGGGCCTTGCAGAATTTTACCGGAAAGTCCCTTCAACACATTCTTACAATACGATTCTGCAGTCATCCTAATGCCCTGGTCGATAAACACCAAAGGTATTTTTCCATTCGCAGTAATTCCTGCCCAGGACAAAGGATGTGCTGACTTAAAAACGTGTCTGCCCTTATCACTAGCGTCTACCATAGTACGAGAAATTATTCGAAAATTTTGTTTATTAAACTTATCGTCTATAATAAACACTTTCTTAGCTGTAAATCAGACAGAATTGTACCAATTTCCAATAGCGCGCCGAAGAAATCTTCTATACTTTGTTACCCTGTTAGCCACTAGGAATGGACGATATTTCACGTACCTGTGAATTTTCACTAGTATTAAAAAATCACAGGTCGTTACTGTTACTGATAGGCGAATTTCACTGCTACTTAAAATCACTGCTACTTAAAATCGCTGCTACTTAAAATCACTGCTGCTTAAAATCATCGCTACTTAAAATAACTGCTACTTAAAATCACTGCTACTTAAAATCACTGCTACTTAAAATCGCAGCTACTTTAAATCACTGATATTTAAACTCTGACTTAAACTGTGATTGCTCCTTAAAATTGCAACTGCTACCTAAAAACGTGATTGTAAGAAGACAATGGAGAATAGCATTTCTACATATTATTTTATATTCAATACTGTTTACTTCCATTTACTCTTACGCTCATGTTCAAATTACGATTTTCATCAACTGAAAAACAAATATATATAAAAACAATTTCTACTAATGGTAAACCCAAAATGACTCAAAATTCATTTTAATTTAAGATTCAGTGCGAATATCTTAACATACATTTTGAAATAATACCACGAATACCACCAATTTTTAAATTGGAAACTTCATTAAATGAAAATTAAAAATACAAACAATTCAACAAATTGCGGAAATCTCCAAATGCTCCTCCTTGTTCAGGTGCTCAAAACAATTAAAACAAAAATCTTCAAAAATGTATATCTCTATCGAAAATCGTTGAATTTACAAAAACCAAATTAATTTTGAATAAGCGGTACTTCGACCATTGAGGATGATTTTTTATAAAATTTTCCTGCGTTTTTTATATTTTTTTCTGCGATGTTTTTTTCAGGTGCTCAAAAAATTAAAATAACAATTTTCAAAAATCGATATATCTGTTGAAAATTATTGAGTTTACAAAAACCAAATTGATTTTGAATAAGTGATACTTCGGCCATTGAGGAAGATTTTTTATGGAATTTTTCCTGCGTTTTTTATATTTTCTTCTGCGATGTTTTTGTTCAGGTGCTCAGAAAATTAAAACAAAATTTTTCAAAAATCCATATCTCTCTTGAAAATTGTTGAATTTACAAAAACCAAATTGATTTTGAATAAGCGATACTTCGGCCATTGAGGTTTATTTTTTATGGAATTTTTCCTACGTTTTTATATTTTTTCTGCGATGTTTTTGTTCAGGTGCTCAGAAAATTAAAACAAAAATTTTCAAAAATCCATATCTCTATTGAAAATCGTTGAATTTACAAAAACCAAATTGATTTTGAATAAGCGATACTTCAGCCACTGAGTATGATTTTTTTATGGATTTTTTTCTGCGTTTTTTATATTTTATTTCTGCGATGATTTTGTTCAGGTGCTCAAAAAATTAAAACAAAAATTTTCAAAAATTAATATCTCTATTGAAAATCGTTGAATTTACAAAAACCAAATTGATTCTGAATAAGTGATACTTCAACCATTGAGGATGATTTTTTATAGAATATTTCCTGCGTTTTTTATATTTTTTTCTGCGATGTTTTTGTTCAGGTGCTCAGAAAATTAAAATAAAAATTTTCAAAAATCCATATCTCTATTGAAAATTGTTGAATTTATAAAAACAAAATTGATTCTGAATAAGTGAGACTCCAACCATTGAGCATGATTTTTGATGAAATTTTTCCTGCGTTTTTTATATTTTTTTCTGCGATGTTTTTCTTCAGGTGCTCAGAAAATTAAAACAAAAATTTTCAAAAATCCATATCTTTATTGAAAATCGTTGAATTTACAAAAACCAAATTGATTTTGAATAAGCGATACTTCGGCCATTGAGGTTAATTTTTATGGAATTTTTCCTGCGTTTTTTATATTTTTTTCTGCGATGTTTTTGTTCTGGTGCTCAGAAAATTAAAACAAAAATTTTCAAAAATCCATATCTCTATTGAAAATTATTGAATTTACAAAAATCAAATTGATTTTAAATAAGCGATACTTCGGCCACTGAGTATGATTTTTTTATGGATTTTTTCTGCGTTTTTTATATTTTATTTCTGCGATGATTTTGTTCAGGTGCTCAAAAAATTAAAACAAAAATTTTCAAAAATTAATATCTCTATTGAAAATCGTTGAATTTACAAAAACCAAATTGATTCTGAATAAGTGATACTTCAACCATTGAGGATATTTTTTTATAGAATTTTTCCTGCGTTTTTTATATTTTTTTTCTGCAATGATTTTGTTCAGGTGCTCAAAAAATTAAAACAAAATTTTTCAAAAATTAATATCTCTATTGAAAATCGTTGAATTTACAAAAACCAATTTGATTCTGAATAAGTGATACTTCAACCATTGAGGATAATTTTTTATAGAATTTTTCCTTCGTTTTTATATTTTTTTTCTGCGATGATTTTGTTCAGATGCTCAAAAAATTAAAACAAAATTTTTCAAAAATCCATATCTCTATTGAAAATCGTTGAATTTACAAAAACCAAATTGATTCTGAATAAGTGATACTTCAACCATTAAGGATGATTTTTTATGAAATTTTTCCAGCGTTTTTTATATTTTTTTCTGCGTTGTTTTTGTTCAGGTGCTCAGAAAATTAAAACAAAAATTTTCAAAAATCCATATCTTTATTGAAAATCGTTGAATTTACAAAAACCAAATTGATTTTGAATAAGCGATACTTCGGCCATTGAGGTTAATTTTTTATGGAATTTTTCCTGCGTTTTTTATATTTTTTTCTGCGATGTTTTTGTTCTGGTGCTCAGAAAATTAAAACAAAAATTTTCAAAAATCCGTATCTCTATTGAAAATTATTGAATTTACAAAAACCAAATTGATTTTAAATAAGCGAAACTTCGGCCATTGAGGATGATTTTTAATGGAATTTTTCTTGCGTTTTTTATATTTTTTTCTGCGATGTTTTTGTGATCATAGTAGCAATCACAAGTAGCAATCACAGGTAGCAACGTGATTCAAAAGTAGCAGTCTTTCCCATTTGTATTAGCCACTGTATTTGCAGACAGTAAATGGACTCTCTGTCTTTTATAAGACTTCATTGTAAGCTTCTTTCTAACGATGGTCCGGATGCTCTCACTGCTTATTGCAAGTTCCATAGCCACCTTTCGCATCGATCGTCTTGGATTTTGTTGAATTCTGTCCCCTGATGTTAACAATATTTTGACGTTTAACAGCAGTTGGCGATCATTCGCTTCTTGCACGGTCACGAGCTTCTCAACTCTTCGTAACGAGAAATTACCCTTTGAACTGTTTTTTTTTAAAGCGAATTCACAAATGAGTCACAAACACTGTCTCCGCGCTTATAAGAGCTTATAATAGAGGCATGTGGCATTTTGCGATCCATATCTTTCTAAATGTTTTGCAAAATGTCAACAGATTTCAATCGCCGAAACCAAAGTCATTTTAATCTCCAAGTAACAAGGAATCCATAAATGCTAAAACAGGGTGTTCCATTAAAAAAAACATAAGTTTGGTCTGTAACTTTGTTATGAGACACCCTGTATAAATTTAAATATTTTTACGGCGTGCAGCTCACTATTCTGCACAACTTTTGTATTAAACATTTTTCGAAATTTTGAAAAATAAGCACGTGATTGACCGTTCCCAGAGCTCTGAAACACCCTGTATATTTGAGGTGACAAAATATTAGAATTCAAAGGCAAAGGTTTAAGTACAGGGTGGTCAGGGTGGTTTCAAAAATTGGCGACCGAACTTAATTGTCATCCTGTAGCAGTATTATTTATTTATTTTAGTTAAAAACTGATTCTGCTATAAAACTAGCTCAAAAAGATGTTGCTCAAGAAAGTTGATTTTTTCAGTTTTTTCTTACAGGAATTCGGTCTGATGAACTGATCATACAGAAAACTGGGGTAACCATCTAGCGAGCCCTGATTTTGTAACAATGGTTATTTGTTATTTTTGTTAGATTTTGCCTGTAATGAATTACAACAGATTTTAAGTAAATTTTAAATTTTTTTTACCGACCAAGGAAAGGTACAACTTTAGTATTAGAACAAACTCTGTTCACATTTGATTATCTGGGAATCTACTGAAGGGGTGTTTTCAAATTTTGCTAGTAACATGAATAATAATCAATTTTGTGTACATTTTTAAAGTTCCGAGGGTGTGGCATTTCTTTTGTATTTTTTTACCGACAAAGGAAAGGCGTAACTATAGGATTAGAACTACCTCTGTTCTCGAATGATTATCTGTGAATCTACTGAAGGGGTATTTTTAGATTTGGCCTGTAATATGAATTACAATCTATTTTGTGTAATTTCTTAAAGTTCCGAGGCTGTAGCAATTGTTTTTGTATTTTTTTTACCGACCAAGGAAAGACGCTACTATAGGATTAGAAGTACCTCTCTTCTCGTATAATTGAATCTGTGAATCTAGTAAAGAGGTTTTTTAGATTTTGCCTGTAACATGAATTGCAATCTATTTTGTGTAAATTCTTAAAGTTTCGAGGCTGTAGCAATTGTATTTGTATTTTTTTTACCGACCAAGAAAGGCGCAACTATAGGATTGGACCTACCTTTGTTCTCGCAAGAATATCTGTGAATCTACTGAAGAAGTGTTTTTAGATTTTGCCGGTAACATCAATTACAATCTATTTTGGGTAAATTCTTAAAGTTCCGAGGCTGAAGCAATTGTTTTTGTATTTTTTTTACCGACCAAAAAAAGGCTCAACTATAGGATTAGAACTACAATTGTTCTCGCATGATTATCTGTGAATCTACTGAAGGGGTGTTTATAGATTTTGCCTGTAACATGAATTACAATCTTTTTTGTGTAAATTCTTAAAATTCCGAGGCTGTAGCAATTGTTTTTGTATTTTTTTTACCGACCAAAAAAAGGCTCAACTATAGGATTAGAACTACAATTGTTCTCGCATGATTATCTGTGAATCTACTGAAGGGGTGTTTATAGATTTTGCCTGTAACATGAATTACAATCTTTTTTGTGTAAATCTTCAAAGTTCCGAGGCTGTAGCAATTGTTTTTGTATTTTTTACCGACCAAGGAAAGGCGCAACTATAGAATTAGAACTACCTCTGTTCTCGTATGATTATCTGTGAATCTACTAAAGGGGTGTTTTTAGATTTTGCCAGTAACATGAATTACAATCTTTTTTGTGTAAATTCTTAAAGTTCTAAGGCTGTAGCAATTGTTTTTGTATTTTTTTTACCGACCAAAAAAAGGCTCAACTATAGGATTCGAACTACAATTGTTCTCGCATGATTATCTGTGAATCTACTGAAGGGGTGTTTTTAGATTTTGCCTGTAACATGAATTACAATCTTTTTTTGTGTAAATCTTCAAAGTTCCGAGGCTGTAGCAATTGTTTTTGTATTTTTTACCGACCAAGGAAAGGCGCAACTATAGAATTAGAACTACCTCTGTTCTCGTATGATTATCTGTGAATCTACTAAAGGGGTGTTTTTAGATTTTGCCAGTAACATGAATTACAATCTTTTTTGTGTAAATTCTTAAAGTTCTAAGGCTGTAGCAATTGTTTTTGTATTTTTTTTACCGACCAAAAAAAGGCTCAACTATAGGATTAGAACTACAATTGTTCTCGCATGATTATCTGTGAATCTACTTAAGAGGTGTTTATAGACTTTGCCTGTAACATGAATTACAATCTTATTTTGTGTAAATTCTTAAAGTTCCGAGGCTGTAGCGATTGTTTTTGTATTTTTTTACCGACCAAAAAAAGACGCAACTATAGGATTAGAACTACAATTGCTCTCGCATGATTATCTGTGAATCTACTGAAGGGGTGTTTATAGATTTTGCCTGTAACATGAATTACAATCTTTTTTTGTGTAAATCTTCAAAGTTCCGAGGCTGTAGCAATTGTTTTTGTATTTTTTTACCGACCAAAAAAAGGCGCAACTATAGGATTAGAACTACAATTGTTCTCGCATGATTATCTGTGAATCTACTGAAGGGGTGTTTATAGATTTTGCCTGTAACATGAATTACAATCTTTTTTTGTGTAAATTCTTTAAGTTCCGAGGCTGAAGCAATTGTTTTTGTATTTTTTTACCTACCAAAAAAAGGCGCAACTATAGGATTAGAACTACAATTGTTCTCGCATGATTATCTGTGAATCTACTGAAGGGGTGTTTTTAGATTTTGCCTGTAACATGAATTACAATCTTTTTTGTGTAAATTCTTTAAGTTCCGAGGCTGAAGCAATTGCTTTTGTATTTTTTTACCTACCAAAAAAAGGCGCAACTATAGGATTAGAACTACAATTGTTCTCGCATGATTATCTGTGAATCTACTGAAGGGGTGTTTATAGACTTTGCCTGTAACATGAATTACAATCTTTTTTTGTGTAAATTCTTAAAATTCCGAGGCTGTAGCAATTGTTTTTGTATTTTTTTTTACCCACCAAGGAAAGACGCAACTATAGGATTAGAACTACTTCTGTTCTCGTATGATTATGTGTGAATCTACTGAAGGGTTGTTTTTAGATTTTGCCTGTAACATGAATTACAATCTTTATTGTGTAATTTCTTAAAGTTCCGAGGCTGTAGCAATTGTTTTTGTATTTTTTTACCGACCAAATAAAGGCGCAACATCAGGATTACAATAAGTTATATTCTCGTGTGATTATTTGGGAATCCATATATTAGATTCTATTAGTTCTTTTCGATTAAAAAAATGAGTAACTTCAGGATTACAGCCAGCTCTGTTCTCGTGTTATTATCTGGGAATCCAGTAAAAGGTTTCTTTTTTCAAGATTTGGTCTGAAACATGTAGGCACCAGGGCTGGATTTTTTTTCAAAGATTTCCAATTTCTAAGATACAATACATTTTGGGTAAATTTTTAAACTTTTGAGGCTGAAGAATTGCTTTTGTATTTTTTTTTAAAGGCGCACCTTTAGGATTAGAATTAGTTCTGTTCTTGTATGACTATCTGGTAATCTAGTGAAGGGATGTTTTTCGATTTTGCTTTTAACATAAAGTACAATAGATTTTGAGTAAATTTTTAAAGTTAAGTTTCTGTATTATTTTCCGATCAAGGAAAGGCAACTTTAAAATTACATATAATTTGAGCATCTAGTAAAAAGTAGTTTTTAGATGTTGCCTCTAACATTCAGTTCATTTGAGTTTAAGTTTTTTTCTTACCGCTTAGAGCAGTGGTACTCAACCATTTATAACCACCGCCCACTTGTGTATAATGGGTGAACGTAAAATTTTCTAGCCGCCCACAAGTTCGACAGTTACTTTTTGTTTTTGGAAATCGTGACATCTTTTTTGCTCCTCGCATTGATTACTGTCGATTACCTTGATGACAAAATTCAACTCCCGCCTATGATGACTTTTATTTTTGTTGCCAGCCTAAAAAAATAATTCAACTCCTGCCTTGTTAAAAGCGAGCAGCAAAATAAAGATAATCGAAAGCAAGAGTTCAAATTTTTTAGGCGAGGAGAAAAAGAAAAGGTTATCGAAGAAAGAAGTTGATTTTTTTAAGGCAATAGAAACGATCATCGCTTTCGAAATTTCAATTTTTATGCACTCATTTTCCTCTTCCCTCTGATACAGGGATGTACGAGGTTGACTACCCCTGGTTTAGGGAAGGGCGGCAATAATTTTTCTACTTTTTTGCTAATGAAAGGAAGGTACAGGATTATTTGCTCTGTTCTCGTGTGACTATTTGCAAATTTGGTAAAAGGGTGTGTTTACATTTTACCTGCAACATGAAGTACAATGATTTTGAATATACTTTTAAAGTTTAGAATTGTTTTTATATTTTTTTTACACATCAAGGAAAGGCAAAAATTAAAATTTGCTTTGTTCTCGTGTGACTATCTGTACAAAACATTGAATATATTTTTTTATTTTTTATTTTCTCCGTTACGAAGTATGAGAAAGTATTGTGATCGTGACTTTATTTTCATTTTTTTTTTTACTTAAATATCCGTTTTGTGGTCCCTAGATGCCATTTCAACAATTTCTGGAAAAAAATTGTGTATGTGTGTATGTCTGTGTATTGTCTGTAATATTTTTGATAAAATGATAGTTATTCGAGAAAAAAAATCATTATTTTTTTTTAAATTCTTGGTTTATAATTATGAAACGATAATAGTTACAGCAATAATTGTAAATAATACCAAAATCAACAACTTATAAACGATAATTTTTTTTCCAAATCTCTTTAGTTTTTGTGTAAAGTGAGTTTTTGAATTTGAAGTATAATTTTTGCATCTTTCATAACTTTGACGTTTTAAACGTCAGTTTCATCCGAGTCTACAAAACGTTCGAAAATAAACCATGACAGCGTAAATATAAATGATACCATCAAGTCGGAGAAAGTAACATGATGGCCACATCACCATTTTTTCACATGCATTCCTATTAAGATGTATCTATCTCTGCGCGCTGTATCTCAAAACTACTAAATGAATGAACATGGAACTTTGAAGGTAAACTTTATTTGATAATCCAAAGAACTAAAAAGCTTTTGTTAGAATTTCATATACCCGATGTGGGCGTTTACCTTAACCGTTTTTTGTTTTTCTTCGATATTTTTTTAAATATGAAAAATTTTACAAAAATATTTAAACAAATCTTGACGATAATAAACAAATGAAAATATCATGGTGATGGTTGTGACCGTTACTACGTGGTAATTCATTATAAAATCACTGAATAAAACACTTACTATGTTTTTTACCACAATTTATTTGATGTATGTACAAATATTTCATATACATACATATCACGACTTAAGTTTCGACGTTTTACTTGATAATGACAGTAAAACGTCGAAACTTAAGTCGTGATATGTATGTATATGAAATATTTGTACATACATCAAATAAATTGTGGTAAAAAACATAGTAAGTGTTTTATTCAGTGATTTTAAACAAATGAACATCTTTCGTTTGAAAATATTTTGCTTAAAAAGTTTTTTGAAGAATTTTTTTTTTGTCGTTGGTTTATAATAACTAAACGGCGAAAGTTATATCAGATTTATAGTAATATAACAAAAGATTGATATTTTGTCCCCAAAAATCTGAATCCGTCGCCAAAAATGTGGGTTGCTATTTAAAATTTCAAAGACACCCCCACCCCTCGCGAAGAGGTGAGGAGGTTAGGGATAGTTTAGTATCCAAAGAATTTGTAACTCGTAACCAAGCAACTTTAGTACCAAATTTTTTTTTTGAAAGCCCACCCTCGGTGAAATATTGACCTATTGCCAGACTTTCTGCGCACCCGGTAAATATGAAATGGTGAAAATTGTAGGAAATAGTGTTATGGTGTTATTCTGAACAAAAATGTTAGCGTTAACAGCGGTGTTATTTGCTAACATCGACAGATGTTATGAATATACTATTTTGTACACTATCTGTCAACTAACATCGATGTAAATTAACATTTTCGATGTTAAACAACACTTGTCAAAACGGTCGACATTACGACCGTAATGTGGTGATGTTTTGAGGTTATTTCGTAGTTTCTGTTTTTCGTCAACAGAAAACTGAAATGAATAGTAGTATTCCAATATTTATGTGCATGCTTTATGAAACACTCATTTTCTTTCTAGAAATATCCTCAAAAACGTATCATGAATCATCTATTATAATATACAGTTGGTCGCTCTGTAGACGTTGCACTGTTGCCAATTCGCCTGCATCGGGCTGTTCAGAATACAGTTTTTAACAGCGCTGTTCAATTTCACATAACATTGCAATGTTAATAACAGTTGTTTAGAATAACACCATTAATGTCCAAAAATCAAAATTAAAAAAATTTAAAACATGAGATTTTGTGTATTTCCGTGATTTTCTTTTGCTTTTGTTCAGCCCTGAACTATGAACTATCATGTAACTTTCTTCATTTTTATTTTTGGTGAGACCCTTCTGATATTTTTCTAATTTATCATTTTTTTCCATAAATTTTTTTGGCAGTCTCAACAACTTTTATTGATCATTTCAAAATTACAAAACAAAAATGATATTAAATATTTAAAAATTCTTGTATTATTAAGTAGTTTATGTAATACATTTATTACCAAAGGATGTGCAGTTCTTCTTTATCTTTAATATTTATAAGAATAATTTTGTAAAATAAAAAACATACTCATCATCGGGTTTTAAAATATTACCAAAAGCTAATTAGTTCTTCGGATTGTCAAATAGAGCTGAAGTTTCAATTTTAATTTAGAAATGCATTGTTTTTGAGATCCAACGGCTGCAGACGGATACACAGCCAGAGATACATACAGTCAGACAAACAGCCAGACACACACCTCGCTTTTGTTCCCCATAATTTTTGACACACGAGATGCTCTGTGAATGCTGTGAGTCCAGAATACTCCGGGTGTTTTCGTTTTAACGAGTTCTTGGGCGTTGGCCAATCATAGGTGTTGCAAATGGCTTTTGGCAACAAAAAATCGTGTTTACAGCTTTATTTTAGCGGTGATAGTGGCTATGAAGTCTACAATGTGTACGGGAGATTATATACGGAAAAATCAGCGCCTAACTTAGAATAGAATTACAGGTTTTAAGCACGGTTTCTCCAACGAATCTTAAAATATGTCTCACTTAAGTACGTCTTATTTGTAAGTAGTTCTTGACTTTTTGTTCTGTTGCACCAAACAAATTTAAACATATCTTAGATAAGATTTCATTACACGTGGCAACGTTGCATTTTCGCGTAAATTTGACAGGCCTTTCTATGTCAAATTCATTTCTAACATTTCAATATGTCATGGCTACTGAGGCTGGAATTTTTCCTCGAAGATTTCCAATTTTGAAGGTTCGAAACTTCGAAGGTTTTGAGGTTCGAAGGTTCTAAGGTTCGAAAGTTCGAAGGTTCGAAGCTTCAAAAATTCATAAAAATTGCAGTTTCGAAGATTCGAAGATTCAAAGCTTCGAATGTTTTAAGTTTGTAATTTTAATTGCAAGTCTTATTTCGCGAATATTGACAAATGAAAAGTTAATTTATATCATTATCATTATTTCGAAACCAATAAAAACGATTCATTTTGTAAGATATGTTATTACTTCTTACCTTGCCAATACATTAGTTTAATGGTAATGTATTATTACAGTATCTCAGCGTGCGCATCTTAAGTTTCGTCTTGGGTTTTCGAGGTAAATATTTTGAAATTACATACAAGTTTAACGGGTCTATTTTATAAACAATCGTTACAATACGATTCGTTAGCTAACTATAATCGTTCGGAACGTCAGTTGCAATGTTGCGAAAGATTTAGGTTAAAATGTTATTTTGTAACCAACATCGTTAGGCGTTGACCTTGAATGCTTATTCGTAACGATGAACTTGGGATTTTAGAACGAATAGTACACTTGTAGCTCACTTCATTTCTAATTTCGTCAGCGTCGTGACAGTTGACGTTTACATTTCAAATCTAAACATTGTGCTTATTTTTGCGGATACTTTCAAAAATCAAATTATAATTGAACTGAATTAGTTTAATTAAGTGATGAAGTGTTAATAATGACTGAAAGTGAAAGTCAAAGTAGTGTCGTGAAAAATCTTGCTCCAGAGATCACTGCACAGCAGTATCAAATATATCTAGAAGAGTTACAATGGAATGAAGCCCTTCGAAGGAATAAATATTACCCGGATATTTTGGATGAATCATGGAGGTCATTAGCCCTACAAATAAATGTAGCAGGAGGACCAATAAAAAAAGTTGAGCAATGGATTATAGAAGTATTTCTTAGATTTGTCTATACATGTTTCTAAAGCTTTCTTCGAGAATAAAGGAGCACTTGTGCCTCATAAATACGAGTTCATGTGCTGACTTCTTCCGCGGAAAATGTATTTCCTAGATTTGTAAATAATTTTCTTGTAATATAGGAATAACAATTTTGCATTGTAACACAATGTACAATGATATTATGTAGTTAAATAAAAATTAACGTATCTTCGTTCCAATATATAATTCCTATCCACCACAAATTACATGAGAAAACTAAATATAAATATATAATTCATATAGTATCAGGTCAAAATATCCGTTAACGATTGACAGCGGAGCTGTCGTTGCCGAACGATTACAACGAAACGATTTCATCGTTTGGTAACGATTATGAAAAGTTACAAAATTGAGTTTCATTGAAAAATCGTTATCGGAACGAGAATCGAATTACAACGACATCGTTACGAGTTATAAAATAGACCAGTAAATCCCTAACCGTTTGGGGTATAGGGATTTAAAAATTCGAAAACTTCGAAACTTCATAAACTTTCTTCGAAAAAATCAAATACTTCGCAACTTTAATACTGCGAAACATCGAAAAACTCAAATATCATGATATTCAGAGTTCCCTTCGTATCTTTGGATTCGTCGAAGCTTCGAATTCTTGCGACCCCTAATGGCTACGGCAATTTTTAGATGTAATATTCACTCCGGTTGCAAACGTGAATATTTCGGGTTTGAACTTCTTTTTTAATCTTATAGTTTTCTTCTAAAATAATCGAGGGATCAGGAAAACGTATAAATGTGGTTTCAAATGTTAAATTCTTATGTATTCCAAACTAAGCCAATCCTGGTGTTTGGAATTTCCTTATTTACAGAGTACGTACATTTTATTGTAAACCATTACATTGCAAAATAATGATGTGGCCATTATACAGGGTGGGGCACCTCATACGACGCGGTCATTTTATGGAAAACCATGTAACTTCGTGTAATTCATTTGAAATGGATAGACGTAGGATAATTGTATGTACAATTTAAAATTATCACCAATTATACAGGGTGTCTCATAAAAAAATCCACATCAGTTATGTTTTTTTTTTTAATGGAACACCCTGTTTATTGTCATTTTTGAAATCCAGAGAACAAATAAAGGTGAATGACCGCGTCGTATATACCTTCCTCCGTTTTAATGGTATAAAATGGATGTCGATATGTTGATATTGATATATGAAATATACACGTATACTGGTGGAAAAAAAACGAAACACTTGAAATTCGTGAAATTTCGACCATTTTCAAACCGCCACAACTCGGCGTATTTTCAATCGATTTTGATGAATCTTTGAGGGCGAAAAACTTTGAAGTGTCTTCTTTAAACTCATGCATGCGTTTTTTTTTTCAGGATACCATGTCCAACTTTGAAGATGTGTACGGAGTTGGAACAAATTTGTCGACTCCATCCACCATAAAGTCATTAAAATTTGATCAATTCCCTATGCAGGACTCAAAGAACGAAGTTCCTATAAGGAGTTGGCACCAAGTTATTGGTGTTTGAAAAAAGGTGCATTTTGTGGTTTTTCGCACATAACTCAGCGACTTTTCAACCAAATTGGATGAAATCTCAAAATGCTCTTTTTTCAAACACCAATAACTTGGCGCCAAATCGTTGGAGGAACTTCGTCTTTTTTAGTCCTGCATAGGGAATTGATCAAATTTTAATGCCTTTATGGTGGATCGACTCGACAATTGTACTCCGTACACATTGTCAAAGTGGGTTGTTACCTGAAAAAAACATGTTTTTCACAGGGGCTCTAGAGGGGGCGGAAGGGGTTACGCTTAAGTTCGCATACATGACCTTAAAGAAGACACTTCAAAGTTTCTAGTCCACAAAGATTCATCAAAATCGATTGAAAATACGCCGAGTTATAGCGGTTTGAAAATGATCGAAATTTCACGAATTTTAAGTGTTTCATTTTTTTCCACCAGTGTATAAAAAATGTATTTTTTAAGAGTTGAGGCATTATCGACAATTTATATAAATGTATTGATGTATTTGATTTATTATCATTTCATAATTATAGGCTAAAAACTATTTTCAAAAATTAAGGAGTTATGAAATATGTTTATTAATAAAATATATGTATAAATGGTACGAGTATGTATATGTAATTTTTTTTGTATTAAAAGAAATAACAAAAAAACAAAAACCGGCCTTAATCTTCTTCGGTTGTCAAGTAAAGCTTAGAATTCAAGTTTGATTTAGGAAATTACTATTTGTGTTTCAGATGCCGACATTTTTCAAAAATGGCCGGAACCTCAAAACTGATGTTTCCGTTGAAATTTAAAATTTGAACATTTTAACGATCAATTTGTACTTTGTGCAGATAAAGTAAACATTAAAGCAACAACAATGTGAGCAAATTTATTTTGGGCATATTTTAATTTAGGCATAAAAAAAATTTAGAGTCATTTTATTGTATTACTGAATTGTGAATTTGTGGTGAAATGTAAAATTTTTGACTTCAGGATTTTTTTTGCCCAACTTTTTCTCCCGACATACTTTTTACTATAGGTTTAAAATTAAAATTCACTTGCTTTTTACTTTTTCAAAAGTTATGAGTCGACTCCAGGATTCATCACATTTCAGTCTACTCTTTTTTACGAGTCGACTCACAAAAAGAGTAATTTCGCTCGCATCTAATATAAAGTAGTGTACAAAAACTGATTAAAATACGTGTTGTAGAAAATAATACTCCCCCAAGTCCTATACAATCAATTGTCAGCCCTTTTTCTCTTCGAACCATCACCATTCCGATTTAAAACCTGTCCTTTGTAACTCTCCTGTTTGGTTATTACGCAAACCCCACGGAGCGAATGTTTGGGGGTGGTTTAATTGAAATATTTAAAACTCTTCCGATCAAGGTAACGTCACCAAAGGGGGCGTAGGATGGAACGGCCCAAGCTTTTGTGCAGCCATTCGATTTCATCCCCCACGCGTACACGTGTGCGGGGAAGAAAGCACGTGAACAGTTGATTGATTTTAACAGCGAGCTATTACCTGTATGTATGTGTGTGTGTAGGCCGCACATCCGGTCCCTACACATCACATTTAATTGCACTAATGACTTTGATCCCGTCTCTTGATTAGTTCCATACAAGACGGAAGACAGAAGACGGAAGTGAGAGGAGAGCGTTATTATCCAGAGCCGCGGGGCGGAAAGGCGGAAAGGCGCCAGAGAGCCCAATATCCGGAATGCGCGCCTGATGATGGATGTCTGGTGGGTAGAAACAATGAGTGCTACACCTGCAGATACAACCCCTTCGCATATATCACCCGGCTGATCTTAGATATTTCCCGCATCCCCCCAGCAACACGTACCACTCCCTCTCCAGTTTCCCCACCGACACATATTAATATATGGAATCAATGTACGTCATGTTACCTTACCATCTGCAGCTAACTGATAACGGGCGACATATATTGTTATTGATTGTGATTATGGGGATGCCTCTGTGTTGTGTGTGTGTCTGGCAATTTAGGGAGTGGAGTTTGTTGCGATTTATCAAGGAGGATCGCGTTTTCAATTAAATTCGCTCGAATAATTACAATAAGGACGACATCGGCCACAATCGCGACAATACAACAATGGGATCATCAAAAAGCGACCCCTCTCGGTCAGACTATTACGTCCAATCAGATTTTTTTTCTCCATTTAACGATGTAAACATCTTTTGGTAATTGAAAATCTCCCCACTTCATTATTTTGATTGTCATCATTCTTTCTCACAATGCATCAGGTCAGCCATGAAAATAATTTAACGAAATACTTGTCATAAAAATTACAAATTTGTAATAATTCGGAAAATAACATGTATTTTACGTTAGAATTTTAATACAACATTCGTGACAATTTTTAATAAATTATGAAAATGTACAGATGTGAAGAATAAAATGATCTTGTTTACTGTTGGAAAACCGAATACACGATTTAAATAATAAATAAATTAGAGGCAACCTCACTTTTTCATATACACTTAAAATGCTCCAAATTCTTGTTCCTGTATACTCAAATCGTACTCCTTGAACTCGAATTATCATGGAAGACATATTTTTGTTTATAATGTTACGCATTAAGAGTATTGTCTAGGACGGTAGAGAGCAACGTGACCAATCTGGTTTACGCAGCAAACTTTTGTTCACTTCTCAGGTATGGAATACTATTTTGGGGTCTATCTACTAATGCGGATCGGGCATTTATCATTCAGAAAAGGGCCATAAGAATTATTACTAAAATTAGTTCTCGTGATTCATGCAGAGGAGTATTTAAGATGAACAAACGTTTAACTTTGATGGGTGTATATGTACACGAGTGTGCCAAATTTTGGTTTAAAAACAAACATAAATTTGAGAAATGCGCCTCAACATCACTTCATTTAACAAGAAATTGTAGCTATAATTACCCAAACCATAGGCTAAATAAATTGGAAAAAGGTGCATATTATTCATGCTTAAAAATAATCAATCATCTTCCGAGTAGAGTTAAATCTATTAAAAATTATCCTGAATTTAAAAATATTGTATATAACCTGATATGTGAAGTTGAACCATACACAATAACTGAATTTTTTGATGTTAGATTAACTTAGCTTTTTAATTTTGTCTATTGTGCTTTGACTTGTTTCTGTAACCAAACATCCACTATTTTGTGTATTCTCGTATCTACAGAAATAAATGTATTATTATTATTATTATTATTATTATTATTATTATTATTATTATTATTATCCTGCTCCTGTAATATATTCATGCGTGCACTTATTTGTATTTCGTCCTGAAAGTAGCGTTTCTTATTATATTTAATGTGAGGCTTTAGAAGATTCTCGTGTGGTTCAAAGTTATGAAATGCTCAATTTTTATACATTCAAGAATATCAACCCACATTTGCCCGTGATTTTAATTAAAGGAAAGTAAATGATATGTTTCTCTAAATCAAAAAACACAGAGAGGTTATTTCTTGCTTCCTGTCAATTGTCAATGAATAATCACCGAACGTAGTCAGGGGCGGCTCGTTATGTAGAGCCATGGAGCCATGGCACTACCTCTAATTTCATGCTCGCAAAGAATTTTGTATTTCTAAAAACACCTAAATATTAAAATTATGCCTGTGAAAGTTTAATGAGTGGAGAAAAATCGCAATGCATTTGTTACCCAACGCAAACGGAGCCAACTTACTTCTGGTATGGCATTTCGTTAGAATGTAGGCAGCGGCGGCGAGGTGCGCGGAGCCAAATTATTTCTGGCTCATCTCGTGCACGCGACGACAACGTGCTATTTCCGCACCGCACACGATTAATAAACTTAGTTCATTGCCAAATAAGCCTTTTAGCTCATGTACTATTGAGAAAATTTGCAGGCAAGTCATGTACTTATTAAATAAATGTCAATTGAGAAAAAACGGAAAACATTTTAAGTGTTCTACCGGTCGTTCTTTTTTGAGGATGACTCATCTGATTTTGAAAATTCTTCAAGCAAAGTATTGTATTCACTGAATTGATGTAGATAAGATAAAACATTAAATTCGTCGTTCAATTTTTTTGCGGCTTTAAAAAGATAACTCTTGAACAAAATGGCAGATATTAAAAATTCTTTCAGAAAAGAATACTCATCGAATAAATATAGATGGGACCAAAAAAATATTTCGTGTTCAATTATTTTTGAGAATCCTTTGAACTGATGACTAAATTTGGCAAATTCTTCCCGCAAAATGTTTCAATTATAAAGTAGATGCAGATAAGACCCAAAAAATGTAGTTTATAGTTTTTTGAGCGAAAGGACACATTTTGAAAATGTAAATGTTCTACCTAATTGAACAGATGTAGATGAGATTAAAAAATAAATTATTTTCTAAAATTGTTGAAGATAACTCTTAAACGAAAAGACAGAGTTCAAATTCTTTTAGCAAAGAAGATGTTGATGCTAAGAAATTAAATTTGTTGTTCAATTAATTTCTGGTGTTTTAAAATTAACGCAAAACGTTCAAATTGCACGATTTCAATACCCGATAATTTAAAATTGCCATTTTGATTTTTTTTTAATTGCACAACTGTCCGATTTTGACATTATAACCTCTAAATATGACAAATCGTTGTAGCTGTTCTTGTAGCGATGAAAACAAAATAACTAGTTATTTAGTAATTTAAAATGACAGTTACTGTTACTAAAAAATAACTAGTTATTTACTACCCGTTATTTAAACTAACCTCAGAAAACTTTACTTAGTGTATATGGACAATTTAGTGCCAGTTTAGAACGGATTACGAAATTTTCTCTTGAAATTAACACGAAATGCAAAAATTGCAGTTTTTACATTTCCAAGATTTCAAAATCGCTATTTTGATTTTTGAAATTGCACACCTGCCGAACGCGTTATCCGATTATGATGATTTAAACGTAAAAATATGGCAAATTTTATGTAATTTTAGAACGGGTTCGCATTTTTTTCTTGATATTAACACAAAATGCAAAAATTGCATTTTTTAAATTTCCAACATTTTAACTTTTGAACTGACGACGAGATTTGTAAAATTCTATCGGCAAAGTCTTATATTCATCCGAAAGATGTAAATAAAACAAAAAAAATTAATTTGTTCAATTGTCTTTCGGGTTTCAGAGGATAACTCTTGAACGGATGACCAAATTTGGCGAATTCGAGTGTTAAACTCGTCGAATAGGTAAGATCGTGTAATTGTTTTCTGGTCTTTGAGGATAACTCTTGAACGGATAGACAGATATTTAAAATTCTTCCAGGAAAGTATTACATTCACCGTGTGTATATAAAATAGTTATTTGTATGGTAAGAGGGCAAAGTGATACATTGCCGCTTGAGAGAGGAAGCGGCAATGAGCTTTGCGCTCGCACTATACATAAAATTTTTTCTACGACCGCTTTGAAAAAGAAACATAAATATAATTAAATATAAAAAGCAATAATACATACAGACTGTACCGTGGTCAGCCATGGAATGTCGTATCCATGGTAACGGGTCAATAAAAATTGTGCAAAGTGATGTTTAGATAGTTGTTGTGAATACTTTGCCGCGCGTTGCTATAGGTAACGCGCGGCAAAGTACTTTGTCGCTCGCTCCTCGGGAAACGTCTACTTTGCGTTGACAAACGCAAGCGCAAACACCTGCTTTTTATATCGGTCGTAGAAAAAATAAATTATTGCTCAATTGTTCTGTGGTTTTGAGAAGATAGCTCTTGAACAAAATGGCCGATTTAAAAAATTCCTCCTGAAAAGTATTGTACTCATCGAATAAATGTACAGGACCAAAAAAAAATCATTTATCTTCAATTGTTTTTTTATGAACTTGTGCACGGATGACCAAATTTGGCAAATTCTTTGAGCAAAGTGTAGAATAGATGCACACAAAAAAATTAATTTGTAGTTCAATTATTTTCTGTTTTTTTAGGATAACTCTTGAACGAAAGGACAGATTTTGCTAATTCATTCGGTACTTGATAAAATCAAAAAATAATTTTCGTTTTTTAACCAAAAATAAGTTTCCAATTTATAATTTAAGGAGACAGATAGAGGTTACAAAATACAATTAATCGTTTAATAGATTTCCGTGGACGAAGAAGATTAAATGCGGACCATTTTTCGTTTTTTTTTTGTGCTTCTGCAATAAGTAAAGGTTTTCAATGATCGATTTTTCTTTCTTCGAAAAGGAGGCGGTGAGATATATTGTGTATGCTAAGTGGCTCTACCATCAAAATTTTCCACGAGCCGCCACTGAACGTACTTATTGGAATAAAAAAAATATAGATGGCGCTGACGATATTCTAGATATTATTTAAAGCGGAACTTTAAAATAGTCGTCCTACGTATAGAACTGTGGGCATATCTGGGTTAAGAAGGTTGGGAGTATCAGAAAAGTATATGTAAATGAATGTGATTTGTTAACATAAATTGAAGCTAAATGGCTAAATAAATTTTATTTCGGTGTTCACCGAGTAGAAGATGTAAGCGTCTATTAATTTTAAATTTGGACTTGTAATCAGCGACCTCAAAAATCCCTATATACCAATTTCTGCTCGAATTTAAATTCATTTGGGATTTTGAGGGTAGCTGGACCACTGTGCAATGGTGCAAAACTGATTTTTTTTAGTTTTTATTTTTTTGCTGGTATTACTGAATCGTTTTCAATAAAATTATGGGAGTATGTAGGCAACCATAAAAGGTACCCAAATAAGCAATAAAATATACAGCATATAATCTAAAAAAATAAATCATCATGACGTCACACTTTTTTGGGACACCCTGTATTAACAAAAATATTTTCCTGAAATTCATTCTAGGATGCAAATTTACTCTGCAAAATATCAAAATTATAACTTAATCAGTAAATGAGCTATAGAAGACGGGAGGTGAAATGCAGGACCCTGTATAGCCGACAAGACTGCCGATACCGATTTAATTATAGGCTCAATGGCCGATATGACCGATACATATATCGGTATCAATTAGAGATGGGCAAACAGTTCAGGAACGGGTTCAATGAACCGGTTCTTAGCAAAAAGTGCTGAAGAACCGGTTCAGATAAATGGAACCGCGGTTCCCCTGCTCTTGAATATGTACCTGGCTTTTTCTTCAAGAGTGAAAACCAGACGCTTACCCCTACCTGTGGAACCGCATGAATTCACCAGCGTAAACTTCGTGCGGTTCCTAGATATGCGCATGAAGTTAACTGCGAAAATTTCATGCGGTTCGCTCCACCATCTGCACGAGCTTCATGCGGTTCATACCAGGAAAACAAATTCACGTTAAGACCCTAGAAAAAAATGTTGACTTTCACGGTAAGTTTTCGTAGAGTTTCAAACCGTTCACAGCTCGAAACGCATGGAGTTTCCGCGGTAACTTCATGCGGTTAACACCAGGAACCGCATGAAGTTCGTGCAAATAGTGTTCCCGTTGTGAACCGCTTGAAGTTATCTGCTTAAATTTACCGCAAACATTTCATGGGCTTCTCGTGATTTCTTTTTTAGTCCAGACTTAAATTTTGACTTTTGGAATTTTAAATGAAAATGTGAAAACGTAAAAATGTTTAATTAAAGTCAACATTTTTTCTACGGTCTTAACGGCTTTAAGCCTTTTTTTCTTGACGCATGTCATATTCAGTCGTCATAAAGTCTTTCAACTTTAATTAAATTTGACATTTTTTAGAGGCTCAACGCGTTTAAGTCAAAATTAGTCGGTTTTTTGACGTTTTACGATGTTAAGTCAAATTTCGAGTATTTGAACTTTAATTCAATTTGCCATATTTTCTAGAGGCTTAATGACTTTAAGTCAAAATTAGTCTTTTCTCTCGACGCTTGTTGACTTTAAGTCAAATTTACACTTTAATTTGGATATAAAGTTTTTTAACTTTAATTAAATTTGAAACTTTTTTTAGAGGCTTTAGGTGTTAAGTCAAAATTACTCTTTTTTTCTTACCGCTTGTTGACTTTAAGTCAAATTTCTACATTCAGTTGTCATAAAGTCTTTGAACTTTAAGTAAATTTGACATGTTTTCCAGAAGCTTAACGAGTTTAAGTCAAAATTTAAAAAAGGCAATATTTTGACGCTTGTCATTAAGTCAATTAACCTTAATTAAATTTGTCATTTTTTTTAGAGACTGAATGGCAAAATTAGTATTTTTTCTTAACGTTGTCAGATGCCGACATTAATTTCTCATAAAGTCTTTTTAACTTGAATTAAATTTGACATTGTTTCTAGAAACCTAACGACTTTAAGTCAAAATTAGTGGTTTTTCTTTGCACCTTAAGTCTCTTAATTCTACCCAAATTTGACATTTTTAGTAGGGACTTAAGGGTTTAAGTCAAAGTTAGTCTTGCTTTCTTAATGCTTTTAAGTCAAATTTATACAGTAATTTGGACATAAATTCTCTTCACTGTAATTAAATTTGACTTTTTTTCTGGGGGCTTAACGTCTTTAAAGTCAAAAGTAGTCTTTTTGAGGCTTATCAACTTTTTTCGAGAGGCTTAAAGTCTTTAAGTTAAAATTAGTCTTTTTTTTTTGACGTTTTTTTGACTTCAAGTCAACTTTTGACATTAATTTCGACATAAAGTCTCTTAACTCTACCTAAATTTGACATTTTTTCTAAAGGGTTAGCGTCTTTAGGTTAAAATTAGTCTTTTTACTTGACGTTTTCCGATTTTAAGTCAACTTTTGACATTAATTTGGACATAAAGTCTCTTAATTTAACTCAAATTTGACATTTTTTCTAGAGGCTTAACGTCTTTAAGTTAAAATTAGTCTTTCTTTCTTGACGTTTTTCACTTTAAGTCCAATTTCGACATTCATTTGAACATAAAGTCTCTTAACTGTACCCAAATTTAACATTTTTTCTGGAGGCTTAACGTCTTTAAGTTGTTAAAATTAGTTTTTTTTACTGGACGTTTTCCGACTTTAAGTCAAATTTTGTCATTAATTTGGACATAAAGTCTCTTTATTTGACTCAAATTTGACATTTTTCTTTTTTCTAGAGGCTTAACGTCTTTAAGTTAAAATTTGTGTTTTCTTCTTGACGTTTTTCAACTTTAAGTCAAATTTCGACATTAATTTGCACATAAAGTCTCTTAATTTAACTCAAATTTGACATTTTTTTAGAGGCTAAACGTCTTTAAGTTAAAATTAGTCTTTTTTGCTAGACGCTTTTCGACTTTAAGTCAACTTTTGACATTAATTTGGACATAAAGTCTCTTAACTCTGCCCAAATTTGACAAATTTTTTTAGAGGCTTAACGTCTTTAAGTTAAAATTAGTCTTTTTTCGTGACGTTTTTCAACTTTAAGTTATTTCGACATTAATTTGCACATGAAGTCTCTCAACTCCACCCAAATATGACATTTTTCCTTAAGTTAAAATTAGTCTTTTTTCTTGACGATTTTTAACTTTAAGTCAAATTTCGACATTAATTTGGCCATAAAGTCTCTTAATTTAACTCAAATTTTACATTTTTCTAGAGGCTTAGCGCCTTTAAGTTAAAATTAGTTTTTCTTATTTAACGTTTTCCGACTTTAAGTCAAATTTTGACATTAATTTGCACATGAAGTCTCTTAACTCTACCCAAGTTTGACATTTTTTCTAGAGGCTTAACGTCTTATGTTATAATTCGTCTTTTTTACTTGACGTTTTCCGACTTTAAGTCAAATTTTGACATTAATTTGGACATAAAGTCTCATAATTTAACTCAAATTTGACATTTCTTCTTGAGGCTTAACGTCTTTAAGTTAAAATTAGTCTTTTTTACTTGACGTTTTTCGACTTAAAGTCTAATTTTGACATTAATTTGGACATAAAGTCTCTTGCCTCTACCCAAATTTAACATTTTTCTAGAGGCTTAACGTTTTTAAATTAAAATTAGTCTTTTTTCTTGACGTTTTTCAACTCTAAGTCAAATTTTGACATTAATTTGGACATAAAGTCTCTTAATTTAACTCAAATTTGACATTTTTTTATAGGCTTAACATCTTTAAGTTAAAATTAGTCTCTTTTTCTTGACGTTTTTCAACTTTAAGTCAAATTTCGACATAAATTTGCACATAAAGTCTCTTAACCCTTCCCAAATTTGACAATTTTTCTATAGGCTTAACGTCTTTAAGTTAAAATTAGTCTTTTTTACTTGACGTTTTCCGACTTTTAGTGAAATTTCGACATTAATTTAGACATAAAGTCTCTTAATTTAACATAAATTTGACATTTCTCTAGAGGCTTAACATCTTTAACTTAAAATTAGTCTTTTTACATAACGTATTTCGACTTTGAGTCAACTTTTGACATTAATTTGGACATAAAGTCTCTTAACTCTACCCAAATTTGATATTTTTTCTAGAGGCTTAAGGTCTTTAAGTTAAAATTAGTCTTTTTTACTTGACGTTTTCCGACTTTAAGTCAAATTTTGACATTAATTTGGACACAAAGTCTCTTAATTTAAATTAAATTTGACATATTTTTTAGAAGCTTAACGTCTTTAAGTTAAAATTAGTCTTTTTTTCTTGACGTTTTTCAACTTTAAGTCAAATTTTGACAATAATTTGCACATAAAGTCTCTTAATTTAACTCAAATTTGACATTTTTTCTGAAGGCTTAACGTCTTTAAGTTAAAATTAGTCTTTTTTTCTTGACGTTTTTCCATTTTAAGTCCAATTTCGACTTTAATTTGCACATAAAGTCTCTTAATTTAACTCAAATTTAACATTTTTTTCAGAGGCTTAACGTTTTTAAGTTAAAATTAGTGTTTTTTACTTGACGTTTTTCGACTTTAAGTCAACTTTTGACATTAATTTGGACATAAAGTCTCTTAACTCTACCCAAATTTGACATTTTTTCTAGAGGCTTAACGTCTTTAAGTTAAAATTAGTCTTTTTTCTTGACTTTTTCAACTTTAAGTCAAATTTCGACATTAATTTGCACATAAAGTCTCTTAATTTAACTAAAATTTGATATTTTTCTAGAGGCTTAACGTCTTTAAGTTAAAATTAGTCTTTTTTACTTCACGGTTTTCAACTTGAAGTCAATTTTTGACATTAATTTGGACATAAGGTCTTTTAACTCGACCCAAATTTGACACCTTTTCTAGAGGCTTAACGTCTTTAAGTTAAAATTAGTCTTTTTACTTGACTTTTTTCAATTTTAAGTCAAATTTTGACATTAATTTGGACATAAAGTCTCTTAATTTAACTCAAATTTGACATTTTTGCTAGAAGCTTAAGGGTTTAAGTAAATTTGACATTTTTTTAGAGGCTTACCGGCTTTCATTTTCGCTTTGCATTTAATTAAAAATAATATTAAATGTTAATCTTAAGAATTATTGATCTATTTCTGTGTTTAAAGATTTTTGTATTAATGTTTTTTTTTTACTCATACATTATATTTATATAACTTTTATTGTCCTGTAACTATTTTCTGTTGGGCAAAAAAACGTTTTTCAACTTTAAGTCAAATTTCGACATTAATTGGTACATAAAGTCTCTTAATTTAACTCAAATTTGACATTTTTCTAGAGGCTTAACGTCTTTAAGTTAAAATTAGTCTTTTTTACTTGACACTTGTCGACTTTAAGTCAAATTTCTACATTAACTTATCATAAAGTCTTTTAACTTTAGTTAAATTTAACATTTCTTTAAGATGCTTAATAAATAAATAAAAAGGAAATTAACCCGCAGCATAAAAAATTCAATAATATTTTATAATTTCATAATAAAGAAATTATACAATTTTGAAATTATTTATTTCATTCAAAAATTAAGAAGAGTGTGATATACCGGGTGTGCATTTTCTTACTATCACTTGCAATTTTATAAATCAATCTAAACATGCAAAAAAAGAGGAAACATTTAATGCCCACTTCCCGTTTATAAATATTTACCAGTCGCTTTTCAGTTCTTCATATTGTCAAATATAAAATACAAAAAAAAGTTCAAATATATTGCAGTTGTGGCCGCACTATGAATACCCCTATTATATATTTTTTAATTAATTGGAAGCCTGGAACTCATTTCTGACAATCTGGTATATAACTGTAGAAAAGACCCGTGAACCGCTCCAAGGAACTGGTTCACTCGAGTGAGTGAACCGGTTCGGAACCGTTCCCGACAGTGAACCGTTTTTCCCATCTCTAGTATCGATACTTCTTTAATCATTACGTCTTTTATTAATGATATGAATTGTACTGTGACGCCCAACGTATAATCGGAGACATTCATACCTTTTAAACTATTACGAAGACATCATAAGCTAATACCATCATCACGCCTTCTAATTACACTGTGAAGTTACAATTGCTTTATAAATACGTATTTTTTAATACTAATTATTCAGAAGAGCAATTATAATTTTGTGATTCCCCATGTTAAGTTATTGTTTATTAAACCAGTAAAATCCTTGCGCACCATCAAAATTAATAATCCACTGGAAACCGCACCATGTAACATTCAGCCGGTCCATAATGAACCCTTGCAAAATTGAAAGCCCGATAAGATATTTAGGGACTTACCTGTGCTGAGAGTTGGTGTTAGTGGCCATCGGAGACCTGGCAGGATATCCGGACGCCCGTGGACTGCTGCTCAGCACGTATTCTGCAACAAAAAAAAAACATAAATGAGGGGAAATGTAAGTGACCAACATGAGGAATTATACCATTTTCATGTGCGATTGTGAAACGTCGCACTTATCATTGGCGCCATTAATAACCACGAGCGTATGTTTTTTTTTTCGTTTTCGTTATTACGGTGGTGGTAGTTCTCGCGTGCGCCGGACGAATGAACGATACGAGTCAGATTAGCGGCTGTTATTAATGTTATCGGTGATATGGCAGGAGTTTTTTTTTCTTTTAATTAAATTATGGTTATGGTCCGATGGTTTGGATCGACGTCTTGAGGCAATAATAACAAATTGCAATGGAGCCATCCGGGAATAAATAATTATAAATTAAGGAATCCGAGCCAGGATTTTAATTGAGGCATCCATTACAGCGATCTGCCTCGGTTTGCAAAGATTTCCTCCACTCTTACACGGCCCATTTTCCTCCCGGGCCGTCTTTTAATTAGATAATACGACTCCACCTTTCCTCATCCCCGTGTTAATATAAGGGGAAACTGAGATATTTCCACGCTTTGGGGATAGAGGTACTTCAGACGACGACATAATTTATAAAAACAGCAATGGGCCAATCATTTAAGACGACACTTAAATGTGCACAAGATAATGGATATTTGAAACCCTTATTCCTACAGTATGTCTAACATTCTTCAGTATTTTCATTAATGGTATAAAATTGATTAAACTAAGTATTTTGTTCTAATACAAGTTTCTCAATAATTAAAACATGGAACGTAAATAAATTCAAAGACGAAAAGTAAAAATAAGTTATATGTTTTTAGTTTTTGTAAGACTTTTTTGTGTTGTTTTTGACGTCGGCTTCTTGACCATGTGACACTAACGATTTTTACTTTCTCCGTTACGAAGTACGAGAAAGTATTGTGATCGTGATTTTTTTTTCAAAAATTTTTTTTACGGAAATATCCGTCTTGGGGTCCCTAGATGCCATTTTAACAATTTCTGGAAAAAAAATTTTTGTGTCTGTGTGTGTGTGTGTCTGTCTGTGTGTGTGTGTGTCTGCCTGTGTGCGCTGTATCTCAAAAACTAACAAAGCAATTGATATGAAACTTTGAATATACGTCTAATTTGATAATCCGAAGAACTGAAAAGCTTTTGGTAAAATTTCGTACACCGGAAGTGGGTGTTTACCTTAACTGTTTTTTGTTTTTTGCAAATATTTTCTTAAATAGGAAAAATATTACAAAAATATTTAAACAAACATCAAAGACAACAAATAAATGAACATCTTTTGCTTGAAAATATTTTTCATAAAATCATTGCTATTCGAGAAAAAAAATTATTTATTTTTTTTAATTTTTGGTTTATAATTATGAAACGATAATTGTTACAGCAAATTTATGTAAATAATAATTGTAGAGAATGCCAAAATGAACAACTTCTAAAGAATAAGTTTTTTTTCGAAATCTCGTTAGTTTTTGAGTAAACCGAGTTTTTGAATTTGAAGTATAATTATTCCATATTTCATGATTTTGACGTTTTAAACGTCAGTTTCATCCGAGTTTACGCAACGCTCGATGTACATTTAAAATATGATTTCAATTGAAAATAAACCCTTGAAAACGTAAATATAAAGTCGGAAAAAGTAACATGATGGCCACATCACCATTTTTTTAATATACGTATTTTCCTTAAAATCTAGAATTTGATTTATGAACGAGGCCTTTGTTAGTCTTAATTCTCAGAGTTACGAACAGGTTGAAATGATTTTATATTCAGGCTACTTTTTGTCTTAAGTAAGGGTTTTTAATTATAATTATAAATTGACAAAATGTCTGATATTAAGAATCCCCTTTGGTTTTTTTTTTAATAGAATTAATGTAAAGGTTGTGAATTTTGGAAAATATCTGTTTTGGCGTAGTCAAGTGTAAAAAATTGTAATAATCCAAACCATTGAGATGAAATTCTACTTACATTACATTATAGATATTTACGGGACCAGCTTTGTAAATTCATTTTTACTGGGCGCACTTGGAGTTAACCAAGTAAGCCCAGTAAAAATTAATTGCAAAGCGTGTCTTGTATAAAGTTTTATTTTTACCTTTCTAAAGCTTTTTTTAAAATAAATAATAAACAAACAAAAATAGGACGCTATGATTTAGGCGATTGTATTACGGAGTAAGTAGGTCTTTCGTTGATAGGGGACGCGATTAGTGATCGCGATTAATTGTTGATGTAGTACACGTGAAATGCGATAGTGGCTATTGTGGCGCTACGCGCTGTTCGCTAGATTTGATTTGACATAAGTTTTGTGAAATTATAGCTGAAGCTTATGTAAGTATACAAGCACTTGCGGATGCTGCAAGTGCGGAAATATTACCGATAGTTTCGAAAAAGTAATGTGAAGTTTGTCAATATGTCAATATAACCAACAAATTCCGATAACATGTTGGCAGCCATATTTACAAGATTAAAAAATAAACATTAATGAGAGAGATAGCGGTTTAACAGGTCTGCAACCAATGTGAATAAACAAGAAAGAGAGAGATTGTTGACTTAAGAGTCCTGCTTCAATTTATTACAGGTCTCATACTTATAAAGACGAATTTACACTGTAACCAAAAATGCATGTAATGTATCATTTACATGGACGGTGGAAATAAAAATTAAAAAAAGCCGACCATTTAAAAACACACTGTGTTTGAAAATACACTGGTTCTCAAATAGGTTACGATTTTTTAATTTTTATTTATCGATCGATTGAAAAAAATGTGAAATGCGGTGATAAAATTCTATAAAAATTTATTCAAATTCATAATTTATCACTTTAATTTTTGAATATTTGACAATTTGTATTTAAAAAAAAAATATAGATTTACAGAATAAAATAATCATTTTAAATACATGGCTTCTCCAATTCGATTTTCAGATGAACCGTGAAATTTTGTTCTTTGGACTGAGAAAAATCTACAAACAATATTATCAATTGAGAAAGATCGTTTTGCGCTGATTTTCACACGATCTGTGAAATTTTAAAAATTATTGAGCGGGCGTTGGAAACAAATATTTTTACAGAGATCAAATAAAATGATGATTAGACTGAAAGACCTCTGGTCAATAGCCTGTTAAGGTCATTTGTAAAAGTGTCTCAATATATGTATTCTGCCTCTCTTTGATGATTAGAAACCACATCATAGCTGGAAACAAATTGCAACACTTAAAACTTGATTGAAGATAACGAAAATTACAAATAGAGATCTGATTAATTAAAAAAATTAAATTAACTTCAAAATTTCTACACATTTTTAACATATTGTAAAATCATTGACCACAGATGGAAACAAAATAGCAACAGAAGCAACTTCATAGAAGACAAAGAAAATTTTAATTAAAGATTGGACAGATTATATAAAATTAATCTCTTGTGGAGTAAAATCTGAAAATCCCTTTAGAAATAAAATATTTTCCACACACTTTAAAACAATTAATATATTATTATAAATGTGATTCTAAACCACGATAATTGCAATTGCGGTTTAGAAAATTATAAAAAAATCTCTTTTGGTATTAGCTTCAAAATTTTCAAATCTCTTCAGAAATAACAACCATAAAAAATTAACATACCACAGCTGGGAAGAAAATTACAAATAGAGATCTGATTAATTAAAAAACTTAAATTAGCTTCAAAATTTCTACACATTTTTGACATATTGTAAAACCATTGACCACAGATGGAAACAAAATAGCAACAGAAGCAACTTCATAGAAGACAAAGAAAATTTTAATTAAAGATTGGACAAACTATATAAAATTAATCTCTTGTGAAATAAAATCTGAAAATCTATATTTTCCACACACTATGAGACAATTAATATATTACAGCTAAAAACAAAATTGGGGTAATTGATACCTGATTGAAGACAACGAGAATTATAAATCAATATTTGTGGTTTCACCAAGATGGGGCCACAGCACACGTCGCCAGAATGTCTATGATTTTTTACGCCTTGTTTCCCAAATGTCTTATTTCGATATTCGGTGACGTTTTTAAGCCCCCTAGGTTACCTGACTTTTTTTGACGGGAGTACTTGCCCTTAAGTTACGCGCCTATGAGAATAGCCCCGTACCTTACGTAAATCAACGCAATCGGCAGAAACCTGCTGGGAAGAGTTAAGGTTCATTTTCTTAAACGCCTTCAACAATGCGTCTACGCAAACGGACATCACATGGCGGATCTGATTTTCCGTCCATATTTATTATGAAATGCTATGGTTTCACAAATATTGTTCTAGCAACAAAAAAGAATTGTGATATGACCATCATGTTACTTTCTCCGATTTGATGGTATAGTTATTTATATACATATACATTTTCATAGTTTATTTTCAGTTTTGTAGGATCGAATGATACTGACGTTTGAAATATCAAAATTATGAAACATGAAAAATTACTCTTCAAATTCTAATAGTTATTTACTCAAAATATAAAAAAAATCGAAAAAAACTTATCCTTTATAAGTTATTAATTTTGGCATTCTCTAGAATTATTATTCAAATAAATTTGCTGTAACTCTGATCGTTTCATAATTATAAACCAAAAATAAAGAAAAAAATAATCTTTTTTTTTCGCGAATAACAAGGATTTTATAAAAAATTATTTGAAAACAAAAGATTTCTTTGTTATTTTCAATATTTGTTTAAATGTTTTTGTGATATTTTTCTTATTTAGAAAAATTTTGGAAATAAACAAAAAAAAACACTTCCGGTGTACGAAATTTTGCCAAAAGCTTTTTAGTTCTTCGGATTATCAAATAAGACTTATATTCAAAGTTTCATATCAATTGCTCTATTAGTTTTTATGATACAGCGCGCACGGACACACAGACATTTTTTTTCCAAAAATTGTTAAAATGGCATCAAAACGGATGTTTCCGAAACAAAAATATTTGAAAAAATTTTCACGATCACAAAACTATCTCGTACTTCGTAACAGAAAAAGTAAAAATTACAATTTTCTGATTATTTATTTCAAAAACACTTGGTTCCCGTGCCACACGCAGTATAACTGTATACAAGATAGAGCGCACAAATAATCAGAGAAATATTGATTTTTTTTTAACTTCATTTCACATTCTCTTCAATCAGGCCCTTTCTCTATTGACGGCGTTAAAATTAGCATCACTGTTAAAATAGTAATTTACTACATAAGTAACGTTATGAAGGTTTTTACGGGAGAAAAGTTTGAAAGTTTAAATTCTCGAGTAATGTACAAACAAATAACATTACGTGTGTCGTAACACGGTTTATTTGATCCTATTTCTATTTTTTTTAATTTAAAAAAATGGTGATGTGGCCATCATGTTACTTTCTCCGACTTTATATTTACGTTTTCAAGGGTTTATTTTCAATTGAAATCATATTTTAAATGTACATCGAGCGTTGCGTAAACTCGGATGAAACTGACGTTTAAAACGTCAAAATCATGAAATATGGAATAATTATACTTCAAATTCAAAAACTCGGTTTACTCAAAAACTAACGAGATTTCGAAAAAAACTTATTCTTTAGAAGTTGTTCATTTTGGCATTCTCTACAATTATTATTTACATAAATTTGCTGTAACAATTATCGTTTCATAATTATAAACCAAAAATTAAAAAAAAATAATAATTCTTTTTCTCGAATAGCAATGATTTTATGAAAAATATTTTCAAGCAAAAGATGTTCATTTATTTGTTGTCTTTGATGTTTGTTTAAATATTTTTATAATATTTTTCCTATTTAAGAAAATATTTGCAACACCCACTTCCGGTGTACGAAATTTTACCAAAAGCTTTTCAGTTCTTGGGATTATCAAATAAGACGTATGTTCAAAGTTTCATATCAATTGCTTTGTTAGTTTTTGAGATACAGCGCACACAGACAGACACACACATACACACACACACACAGACAGACAGACACACACACACACAGACACAAAATTTTTTTTTCCAGAAATTATTGAAATGGCATCTAGGGACCCCAAAACGGATATTTCCGTAAAAAAAAATTTTGAAAAAAAAATCACGATCACAATACTTTCTCGTACTTCGTAACGGAGAAAGTAAAAATGTTTAATCAAAATATCTTCATAGCAACGAGTTGCGATAAGATACATAGAACAACACTAGTGTAGTTAAGAACTTCTTAACAACACTAGTGTTGTTAAAGGTACCTTAAAGTAACTCATTACTAACGAATTGTTGGGATGATAACATTATAGGATAAAATAAATAAAATCACAACAGCGACGTTGACAATTATAAATACAAATGCTGGTCCTTACTCGATTTTAACATCGATGGTAATTTTCATGTTAGAACTATGAATTATAACTTTAAAGCTTTAATAACAAATTTGAAGTTAGTAGCGACACACAAAATTAAAGAGAAAATATTGGCCGCCAATGAATATGCCTGCGTATTCTGTGAACTTACATAGCGGCAAACAATAACATAACCTAAAACTTTGTTTTTAAATTTTGCCCGTATTAACATGAGTTACATTTTCTTTTTATACAATTCATACAACTTTTATATGAATTGTTAAGATTTGGAAAAAAAATATAATTCAAGTTTTTATATACATATGACATATACATATGACATACGTCTTAGCTAATGAGAACTCTAAACCAGATGAGAGCGAAATAACTCCTTTTTGTGAGTCGACTCATCGTGAAGAGTCATTCTTTTGAAATGAATTTGGATTTTGAAAATACAACTTTTATATGAATTTTTAAGATTTGGAAAAAAATATTTTTTAAGTTTTTTATATACAGATACATACGTCTTAGCTAATGATAACTCTAAACCAGATGAGAGCGAAATAAATCTTTTTTGTAAGTCAACTCGTCGTGAAGAAGTGAAGTGACTTTTGAGTCTTTCGAAAAATGAAAAGTATATCTGGAAAAAGTTATGAGTAAAAATTGTGAATAGCAGAAAAAAAAATCCTCACCATAAAAAGTTTGCAATTTACCCTGAAAATTTGTCAAGAGCAAAGGTCAAATTACTTGACTCAGAAAATTTACGCAGGAGTCACTTATGAGTTACCCATCTCTACTCTAAACATGTTATAATAGTTGTTATTTAAGAAACAATCGATGACGGCATATCTTTGACAAATGTCACTCGACATTTTTTTTTAGTATGTCAAATGACCTACTGGAAGTCATAAATTTCAGCCACTAATCCGGCGCTTCCACCAATTTTGCTTTTTAGTAAATTTCCAAATTATCTCTACTAATTTGCAGAAATGTGATTAAAATTCGTAATTATTCAAATTTCTGTAGTACCATAGTAATAACAACAAGCTTTTAACTTAAGATTAACCCCGATTTTTCGATAAGACATCTATCGAAACAAGGCAAATTTAAAAAAAAATCAAAATCGTTAGGCGTAGTTTAGGTTCGATATTTTCGGCCACAAATGATCCATGGGGCTTTGTTTACAATATTTAGGCTTAAAAGAATGACACATATTCTTTATTTTTGTTTAAATATCTATTTACCTTGACACTTTTACGAAATTTCGTCTATTTTTTGTTGACATTATTGAAGCTTAAAAAAATGACACAAGTTCTTCATTTTTGTTTAAATAATCATTTAGCCTGTCTTTTATTATTGTTTAGTTGCGCCATTTGTTTATTTCTTGTTTGTTTATTGTTAGTCAAATTTTGCTAATGTTTGTTATATTATTTGTGTTTGTACAAGAATTTTAAATTTGTATATAATCATGTTAAAGGTTAATCCGTTAATAAATAAATAAATAAATAAATTTACTCAGACACTTTTACGAAATTTGGTCTATTTAAAAAAAATCAAAAGTTATCGTTAGGCCTAGTTACGGTTTGATATTTTCAGCCACAAATGTTTTATGTGGCTTTGTTTACAATATTTAAGTTTAAAAAAATGACACATATTCTTCTTTTTTGTTTTAATAATTATTTACCTAAACTCTTTTACGAAATTTCGTCTATTTAAAAAAAATCAAAAGTCATCGTTGGGCGTAGTTTAGGTTTGATATTTTCGGCCAAAAATTGTTCCATGGGGCTTTGTTTACAATATTTAGGCTTAAAAAATGACACATATTCTTCATTTTTGTTTAAATAATTATTTACCTACACACTTTTACGAAATTTTGTATATTTTCAAAAAATCAAAAGTTATCGTTAGGCCTAGTTTGGGTTCGATATTTTCGGCCACAAATGTTCCACGGGGCTTTGTTTACATTATTTAAGTTTAAAAAAATGACACAAATTCTTCATTTTAGTTTAAATAATTATTTACCTAGACACTTTTATGAAATTTCATCTATTTTCAAAAAATCAAAAGTTATCGTTAGGCCTAGTTTAGGTTCAATATTTTTGGCCACAAATGTTTTACGGAGCTTTGTATACAATATCTAAGCTTAGAAAAATTACTCATATTCTTCATTTTTGTTCAAATATTTATTTACCCAGACACTTTTACGAAATTTCGTCTATTTTAAATTATTAAAGGTCATCGTTAGGCCTAGTTTAGGTTCATTTTAGTTTAGGTTCGATATTTTCGGCCACAAATGTTCCATGGGGCTTTGTTTACAAAATTTAGGCTTAAAAAATGACACATATACTTAATTTTTGTTTAAATAATTATTTACCTAAACACTCTATTTCGTCTATTTTTAAAAAATTTTCAAGAAAATCGATAAATACACAAAATATTCGAAAAATCCTATCAGACCTTCAAATTTAAGAAAGTTTAATGATAGCAACATCAATTTTCTTTTTAACTGGAAAAACATACTATATTTCTCAACTCGGTTTAATTACGAAATAACGATTTAATACAATAAAAAATTTCACATTGTTTTGTATAACATAGATATTTATTTTTGTGACTTAAGTTTCAGTAACTACGCTTGCCATATTATAAGTAACGACCGTAAACGTCCACATATTTTGTTCTGTTTTTCAAACATCATTGCAGGTATTATTCCGTGTGTGCCCAAAAAGCGACGCCTTTATTTAATCCTCCGGCGAAAGATCCAGAACGGTGTATAAATCTGTGTGAGTTGTGTTTGAGTTTGCTTTATGAATATCCATCGCGAACACAATTACGTATTAAACGTGTTACGCAAACCGAAATTGCGCCCGCGACAAACAGCCGCGACGTTATTGTTATGTATATGTGTGCTTTTCGAATCTGGGCCGCATGCAGAAAAGCGGAAAAGCAGAAAAGCACAAACACGGAATCTACTTACGTCGCGACAACGACGGAAAAATAATCCGATGATACTCCGCTAAAGCTCCGGTCGACTTTTAAAGAGGATAAATGGACGGTGCATTTTTGGTGGATGCGCCGGGTACATAATTTTATTACAGAATAACGTTCTAATTTATTACTAATTATATATATATAATACATAAATAATGAATATAATTCGTGATTAACATCCAACGCATTCTGACTCAGTTCTAGAATTTGATTACAGTTTATTTATAATAATATTATTATTGTTTGATGCTGGCTATAAATTTTAATATTAAAGATACGGTAAATAAATCTGAATAAATCACTGTTTAAACTGATCTAACGTCGGCATTTAATCAAATTGTAATTGAAGCATAGAAATAATACAAACAAATAACTTTAATAAGGTCAAGTATTACTTATTGTTAAAATTGAAAAAAAAAGAATTAACCTAACAAAACGGCAGTGGCAGAAGACCTCGTAGTCGAAGCCAAAAATTAAATTAAAATTAATATCAATTTTTCGGTACTCTCAGCCATAAACCGCTCTACGAATAAAAGCCCTAAATTATATACACTCGGCGTCAAAAAAAATCGCCTCTCGAAAAATCGTGAAAAAACTCGATTTTTCAAACCGTCGTAACTTAGTTCAATTTGGTCAAAAATCGACGAATCTTTCAGTTTGGAAAAGATTCAAGTTTTATCTTTAAGAATATGTAGTTGATTTTGACCCCAAGTCCAACCCACCCCCCGTAACAACGCGATGGAAAAAAATGTTTTTTATGTAAAAAATTTTCCAACTTTGAGAAGCTGTACCGTGCACAAAAAAATCGGCGGGAAATTTCACCACAATGGCAAAAAAATGTAATCAATTCCCTTCAAATGCCTTAAAAATCGAATCGTTTTGATGATTTGGAGCAAAATTATGAATTTTTGAAAAAAACGATATTTTTCACTTTTTTGGCAATAACTTGAGTAATTTCGATTAACTTTTGCAGTCTGAACAGTTTTAAATTTTCTCTTCAACGTCATGTGAATTGTTTTGTTGCTAAAACGATTTCACCCCCTGCCACCCCCTAAAGGAAAAAAAATGTTTTTGAAGTTTAAATGTGCAAATTTGGTTTCTTGTACCGTGTGCAAAAAAAAACTCGTGGACACAATCGGTCATGGCAATAAAGTTTAATCATTTTCCTCCAATTTCCTCCAAAATTCAAGTTTGGCGCGAAGTTTTGCAGTTTTGAAAAAAAATATATATTTTGCGCCTTTTTGGCCATAACAAGGCGAATTTCGCACGAAACTCGATGGAATTTTGCGATCTAAGAAGTTTTCGACTTTTGTGACTCCCTGAAAACCCCTACAAAGAGTGTTTTGGATTGACAAAAAATGTTAAATTTTTACAACTTGTTTTCATTTTCAATGTCATTTTTTTTTCAAAAATTCATAACTTTGCTCCAAATCATCGAAACCACTTAAATTTTTAAGGAATTTGAAGGAAATTGATTAAATTTTTCTGCCATTGTGGTGAAATTTCGCGCCGATTTTTTTACGCACGATACAGTTTGTCAAAGTTGGACAATTTTTTACATAAAAAACATTTTTTTTCCATCGCGTTGTTACGGGGGGATGGGTTGGACTTGGGGTCAAAATCATCTACACATTCTTAAAGATAAAATTTGAATCTTTCCCTAACTGAAAGATTAATCGATTTTCGACCAAATTGAACCAAGTTACGACGGTTTAAAAAATCGAGTTTTTTCGCGATTTTTCGAGTGGCGCTTTTTTTTGACGCCGAAATAAATATTACTGTGACGCAAATTATTATTAATATTTAAAAAATATATCTTGATGATTTTACTTTTCATGATGTAAAATATATAATAGTTATATATTTGGACACATAAATATTACTTCTATTAATTATAGAAAATGTAATAATTTTATTCTTCTAGATATGAAAAAATTTATAATTTTTTATTTCAGGTACAAATTTGAATTAGTCAATTTGATTAAAAAAGTAATAACATTAGGTGTTTTGTCGTACCACTTATATAATTCATAGTGCTCCCTCGGTGTTCACGCCACAATGGGTGGCGGTGGCGTCGAGACGCCCCCGTGCTCATCCCCGTCCTCCGTCGGGACGCCTAGCAGGAATTATAAACCCGGTGATATATTGGTCTCGCGGTGCTAAAAGCCAAGGTGAAACCCCAACTAATGCGTAAACAATGGCGGAGAGACTCTATTTGGGAAATTAATGTTACATCTGTCGCAGTCAACACTAGCGAGCGCACCAGCACAAAACGCTCGTGTCGTTACAAAAGAGAGTCGGTTGTTCCATGGTTTTCTTTGCATGCAACCCCTTTTCGCCATTTACATTATGAATATAAAAAAAAACAACACACTACTTACACGTTCCCCAGGTAGAATTTAAACATGGAAGAATCGTGAGGATGTTAGACCTAATGTGTTTTTAAATATGCTGCACGTAACTGTACATAATCAACAAAAAAAATTGTGAAATTTGTTTAAAAATAATTTCAATGAGAAAAAAAAACTTCTTTAAGTTTGTATCATCTGCACGTGTTTAATACCGTTAAATGAACAATTAATTCATAGATTTAATGAATAAATAGAGCAATAAAGTACAAATTAAATTTCCTATGTAAGGGATTATATTACACATAGATTGTGTGTGTGTGTGTGTTTGAAAAGTTTTCATGATTTTAGAAATTTAATTTTGTAATAAAAGAAAAATTTGCACTTTACACATAATTATTCGCTTCTTAGAATACCTGTATTATTTTTAAATGTTTATGTGGCATCATATACTTTCTCAGATTTGGGGCATAAAAAGGATTTCTTTAAAAAAAAAATTATCAAAAACAAGTGAGATTTTGAATTTTAAAGTGTTTCGTTTTGGCAATTTTTGTTTATGTAAATTTGGTGGTATTATTATCATTTCGCTGATTTTAAAACTAGCTAATTGCTTGATATACAGGGTGTATTTGAAATAACGAACAGGATCGTAAACTCAAAGAGATTATATTATTTTTAAACAATATTCGCAATTATTTTGTTTATAACTGCAACAAAAAGTCCGCAATTAATTATTAAAGTTAATGAGTGAAAATACGCAACATGTTTGGGGGCAGTGGTAATGTGACCTAATTTTTGAACGGCATCGGCTTTATATATCGAATTACAACAAGCGCGTTGTTCCTAATCTCAATAGTTTTCTTGTATTCGGCGATTATCATATCAGGAATAATTATTATAATCTGAAAGATAATTGTATTCTACTTGAGAATACGTTACGAAATACAGGGTGTGCCATTTGAAAAAACGAAGTTATTCAACTTTATAAATTGGGTTTTTCTACCGCATTTTTTATCACCCAGTATAATTTTTTGTATGAAATCATGGTTGGCTCTATAGTTCGAACCTTCAACCAAATAATAGAAATGATTTTAATCGTCCAACGTCAATCACTGGAGCAAAAATAAAATTTCATCCAGACCATGCATTTCAACAAATCTTCAAATTTTAGGGAGTATTGGAGTAACTCACCTTTATTTGCTCCATATAATTCAAAAATGACAAAAAATAAGGGTGTTCCATTTAAAAAAAAAAACATAAGTTTGGTCTGTAACTTTGTTTTGAGACACCCTGTATAAATTTAAATATTTTTAGGGCGTGCAGCTCACTATTATACACAACTTTTGTATAAAACATTTTTCGAAATTTTGAAAAATAAGCACGTGATTGACCGTTCCCAGAGCTCTGAAACACCCTGTATATTTAACGTAAAAAAATAAACGATTATTTTTGAGTAACAGTTATAACAGTTACTGTTACTAAAATATAACCGGTTATTTAGTAACCGTTATATAATTTAAATAACAAAATTTTATGTAGTATATTAAAATTTTTTGTGATTGACATTTCGAAAGATATTATTTTTAACTTTATAATTATTTATCAATTTTGCCAACAGCCATTACAATATTGTAAAATCAATAAAATTTCTAATAAATTAATTATATCTTTAAGAATGTATTATGTTTGTTCATTTGTAAAAATAAAGTAAACCTTGTATGTAACCTTAAAGTACATGTTTCAACACTTTAAAAAAACGTTTCAAATGTAAAAATTCTTCGGAGGATTCCGAAGTTGCATGTTTATAAAATTTGGATTTTCAGAAATAACGCTTACAGCGAAAAAAACTGCTATTTCAACACTTTACTGTTGCTTTTTACTTTCTCCGTTACGAAGTACGAGAAAGTAATGTGATCGTGATTTTTTTTTTCAAATTTTCTTTTTACGGAAATATCCGTTTTGGGGTCCCTAGATGCCATTTCAACAATTTCTGGAAAAAAAAAATTGTGTCTGTGTCTGTCTGTGTGCGCTGTATCTCAAAAACCAATAAATCAATTGATATGAAACTATGAACATACGTCTTATTTGATAATCCGAAGAACTGAAAAGCTTTTGGTAAAATTTCGTACACCGAAAGTGGGTGTTTACCTTAACTGTTTCTTGTTTTTTGCCAATATTTTCCTTAATATAAAAAATATCACAAAAATATTTAAACAAACATCGAAGAAACCAAAGAAATGAATAGCTTTTGCTTGAAAATATTTTTCATAAAATCATTGCTATTCGAGAAAAACATTTATTAATTTTTTTAAATTTTTGGTTTATAATTATGAAACGATAATAGTTACAGAAATTTTATGTAAATAATAATTGTAGAGAATGTCAAAATGAACAACTTCCAAAGAATAAGTTTTTTCGAAATCTCGTTAGTTTTCGAATAAACCTAGTTTTTGAATTTGAAGTATAATTTTTCCATCTTTCATGATTTTGACGTTTTAAACGTCAGTTTCATTCGAGTTTACGCAACGCTCGATGTACATTTAAAATATGGTTTCAATTGAAAATAAACCATGAAAGCGTAAATATAAATTATACTACCAAGTCGGAGAAAGTAACATGATGGCCACATCACCATTTTTTAAACAACGTAAACTAGATTTTAAAGTTTCAATTAGAAGTTGCACGCTTGCAAAATTTGGATTCTCAAGAATAACCTGCTCACAGCGAAACAACTGCAATTTAATTTCAATTTTGATATTTCAATTGCGAAAATCCCTGAAAGGATTCAGAAGTTGCATGCTTGTAAAATTTGAGGGTTTCAAAAATTACTTCCTCACAGCAAAACAACTCCAATTTCAACACTTTAAAAAATACTGTAAACTGGTTTGGATGTTTGTTTAATAAAGAACATAAAATTGCCTAGATTTTAACGTTTCAATTGCAAAAATCGCTCAAATAATTCAGACGTTGCATGCTTGTTAAATTCGAGGGTTTCAAAAATACTTCCTCACAGCAAAGCAACTGCAATTTCAACGCTTTAAAAAATACTGTAAACTGGTTTGTATGTTTTTTTTTTATAAAGAACATAAAATTGCCTAGATTTTAACGTTTCAATTGCAAAAATCGCTCAAATCATTCAGACGTTGCATGCTTGTAAAGTTCGATGGTTTCAAAAATACTTCCTCACAGCAAAGCAACTGCAATTTCAACGCTTTAAAAAATACTGTAAACTGGTTTGTATGTTTTTTTTATAAAGAACATAAAATTGCCTAGATTTTAACGTTCCAATTGCAAAAATCGCTCAAATAATTCAGACGTTGCATGCTTGTTAAATTCGAGGGTTTCAAAAATACTTCCTCACAGCAAAGCAACTGCAATTTCAACGCTTTAAAAAATACTGTAAACTGGTTTGTATGTTTTTTTTTATAAAGAACATAAAATTGCCTAGATTTTGACGTTTCAATTGCAAAAATCGCTGAAATAATTTAGACATTGCATGCTTCTAAAATTTGAGGGTTTCAAAAATTACTTCCTCACAGCAAAACAACTCCAATTTCAACACTTTAAAAAATACTGTAAACTGGTTTGGATGTTTGTTTAATAAAGAACATAAAATTGCCTAGATTTTAACGTTTCAATTGCAAAAATCGCTCAAATCATTCAGACGTTGCATGCTTGTAAAGTTCGATGGTTTCAAAAATACTTCCTCACAGCAAAGCAACTGCAATTTCAACGCTTTAAAAAATACTGTAAACTGGTTTGTATGTTTTTTTTATAAAGAAGATAAAATTGCCTAGATTTTAACGTTCCAATTGCAAAAATCGCTCAAATAATTCAGACGTTGCATGCTTGTAATGTTCGATGGTTTCAAAAATACTTCCTCACAGCAAAGCAACTGCAATTTCAACGCTTTAAAAAATACTGTAAACTGGTTTGTATGTTTTTTTATAAAGAACATAAAATTGCCTAGATTTTAACGTTTCAATTGCAAAAATCGCTCAAATAATTTAGACATTGCATGCTTCTAAAATTTGAGGGTTTCAAAAATTACTTCCTCACAGCAAAACAACTCCAATTTCAACACTTTAAAAAATACTGTAAACTGGTTTGGATGTTTGTTTAATAAAGAACATCAAATTGCCTAGATTTTAACGTTCCAATTGCAAAAATCGCACAAATAATTCAGACGTTGCATGCTTGTAAAATTCGAGGGTTTCAAAAATACTTCCTCACAGCAAAGCAACTGCAATTTCAACGCTTTAAAAAATACTGTAAACTGGTTTGTATGTTTTTTTATAAAGAACATAAAATTGCCTAGATTTTAACGTTTCAATTGCAAAAATCGCTCAAATAATTTAGACATTGCATGCTTCTAAAATTTGAGGGTTTCAAAAATTACTTCCTCACAGCAAAACAACTCCAATTTCAACACTTTAAAAATACTGTAAACTGGTTTGGATGTTTGTTTAATAAAGAACATAAAATTGTCTAGATTTTAACGTTTCAATTGCAAAAATCGCTCAAATCATTCAGACGTTGCATGCTTGTAAAGTTCGATGGTTTCAAAAATACTTCCTCACAGCAAAGCAACTGCAATTTCAACGCTTTAAAAAATACTGTAAACTGGTTTGTATGTTTTTTTTATAAAGAACATAAAATTGCCTAGATTTTAACGTTCCAATTGCAAAAATCGCTCAAATAATTCAGACGTTGCATGCTTGTAAAGTTCGATGGTTTCAAAAATACTTCCTCACAGCAAAGCAACTGCAATTTCAACGCTTTAAAAAATACTGTAAACTGGTTGTAAACTGGTTTGTATGTTTTTTTATAAAGAACATAAAATTGCCTAGATTTTAACGTGTCAATTGCAAAAATCGCTCAAATAATTTAGACATTGCATGCTTCTAAAATTTGAGGGTTTCAAAAATTACTTCCTCACAGCAAAACAACTCCAATTTCAACACTTTAAAAAATACTGTAAACTGGTTTGGATGTTTGTTTATTAAAGAACATCAAATTGCCTAGATTTTAACGTTCCAATTGCAAAAATCGCACAAATAATTCAGACGTTGCATGCTTGTAAAATTCGAGGGTTTCAAAAATACTTCCTCACAGCAAAGCAACTGCAATTTCAACGCTTTAAAAAATACTGTAAACTGGTTTGTATGTTTTTTTATAAAGAACATAAAATTGCCTAGATTTTAACGTTTAAATTGCAAAAATCGCTCAAATAATTTAGACATTGCATGCTTCTAAAATTTGAGGGTTTCAAAAATTACTTCCTCACAGCAAAACAACTCCAATTTCAACACTTTAAAAAATACTGTAAACTGGTTTGGATGTTTGTTTAATAAAGAACATAAAATTGCCTAGATTTTAACGTTTCAATTGCAAAAATCGCTCAAATAATTCAGACGTTGCATGCTTGTTAAATTCGAGGGTTTCAAAAATACTTCCTCACAGCAAAGCAACTGCAATTTCAACGCTTTAAAAAATACTGTAAACTGATTTGTATGTTTTTTTTTTATAAAGAACATAAAATTGCCTAGATTTTGACGTTCCTATTCCAAAAATCGCTCAAATGATTCAGACGTTACATGCTTGTAAAATTTGAGGGTTTCAAAAATTGCTTCCTCACAGTAAAACAACACCTATTTCAACACTTTAAAAAATTCTGTAAACTGGTTTTGATGTTTTTTTTTTATAAAGAACATAAAATTACCTAGATTTTGACGTTTAAATTGCAAAAATCGCTCAAATTGCAACTGCAATTACAACCCTTTAAAAAATACTATAAACTGGTTTCGATGTTTTTTTTATAAAGAACATAAAATTGCCTAAATTTTGACTTTCCAATTGCAAAAATCGATCAAATGATTCAGACGTTGCATGCTTGTAAAATTCGATGGTTTCAAAAATTACTTCCCCACAGCAAAACAACACCAATTTCAACACTTTAAAAAACACTGTAAACTGGTTTGGATGTTTATTTTACGAGGAGCATAAAATTGCCTAGATTTTCACGTTTCAATTGCAAAAATCGCTCAAATGATTCAGACGTTGCATGCGTGTAAAATTCGAGGGTTTCAAAAATCACTTGCTCAACGCAAAACAACACCAATTTCAACAATGAAAAATACTGTAAACTGGTTTGGATGTTTTTTTTAAAGAACATAAAATTGCCTAGATTTCGACGTTTCAATTGCAAAAATCGCTCAAATGATTCTGACATTGCATACTTGTAAAATTCGAGGGTTTCAAAAATTACTTCTTCACAGCAAAGCAACTGCAATTTCAACGCTTTAAAAAATACTGTAAACTGGTTTGTATGTTTTTTTTTTTATAAAGAACATAAAATTGCCTAGATTTTGACGTTTCAATTGCAAAAATCGCTGAAATAATTTAGACATTGCATGCTTCTAAAATTTGAGGGTTTCAAAAATTACTTTCTCACAGCAAAACAACTCCAATTTCAACACTTTAAAAAATACTGTAAACTGGTTTGGATGTTTGTTTAATAAAGAACATAAAATTGCCTAGATTTTAACGTTTCAATTGCAAAAATCGCTCAAATCATTCAGACGTTGCATGCTTGTAAAGTTCGATGGTTTCAAAAATACTTCCTCACAGCAAAGCAACTGCAATTTCAACGCTTTAAAAAATACTGTAAACTGGTTTGTATGTTTTTTTTATAAAGAACATAAAATTGCCTAGATTTTAACGTTCCAATTGCAAAAATCGCTCAAATAATTCAGACGTTGCATGCTTGTAAAGTTCGATGGTTTCAAAAATACTTCCTCACAGCAAAGCAACTGCAATTTCAACGCTTTAAAAAATACTGTAAACTGGTTTGTACGTTTTTTTATAAAGAACATAAAATTGCCTAGATTTTAACGTTTCAATTGCAAAAATCGCTCAAATAATTTAGACATTGCATGCTTCTAAAATTTGAGGGTTTCAAAAATTACTTCCTCACAGCAAAACAACTCCAATTTCAACACTTTAAAAAATACTGTAAACTGGTTTGGATGTTTGTTTAATAAAGAACATCAAATTGCCTAGATTTTAACGTTCCAATTGCAAAAATCGCACAAATAATTCAGACGTTGCATGCTTGTAAAATTCGAGGGTTTCAAAAATACTTCCTCACAGCAAAGCAACTGCAATTTCAACGCTTTAAAAAATACTGTAAACTGGTTTGTATGTTTTTTTATAAAGAACATAAAATTGCCTAGATTTTAACGTTTCAATTGCAAAAATCGCTCAAATAATTTAGACATTGCATGCTTCTAAAATTTGAGGGTTTCAAAAATTACTTCCTCACAGCAAAACAACTCCAATTTCAACACTTTAAAAAATACTGTAAACTGGTTTGGATGTTTGTTTAATAAAGAACATAAAATTGCCTAGATTTTAACGTTCCAATTGCAAAAATCGCACAAATAATTCAGACGTTGCATGCTTGTAAAATTCGAGGGTTTCAAAAATACTTCCTCACAGCAAAGCAACTGCAATTTCAACGCTTTAAAAAATACTGTAAACTGGTTTGTATGTTTTTTTTTATAAAGAACATAAAATTGCCTAGATTTTAACGTTCCAATTGCAAAAATCGCTCAAATAATTCAGACGTTGCATGCTTGCAAAGTTCGATGGTTTCAAAAATACTTCCTCACAGCAAAGCAACTGCAATTTCAACGCTTTAAAAAATACTGTAAACTGGTTTGTATGTTTTTTTATAAAGAACATAAAATTGCCTAGATTTTAACGTTTCAATTGCAAAAATCGCTCAAATAATTCAGACGTTGCATGCTTGTAAAATTCGAGGGTTTCAAAAATACTTCCTCACAGCAAAGCAACTGCAATTTCAACGCTTTAAAAAATACTGTAAACTGGTTTGTATGTTTTTTTTTTAATAGAGAACATAAAATTGCCTAGATTTTAACGTTTCAATTGCAAAAATCGCTCAAATAATTCAGACGTTGCATGCTTGTAAAGTTCGATGGTTTCAAAAATTACTTCCTCACAGCAAAACAACTGCAATTTCAATTCTTTAAAAAAATACTGTAAACAGGTTTGGATGTGAATTACTTCCTGTCGGCAAAACAACTCCAATTTCAACACTTTAAAATATACTGTGGAATGGTTTGGATGTTTTTTTAAGGAACATAAAATTGCCTAAATTTTTACGTTTCAATTGCAAAAATTCGTCGTAGGATTTAAATGTTACGTGCTTATAAAATTTGGATTTTCAGAAATTGCTAGCTCACAGCGAAAAAAAAATGCAATTTCAAAAATTTCAATCGTAAATTTCGATAGTTTGAACTTCAAAAATCTATATAAGGATTCAAAAGTTGCACGCTTGTGATTCGTTATTGAATCGGTTATATGGCTACTGTTACTAAGAACTGATGTTATTAAATCGCTCTCTTTTTATAAAATAACTCTTGAGGTCAAATCACTGTTTGTTATTATTCCATAGTGACGGTTACAAAGTACCAGATGGTGAAAATAACGCTCGTCACTGATAACAAAATGAATTTTTTGTCCTAAATTTGTTGGGTGATTAACTATAATTATATATTATTTGGCACACATTATAGTAACAGGATATGTGAAGTTAATAAATAAATAAATAAAATAAATAATTGCAGAAGTTGCACATGTTTTCTCTACGAAATCCGGGCACTTTTATTACATGTTAAGTGGCCCAACCATCAAAATGTTCTACGAGCCGCCACTGGTAGAGGTGGACAGTAAGCTACTCAATTCTTTTTTACTTTCTCCGTTACGAAGTACGAGAAAATATTGTGATCGTGATTTTTTTTTCAAAATTTTTTTTACGGAAATATTCGTTTTGGGGTCCCTAGATGCCATTTCAACAATTTCTGTAATTTTTTTTTTGTGTCTGTGTTTGCGTGTGTGTGTGTGTGTGTGTCTGTATGTGTGTGTTCGTGTGTGTGTGTGTCTGTGCGCGCTGTATCTCTAAAACTAATAGAGCAATTGGTATGAAACTTTGAACATACGTCTTAATTGATAATCCGGAGAACTGAAAAGCTTTTGGTAAAATTTCGTACACCGGAAGTGGGTGTTTACCTTAATTGTTTTTTGTTTTTTGCCAATATTTTCTTAAATATGAAAAATATCATAAAAACATTTAAACAAATATTAAAGACAACAAAAAAATGAGCTTATTTTGTTTGAAAACATTTTTCATAAAATCATTGTTATTCGAGAAAAAAAATTATTACTATTTTTTTATTTTTAGTTTATAATTATGAAACGATAATAGTTACAGCAAATGTATGTGAATGATAATTGTAGAGAAAATGAACAACTTATATAGAATAAATTTTTGTTAAAATCTCTTTAGTTTTTGAGTAAACTGAGTTTTTAAATTTGACGTATAATTTTTCCATCTTTAATAATTTTGACGTTTTAAACGTCAGTTTCATCCGAGTCTACAAAACGCTCGATGTACATTTAAAATATGATTTAAATAGAAAATAAACCATGAAAGCGTAAATATAAATGATACCATAAGTCGGAGAAAGTAACATGATAGCCACATCACCATTTTTTTGCCTAAACTTTCAATTTTTCAGGACTTGATTTGCGTTTCTTTGGCATTAATTTTTGGACAATTTTGTTTCATTATCTAGCCGATAATTTCAGTTTTTGGTATAAATGTGGGATTTGGTTGTCAAAATTTTGAATTTTTAATATATCGACATTTTGGTAATTCATTATTTCACTTTCAATTTTTCAGGACTTCATTTGCGTTTCTTTGGCATTAATTTTTGGACAATTTCGTTTTATTATCTAGCCGATAATTTGAGTTTTTGGTATAAATGTGGAATTTGGTTGTCAAAATTTTGAATTTTTAATATATCGACATTTTGGTAATTCATTTTTTGCCTGTTCTTTCAATTTCTCGGCACCTAATTTGCGATTCTTTGGCATACATTTTTAGACATTTTTTTTTAAAATTTTATATCCCATATTTTCAGTTTTTGCTATAAATTTTTGATTTGATGGTCCAAATATTGAATTTTAAAAATATCGAGATTTTGGTAATTCATTTCTGTTTTTTAATTTTTTGCGTAAACTTTCAATTCATCAGCACTTAGTTTGCGTTTCTTTGACATAACTTTTTGGACAATTGTTTACCAAAATTTCGATATATTCAAAATTTGATCTACCAAATTCAACATTTATACCAAAAACTGAAAATATAGGCTACAGAATTATTATTTTTTTAATTTTGTAGCCTCTTTTTACAGTTTTTGGTATAAATGTCGGATTTGGTAATCCAAATCTTGAATTTTGAAAATATCAAGATTTTGGTATAACTTTTCGGATATCCTTTTTTTGATTTTCTAGCCGATATTTTGAGTTTCTGTTACAAAAGTAGAGGATATGTAACTATTTTACTTTTAATTTGTAATCATGCAATTGCATTTGAATGTATTTACGTGATTTTTCATATATTTATGTATTTATTTTTAATGATTTGACGTCTCCCATCCGCTCAAATGTTTACCCATTTGTAAATGTTTTTATGTAGTGGCTGTAGTGAATAAATATTACTTACTTACTTAATTAAAAGTTAAATTTTGTAGTCCAAATTTTGAATTTTGAAAATATCGAGATTTTGGTAATTTATTTTTTTAATTTGTTTGCCTAAACTTTCATTATTTTGCACTTAATTTACGATTCTTTAATAAGGGTTCAGAAACTTAAAAAAATGTTCCAAAATTAATGCTAGAGAATCGTGAATTAAGAAAAAGAAAATGAAAGTTTAGGCAAACAAATTAAAAAAATAAATTACCAAAATCTCGATATTTTCGAAATTCAAAATTCGGGCTAAAAAATTTAACTTTTAAGTAAGTAATCTTTATTCGCTTCAGGTTTTGGTGTAAATTTTGGATTCGGTAGTCCAAATTTTGAATTTTAAAAATATCGAGATTTCAATAATTTTTTTTTTTAATTTTTTGCATAAACTTACAATTTTTCACCTATATTTACACTTTCATTGTTTATTTTCTATTTAAATGACACTTTAAATGTACATTCAACGTTTTGTAGACTCGCATGAAGCTGACGTTTAAAACGTCAAAATTATGAAAGATAGAAAAATTATACTTTAAATTCGAAAACTCAGTTTACTCAAAAACTAAAGAGATTAAAAAAAAATATTCTTTATAAGCTGTTCATTTTGGCATTCTCTGCAATTATTACTAACATAAATTTTCTGTAACTATTATCGTTTCATAATTATAAACCAAAAATGAAAAAAAAATAATAAATTTATTTCTCAAATAACAATGATTTTATGAAAAATGTTTTCAAGCAAAAGATGTTTATTTCTTTGTTGTCTTCAACGTGTGTTAAAATGTTTTCGTGATATTTTTCATATTCAAGAAAATATTGGCAAAAAACAAAAAACTGTTAAGGTAAACGCCCACTTCCGGTGTACGAAATTTTATCAAAAGCTTTTCAGTTCTTCAGATTATCAAATAAGACGTATGTTCAACGTTTCATATCAATTTCTCTATTAGTTTTTGAGATAAAGCGCGCACAGACGGACACACACAGACACTATTTTTTTTTTCCAGAAATTGTTGAAATAGCATCTAGGGACCCCAAAACAGATATTTCCGTAAAAAAATTTTTAGAAAAAAAAAATCACGATCACAATACTTTCTCGTACTTCGTAAGGGAGAAAGTAAAAACTGAAAATATAGGCTACAAAATTTTTTTTTTTTAATTTTATAGCTTATATTTAGTTTTGGTATAAGTGTTGGCCCAAAATTTGGAATTTTGAAAATATCGAGATTTTAGTAATTACTTTTTTGCTCAAACTTTCATTTTTTTAGGACTTAATTTGCGATTCTTTGGCATAACTTTTTGGACATTTAAAAAAAATTGTATTGCTGATATTTTGATTTTTTTGGTATAAATGTTGGATTTTGAAAATATCGAGATTTTGGTAATCAATTCTTTTGCCTAAACTTACAATTTTTTGGCACTTAATTTACGATTTTTTGGAATACATTTTTGGACATTTTTACTTTCTCCGTTTCGAAGTACGAGAAAATATTGTGATAGTGAAAATTTTTTCAAATTTATTTTTACGGAAATATCCGTTTTGAGGTCTCTAAAGACCATTTCAGAGATTTTTGGAAAAAAAATGTCTGTGTGTGTGTGTGTCTATGCGTGCTGACCTCAAAAACTAATTGAGCAATTGATATGAAACTTTGAACATAATTTCACGAAAGTGGGTGCTTATCTTAACGGTTTTTTTGTTTTTTCCAATATTTTTTAAATAAGGAAAATATCACAAAATCATTTAAACAAACATTGAAGACAACAAAGAAATGAACATCTGTTGTTTGAAAATATTTTTTGTTCACGAAAATGTTATAATGTGCGCATTATTTAATTCTATGGGCAACATTAATGGGGTGCATTTAACACTCAATTTCTTAAACAAGCATTTGCCTATTTAATACGCTTATTAAACCCGCACAAGCATTTGCGTGTTTAATATGGTTATTAAATTTCATTCACAGAACGCGATTTATGATAATATTTTGTTTACCCTGTTTAATACTGATTTGAATTTTTTCTTCAATTGTAATTGTAATTACAACTTTAATTTCGATTTGAATTTTGTTTTTGATTTTGTTTTTGTTTTTTTTTTTATTTTGATTTTGATTTTAATTTTCGTGAACAAAGTATAGTGTAAAACTCGCATATAATGGCTATTAATCACTCAAACCTACGGCTCGTTCCGCAAACACCGTTCTCGTGATTAATAGCCATCATTATATGCTCGTTGTACAATATACTATTATAAAATCATACGGGTAATACGAGAATTTTTTTTTATTTTTTCATTTTCGGTTTATTATTATAAAACGAAAATAGTTATAGCAAACTTATATTAATAATAATTGTAGAGAATACCAAAAGGAACAACTTATAAAGAATAAGTTTTTATCGAAATATTTTTAGTTTTTAAATTTTTTAGAATTTTAAAAATAATTTTTTTAATATAATTTGTCATTTTCTTTCATAATTTTGACGTTTTAAACGTCAGTTTCAGCCGAGTCTTCTTCACGCTCGATGTACATTTAAAATATGATTTCAATTGAAAATAAACCATGAAAACGTGAATATAAATGGCTATGGTACCATCAAGTCGGAGAAAGTAACATGATGGCCACATCACCTTTTTTAAATATCAGATTGACTTCTGCCTCGAACCAGTTTTCTGGTATTCTCTCTTCTGGCAGGCACTCGTTAAAGAAACGGGCGATGCCTTTCTCTAGCATGGTTCCTCCCAGTTTGAGCATTTCTGTTGTGATGCTATCTTCCCCTGGGCATTTACTGTTTTCATTTGTTAAGTGTCCTCTGTTGTGATGTCCGGTTTTTCTTCTGATCCAGCTTTTTGTTCCTGAATTTTGCACTGCACTTCATCACGTGGTCTTTATTAATTATGAAAGCTCTCTGTATACATACATACCTATATTTATTTAGCAAACGCTATAAATACATTTAATATAAACAATATATTATGTTATTTCTCGTAAAGGCAAATAGACTATCGATCTGTGGTATATTACAGCACGGATTACTTTTCAATGTCGACTGGTATAAATAAAACCAGTCAGTTTTTGCATGCATCAGTCCCATCCAATATCCAATAACGAAACTGACTCATTGTCACGACAGGATCAGAGTTATTAATGTGCATGCCCCAGAAATATCCAACTTATAATTAAACGTCGATTTTGTTTTAATTTCTCTCATGCATGAATTACCATTACCGCTACGACTGGTTATTACGTACTATAAAAAAAAAGTTGGAAAAAGAACGGATAGTGCATTGTGACCGTAATTATTACTTTTCGATCATTACGGGTTTTTACGTGTTTGATGGACGACAGTCCATTTGCGCCTCGGTGTCAAATTGATACGAGCACAATAACAATGATAGATGGTGGATATGATCGTCTGGGGGAAGTTTGTCGAACTCGTTAATACTGAGGGCGCGTAATAAGGGACCCTAACGACGTATTAAGTATTCATGTGTTCAGGGAAAAAAATACGAAAAACCACACGCTTTTTTTTAAATTAAATAAACTAGAAGGGGTGGCAACTTCCGCGCGTTTTTACCTCGTTGGCTCTTTCGTGGGAATGTCATTAGTGGTGTTTCTTTGTTGTTGTTTTTGGATACGTACCTTTAATTTGACTACATTACACTGAAGTGACTGCAGATAATAGTATATTGTACAGTCAGAGAAAATACAAATGCGAAACCCGCTCGGCGAGGGAATGCTACCGCATGTCGGTGCTTGGTTCGGTCAAAACCAGTCAGTCCCTGCTTAAAATCCATTTATGAGGTAATAAAAGGGTATCCCGATTGAAGATGGTCAAAATACCACCCGACACAGATTTTTAAATAAATATGAAAATATCATTAGTTGTGACCTTAACCAAAGTAGTCGTAAGCCGTATATCAAAAAAATCCCGACATGACCCGGGAAGCCCCAAAATAAGATTTTTTCAAAAATAATTTTTTAACCACTAAAAAAATTCTGAAAAAATCACATATAACATTGATCAAAATACCAAATTAGCTGAATTTTTCAAGGTCATTTTATATTTTTATAAATGTATCAACAATTGAAATAAATTTAGGATAAATTGAAATATATAGGGTCATTCACGCTATACGGCACGGAATATTGTAGCCAAAGTGGCTTTCAAAAAGTTTGACTTTTAGGATATATCTATAGGGGTCTATTATGGTTACTCTTTAAAATTAATTTCATATTATACAGGATGTTCCAAACGCCCTAAAATATCAAAGTTGTGTTTTTTTTAATGGAACACCCTGTATTTTAATAAAACCTTTAATAAAATTATCGGATTAAAATCAAAATCTTGGATTTTATTGCAAAAATTTTGTGTTAAGATTCAAAACCATGAATTCTATGGTCCAAATTTGAGATTTTACATGACATTTCTAGATTATAATCCAAATTTTTGATTTAAGGACTCAAATTCTGCGTTTAAGAGTCAAAAACTTGGATTTTATGTTCCAAATGCCAAATTTTAAATGCAATTGATCAATTGAATCCAAATATTGGATTTTGGGTCTCAAGTTCTGCGTTTAAGGACCAGAAACTTGGATTTAAAGTTTCAAATTAGAGATTTTACACATAATTATCAAATTAATATCCAAACTTTGGATTTTTCAACACAAAGTTTACGTTTAAAAACCATGGATTCTATGGTCCAAATTCGAGATGTTTATTGAAATTCTTGTATTGGAATCCAAATTTTGAATTTTAAGTCTCAAATTCTGCGTATAGGGGCCAAAAACTTAGATTGAATATTTCAAATTTCGGATTTTACATATAATTATCAAATTAAAATCCAAATTTTTAATTTTTGGTCACAAATTATGCGTTTGAGATCCAAAACCGTGGTTCAAATTGGAGAATTTTTATGAAATTCTTGGATTAGAATCCAGAATCAGTACAAAGTATTGTACTCAGCAAATAGATTTTTTTTAGATTTTTGACCTGTATATTCAATTTTTTGTCTAAATTTTTGATTATTAGGCCCAAACATTATTTATATTGGCCTAAATTTAATTGGTAATATTTTCGACTGTTTGGTCCGCATTTTTTATTTTTCCAGACGAATTTTTAATTTTTAAATTTTTTATCTTTGTATTTTAGTTTTTTTTTATATTCTAAATATTCTTCATTTTGACCTAAATTTTCGATTTAATTGTTCAAATTTATGATTCTTTGGTCCGCATTTTTTATTTTTCGGGCCGAAATTTTAATTCTAGTTCCAAATTTTTCATTTAATTTAGATTAAAATATCTATAACCTGAATTATTGATTTATATGCCAGATTTTTTTAATTTTCGAGTTTTGTTTGTTGAAATTTTTGATTTTTTAGCCTGCATTTGTTATCTTTAGAGCCGAATTTTCTATGCAATGTCTAAATTTTCGACTTTCTGGCCTACATTACAAATTTGTATTATTATTTTTTTAATCTTTTGACCTAAATTTTTCTTTACTAACTTTTCGATTTTATTGTCGAAATTTTCGATTTTTTGGTCCGCATTTTTGATTTTTCGTTTAGTCTGCGTTTATTATCTTTAGGTCCGAGTTTTCTATGTTTTGTCTAAATTTCCGACTTTTTGGCCGACATTGTAGATTTTTATTTTCTTTTATCTTTTGCCCTAAAATTTTCTTTATTTGCGTGTTAAAATGTATCTTTAATTGGTCCACTATTTTAATTTTTATGCCAGAATTTTAGATATTTGGTCCAAATTTTGTATCGAATATTTTAGATTTAGAGTCTGTTTTTTATCCAATATTTTAGATTTTTTAACTTGGATTATTGATTTCATTTCGTGATTTATTTTTTATTTTTTGGCAATCATTTTCGAATTTCTGAATCAGAAACTTATTTTTGGCAAATTATTTTGCTTCTACCTAAGTTTTTAATTTTTTGTCTACGTTTTTTATTTTTAGATCAGGATTCTTGATTCTTTGGCCCATATTTTATATTTCTGTATTTTTTTTTTCGATTTTTTTGTTCCAATTCTTTTTATTTTTCATTATTTTGACCAAAATATTCGATTGGTTTGTAGAAATTTTCGACTTTTTGTCTGCATACGCCCGAGTTTTCGATTTTTTGTCTAAATTTTCACCTTTTTTTCATACTTTTTTGGCCTATATTTTGTATTTTCGATTGTTTTGGTTTCAATTTTAATCGACTTAAATTTTCGATTCGTTTGTTTAAAATCTACCACTTTGATTTTTGGGTACGAATTTTAGATTTTAGGTCTTAATTTTTTATTTTTTTGTCCCATATTTTAGATTTTCTTAACTTGAATAATTGATTTTATTGTGCGATTTTTTTCTTTTAATTTTATTTTTTGCTATTATTTTCGAATTTCTCGTTGGAACTTATTTTAAGCTAAAAAGAGTTATTTTTGGGGCTGAAAATGGCAAATGATTTTTCTTTTGCTTGTATTTTCAATTTTTTGGTCTGCACTTTTATTTTTAAACGGGGATTTTTTATTTTTTCGGCCGATATTTTAAATCTTTTTTGTTCCAAAGTTTTGATTTGTTGGCCAAAATATTCGATTGGTCTGGGAAGATAAATGGTTCTTTGTTTCTACAGTGGCTCTACCATCAACATGTTCCACGAGCCGCCACTGGTAAAGATATAAGGTATTTGAAATTTAAAAAAAATCTAAACTCAACATAAACATACTGTTACTGTATTATTAATTTGATAAAATTTTGCTACTCAATTGTTGATAAATATATACAAAATATCGTAAAAAGATTAGTTATTCAAATTTTTCAAGATGACGCACCAAACATTGAAAGAACATTGACTAAATAAAATTTTCCGTCACTTGATCGGTTCGAGGGGAAAAAAAATGGTTAAACCTAATAAAAACATGAATACCCTAAATAATCTTTTATTTGGGTAAAAAATATATGTGAATTTTTCAGATTATTATAATATTTTTTAGTGGTTAAAAAAATAAAATCTTATTTTTCGAGGGTTTCAAGTTCATATCTTGGCAAAAATGGAATTATTTACACGAAACTGAAATAAAATTATTAATACCAAAATATTACCAATAATTTTAAATAAAATTACTCTTCAATTGATAAATATATAAAAAATAACAATATAACGTAAAAATTTTAGTTATTCAAATTTTTGAAGATGACGCACCAAAAATTGTAAAATGAAAAAAATCGCAGATATGGAGTCCGTCACTCGATCCCTTAAGGGCGAGAAGAGAACTACGCTTGTAAATTTCATTACCTCATAATTCTATTTTAAGCAGGGACTGACCGGTTTCGACCGAACTAAGCACCGACAAGTTGTAATTACAATTACAATTGAAAAAAAAAAATCAGTATTAAATAGGGTAAACAAAATATTATCATAAATCGCGTTCTGTGAATTAAAGCACGAATTAGCGTGTTTAATAACCATATTAAACCAGTGGCGGCTGGTGGAACATTTTGATGGTAGAGGCACCATTCAAAAAATGAAGAAAAATAAATTAAATAAAAAATATATCCTACCGCTTCCTTTTTGAGTAAAGAAAACAAGGTAATTAAAATTGAAAACCTTTATTTGTCGCAGAAGCTTTCAAGAAAATTAAATTAAGACAAAAAGTAGTCTGCATATATAAATATTCAAGTTGTTCGTAACTTCAAAATTAAGTCTTACAGAAACTAAAAACAAATAAAGGTAATACAACCGAAATATAGCCTGAATATATGAATATTCAACCTGTTCGTGACTGCAACATTAAGTCTTGACTTAGCAGTCACGAACAGGTTAAATATGCAGGCTATTTTTCGTCTTTATTTAATTTATTTAATGCATCTGCAACAAGTAAAGTTATCTCAAATTAATTTAAAAACAAATAATTTAATCATTTTGTCCCAGATATCCATTAAATCTGTAATATTGTTCAAAAATTAACGACGAATTTTATTTTGTAACCGTATCTACATCTCTTTAATAAGTGCAACTCTTTAAGAATTTGAAAACTCTGTTTCTCAAAAAGACGGAAAACAGTTACACTTCCAATTTATTTTTTGATGTTATCTACATCTCTTTAATGAATACTCAAAGGATTTGTAAAATCTGTCCTTTCGTTCAAAAGTTATACTAAAAAAAAAACAAAAAACAAATTAAAATTTAATTTTTTTAATCTTATCTGCATCTATTTGATGAGTACAAAATAAAATTTGATCATCCGTTCAAAAAATCTTTAAAAAAAGCAAGACGAATAGTCCAAGTCTTATCTGCATCTATTCGACAAATACAATACTTGCCAAATTTGGTAATCCGTTCTAAAAAAAAACTAAAAAAAAAAAACAAAACAACAATTGAAGACAAATTATTCTTGGTCCAATGTACAAAGGGCAAATTTAATTTTGTAGTCTTATCTGCATTTACTCGATGAGTACAACACTTTGCTGGAGAATTTGCCAAATTTGGACATCCGAGTTATCAACAGTTAAACAAAAAAAAAATGAAGAAGAATTATCTACATTTATTCAGTAACAAGTACAGCACATTTTTGGAAGATTTTTTAAAATCTGCTATTTTGTTCAAGAGTTATCTTTTCAAGATCACAGAACAATTAAACAACTAATAAATTTTCTTATCATTTTATACATCGACAGTGCGACACGAGAATTGTCAATATATGTTTATCCCTTCAAGAGTTATCCTCAAAGACCAGAAAATAATTGAACCACAAATATAATTTTTTGGTCTTATCTGCATCTATTCTATGAGATCACGTTGCTGGAAGAATTTGCCAAATTTGGTCATACGTTCAAGAGTTATCCTCAAAAAACAAAAAAACACCACAACGAATTATTTTTTTTGGTCTCATCTACATTTATTCCATGAGTATCTCTGGGAGACTTTTAAAATCTGCAATTTTGTTTAAGAGATATCTTCTCAAAACCACAAAACAATTAAAGAATGAATGTTTTATCTTATCTTCCTCCCTTCAGTGAATAAAATAATTTACTGGAAGAATTTTTAAAATTAGGTTGTCCATTCAAGAGTTATTCTCAAAAAAATAACAATTGAACGGCGCATTTAATTTTCTATTCGACAGATTCAACACTTGCTAGATGAATTTTTAATATTTGCTCATCCTTTTAAGAGATTTTTTGCCAAATTTGGTCATCCGTTCAAGAGTTATCCTTAAAATAGCGAAAAAAAAATTTGAACGACGAATTTTTTGTTTGTTTTTATCTGTATCAATTCGATCTGAACAACAATTTGACAGAAGAATTTTCAAAACCTGCCCGTTGGTTCAAGAGTTACTCTCAAAAAAAATAATCAAATTTTAGTTTTTTTTGCTCAATTGACATACATGTAATGAGTTCATTACGTGCCTTCTACAATTTTTCATACATTTCAATCGATTCTAAATTTATTTCAAAAACAAAGAATTTTCCAAATCTGCCCGTTCGTTCAAGAGTTACTCTGAAAAAATAAAAAAATAAACAATGGAACGTCGAATTTTCGTTTTTTTGCTCAGTTGACATGTATTTAATGAGCGCATTACGTGCCTGTGAAAATTTTTCATATATTTCTATCTATTTTAAATTGATTTCAAAATCAAAGAACTTTGCAAATCTGCCCGTTCGTTCAAAAGTTACCCTCAAAAAATAAAAAATAAATTGAACGTCAAATTTCAGTTCCTTTGCTTAATTGGCATATATTTCATGAGTTCATTACGTGCCTTCAAGAATTTTTCATACATTTCAAACTATCCTGAATTTATTTCGAAAATAAGAATTTTCAAAATCTGCCCGTACGTTCAAGAGTTACTCTCAAAAACTCAAAATAAAATGAACGTCGAATTTTCATTTTTTGCTCAATTGACATGTAATTTAAAAAGTATATTACGTGCCTTCAAGAGTTGTTCATACATTTTAATCCATTCTAAATTTATTTCAAAAACAAAATAATTTTTATGAACAAATAGTGTTCAGAATGGGATTCTGGACTTGAAAAAATACAAAAATAAATTTTTGAAGATAAATTAAATTTAATCGTTTTTCGGCATTTCCAGCAGTTGTACGAACGATTTACATCAAAAGAAATTTTGCTTGTCTCAGTTTTTGTAAGTCTCATAAATAATTTTTATGAACAAATAGTGTTCAGAATGGGATTCTAGACTTGAAAAAATACAAAAATAAATTTTTGAAGAAACTATAAATTTAATCGTTTTCAGTTTCTGTAAGTCTCACAAATAATTTTAATGAACAAACAGTGTTTAGAATGGGATTCTAGACTTGAAAAAATACAAAAATAAATTTTTGAAGAAAATATAAATTTAATGTTTTTTCGGCATTTCCAGCAGTTGTACGAACGATTTACGTCAAAAGAAATTTTGCTTGTCTCAGTTTCTGTAAGTCTCACAAATAATTTTTACGAACAAATAGTGTTCAGAATGGGATTCTAGACTTGAAAAAATATAAAAATAAATTTTGGAAGAAAAATTAAATTTAATCGTTTTTCGGCATTTCCAGCAGTTGTACGAACGATTTACGTCAAAAGAAATTTTGCTTGTCTCAGTTTTTGTAAGTCTCATAAATAATTTTTATGAAAAAATAGTGTTCAGAATGGAATTCTGGAATTCAAAAATACAAAAATAAATTTTTGAAGAAAATATAAATTTAATCGTTTTCAGTTTCTGTAAGTCTCACAAATAATTTTTATAAACAAATAGTTTTCAGAATGGGATTCTGGAATTGAAAAAATACAAAAACAAATTTTTGAAGAAAATATAAATTTAATCCTTTTTCAGCATTTCCAGCAGTTGTACACCTGACCTCCAAACAAAACATATGAGAAACAAAAAAATGCGCAAAGCCAGCTGTATTTTTAAGTACACAGGGTGTTCCATAAATATACCAACCAATTTTTAGGGGTGGTAGGGGACATCAAAACAAACATATTTTGTTTTATAAACTAGTGTCCGAAAACGCTTCATTTTCGAGATACAGAGTGTTGAAATTTGTGAAAAAAATCGTTTTCTGTTTCTTTTTATTGCATTTGAATGATATTATTATTTATAATAACTGTTAAAAAAGTTAACCATTGTTATAAAGCAAAATATGTTTGTTGTGATGTTCTCTACCACCCCTAAAAGTTTGTCGGTATATTTATGGAATACCCTGTATAGCTGGATTAAACTTTATATTTTTCTCTACTCATTAAACTTTCGCAGGCACTGTAGAAACATTTAAAATGGCGAATCAGTCTCTTCAGAATTAATAAAAAAATTCTTGCTTCGCTTGAAATTATAGGTAGTGCCATGGCTCCTTGGCTATACATAACGAGCCGCCCCTGTATTAAACACGCAAATGCGTGTTTAAGAAATTGAGTGTTAAATGTATCCCGTTAATGCTGCCCATACAATTAAATAATACGCTCATAACATTTTTGTGAACAAAACTCATTTGATGTTATTATCCTAATAGTTCAGTCAATAAGTAGTAAACTTCATATTGATAGCAATTTTTGTGACTCTATTGACTGGGCTATATCGGTAACTTTAATATTTTTGATTCCGCATTAAAACTCCGTTTCCTCGTTAAAGAAACCAAAGGAGGTCGAAATCGGTCCACTGTTATCGATTACGAGGAAATAATAATTAATCCCTAGTTAAAACCTGCCTTAGCAGAATTCCATTGACGGCTCGTGGGGGATGGGTAGAATAGGGCACACCCACCATCCTTTATTTCAATGACGGCTCGCGGGTTTTTTTTGTACAGCGCCAAGATAGCAGAGGTGGCAATACCTATCTGTATTGCTACCTCTGCTACCTCGGCCGTACCTTGCGTAATCCCGCGAGCCGTCACTGCAGAATACTATCATTAACTAGATTTATACAAAACAAAACCTAGAATGCCGCCATTAACATAACGCAACTTGTAATATCGTAATGTAATACATTATGCAGCAATAATGACGGCACGTTCCCGCGCCTACAAATTACGTGACCAGTTGACGGTAAATTGAATGTTACGATGTTTTCGACTTCCGATTTGTATCACGCCATCATCATAAAAGTAACCGTGTACACGTGATTGTGTCAGCATTAATACTGGATTACATGCATTTGGGCGTCCCTATCCACATTGCGATTGAATTAATAAATAGGCAATTAAGTTGTAGGTGATCAATCAGCTGTCAGGATATAAAAAAAGGACATTCTTATTAATTTCAGAGCACTTGAACTAAGTAAGTCCGTTACTGTTGGAGTTTGAATGCATTAAGGGTGTAATTTTACACGAAGCCGATGCGAGGGTTATTAAGGAAATTAATTCAAGTGACATGCTCAAAGACTGTTGTTATCGTAATTACTTCCATTAAATGCCGTATCTAATCGTTTCTAAATAAGCGCCATTCATCGATTGGTCAGCATTGTATGCTAAATAATTCCAATAATTAATTAAATGTAAATAACAAGCTCAGTAAATCAATCAGCCAACATCCAGCTAGAATACGCCTAAACAAAAACAATAATGGTTATTTAAGTAAAGTTTTTTTTTAATTAGGTTCTCATTTAAAATTGAGATTCTTTATCGCTAATTAAATTTTATTGTATAACTGAGGGATTATTTAATAGTCAGATGAGGAAAGCCGGAGAACCTCCATCATGGTAGGGATTAACGTACGCATGTGTTGGCCAGGCCACAGACACAGTTCCTCTAGAGGCTCGAGAGTGATGACATGTCTGTCATTAAACAGTTAAAGTTTTTAATGGTTTATTACATAACGAGAACTTGCGCACAAGTAAAGTGGGTTTTAATAAGTTTTTCAGAAAACAGTCTAGACCTATAACGGGTGAGCCAAATAGTGATTTCTTTTTGAAATATATGTTATTTTGACAGTGACGGCTCTTTCCCGCTCGAAATGTCGACAGAAAGTCAGTATCATATCTCCGCGGAACGAAATGAACCTTTGATGTAACGTTTATGATTTAATAACGAAAAACCACAAACGTATATAAACTTTTAATTTTTCATTTAAAAATCTAAAAGTTATATTTAGAAAATTATCAAAATAAACAAAATTATCAAAAAAATTGGTCTTACCAAAAGCTTCTCAATTCTTCGGAATGTCAAATACAGCTTATGTTCAAAGTTTCATTTGAAAATATTTAGTGGTGGTTTAGTTGTGATACAGACACACAGACACGATATTTCCCAAAAATTATCGGAATCGTCTCAAAGAAATGTTTTGAAAAAAAATCACGATAACAAGGGGGGAAGTAAGTAGCTTTAGTAGGAAAGTAAAAAGCAGCACTTATAGATTTAAATTAGAACATACACAATAAATTTCAAGAATTTCAAAAAATATGTACTAAATAATTTTGTAGTGTACAACATAAATAAAACAATTTCAAAAATGCAAACAAGAAATAAAATTTTTTATTATAATTAAATCTAAAAAGTGATAATTTCTAAAGTTAAAAGTTAAAAAATTGAAAAATGTCAAAAACGACACTTTCTGAGAGTGTGAGTATTACAGAATATAATTGTTGAAAATATGATTTATTAATGTTAAAAATGATTGTTTCTAAATGTTAAAAATGACCTTTTCTAAATAACTGACACTTTCTAAATATTAAATATAATCAATTTTAGATGTCAAAAATGACAATTTCATATTGACACAAATGATAATTTCATATTGACACAAATGACAATTTCCATGTGTTAAAAATCATCATATCTAATAATCAAAAATGACCATTTTTAAGTATTAAAAATGATCATTTTAAAATATTAAAAATGATTATTTTTAAAATATTAAAAATGACAGTTACCAACTTTCAACATTGATACTTTCTACATGTCAAAAATTACAAATGTTCAAACTTTCATTTGAAAATAGTTAGTGGTGGTTTAGTAGAGATAGGTTTTCCAAAAATGGTCGGAATAGTCTCAAAGAAAAGTTTTGAAAAAATTCACGATAACAAGGAGGAAAGTATCTTTAGTAAGAAAGTCAAAAGCAGCACTTACTGATAATTTTTAAAGTGAAAAGTTAAAAATGAAAATTTCTCAATGTCCAAAATGACACTTTCTGAGAGTATTACAGAATGTTATTGTTGAAAATAATGATTAATTAATGTTTAAAACGATCATTCCTAAAAGTTAGAAATGACTTTTTCTAAATAACTAACAATTTCTAAATAACTGACAATTTCTAAATATTAAATATGATCAATTTTAGATGTCAAAAATGACAATTTCATATTGACACAAATGACAATTTCCATATGTTAAAAATCATCATTTATAATTATCAAAAATGATTAGTTTTGTATATTAAAAATGATCATTTTAAAATATTAGAAATGATTATTTTAAAAATATTTACAACTATTAAAATCGGTACTTTCTATATGTCAAAACTTACAAATCCCAATGTGAAAAAATGACAATTTATAAATGTAAAAAACTTCCGAATGCGAAAAATGATAATTTCTAAATGTCATAATGATAGAAAAAACATCTTTATTCAGACAACTTTAAATTACCATTTATACAGTATGAAGTTATAGGGGTTAGTCTGTCCGGACTATCGACCTGAGGTCTTTCTGCCCTGTCATAATGATTATATCTAAATATTAAGAATGACAATTTATAAATAAGAAAAATGTCAATTTCTGAATGTCAAAAATGTCAATTTCTGAATGTCAAAAATGTCAATTTCTGAATGTCAAAAATGTCAATTTCTAAATATCAAAAATGGCAATTTTTAAATGTCAAAAAAGGCAGTGAAAATTTCCAATTATCAATTATTACCATTTCTAAATATAGAAAATGTTTACGTCACTTATATTATTTATATTATCCCACTTCGGGACCTGACTGTAAAGAAGAAAGGCTCCGATGAAATTGATCAATTATATCTACAATGGACACAAAGACTTTTGGTCGATAGCCCAGACAGACGTACTAACATAATTATTCAAAATACAAATTGTAATTATTTTGTTTTATATTGTTAAAGTGTCTGCAATAAAGATGTTGAAATATGAGGTGCGAGTGGAAGAACGTTCAGGAAGCAACTGGAACCAGGGCTCGATAATACACGGATGCACGTGTAGATAAACGTGTTATTAGTTAGCAAACGTTTAAGCGGATATTCGCGTTTAAACGGATATTCACGTTTAAACGGATATTCGCCTTTAAACGGATATTCACGTTTAAACGGATATTTACGTTTACACGCTTATATGTTTAAATGGATTTTTGCGCTTAAACGTGTTTCCCCCGTTTAAACGTGTATAGGTTTAAACGGATATTTGCGTTTAAACGTGTTTTCTTTGTTTAAACGAGTTAACGAAAATTGTTCCATATAGAAACGTATAACCCACCTAACAAATACCCGTCTCGTTTGTTTATATCACAAACCGTGTTTTACAATATTTTCTGATCTTTCTATTATTTCTATTTCCGGTAGCGGAAAAAAACTATTATTTGGTACACCTTCATAAATAAATTCGAAAACCGTTCGAAACATCTAGATCCGAAGTTTGGAGAGTCCAACCCCCTATAGACCAGGTGGTTCATGTTTGAGCTGAGATGTGACTTTTGGACTCCCAAATGGAGTATAAAAATATCAAAAATCGTTTGTAGTTTACGGATTGTAAACGTTTATTAAGCTGAACGTGTTGTAAACGATTATTAAGCTAAACGTGTTTTATTCGTTACAAGTAAACGGTTACACGTTTAAACGTTTAAACAAAAATGGTGATGTGGCCATCATGTTACTTTCTCCGACTTTATATTTACATTTTCATGGGTTTATTTTCAATTGAAATCATATTTTAAATGTACATCGAGCGTTGCGTAAACTCGGATGAAACTGACGTTTAAAACGTCAAAATCATGAAAGATGTAAAAATTATACTTCAAATTCAAAAACTCGGTTTACTCAAGAACTAACGAGATTTCGAAAAAAACTTATTCTTTAGAAGTTGTTCATTTTGGCATTCCGTACAATTATTATTCACATATTTTTTCTGTAACTATTATCGTTTTATAATTATAAACCAAAAATTAAAAAAATAATAATAAATTTTTTTCTCGAATAAAAATGATTTTATGAAAAATGTTTTCAAGCAAAAGCTGTTCATTTCTTTGTTGTCTTCAAAGTTTGTTTGAATGTTTTTGTGATATTTTTCATATTTAAGAAAATATTTTCAAAAAACAAAAACAGTTAAGGTAAACGCCCACTTCTGGTGTACGAAATTTTACCAAAAGCTTTTCAGTTCTTCAGATTATCAAATAAGATGGATGTTCAAAGTTTCATATCAATTGCTCTATTAGTTTTTGAGATACAGCGCACACAGACAGTCACACACACAGACACACACACACACACACACAGACACAAAAAAAATCAAAAAATTGTTTAAATGGCATCTAGGGACCCCAAAACGGATATTTCCGTGAAAAAAATTTTTGAGAAAAAAATCACGATCACAATACTTTCTCGTACTTCGTAACGGAGAAAGTAAAAAACGGCGTAAACGTCGAGCCCTAAATTTATGTGGAGGATTAATAGTTTTGTCCATTTGTAGATTGAAACCGTAATGAATCAAATAAATACAAAAACAATATTTAAAATTATAATTTCTAAATATTAATAGTAATACTTACTACATGTCAAAAATTACAATTTCTAAATATTAAAACTGATTATTCTAGCCGTGTATGTCAAAAACAAAAACAATAAATGATTATAAAACCTGACAGTTTATAAAAGTAAAAATTATAATTTCTAAATATTAAAGAATTACAAAAGCTGAATGTAAAAGTGATAATTTCTAAATGTTAATAATGACAATTTCTATACGGGGAGTATTTGAAATAACGAACAGGCATTTAAGGGCACATACACAAAATATTTGTGAACCCATTTCCGTCAAAATTTATTCGAAATTTTTTTTTTTAATTTTTTGAGGTTTTTTAAACATTTTGAGAACCGATGCTTTTCTCATTTAATTAGGTCTGCATGGAATGTGTGTTTGTTTATCTTAAACGCGAGATACGATTTCTTGTCTCCGAAATTTGAAGCGTTATCGCAACGTTTTTTTTTTGTAAAAGATAAACAGTCCTCAAGTTCACTGACGCTTAAAGAGCACTCAGATATTTCCTACGCGCTTGTTGTAATTCGATATTTAAAGCCGATGCCGTTTAAAAATTAGGTCACATTACCACTGTCCCCAAACATATTGCGTATTTTCACTCATTAACTTTAATAATTAATTGCGGGCTTTTTGTTACAGTTATAAACAAAATAATTGCGAATATTGTTTAAAAATAATATAATCTCTTTGTGGTTACGAGCCTATATGCGAGCCGAGTATGTAAAAAACGAAAATTTCTAAATGTTAAAAATGACAATTTCTAAATGTAAAAAAATATATTTTCTTTATGTAAAAAATGACAATGTTTAAATGTCAAAAATAACAATTTACAAATGCCGCAAATGACAATTTCCCAATATCAAAAATGACAATTCCTACGTTTTCAAATTTTAAAGTTTCCCATCCAGTGGACGTAACTGAAAATGCAAAAAAATCAAGTTTAAGATATCTGCAAATAATTCGGTTTAATAGTCAGTTGAATGGTTTATTTTTAATTTAAATGATATTTTATATAAATTTAATAAAACGAAATATAGCCTGAATGTGTGTATATTCAACTTGTTCGTAACTCTGCAAAGCAAAATTAAATTTTTAAGTGTAGCGTTTTTGATTTTGAGTTTTTTTTCATTGTCGAACTGGCAGTGTAAAAATGTTGCCATCTTACATAAGAAATGTTTCGAGTAAATGACAATTGAAGGTGAGAACTTGATAATTAGAGTTTTTGCAAAATGACCTTGTTCCAGCGCTTTTTTTTCCAACAAAAAATGTTGACCCATATTATACAATATGGTTTCAGCAAGACGGCGTACCGTTTTGAAACTTGATATTTAGAGTTTTTGCAAAATGACCTTGTTCCAGCACTTTTTTTTCAAACAAAAAATGTTGACCCATATTATACAATATGGTTTCAGCAAGACGGCGTACCCCCACACTATGCGCGTTTCTTTACAATTGCTTTACGAATAGGTGGATTTGCAGGCGAGGACCGATAGCCCACGAGAGAGCTGAATGCCTAGAATCAGCCTGGAAAGTATTCAAAATATTCAAGAAGAATTTTTATGTTCAAACAAAAAAAAATAAAAAAACATTCCTGAATTATTACATTCCTGGTAATTGTCGATCGTCAATCATCTGACTAGTGGACGTATGACATAAATTGTCAGAAACCGGTCGCAAGTTTGGTTTATTTGATCAATTTCGACATCTGAGTTAAGTTATTACATTCCTGGGAAGTCCGATATCTTCATCATCTCACTAATTTACGATGGAACAAAATAGTGTCAAACCGGTCTCAAGTTTCTCTTAACAACCCATTTTGGTATCTCAGTTCAGCTATTAGATTCCTTGTAAATTCGATTTCTCCACCATCTCACTAGTGCGCTGAAGATGCAAAATAATTCGAACCCGGTCTCAAGTTTAGCTTAATTGACTAATTTCGACATCTGAGTTGAATTATTACATTCCTGTCAATCATCTGATTAGTGGACTGATGAGATGAAATAGTCAGAAACCGGTCGCAGGTTTGGTTTATTTATCCAATTTCGACATCTGGGGTAAGTTTTTAAATCCCTGGTTATTGTCAACTTTCAATCATCTGACCAGTGCAATGATGTTGCAAAATTGTCCGAAACCGGTCTAAAGTTCGGTTAATTGACCAATTTCGACATCTGAGTTCAACTATTACATTCCTGGTAAGTCCGATATCTCCATCATCCGACTAATTAACGATGATACAAAATAATCCAAAACCGGTCTCAAGTTTCTCTTAATCAACCCATTTTGGTATCTCAGTTCAGCTTATAGCTTCATTGTAAATCCGATTTTTCCATCATATAACTAATGCACTGATAAGACCAAATCGTCCGAAACAAGTTCCAAGTTTGACGTAATCCTTCAATTTCCATATTTGAGTTGAGGTATTACATTCCTAGTAATTATCGATTGTCAATCGACTGATGAGACGAAATAGACGGAACTCGGTCTCAAGTTTGGCTTAATTGACTAATTTATATATCTGAGTTGAGGTATTATCTTACTGGTAAGTCAAATTTCTCCATTATCGTACCAGTGCTAGTGCTCCGATAAGACCAGATAGTCAGAAACCTGTCTCAAGTTTGGCTTAAGCGTTTATTTCAATAAATTCAAAAAAAAAACGAAATATAGCCTGAATATATAAATATTCAACCTGCAGAGTTACGAACAGGTTGAATATTTATATATTCAGGCTATATTTCGTTTTTTTTTTTTGAATTTATTTAATACTCTCTGCAATAAGTAAGGTAGTTTCTATTTTGTTTATTTCAATGTTTAAGTTGAGTTATTACATTCCTGGTAATTGATCATCGTCACTAATCTGACTTGTGAGTCAGACTTGAAACCGGTCTTAAGTTTAATTTAATTACCAATTTAAGTACATGAGTTGAGTTATTACATTCTTGGTAAATATCATCTATCCAGTATACCGGTGAATCGAATTAGTCCGAAACCGGTCTGAAGTTTGGATTGATTGTATAATTTCGGTGATTGAGTTGAGTTATCATATTCCTGGTATGTCCGATTGTCCATCATCTGACTAGGCCACTAATGAGCCAAAATAGTCCGAAACCGGTCCCAAGTTTGATTTAATCGAGCAATTTTGATACCCGAACTGAGTAATTATTCTCGATTCCAGAATTAGACGTTTTCCAAATATAGCCCTTGCGGCAATTAAAAAGGCATTTCCGCAGTTGTCTAAATCTGGCTTTTAGGGGTCGGCAGACCGAAAATCCGCCGTCGTAATTCATTTTTAAATAGGGGTGAACTAATCAGTGTACAAGGGTTGGCCATTGACAAGTTTTCGGGTCTTGTCCCTCATCAGGACGACACGTCAATGTGACGTCTGCAAATTCCGGCATTCCTTGCACAAACAGAAAGAGCTACTTAATGTCTCTCTGTGAATGGTCAAAGAAGGGGGAAAAGGCGAACTAATTTAAATTCCAACATTACGTTTTACATCACCGCACTCGTCTATACAGGGTGAGCCACTTCATACCACGCGGTTATTTTATAGAAAACCATGTAACTGACGTGTTATTCTTTTCAAATGGATAGATGTAGGTTCGTTGTATGCACAATTTAAAATTATTACCAGTTATACAGGGTGTCCATTAAAAAAAAGATTTTCCTTAAAATGACCGCGTTGTTGAGGTGCCCCACCCTGTATAAATACAATTGAATTGTAAATCTGTTTGTCCGTTTCATATCATAGATAGGGTTGATATGTTATATTATTGTTTGCATTATGAGCCTCATTATAGGCCACCTCGGATGGCTAACATGATCCATCTGTCTGAATTAAGTTTTTGTTGTTTATGGCCGCCACTTTATCGTATCGTAAGCAACCTCATATATGCCGGACAACACGTAATGCATAACGTAAATAATAATTCCCGATTAATTACATTAGTACGAAATTAATTAACGACGCAATATTACAATACAATTACTTAAAAAATTATTAATTAATTAAAAATGGGAACCCTTCACTTGCTACAGATGCTTTAAACCGAGTATTCTCATACTGTAACCGGTCACTTTCCCGCACTAGTGACTAGGGATAGGCGGTATTTCACGTATCTGTGATTTTTCACTAGTATTGAAAAATCACAGGTCGTTACTGTTACTGATAGACAAATTTCAATGCTACTTAAAATAACCGCTACTACTTTAAATAACCGCTACTTAAAATCACTGCTACTTAAAATACTGCTACTTAAAATCATTGCTACTTAAAATCACTGGTACTTAAAATCACCGCTACTTAAAATCACTGTTACTTAAAATCACTGCTACTTTAAATCACTACTACTTAAAATCACTGCTATTTATATTGTGACTTAAACTGTGATAGCTCCTTAAAATCAAAACGGTTAAATAAACGGTGATTTCTATTTAAAGTGCGACTGTTACTTAAAACGTGATTGTATAGAGAATAGCATTTTTAAATATTATTTTATATTCATTACTGTATACTCCCATTTACTCTTACGTTCATATTCAAATAACGATTTTCATCAACTAAAAACAAATCTATAAAAACAATTGCAACAAACGGTAAAACCAAAATGACTAAAAATTAATTTTAATTTAAGATTCAGTGCGAATATCTATACATACATTTTGAAATAATACCACGAAACCAATTTTGAAATTGCAAACTTCATGAACTGAAAAAGAATTAAAACAATTCACCAAACTGCGAAAATCTCCAAATGCTCCTTGTTCAGGTGCTCAAAAAATTAAAACAAAAATTTTGAAAAATTCATATCTGCATTAAAAATTGTTGAGTTTACTAAAACCAAATTGATTTTAAATAAGCGTTACTTCAGCCATTGAGGATTATTTTTTATGGAATTTTTCCTGCATGTTTTATATTTTCTTCCGCGATGTTTTCGTTAAAATGCTCAAAAAATTAAAAAGAAAATTTTCAAAAATCCATGTCTATTGAAAATTGTTGAATTTACAAAAACCAAATTTATTTTGAATAAGTGATACTTCGGCCATTGAGGATGATTTTTTATAGAATTTTTCCTGCTCTTTTTACATTTTTTTTTCGATGTTTTTGTTCAGGTGATCAAAAAATTAAAACAAAAATTTTCAAAAATTCATTTCTCTATTGAAAATGGTTAAATTTACAAAAACCAAAATAATTTCGAATAAGCAATACTTCGGTCATTGAGGATAATTTTATAGAATTTTGCCTGTAGGTTTTATATTTTCTGCTGTGATGTTTTTGATCTGGTGCTCAAAAATATTAAAACAACAATTTTCAAAAACACATATATCTATTAATAATGGTTGAATTTACAAAAACCAAACTAAATTTGAATACGCGGTACTACGGCTGTTGAGGATAATTTTTTAGAGAATTTTGCCTGCATGTTTTATATTTTCTTCTAAGATGTTTTTGTTAAAGTGCTCAAAAAATTTAAACAAAAATTTTCAAAAATCCATATCTCTATTGAAAATTGTTGAATTTACAAAAACCAAATTGATTTTGAATAAGCGATACTTCGGCCATTAAGGATGATTTTTTAAGGAATTTTTCCTGTGCTTTTATATTTTTTTCTGCGATGTTTTTGTTCAGGTGCGCAAAAAAATTAAAACAACAATTTTCAAAAATTCATATCTCAATTAAAAATGGTTGAATTTACAAAAACCAAACTAATTTTAAATAAGCGGTGCTTCGGCCATTGAGGATAATTTTTATAGAATTTTTCTTGCATGTTTCATATTTTCTTCTGCGATGTTTTTGTTCTGGTGCTCAAAAAATTTAAACAAAAATTTTCAAAAATCCATTTCTCTATTGAAAATGGTTGAATTTACAAAAACCAAACTAATTTCGAATAAGCGGTACTTCGGTCATTGAGTATAATTTTATAGAATTTCGCCGGCATGTTTTATATTTCCTTCTGCGATGTTTTTGATCTGGTGCTCAAAAAATTAAATCAACTATTTTCAAAAATCCATATCTCTATTGAAAATGGTTGAATTTACAAAAACCAAACTAATTTCGAATAAGCGGTTCTTCGGCCATTGAGGATATTTTTTTATAGAATTTTCGCTGCATGTTTTATATTTTCTTCTGCGATGTTTTTGTAGTGCTCAAAAAATTTAAACAACAATTTTCAAAAATCCATATCTCTATTGAAAATTGTTGAATTTACAAAAACCAAATTTATTTTGAATAAGCGATACTTCGGCCATTAAGGATGATTTTTTATGGAACTTTTCCTGCGCTTTTATATTTTTTCCTGCGATGTTTTTGTTCAGGTGCTCAAAAAATTAAAACAAAAATTTTCAAAAATTCATATCCCAATTGAAAATGGTTGAATTTACAAAAACCAAACTAATTTCGAATAAGCGGTTTTTCGGCCATTGAAAATATTTTTTTATAGAATTTTGCCGGCATGTTTTATATTTTCTTCTGCGATGTTTTTGTAGTACTCAAAAAATTTAAACGAAAATTTTCAAAAATCCATATCTCTATTGAAAATCTTTGAATTAAAAAAATCAAACTAATTTCGAATAAGCAGTACTTCGGCCATTGAGGATATTTTTTTATAGAATTTTGCCTGCATGTTTTATATTTTCTTCTGCGATGTTTTTGTTAAAGTGAAAATTGTTAAATTTACAAAAACCAAATTGATTTTGAATAAGCGTTACTTCGACCATTGAAGATCATTTTTGATGAAATTTTTTCTACAAGTTTTATATTTTCTTCCGCGATATTTTCGTTAAAATAAAAAAAAAATAAAACGAAAATTTTCAAAAATTCATGTTTATTGAAAATTGTTGAACTTACAAAAACCAAATTGATTTTGAATAAGCGATACTTCGGCCATTAAGAATGATTTTTTATTGAATTTTTCCAGCTCTTTTTATATTTTTCTCTGCGATGTTTCTGTTTAGGAGCTCAAAAAATGAAAACAAAAATTTTCAAAAATCCATATCTCCATTGAAAATGATTGAATTTACAAAAACCGAACTAATTTTGAACAAGCGGTACTTCGGCTATTGAGGATATTTTTTTTTATAGAATTTAGCCTGCATTTTTTATATTCTCTTCTGCGATGGTTTTGTTCTGATGCTCAGAAAATTTAAACAATTTTCAAAAATTCATATCTTTCTTGAAAATGGTTGAATTTACAAAAAATAAATTTATTTGTAATAAGCGACACTTCGGCCATTGAGGATAATTGTTTAAGGAATTGTTCCTGCATGTTTTATATTTTCTTCTGCGATGTTTTTGTTCTGATTTTCAAAAAATTTAAACAATTTTCAAAAATTCATATCTTTCTTGAAAATGGTTGAATTTACAAAAACCAAATTTATTTTTAATAAGCGATACTTCGGCCATTGGGTATATTTTTTTATGGAATTGTTCCTGCATGTTTTATATTTTCTTCTGCGATGTTTTTGTTCTGATGCTCAAAAAATTAAAACAACAATTTTCGAAAATTCATATCTCAGTTGAAAATGGTTGAATTTACAAAAACCAAACTAATTCTGAATAAGCGGTACTTCGGCCATTAAAAATGATTTTTTATGGAATTTTTCCTGCATGTTTTATATTTTCTCCCGCGATATTTTCGTTAAAATGTTCAAAAATTAAAGCGAAAATTTTCAAAAATCCATGTTTATTGAAAATAGTTGATTTAACAAAAACCAAATTCTTTTTTAATAAGTGGTACTTCAGCCATTGAGGATAATTTTTTATTGAATTTTTCCTGCTCGTTTTATATTTTTTTCTGCGGTTTTTGTTCAGGTGCTCAAAAAATTAGAACAAAAATTTTCAAAAATCCATATCTCTATTGAAAATGGTTGAATTTACAAAAACCAAATTTATTTTTAATAAGCGATACTTCGGCCAGTGAGGATATTTTTTTATGGAATTCTTCCTGCATGTTTTATATTTTCTTCTGCGATGTTTTTGTTCTGGTGCTCAAAAAATTAAAACAAAAATTTTCAAAAATTTAATTTAATTTAATTTAATTTAATTTAATTTATTTAATTTCCAAGAAAGAATGATTACAGCATCCATGGGTTAGTCAGGTATAGTAATAAATGTGGTATTAGTTGATACTTAAATATATAAATTATGTTACATTATAAAATGTTTGCATGCTTACTTGTAAAACAATATCTACAAATAAAAACTTAAAATCTACTGAGTAAAATCTAAAATCTACTGAATAATGGAGACATCATTACAATAAAAAGACATATATAAAAATACAATTTAAAATATTGGTCAAACAAGATAAGAAATGTAATTAAATTAAAATAGATGAAAAACAAAAATAAAAATAAAAATAGTAATACCGGTAATAAATACGATAAATGTTAAATACAGATAAAGTACAAATAAAATAAAAAAAATCCATTTCTCTATTGAAACTGGTTAAATTTAAAAAAACCAAACTAATTTCGAATAAGCGGTACTTCGGTCATTGAGTATAATTTTATAGAATTTAGCCGGAATATTTTATATTTTCTTCCAAGATGTTTTTGATCTGGTGCTCAAGAAATTAAAACAACAATTTTCAAAAATCCATATCTCTATTGAAAATGGCTGAATTTACAAAAACCAAACTAATTTTGAATAAACGCTTCTTCGGCCATTGAGGATAACTTTTTGTATAATTTTGCCTGCATGTTTTATATTTTCTTCTGCGATGTTTTTGTTAAAGTGCTCAAAAACTTAAACGAAAATTTTCAAAAATCCACATCTGTATTGAAAATTGTTGAATTTACAAAAAACAAATTGATTTTGAATAAGCGATACTTCAACCATTAAGGATGATTTTGTATGGAAGTTTCCCTGTGCTCAAAAAATTAAAACAAAAATTTTCAAAAATTCATATCTCTATTAAAAATTGTTGAATTTACGAAAACCAAATTGATTTTGAATAAAAAATACTTCGGTCATTGGGGATGATTTTTTATGGAATTTTTCCTGCGCTTTTATAATTTTTTCTGCGATGTTTTTGTTCAGGTGCTCAAAAAATTAAAACAACTATTTCCAAAAATCCATATCTCTATTGAAAATGGTTGAATTTACAAAAACCAAACGAATTTTGAATAAGCGGTTCTTCGGCCACTAAGGATAATGTTTTATAGAATTTTGCCTACATGTTTTTTTCTTCTGCGATGTTTTTGTTAAAGTGCTCAAAAAATTAAACGAAAATTTTCAAAAATCCACATCAGTATTGAAAATTGTTGTATTTACAAAAAACAAATTGATTTTGAATAAGCGGTACTTCGACCATTAAGGATGATTTTTTATGGAATTTTTCCTGCGCTTTTATATTTTTTTCTGCGATGTTTTTGTTCAGGTGCTCAAAAAATTAAAACAAAAATTTTCAAAAATTCATATCTCTATTGAACTATTGAAAATTGTTAAATTTACAGAAACCAAATTGATTTTGAACAAGCGATACTTCGGCCATTGAGACTGATTTTTGATGGAATTTTACCTGCATTTTTTATATTTTTTCTGGGATGTTTTTGTTAAGGTGCTCAAAAAATTAAAACAAAAATTTTCAAAAATCCATGTCTCTATTGAAAACAGTTGAATTTACAAAAACCAAATTTATTTTTAATAAGCGATACTTCGGCCATCGAGGATAATTTTTTAAAGAATTTTGCCTGCATGCTTTATATTTTCTTCTGCGATGTTTTTGTTCTGGTGCTCAAAAAATTAAAATAACAATTTTCAAAAATTCATATCTCAATTGAAAATGGTTGAATTTACAAAAACCAAACTAATTTTAAATAAGCGGTACTTCGATCATTGAGGATAATTTTTTTATAGAATTTTGCCTGCATGTTTTATATTTTCTTCTGCGATGTTTTTGTTAAAGTACTCAAAAAAATAAAACCAAAAATTTTCAAAAATCTATGTCTATTGAAAATTGTTAAATTTACAAAAACCAAATTAATTTTTAGTGATACTTTGGCCATTGAGAATGATTTTTTATTGAATTTTTCATGCTCTTCTTATATTTTTTTCTGCGATGTTTTTGTTCAGGTGATCAAAAAATCTAAACAAAATTTTTCAAAAATCCATATCTGTATTGAAAATGGTTGAATTTACAAAAACCAAACTAATTTTGAATAAGCGGTACTTCGGCCATTGAGGATATTTTTTTATAGAATTTTGCCTCATGTTTTATATTTTCTTCTGCGATATTTTTGTTAAAGTGCTCAAAAAATTTAAACGAAAATTTTCAAAAATCCATATCTCTATTGAAAATTGTTAAAGTTACAAAAACCTAATTGATTTTGAACAAGCGATACTTCGGCCATCGAGGATGATTTTTTATGGATTTTTTCCTGCGTTTTTTATATTTTGTTAAGGTGTCCAAAAAATAAAAATAAAATTTTAAAAAAATCCATATCTCTATTGAAAATTGTTGAATTTACAAAAACCAAATTTATTTTGAATAAGCGATACTTCGGACATTTAGGATGTTTCTTATGGAATTTTTTATATATTTTTCTTGCGATGTGATCATAGTCACAGTTTAAAATCACTGATATTAGAAAGTAGCAATCACAGGTGGCAACGTGATTCAAAAGTAGCAGTTTTGCCCATCTCTACTAGTGACGTTAATAACTATTTCAATAATTCTAGTAGGCGTCGCGTGTCATGACAACCTAATTTTCGGACCTTGAAATTGTTATCGCCTACTTGAATGATGCCACTTGGTGAAAATAGTTATTTACGACACTAGTGCGGGAAAGTGAAAAAATTAAAAATGTAACACCATTTAAAATCGCAGTATCATAATCAAAATCAAATGACAAACACATAAGACCCGAAATGTTTCCCGGCAACATTTTTATTGCGCGGTGTGCATTCGCAATAAAGCTCGCCTGAAAACATAAAAAGCATACAAATCGAAATTTCCCGGTTATTGGCGTACTGCTCCCGTAATATCTAACAAACTGCATACTTGGCCATATAAATATGATTAGCTTCTTCCGGGATATATATTGCTCTTACGTGCATAATCCCGGATAACATACGACCCTGTCAAAAATGTGTATCTCGACGTATACTCATTCTTAGGATAAGTGCATTCCCGCCGCAGACATGGAAAATTGTTTTCCTTCCGAGGAAAGAACGAATACGGCTCTGAAAATCAACCGGAATGAAACGTCTGCAGGAGTCCATTGATTCTTATTGTTCACGTGGAAAAAAAATCGGAGCTCGCTATTAGTCCGGAAAGCTGAGATATTACATTGATTTTTGATTACTTCACATGTATGCATGTAAATACAGATACAACTATAATGCAAATTTTTATCTTACATTTGATCATCAAGAATTTTTCATGATTAAAAGTTTACTTTACAAACACAAACTAATTCGGTGTTCTTATTAATTGCAAGAAAACGGTACCTTACTTTCTTCGTTACATCTTGATTGTAAACATTTTCGAAAAAAAAAATGTCTAACGGAAATTTGCGTTTTGAGGTCCCTAAAGGCGATTTCAATGATTTCTGGAAAAATGAATGTGACTGTGTGTGTGTCTGTCTGTCTGTATGTGTGGCTGTCTGTCTGTCTGTATGTGTGTCTGTCTGTCTGTATGTGTGTCTGTCTGTCTGTATGTGTGTCTGTCTGTCTGTATGTGTGTCCGTCTGTCTGTATGTCTGTCTGTCTGTCTGTCTGTATGTATGTGTGTCTGTCTGTATGTATGTCTGTCTGTATGTGTGTCTGTCTGTCTGTCTGTCTGTATGTGTGTCTGTCTGTCCGTATGTGTGTTTGTATGTCTGTATGTGTGTCTGTGTGTCTGTATGTTTGTCTGGCCGCTAGCTCAGTTTCTAAAAGTGATTGAAATAGAATTTACAATATTTGTTTAAAAAAAAAGGTTTTAGATGGGCTTGTTTTAATTGTGGGTAATTTTCAAAAGCGAGTATAATGCCTCTAAAAAAATAAGGTTTATGTATATGTAATTAATTTTCGGAAAATCGGCGCGTCGTTAATCGAATTTAATCAATAACCACGTGCGTACTGACGCATTTTCACAATTAAACAGATAATCTCGATCACTGTAAATAACATTAACGTTATTATTAATGCTGTTTGTTATTTCATGTATCGATTTGTCATTGTTTGTCATTTATTCGAATTGAATCCAGTTGTGTAATCGTAGATCAAATCTATTCTGCGTGCATATTAAATATTTTCATTTAGTTTACGTATTTGAATAAATAATTGGAAACATTATCAAATATGCAAGGATCGTAAATTCCACATCAATAATTATTCATATAGTTTTGCTTTTTACATTGTGCATGAGACTGCATGCATTTTTGATAACGTAAAATCCAAAATATTATTAATATTTTTTTATGAATTCTACAAATGCGTATATTTTCACAGTGGTTACGGTATTTTTAATTAATTCTGAAATTATGCATAATTAGCAGTCATTATGTATAATTCCTATTAATATGGGAAAATTTCATAAAGATATAGCAATTTATTAAATATACTGGTCATTTTAAATATTCTCCAGATCTCGCAGGTATATTTTTAAATTAGGAAACATATGGCTTATTCCAGCCAGGGACAGTCAAACCGGGGCGCAGCCATGTCACCGATTTGGCTGAAACTTTTTCTATGAAAACTTTCATATGTAATAGGTAGCAGAATTTTTTTGTAATATTTATGTAATGAAACAAATTTTTGAAGAAAAAACGTACCTAAAAAATGGTGATGTGGCCATCATGTTACTTTCTCCGACTTGATGGTATCATTTATATTTACGCTTTCATGGTTTATTTTCATATACATCGAGCGTTGCATAAACTCGGATGAAACTGACGTTTAAAACGTCAAATTATGAAAGATGGAAAAATTATACTTCCAATTCAAAAACTCAGTTTACTCAAAAACTAAAGAGATTTCGAAAACAACTTATTCTTTATAAGTTGTTCATTTTAGCATTATCTGCAATTATTATTAACATAAATTTGCTGTAACTAAAATCGTTTCATAATTATAAACCAAAAATTAAAAAAATAATAATATTTTTTTTTCTCAAATAGCAATGATTTTATAAAAAATATTTTCAAGCAAAAGACGTGCATTTCTTTGTTGTCTTCAATGTTTGTTTAAATATTTTTGTGATATCTTTCATATTTAAGAAAATATTGGCAAAAAACAAAAAACGGTTAAGGTAAACACCCACTTCCGGTGTACGAAATTTTACCAAAAGCTTTTCAGTTCTTCGGATTATCAAATAAGACGTATGTTCAAAGTTTCATATTAATTGCTTTATTAGTTTTAGACACAGCGCACAGAGGCAGACACACACAGACACACACACGCACACAGACACACACACGCACACAGACACACACACAGACACAAAAAAAAATTGGCATCTAGGGACCCCAAAGCGGATATTTAAGTAAAAAAAAAATTGAAAAAAAAATCACGATCACAATACTTTCTCGTACTTCGTAACGGAGAAAGTAAAAATTGTCCTTTTTGAGGGTATTTTTAACAATTAATAACCTTTTTTTGTTTTTTAACCGATTTAAACAATTCTTTGGCGCATGAAGCCTTAAAACTACAACCTATCGAATGGTGTACTCGTTTATCCAATAAATATTAACTGTTGACAAGAATAAAGGTTCGAAAAATGAGTGAAATTGTTAAAAAAAAAAAAGTTTTTTTCAATGTGACCTACACTCGACCAATAGCCACCTATTAAGTTTGCTTCTGGTTTGGGACCCTCCCGCCTCCCTCTGATCTGTCCAATTTCCCCACAAATGATCTTTTTAAATGAATTGGAACAGGCGCGGGGGCAATCCTGGTAATTGATTTTCTATTTTTTTTCTTAGTCAACTTTAAGAACGCGAAATTTTAGAAATTGTCTCTGTTCGGTTCAAATGGAATTATCACAAAATCTTGAGACGGGACGTTTCGAGATTTTTACGCCATCTTGAAGATTGATATATCTTAAGAAAGTTCTGCAAATGTCAATGTCGCAACATTGTTTTTTAATTTTTTAAGTCAACTCAAAAAACGCGAAATTTCATAAATTGACTCTTTGCCCTAAATTTTTAAAAACGTTTTTGGCGTCAGGTTAAATTGGACGCGATTGGTAGTAGCAACTTTAAAAATCAAAACAGAGATTTAAAAAAGAGACATAGGCTCACAGAGTAAATCAGGTTAAAGACAATACATTTTGAAAATATGTACATTTAATGATCATGTTAATAATTTTGAAATAATTACAATAATATGCAATATTATAAAATATATTTAATTTAATTGGTTGCCGATGTTTACTTCAGGGAAAATGGTGGATGGGGCTGAAATTTGTTTTGTAGACATAGTGTTTTTGGCCAAGGTCAAAAATGTATGTTTTAAATTTAGGAAACGTTGGGGAAGAAGTTATGCCCTAAAGTAAATCCTTACCTAATTGGTTAGTAATGTAAACATTTGGTATATTCAAGTTGGGGGGGGGACTCAAGCCTGATATCCACCCCTCTGGATACGCGTCTGAAGTGGAAACTATTACATCTATCATGATCTCAATAAGAAATTGGTTTAATTAAACAATGTTTCTTAGGTTAGGTTTCAGTGAAAATGAAGGGCGGTGGGTGGTCCCGAACCCACACTCCAATCCTTTGGATACAAACGAGGGTTTTGCAAGTGTAAATTTATTGATAAGGAAGCAATCTAATGGTTTTCAGATCCTTTGACAAACCTTCTCATTTACAGAAACTCTAGATCGTGTTCAAAGGATTAGATGGTAGGCTAGGGCCCACCTACCACCTATTTAAATTTTTCCACAAACACTCATTCTTTATGCTTTTTAAACTATTACATCTCTTGTGATCTCACTAAGAAATTTGCTTAATCAAACAATGTTTCCTAAGTGGAAATAAAGGGCGGTGGGTGGTCCCCATTCTACCGTCCAATATTTCGAAAACAAACGAGGGTTTTGCAAGTGTAAATTAGTTGATAAGTAAATAATCTAATTATTTTGTGATCCTTTGACAAATGTTATTATTTAAAGAATCTCTGGGGATTTATACAAATTTGATGTATCTATTATATTATATCATTTGGTGTATCATGGAAGATTCTCCAGCGATCAGGTGGGAAGTCTTGTTTAAACAAATAATGAAATTCTGTGAGAGGGAGAACATTTTGAACAGTAATAAGTTTGGTTTTCGCAATGGTCTATCAACCAGCGAAGCAGTTAATTCCTTAGTAGATGCAATCCTAGAAGCTTTCAATTCTAAATTTTATACAATGGCCTCTTTCTTTGACCTTACTAAGGCTTTTGACTGCGTATCCCATGATGTAATCTTGCGGAAGCTTCACTTTTATCATTTCCATCCAACAACGTATCGGCTCATCAGCTCATACTTATTAAACAGGCAACAACTAGTACTATTTAATGTACTTTTATCCTCGGTGACAACTGTAACATGTGGTGTACCTCAAGGGTCTATCCGTGTATTTAATGTACTTGTATCCTCGGTGACAACTGTAACATATTGAGGTACACCCTCAAGGGTCTATCAGTGGACCTTTACTGTTCTTGTTATACATTAACGATCTCTCATTACGATTTGTTAATGCCAAAGTAGTACTTTTTGTTGATGATAACACCTGTATACAGCAGACAAACAATCGACAGCAAATAGTGACGATACCAATGCCATTGTATTTGAGTGGTTTACATCGAACGAATTAACTGTTAATACTAATAAAACAGTTAAAGTTTTGTTCACTTTAAAAAATGAGGATAGGGTGTGTACCTCTACTAAATTTTTCGGCATAAATTTGGATACAAAATTAAATTGGCATTCTGGTGAATATGAGAGTAAACTATGTCAAATTATTTTTTTACTGAGAAGCCTCACAAACTGTCAAACAGCATATTACTCGCTATTAATGTAATTAATATGGTTATTGAACTAGATGTCTAGCCAATCAACGTCTAAATTACAATAACCAAAATAATTCTAATTCAATTCTTAGTATCTAATCAGTGAAGAACATTTCCTTCAATGTGCAGAAATGACGAACAAAAGTAAAATTCGAACCCCTGAGATCCCGGGACGGACTAGAAATTTCTTTTAGCATTAAAGTATTAGTATGGAGCACAAAAAGAAATGTCCAATGGGAAGTTCGGATATGTAGTCACAGGGCTTAACACGGAAATATGCCAATTTTTTACGAAAAAGCCCAGTTTTTTGCATTTTTTATTATCTAAAACGCGAATACAAACCAATATATCCCCCCCCCCCTAAAGTACTCAAAAAATGATACTTCTAAGATATCGCTGTTTAAAAACAGTTTTGTCGATTTTGTCGACCGAGGAAGCATGCAATCAAAATTCTGACCGCGGGAATGGATTCCTCGGAAAATTCTGCATCGATTTGCAATTGTCTGAATATTTTCCAACTGAAATGCTCGCTCCGACAGTCTACGAAAGAAAATTTGTCATCGTCCGCAAAAAAATTGAAAAATCATAAAATTTCAGGCTGAAAATTTAGGATTTTCTATATTTTGGTGTCCCGAACACGACCCGATATTTCCGGTGGTGATTTGAAAACCATCCCATTTTTTTTTCTAAATGTCGTAATGCCACCAACTACTACGGACCTAAATTATATAACAGGCTTCTCGCAGAATTAAAATAATAATAATAATATAAGTTTTATTCAAAAAATGGCACAACATTTACATGTACATACAAAGAATAAACATGTGACCAAATTTGAAAAAGTCAACGCGATACATATACATATAACTCAAAACAACATATTAAAAATAGTACTTCAAATGTTTCCAAATGCTCAAAACCATTATAGTAAAATATCCTTAATTGGTCCTAGCAGATTCTAATGACTCTATACATTCTCTTGTAGTATATGGCTCAATGCCCACAATTAAATTGAAGGCTTGAGATTTGAATGTCTTAAAATTTGTCATGTTTTTCAAACGTGACGGTAAACAGTTAAAAAATTTTATACACGCGTAGTACGCCGTTTTTTCAGTGAGTGTGAGTTTGTGTAACGGATAAATTAAATTGCTTTTATTTCTTGAAGCATCTCTTCGCATCTCATCAAATAGCTGTTTGTTTTTGTGACAAAATTTCAGACATTCAAAGACATATAATCCAGGAACTGTTAACAGGTTATGATCCCTGAAGTAGCCTCTACACGAGTCAAGGTACTTGATTCCAAATATAATTCTAATTACCCTTTTTTGAATTAAAAAGACTTGGGTAATGTCATTCGATCCACCCCAGTGCATTATACCATATCTAATATATGAAACAAAAATGGCATGATACGCATTTACTACAAGCTGTAAGGATAGCGCTTCTGTTAGCTTTCGTATACAATAGCATTGAGCACTTAATTTACTGCACAAATTTTCAATGTGCGTCTTCCACGTAAGATTTTTATCTATGTGCACCCCCAAGAATTTCGTACTTGAATCCGTTATGATATTATTTCGTTCCCAGAAACCATCCACTAAATTTGAGTCTGCCTCCCTGTTACTAGCTTTATACATTAAATAATGAGTCTTGTCTTCATTAAGAATCATTTGATTTCCTGTGCACCAAGTCTGAATTTCATTGATTGATTCTGTTAGTTCCTTACGTAAGTCATATAAACAATCAGCGGAAATGATTAAATTGGTATCATCGGCATAACAAGTTATGTGATGTTTCTTGAAACACTTCAGCAGGAAAATGTCGTTCAAATAAATCACGAACAATATCGGACCCAGAACACTTCCCTGCGCTACCCCCCGTTTGAGGGTCAAATTGTCTGATCTTACAGTTGCACTATTCGTTTTTAATTCAACTACTTGCTGCCTGCCCACCAAATATGAATCAAACCATTTATTGCACACTCCCCTGATACCATACTGATTTAATTTGTCCAATAAAATTTCGTGGTTAATAGAATCAAAGGCGCACGAAAAGTCCAAGAAGACACCACATGTCAGCAATCCGTTTTCCAGACACTTCGTTATATGCCTTACGTACTGGAAGAGAGCAAGATCAATATTTTTATTAGGTAAATACCCAAACTGCCTTTCATCTAAAATGTTGTTTCTTGTAAGAAAATTTAACAGCCTGTCTGCTATAACTGATTCAAATAACTTAGAAAACACTGTTAATAATGTGATGGGTCTATAATTTTCAATGGTTAATTTATCCCCTTTTTTATGCAACGGCTTGATTAAACCCCATTTTAACACTTCTGGAAATACCGCCTCTTGTAATGATAAGTTAAATAACTCTGCTAGTGGTTCGGCTATTGAGGGAATGATACGTTTTAGCAGAACATTTGATACGTTATCTATACCACTGCTTTTTTTGTTTTTCATGTTAGCAACCTTAGAGATTAGCTCCTGCGCCGTGATGGGCTCAAAAAATAACGACTTGCTTTGCGTAGGAATACTGTTAATGTATTCAACATTTTGAATCTCAGCGACCCTTTTATCTGCTTTATCCGTGAAATAAGAATTGAAATCATTTGCTAACTTGAAAGCATCATGCGCTTCAATATTTATTGCTGTTTTCGTCTCTTTACCTGTTAGTTCATTCACGATGTTCCACGCGGTTTTTATTTTGTTGTCAGCCGTAATAAGTATCTTCTCGTACTGTTTTCTTTTTTCTTCTTTTAGCTCCCTATCATATTTATGTTTATATTTTTTGTATAACAGTTTGAACTCTGGGCGGTGGGAAGACAACAAACTGAAAATTGACAATTTATTTTTATAAGTTTTTATTCTTTTTGTGCAGAAAGAATACTTTCTTGGTTTTTTCTTTTTACGTTTAACGAGAGGAAAAGCCGCCCAGAAATGACGCAAGAATATTGTTAAAAAGTTGTTAAATTTTATATTTACATCTTTTGTATCTAATGCACCCAAACAACCCTCCCAACTCTCGTCAGTAATGGAGTTTTGAAACCTACTAATATTGTCCTCATTTATTAAATAACTTTTATGTTCACTTTTCTTATTATTATTGTTTTCAATGTTCACAATACTGACTATTTGAGCGCAATGATCCGACAGTCCCGAGTTAATCACCTCAGCAGTATCAAGTTGGTTAAAATTAGTTATTATATTGTCAAGGCAACTATCCTTTCTTGTTGGTTCCTTTATAAGCAGTCTTGCCCCGTATGAACGTAAAATCTGGCAGAAAGATTGCGAAATAATGTTATTTTTTAATGTGTTGATATTAAAATCATACAGTGAAGTACTTTTCAATAGATCCTTGAAGAATAACCTTCATAGGAAGGCTTTCCATGCCTGTCCATCAGATTCCAAGATTTTAAATTGTAATTGTATAACTGTACCCAGTGCGTGTATTTTTATCGCTTGTGTGTTATTTTATAATCTATTGTCGCATTTTTTCTATTACACGACCAATGTGTTATAATTAATAATTGTATATTGATCTACTGTATACATTGTAACGATTCTGACTTTTGTAAACCGATAGGCACTGATAAGAATAAATTATTATTATTACATGATTTCATAATTATAGACTAAAAGAGTCAATAGTTTTGATTTTAATTTTCTTCTGGAAAATCAAAAAAATCTGAAATACATTTCTTAGCAACAAATCTGCAGTTCTTTTCATCTTCAACATAAAAATTTGAAAATATATCAAGAAACAAAATATTGTTTGCAATAAATGTCCAATTCCGGTATTCAAAATTTAACCAGATCAGATCTAAAGTTTGAGTTTGAAGTTTAATTATTAATCCTCTATTAGTTATCGAGATACATCGCCCAAAGACACACACACACCCGGACTTTCAAAATTGGTCATAATCGCTTCGGTGCACCTCAAAATGGATCTTCCCATTAAAATGTAGAATTCGAAAAATCAACAATACAATTTAAAGTCATATTTCTTTTCGAATCTTTCTGTATTTAGACAACGAGCAGGAGACATTATCATAGGAATCTTCAAAATCTGGTCGTGCCTTTAATAGCTATCATAAAACACGCGAAAATAATTAAAGGTCAAATTTACAATTTTTTACCCTATCCACATAAATTCAATGATGGAAGAATTTTCAAAATGGGTTGGAACTGCCCATAGTAAACGTAATTCACATTATTCGTTTATTGTTGTAGTAATTTGTGTTCTTTACACCACTGTGTTGCGGAACAATATGGTTCAAAATTTGACCGCTTGGGTTGCCACCCGCAAAATGTGTCTAGCTGGCATTAATTATTTATCAATTTAATTCAGTGAATACTGCCATTTTATTAATTATATCTATTCTGGATTAAAACATTTTAATTTTTTTTATTTCTTACTTTTGAGATCCTCTGAATTTATTGTTCCTAGATCCGCCACTGTATCAGAGCTTATTGATAGCGGTCTTTTGGCCCTAGGCCCCCTTACAAGAAATCAGAAGCCTCATAATAGTAATTTACGATACAAGTAAAGTTATGAAGGTTTTTACATTACCAGAAAAAAGTTCTTAAATTCTCGAGTAATGTAAAAGCAAATAACGTTACATGTGTCGTGACACGGTTTATTTCATTTTATTTCTATTTTTTCAAATTTAAAAAAAATGTTTATTGAAAACCATCAAAAAGCGAAATCATGTTTGTTTGCCATAATCTCCATAGCAACGAGTTGCGTTAAGATACATATAACATTATAGTATGTTAACATTATAGGATAAAATAAAATAATTTAAAAATTGTACTTGGAAAAAAACACAAGGCTTCAATCGTTTTGTGATTTTATTGGTTATACAGTTTTAATGAAATATTTTAACGAATGAAAATAAATACAAACTGGCAGAACGATACATTGATATTTTGAGGTAAGCATGGTTTCCATGTAAAGGGGATTTTATTAATTTAAGTTTTGTACCGGGTGGCCGGTATGATGCTTTTTAGGCTATCTCGGTAACCTTAAGATTTAGAAAAATCTGATATACACGTCATAACTTCTTTTTCTGAAATATGAATAACAATAGCATTAACAGATCATGGCTAACTTGATTAGTTTGAGATAAATCAGGCGTTATGGATTTTTTTCTTATATAATCGTTTTTCTCGTTCATTTACATGTTTTATAAAGCATGTTATATCAATGTAAAGCTGATTTAAAGTTCTATTCAATGAAGTAAGGTGTTCCATTTAAAAAAATACCACTTTGTGTCATAATTATTAAATTAAAAGTCAAAATAAAAAAATAAGCAAGCTACGGAGTTTTGCGTAGAAGACCATACAAATAACTATTGAACTGTTTTTTCCATATCACATTTATTGAGAAAAATAGCCAAAAATTAAAAAAAAACTCCCGATTTCTCCCAAACTAATAAAGTTAGCCATTATCTATTAATAATATTACTGTTATTTTAGAAAAATAGATCATAAAGTGTAAATTAATTTTTTTTCTTAACTCTTAAGGTTACAGAGCTAGCCTATAAAAACATAGAATTTGGGCCACCCGGTACAACGCATATTTCTATTTATATACCACATACCCATCTATCAACCTAATAACACCATTCAAAAGGAAATATCTCAAATACGCCCTTCCCCATACCCAAAAGACTCCTTATCAACCCCAGAAATTGCATGCAGAATTGTGAAATGACACGTAGAAAATGGACCTGAATCACGTCCGATTTTCCCGCACGTGGAAAAAGCCGAAAGATTTATATCGTGAAAAATGCATTCCGACCAAATCGTCCGGCAGGAATACAAAGAAAACTCCCCCTGGTTTTCCGCGTAATTGAAAAGTATTCAAATTAATTAGAACAAAGCGGGCGGCGACGCGACGTGACGACTGAATTTTCTTTTTTTTTAGAGACTCGAACATATTTTAATAAATGAAATTCGCGAAAATCTAAAAATAGACGTTGTAATTGTATGCGGTTAATCTTGGAGTGTTTAATTGTTGAGAAGAAATATTATATTACATACCGAGTCGGGAAATACAGCATTACAGTCGAGGGCATGTATTGCAATTGTGCTAGAATCGTATTCCCGCGAGGTATGTATACTATTTTTTTCACAATCACAATGTAACAATGTAACAAAAAAAGTAAAATTGTTTTATTTTGGGATTGGACAGCTATTCGTTGGCACCTGGGTAAAATATTTAAAAACGGAAAATGGCAGGTTGTTCGTGAGGTTTCTGGCTACAAAAGTATAGTGAACTAAATTTTAAGGAAACAGAAAAATGAGGCAAAAATTTTAGATGTCCAAATTGGCCAAACTCGTGATTGGGCAAAATATAAAAAATGGTGATGTGGCCATCATGTTACTTTCTCCGATTTAATAGAATCATATTTATTTATATTTATAGATTCATTCATTATTTTCAATTTAAATCATATTTTAAATCGAACATTTCACATGATCAAGTGGTAATGGCGTTTAAAACGACAAAATTATGAAAGGTAAAAATGACAAATTATAAATACAATAATACGAAATGTAGCCTGAATATATGAATATTCAACCTGTTTGTTAATCTGCAAGCAAAAAAATTTTGCTTGCAGATTAACGAACAGGTTGAATATTCATATATTCAGGCTACATTTCGTTTTATTGTATTTATCTAATGCTTTCTGCAACAAGTAAGGTTATTCCCAATTTGTTTATGACAAATTATGTTTCAAATTTTAATAATCTTCACCGTAAGTTTACTGAGAAACTAAAAAAAAAAACAAATAAGAGTCCTGAAAAAGATTTCTAAAAATAGTTCTGATTAAAAAGTCCTGAAAAACTAATAAAAGCCCTGAACAAGAAAGTCTTAAAAAAGACTTCTAAAAATAGTCCTGATTAAAAAGTCCTAAAAAATATTTTATAAAATTTCTGAACAAGAAAGTCTTAAAAAAGATTTCTAAAAATAGTGCTAATTGAAAAGTCCTAAAAAACCTAATAAAAGCCCTGAACAAGAAAGTCCTGAAAAAGATTTGTAAAAATAGTCCTAATTAAAAAATCCTAAAACCCTAATAAAAGTCCTGACTGACTGTTTTATCGGGACTTTCGCGTGTCTTCATTTAAGACACACGAAAGTCTTGAAAAATGTCCCGATAAAAAAGTCCTGATAAAAACTCCTGAAAAGGAGTCCTGACTATAAAATGTCTCGAAAAACAGTTCCTTCAAAATGACCATAAATAAAGTCTTGAAAAAAGAGTACTGTCAAAAAAAGGCCTGGAGAAACAGTTTTGAGAATAAAGTCTTGAAAAAAGAGTCCTGTTCAAAAGTTGTGAAAAAGGCCAGAAAAAAGTACTGCAAGAAGAGTCCTGAAAAAGTCTTATAAAACACCAGAAATAAATCCTGAAAGAAGTCCGAAAAAGTGTCTCGAAAAAAAGTTCGGAACAAGAAGTCCTGAAAATTAATCCTATAAAAAATGTCCTGAAATATAGTACTGAAAAAAGTCCCGTAAAGAAATTCCCGCTGTAATTAAGAAAATTCAGACAAGAATCCTGAAAAGAAGTCCTGAACAAGAGGTTCTTAAGAAATTCTCGAAAAAGTCCCAGTCCTGATAAAAGCCGCGAAGAAAAGTGCTGAAAAATAGCCTCCATACAAAATACCAGAAATAAATGTCCCGAAAAAAGCCCTAAAAAATCCTGAAAGAAAGCTAAAATAAGTCCTGACGAAAGTTCAGAAAAATAGTGCTGATGAAATATCATAAAAAAATTGTCCTTGAAAAATTGCCTTGAAAATAACATGTTTAAAAAATAAACAAAAAAATTTTTCAACAAAAAGCATTGTAAAATGGTCCTTAATAAGATTTGAAGAAATTATCCTGAAAAAAAAATCTCAAAGTTTCTTGAAAGAAATCCTGCAAAATGGCTTAAAATAAGTTTTGAAAATAGTCTTGAAAAAAATGACAAAAATATCTGCAAAAGTCCTTAATAAGGTCATGAAAAGGAGAATTCTAAAAAATGTCATGAAGACAATTCTGAGAAAAAAATTTTGGCAAAAATTCGGAAACATAAAAAATTGTCATGTGAAAACAGTCGTTAGAAATTGACCTGAAAATAACATAAATAACATTTAAAAAATAACCAAAAAAATTTCTGAAAACGAGCATTGTAAAAAATCCTTTAAATGGTCCTTAAAAAGATCTGAAAAAATTGCACCGAAAGTCTTGAAAAAAAAGTCCTGCAAAAAGGCCTAAAATAACTCCTTAACAAAATTTCTGAAATAAAAAGGTTTAAAATTTTCTTGAAAAAAAAATGTAAAAAATGTCTGAATAAGTCCTTAAAAAGGTCCAAAAAAGTAATAATTCTAAAAAATGTCATGAAGAAAATTTCGAAAAAAAAACCCTGATATATCGGGTTGTTGCTGAAAATAACATGTTTAAAAAGTGAACAAAAAAATTCAAAAAAAAAGCATTGTAAAAAGTCCTTAAAATGATACTTGAAAAGATCTGAAGAAATTGTCCTAAAAAAGAGATTCGAAAGAGTGTTGAAAAAATTTCCTGCTAAAAGGCCTAAAATAAGTCCTTATCAAAATTCCTCAAATAAAAAGTTTTTAAAATAGTGTTAAAAAAAGCTAAAAATATCTGAAAAATCCCTAGAAAGGTCCAAAGAAGGTCATGAAAAAAAATTCTAAAAAATGTCATGAAGAGAATTCTAAAATTTTTTTTCTAAAAAGAAGTCCTCAACGAAAAGTTCCGAAAACGTTCCGAAAAAAATCCCGTTTTTGAAAAGAAATCCTGAAAATAAAGGTCCTGAAAGAAAAGTCCTAAAAATAAGTCTTGAATTATTTTTAAGTCCTGAAAATAATTCTCGAAAAAAGGTCTTTTAAAATGCCCTTAAAAAAGTTCTAAAAACATTGTCCTGAAGTACCAAAAAGGCTAAAAGAACAAAAATTTGTTAAGGTAAAATATTCGGAATTACGAAATTTTACCAAAAGCTTTTTAGTTCTTTAAATTCTCAAAAAACACTTATGTTCAAAGTTTCATGGTTTCATTTCTGTATTAGTTTTTGAGATACAGCGCGCAGAGACAGACTGTTATGTAGAGAAAAAAATGGTGATGTAGCCATCATGTCATTTTCTTCGACTTGATGGTATCATTTATATTTACGCTTTCATGGTTTATTTTCTATTTAAATCATATTTCAAATGTATAGTGCGTTTATGTAGACTCGCATGAAACTGACGTTTAAAACGTCAAAATTGTAAAAGATGGAAAAATTATAGGAGTAGTTCTTATTCAAAAACTGGGTTTACTCAAAAACCAAAGAGATTTCGAAAAAAAAACTTATTCTTTATAAGTTGTTTATTTTGGCATTCTCTACAATTTTTAGTAACATAAATTTGCTGTAACTATTATCGTTTCATAATTATAAACCAAAAATAAAAAAAATAAAAACATTTTTTTCTCGAATAACAATGATTTTATGAAAAATGTTTTCAAACAAAATAAGCTCATTTCTTTGTTGTTTTCAATGTATGTTTTAATTTTTTTGATATTTTTCGTATTTAAGAAAATATTAAAAAAATAATAAATGTTTTTCTCGAATAACAATGATTTTATGAAAAATGTTTTCAAACAAAATAAGCTCATTTCTTTGTTGTCTTCAATGTATGTTTAAATTTTTTTGATATTTTTCATGTTTAAGAAAATATAAATAAATTTTTTTCTCGAATTACAATGATTTTATGAAAAATGTTTTCAAACAAAATAAGCTCATTTCTTTGTTGTCTTCAATGTATGTTTAAATTTTTTTGATATTTTTCATATTTAAGAAAATATTGGTAAAAAACAAAAAAAAAACAGTTAAGGTAAACACCCACTTCCGGTGTACGAAATTTTACCAAAAGCTTTTCAGTTCTTCAAATTATCAAATAAGACGTATGTTTTATATTATTTACTTAATGAAATGATTTTTCCTTATTAATTCCAATGTTTCGATGAAACCATGTTATCTTTTACCAGAAATAAAATAGTAGCAGTACTTTTCTAAACGACATTTCTTCGAAACCAGCTGAATATCGACACAGGGTATGCTACATGAAAAATACTTAGAATTTTACTAGAATCCATAAATGCAACAAAAAATAGGGGTTCACATTTGAAAATTTCAACTTAGGGGTCGTGTCTCTTTTTGGACACCCTGTACCTTTGAATTTTATCTTAAAATATGCGCGTTGAAAAAAATAATACACATGTCCGAGTATTTTTCTGAAAGAAAATGCCCTGAATTTTAATCGAATTTATTCCTTACTTTATGTACACAGTGTATATTGATAATTGGCAATTTCTATACTACGACATAGAGGTTCGTAAAGTTTTTTTGCCGACCAAGAGGTATGTCTTTACAGGTAATCACTAATTTTCCAACTTTTTGGAGGTTAAAAATCCGCATATTATTATAGTGATTGTGAATAAAATTGGATTTTCGCACCTAAAATATTTACGATTGCGTTATTAAATTACTATTGATTAAATTTTGAATAATTCGCGGAGGGCGTAGAGGAGGGACGAGGGCGCGTATAAATAAATCAACCTTCGGGGTATTCGAAAGGAGGGCGAAAGTAATTCGATAAAGATATTTCTAATCGGTAATATCCGCAGGCGGAAAGGTAAATGGTTCTTTCTATTATCCGAATTCCGTCCCCATGACCTCGTAATCGTACTCCCCCCAATGTCCCCAATATCATATTTATTGGTGTGTTTTTTTTTTTAATATTCAAGAATGGATTCGCGTAAAGATTGATATTGACAATTGCCCTCGTTTACTTTTTAACCAATGAAATCGAATAATGTTGATGACATTCTAATTACGACTACGGTGAATTTTATTTAAACCAGATAAATATTAAAATTTTAAGCTTTGACTCGCGAAAAGTCACTAATAATTATAAATAAAATATGTGAGTTTCTTGAGTTTTTGACATATTTTATGGCAGCTAAGATTAGGTTGCTCCTTATAAATACGTGAAAATGAGATCTCTTATGTCCACATCTGAGTTTATTCCGTAACAAACGAGCACGTGTTTACATTTCCAACTAATTTAAAGTTTCTCAATCTGCATAATAGATTCCATCCCATAATTTATGACTCTTCAACAGCTAGACGATCGAAGATTTTCATATGCGTGTATGCGGGCGCTAGGACATAGATATCTGTCCGTGTGGGGGATGTTCTTGGGAGGAAAGGGGGGCGATTGACGTTGACGGAAGAGTAGAAGCGGAGAAGAGCAAGCGGATGGCAGATGGCGAAAGGGAAGACGGAAAGACGATCCCCGGAACGGTATCGATCCAAGGACCGCCGCATCCGCGCACTGATTCAGTCCGATAAACATTCATTACCTGGTCGCCCCGCCACTCAATTTAACCCACCTCAATTTAGATTACTGTCCGAGACCGCTTACGTTTCCGTGTTTTCTCCACCGGCTCAACACTTTTTAAATTAACTCCGGAGATCTATCAATGTTCGTTAGGCCCACTTCTTTCTCTTTCCTCGTCTCGGTTGTTTATTTTTTATTTTTTTCGGTATCTTCTGTCCAACTTTTGATTATGGCGTGGGATCCGCATCCTCTTGATACGTTCCGATTCTGACGACTCCCGGAGCAGCCAAGGGTAGGCTATACATATTTATGGATGGTGAACTTCGAACAACTTATTTATATCATAAACAAGCTCCGTAAGCGATACTTTGTGAAATATGGATCGAACGGTGTAAGACTGCGAAAAAAATTATTGGATCTCAATTCCCCGTCTAAACTGGAAACATCCTCATCTGTTACCAGATATGCAATAACTGAAGTGTAATAATCAAACTTTAAAAATAAAAACTCCATCCAAGAGAAATATTATGCTTAGCGTATAGTTTAATTCTAAAGGTATACAATGAAGTCTTCTTGATATTAACATCAATATCTCTCACGCTTTCTAGTTAGTTTTACGTCCATACTATATCAAAAAAGCCAGGAGCCGCTAAAAATGTCCAGAGTAGGCGGCATGGCCCTTGGGTTTATTGCGGTCGGTAATAATCACCAGGCGGTTGTAAAAATGTCAAACTTGCGGGCACGTGCCCACCGGATCGAATTTTAAATTTTTGGCCCAAGCAGCCAGTGAGCCCTTTTTGGGGTGTATTATAATAAGCCGTGCATTCATGTCTAACTGGTTGATCGCCCCAAGATGAAGATGAAATAATTAAGAAATAGAATACTTTTAATGATCGGTAATATTTGATGCATTAGGGATATTATAGATGAAAATTAAATTGTCCTTATTTTAAGCCAATAAAGGTATGGTTGTAGATAAAGTATAGTACACAACTCGAGTTATAAAGTAATTACGCACTAGTGAAACTGTTAATTATTAATAAATTTACAGGGTGCTGTAAAAATTCGTTTCATATTCATTTTCATTTTTTGTTCTCGAGTGCTCGTCATTGATAAAAATACATTTTCAAAAATTCGTAACTCGTCTGAAAATTGCTGCAGATTCAAAAGCCAAAATTATTTTGAAAGATCGACGTCTTGTGAAGTGAATTGAATTTTTGTAGTATTTTGTAAGTCGTTATTTTTCATATTAATGTTGCATTCGAAATTGCGACATTGAAAAAAATACATTTTCAAAAATTCATAACTCGACTAAAAATTGCTGCATATTCAAAAACCAACATTATTTTGAAAGGTCAACGTCGTGTAGAGTGACTTGAATTTTTGTAGAATTTTTTCCCGCGAATCATATTAATTTTTAATTTTTGCGCTCGAGTTCGACATTGAAGAAAATACATTTTCAGAAATTTATAACTCGACTGAAAATTGCTGCACATTCAAAAACCAAAATTATGTTAAAAGATCGACGGCTTGTGAAGTAATCTGAATTTTTGTAGGATTTTATCCTTTTGTTTTATATTCATTTTTAATTTTTTGCACTCGAGTGTTCGTTATTGAAAAAAATACATTCTCAAAAAGATTAAGATTACTTTATTTCTTAGAAATGTATATTTCAATTATTTTGTATTTTTCAAGGGCGATGTCCCGCTAATAAATGTATTAATAGTATTATTATTATTTCGAGTAAGAAAAATTTGCATGTTGGGATTAGAATAATTCTACAAGCTTTATTACTCGTGGAATTATCTTCAAAATTTCCAAAACTGCTTAGAAATAATTCATTTTTTACATACTAGATAATTATTTTGATATTTTTAAGCTATAAACAATATGGCGACAGTCGAAACTTGAATATGCGGAAGCGAAATTTACATCTTGAAATAAAGACAATTCTAAAAATATAATAAAAACACTTTTACTTTGTTGGTATAACACGGATTTTTATTGTTGACTATAGTTTCGGCAACTCAACTTGCCATTATCAAAACATAAAGTAAAAGTGTTTTTATTATATTTACAACATGTATAACAAAGTAGACGCCTCCACCATAAACAATAAATGCTAACAAAATTATCGCTTTTGGAATTATTTTCAAAATTTCCAAAACTACTTAGTAATGATACATTTTTAATACATTAGGAAACAATTGATAAAATTTTTAGCTAAAAATAAAACGGCGACTTTTGAAGCTTGAATTCGAGAAAGCGAAATTTACATCTGGGGATTATAAATATAGTAAAAACATTATCAATCGTGGAATTTTCTTAAAAATTTCTAAAACTAATTAAAAAATAATGCATTTTTGACATTCTAGAAAACAATTCATATTTTTAAATTAGAAACAAAATGGAGACATTCGAAACTTGGATTCTAGAAAGCGAAATTTGCATCTAACGATTTTAAAATTTCTAAAAACATATACAATTGACTTCAAATTGACCACTTAGATATAGTAGACATACTAGAAAACAATTGACATTTCTAAGCTAGAAACAGACTGGCGACATTCTCAACTGGGTCAATCCAAGTGAATAAAAATTATGTTCGTTGCGTGACCATTTTGAAATATTTTGATTTTTTTATATGCGATTACCCTATAATTGAGTTTAAAAGTTAAAAAAAAATACCTTGCACCGTTACTATATTTGTAAGCGCACGACGTGTTTTCAAGTTAATTCATTTTCATTAGCGTTAATTTGAATATCTCTGCACTATGTTAATTTACAACATTGCAATTGACATGATTTTTTCAGAAAAGTTTCCTTTACAACAATGTTAATACCCAAAAGATCCAAAATTTAAAAATAACCAGTAAAATGGAAGTTTGGTATTGAAAATTTAGAAAATCCACTTTAGACCCAAAAATAACAACCAAAATTTATCACAGTGTATTTTTTTCTCTAGCTAGATATCATAAACTACTAGCATTATATAGAGCAAGAACCCTGACAAATTTATAATTGTTTGAAATAGTTAGTGTTCTTGCTCTATATAAGGCTAGTAGTTTATATCTAACTGGAGAAAAAAAAATACACAAAAATACTGAAATGAACATAAATATAATTTCATTGATCCATGTTACACTTAAAAGTAAAAATTAATAATTGCCGTTTTATTCTGGGTACGTTAGTTTGGAACGGATATTGAGTTGTGTTGCATTCATTTAAACGAATTCCTTTTAAAATTTAAAGGGAAGGTCGAACGCAGGTACTAGGGGCGAAGAATGGTGGGAACATCTGGCATATCTTTTTGGAAGCTTGTCCAGACCTCGTCTCTAGCAGGTAGAAAAGGTTCGAATATGGTCGTAAATTACAATTTCTACACCATTACGTAGAGAATAGAATCCCTAATCGTCGGTAGTAAACAACCCGCAAATTGTACCCCTTGATCCCGCCGCTCTGGCCAAATTACTATGGTCGCAAAAAGCCTATTAATTCAAATATGTCCACTAAAATAATTCTGTAAAAAATTATTATGGCCACCACAAATTATTATTTTTTTACCGTAGACTATGTCTAATTTCTACCTTATTTCTATATATAAATTAAAAGTATAAAAGTTATTAACAAAAAATATTGCTAAAAGTAAACATCAAATTCATGTTTGCAAAAGATTAATGGAAGCCTTCAAGTTTATAAGAATAACCTACTTTTTTTACTAATCCATTAAAAGTAGAATTATGGATAGTGTTTTTATAAATACTTCCAGAAAATACATGAATTGTTTATTATCATTTTTTTAAGAGTTGTTGAAAGTTTGATTAAATACTTCCACAGCTAAATTGATGAATTATTCCCAAGGCTAATAAAGCACATCGCAAATTAAGGACTCTAATACGAAATTCTTTCGGAAAAGTAATTAATGAAGTGAAACGTAATCAAATCTGAACGGAAACATTGAGGCGAAGATTTTATTATAGCTTCTTTGCCTTTATAATAAATATGGAAGCCGTATTAGAAAATAAATTATATAAATAATAATTAAAACTTTTACTGGTTACAGAAACATTAAATAAAATAAATCAAGACGAGAAGTGGCATGAATGCATGAATATATTTTACAGAGTTACGAACAGGTTCAATATTTACGGTAATTTTCGTCTTTATTTAATTTATATAAATAATTATATTTAAGATTCTAAACAATTTATACAAAATTTACGTTTAATCAACCGTTTTCTCTTTCTATCGCAAATCAAAAGTGAATTATAGAATAAGCCATGAAGTTTCCCAGTGCTGGTGAAAATAAAATCTCCTCGATGTCAATTTTAACTGGTATAGTATATCATCATACATTTTGGAAAAATATTCACTCATTTCGGTGTGTTGGTTTTAATGTTAATATAATTGATACAATTTTATTTCTGCTGATAATTCACCAACAAATTAAAATTTTTTTCGATCCATGAATTTATAAAAGAATAATTATTGCTGTACAAAATAAGTAATGAGGTAATCAGAAGAAGACATGGGAAGTATTTGGAAATTAGCGAAAAGAAAACCAAAAGCTAGGGTTGTTCAGAAAGTAATTTAGTTTTTTCCCAACAATTTTTTTCACAGTCAACTTCACACCTAAGCCGCATTGTCATTATATATTTTGACAGATGATATTTAGCAAAGCTTGTTTTAAAATAATTTTTTTAATTCTGCGCAATAGCTTTTTGCGCCCAATCAAATACGTAAAGTTGAAAACAGCATTTTCGGCATATTTTATTTTCTTACTATCGAGAAGATAAAAAGCTATCCAAGCGAGAAAAAAATGTTCGCTCTGTATGGTGAAGATGTATTGACAGAACGCCAGTGCCAAAACTGGTTTGCAAAACATGTTGAAAATTCATATATTCAGGCTATATTTCGTCTTTATTACATTTGCAAAAAAAATTTTGGGACATTTTGACGTTCTCGATGGTCAGTTGAAGCCGATGAGGACAAAATAAAGGCATTGATTGATACAACCGCCGAATAACCACTTCTGGGATTGCTGAAAGATTTTATGAGCTCATGAAACGCCTCGGCATGGTTTCAAAATTCGATATAATCTTACAGAAAAGTACTGTTTGTTCTCATACAAGTTTGGTAACGCTTTTACAGCTTGGATGTACCACCACACACCACACCCACCATATTCTCCGGATCTGGCACCTTCGGATTACTCGTATTACCATCGCAAAACTTTTAAAAGCCAAAACATTTACTTCAAAGAAGACGTCAAAATCACTTCTTGCCAGCAAAGATGAGACAACCCGTGCCGGCCCTGTTTCTCGAAAACGTGATGTCATAGAGCTTCGAGAAAAAAAAGCACTAGCAATGCTTATCTGATGGAGGTAGTTTCGACTTTCTGATGTTACCGGAAGGAAGCGCAATTTCAATATTTTAAATGCTAACCTAAGTCATGTACGGTATCTTTGGCTTTGACGTATTTTAAAGATATACAGATAACATTTTTTGTAAATAGTCTAATGAGCGTAGAATCATGCTACTGCCAGAAAGATGGTAAAATATATTGGACCAGAATGAAGAATATACACTGGTGAAAACAAAATGAAACACTTGAAATTCGTTAAATTTTGACCATTTTCAAACCGCCATAACTGGTCGTATTTTCAATCGATTTTGACGAATCTCTGAGGTCGAAAAACTTTGAAGTGTCTTCTCTAAAGTCATGTATGCGAACTTAAGCGTAACCCCTTTCGCCCCTCTCTAGCACCACTGTGAAAAAAAATGTTTTTTCAGGCAACCATGTCCAATTTTGACGATGTCTATGGAGTTGGAAAAAATTTGTCGACTCGATCCACCATAAAGGCATTAAAATTTGATCAATTCCCTATGCAGGACTCGAAGGACGAAGTTTCTACGACGATTTGGCACCAAGTTATGGGTGTTAGAAAAAAGTGCATTTGAGGTTTTTCGCACATAACTCAGCGATTTTTCAACCAAATTTGATGATTCATTCGGGAAAAAAATTTCATTTTAGGAAGTAAACTCAGATTGGAATGATCCCTTTTCGAACCCGTCAACCCCCGAACAAAAAAAAACACGTTTTTGGTTGAAAGGTCACTGAGTTATGTGTGAAAAACCTCAAAATGCACTTTTTTCAAACACCTATAACTAGGTGCCAAATCATCGTAGGAACTGTTTTCACAGGGGCGCTAGAGGGGGCCGGAAGGGATTACGCTTAATTTCGCATGCATGACTTTAAAGAAGACACTTCAAAGTTTTTCGCCCGCAGAGATACATCAAAATCTATTGAAAATACGCCGAGTTATGGCGGTTTGAAAATGGTCGAAATTTCACGAATTTCAAGTGTTTCATTTTTTTTTCCTTCACTATAAAATTTAATAAAATATTTATAAACTATAAGAAAATCATCTTTAATTTTCACAAAAAAAAAAACGAAATTACTTTCCGAACAACCTTTTTCAGAACATTGAAAAGATGCATAAAGAAAACTGATAAAAAACATGGTGGCCGTCATGTTACTTTCTCCGATTTGATGGTATAATAGTTACTTATATAGTTATTTATACTTATTTTCAATTTAAATCATATTTTAAATGTATATCGAACGTTTTGCAGACGTTTAAAACGTGAAAATTTTGAAATATGGCAAATTAACTTTGAATTCTAAAAGTCAGATTACTCAGAAACCAAAGAGATTTCGAAAAAATCTTATCTCATTTATTATTTATAAGTTGTTTATTTAGGCATTCTCTAAAATTATTATCAATATGAAAAATTGCTGTAACTATTATCGTTTCATAATTATAAACCAAAAATGAAAAAAAAAACATATTTTTTCCCGAGTAACAATGATTTCATTAAAAATATTTTCAAACAAAAGATAGTGAAAATTTTGAAATATGGCAAATTTTAAACTTTAAATTCTAAAAGTCAGATTACTAAAAAACCAAAGAGATTTCGAAAAAATCTTATCTTATTTATTATTTATAAGTTGTTCATTTTGGCATTCTCTAAAATTATTATGAATATAAAAAATGCTGTAATTATTATCGTTTCATAATTATAAACCAAAAATAAAAAAAAAACATTTTTTTTTTTCCGAGTAACAATGATTTCATGAAAAATATTTTCATACAAAAGATAGTGACTTATTTGTGGTCTTCATTATTTGTTTAAATATCTTTGTAGTATTTTTCATATTCAGAAAATTATTGTAAAGAAAAACAGTTAAGGTAAACACCCACTTACGGTATACAAAATTTTACCAAAAGCTTTTCAGTTCTTCGGATTGTTTGGATAAGACTTATGTTTAACGTTTGATATCAATAGCTCTATAAGTTTTTGAGATACAGAGAGCACAGATAACCAGACACACAGCCACACACACAGACACACACACACACATTTTGTTTTAATCTTTGAATTCGCCCCCAGGCACCCCAAAACAGATAATTCCACAAAAAAAAATTATAAATTTTTTTCACCATCACAATACTTCCTTGTACTTCTTAACGGAGAAAGTAAAAAGTAAGAATTGTTATCATATTGAAACCACTGTAGCGATGATGAAAATTAAAACATAAGAAAAAATAACTAATAAACTAATGTTGTGCGTAAAAGAGAAAAAAACAGGAAAGCACCAGCATACGACAACAAAAAACCCGAGCAATTGGCTTTTCAAAACCGTGTTGGATAATTAAAGTTGAGATCATTTTCTAAACAATTGCATAATTCGAGAAAGTTTTAACTAAAAGTAAATTGAGTATTTCTACCGCCGAATTATCCTGATGAACAAATCAGTATTCGTACAGTTTCTGAACACTTTAACACATCGATTGAAATTTTAAACAATATGACGGACAAAATTTGTGAAAAAACTCTTAAAAAAAGCATAAAAAAAAAACATTTCTTACAAAAAGTTTGTATTTTTCCCGTAGAATACGATCCGGTAATAAAAAATAAGGGGTTTGGTTTGAAAAATCAAAGTTGACTTTCGTTTGAACTTGAAAATTACCACAAAGATCATTTTCAAGGTCACCAGCATAAGTCCCCCTCCGAACCCTACAACTTTTATCTGAAACATTTTTTGCCATGTTGCTCAGGTTTTGAAGATATTTGGGGTGGCAATTTAAAATGGGACAGCATGTATAATAAATACACTTCTGACGTCATTATTACTTTGTAATCCTGGTCGATTTTTTTTAAATTTTATTAGTCTTGATGTTGATTAAGGTTTACCTTGTTATTCATTACATTTTTGACCTACGAGTATTTACGAAATTACTTTTGCTCTTTTTAACCTTATGTTGGTTCTGATACATCTTTGACCTCTCATTTATGTTTTACCTAATTTCTGTTAAATTTCAAAATGCATTCTATAGCATATTTCATAAAAAAATCTTCGAGGACCTTAAAGATGGTTACGACACTTTAAGATAGTTATATTATCCAACTAAGCTATCACCTACAAAGTAAATAATGTCACCGTCAAAGGAGTAGGTGTAATATTTAAAGAAAGACTTTTTCCCAACCAAGCCCTGAGGTGTTATATTTTTAGTGGCGCGAAAACTATTTTGCAAGCAAAACGTTAAATTTAACGGAATGTTAAAATTCATCGCCCCAGTTTTTCTAATTGAAAATACAATATGCAATCACGTATTTCAACATAACATAACGTTTACCCGTTAAATTTAACGTGTATCAAGGTCGTGAAATTATGCTTTAACATATCAAGAAAAAGGTTGTCGACGAGACTGCTTGCGGCCGAGGCAAGACAATCTTTCTCGACGGAGCCAAACAATTTCGCAGACAAGGTGTACACAAAATTTTTTGTACAACCCTAAACAATGTTATTAGTGATTTCACATTATATTAAAGTGACATTTACTGTAGCGGACGTTGTTAAAGGTGAAAACACTGCTCTCAAGTCACGTGAGCTCACATGATTGTTAAATCGTGATATCTTGCACTATTATTACGTAGAAGTGTGATAGGGGTTTAGGTAGAGATGGAGAACTATAGCAATTCTTCGTCTTCCAAAGTTTAGAATGACAAATGGAAAGTGAAAGCAGTTCTTCTGATTTGGGAAGAAGAACTTAAGGTTGTAGCTGCGTTAGTTGCTCTCAGTATCAAAAAAGGTCCTCACCTTCAAAATTTTAAAGAGTCAGGTAATAAGAGTTCATAATAATAATAATATGCCTTTATTTTTATAACCTGTACATAGAATACAAATAAACCAAAATTCAAAAATTATACATAAATAATACAAGAATTTGCAGGTTATGAAAAACCACAAGGTGCCAGTTCAGGATTCGAAATTAGAAATTTTCCTGTTCTCTCATGCTTGAAGAATTTTCCCTATTATCCTGACAACATTTATAATTTCATGACTCAAATTGACTCTGTGAGTCATGAGTTATCCATCTCTGGAACACACAACAACCATGCTGAACAATTCTGCGCATTTTTCGCCCGTGAAGTGAGGTTGCGTAGTAGCGTGAGTTCACGTGACGTGAGGTTACATAATAGCACGTATGCGATAACGCAGTTTCCGCGAGTAGCGAACTCCGTAGAAGTAACGTAATTAAAAAACTTAATTTCTTAAAAATATAATTTCTTAAAAATCTGTAATTATTTTAATGGCTCAAAAAAATATGAAGACAATTGCCATCGACTTGAACTTTTCCAAATTTACTCAAAATGCATCAAGGATTATAATTCCATGAAAAACTACAAACACCCCATTCGAAGGTTTTGAGATAAAACTATGTAAACGAAACATAATTTTGTAAAAATCTGTAATTATTTTGGTGGCTCAAAAAAATATAAAAACAATTGCCTTCGACTTGAACTTTTCCAAATTTACTAAAAATCCATCTAGGATTATAATTCCATGAAAAACTGCAAACACCCCATTCACAGGTTTTGAGATAAATCTATGTAAACGAAACATAATTTCGTAAAAATCTGTAATTATTTTGATGACTTAAAAAAATATAAAAACAATTGCCATCGACATGAACTTAAATTCCAAATTTGCTCAAAATTCATCTAGGATTATAATTCCACGAAAAACTGCAAACACTCCATTCACAGGTTTTGAAATAAATCGATGTAAACGAAACATAATTTTGTAAAAATCTGTAATTATTTTGGTGGCTCAAAAAAATATAAAAACAATTGCCATCGACTTGAACTTTTACAAATTTACTCAAAATTTATCTAGGATTATAATTAAGATCTGCAAACACCCCATTCACAGGTTTTAAAATAAATCGATGTAAACGAAACATAATTTTGTAAAAATCTGTAATTATTTTGGTGGCTCAAAAAAATATAAAAACAATTGCCATCGACTTGAACTTTTTCAAATTTACTCAAAATTCATCTAGGATTATAATTACATGAAAAACTGCAAACAGCCCATTCACAGGTTTTAAGATAAATCGATGTAAACGAAACATAGTTTTGTAAAAATCTGTAATTATTTTGGAGGCTCAAAAAAAAAATAAAAACAATTGCAATCGACTTGAACTTTTCCAAATTTACTTAAAATATATCTAGGATTATAATAACATGAAAAACAGCAAACACTCCATTCACAGGTTTTGAGATAAATCTATGTAAACGAAACATAATTTTGTAAAAATCTGTAATTATTTTGGTGGCTCAAAAAAATATAAAAAAAATTGCCATCGACATGAACTTTTCCAAATTTACTCAAAATTCATCCAGGATTATAATTCCACGAAAAACTGCAAACACTCCATTCACAGGTTTTGAAATAAATCGATGTAAACGAAACATAATTTTATAAAAATCTGTAATTATTTTGGTGGCCCAAAAAAAATATAAAAACAATTGCCATCGACTTGAACTTTTCCAAATTTACTCAAAATTCATCTAGTATTATAATTACATGTAAAACTGCAAACACACCATTCATAGGTTTGGAAATAAATCGATGTAAACGAAACATAATTTTGTAAAAATCTGTAATAATTTTGGTGGCTCAAAAAAATATAAAAACAATTGCCATCGACTTGAACTTTTTCATATTTACTCAAAATCCATCTAGGATTATAATTCCATGAAAAACTGCAAACACTCCATTCGCAGGTTTTGAGATAAATCTATGTAAACGAAACATAATTTGGTAAAAATCTTTAATTAATTTGATGACTTAAAAAAATTGCCATCGACTTGAACTTTTACAAATTTACTCAAAATTCATCTAGGATTATAATTACATGAAAAATTGCAAGCAGCCCGTTCACATGTTTTGAGATAAATCGATGTAAACGGAACATAATTTTGTAAAAATCTGTAATTATTTTGGTGGCTCAAAAAAAATATAAAAAAAATTGCCATCAACTTGAAATTTTCCAAATTTAAATTTAACTTCGCGTACGGTTACACAAAAATGAATTTACTATCACAAATACTCTCCTTAACCCACAATTCCTTTAAACTTCCTTTCTTTTAAGAAAGAAAGAATAAATACAAGAGTTCGAAAAATAAGAAACTTAAGAACCTCGTTATAGGCAGGAATAATTGAAGAAAAAAAGGTGATGTGGCCATCATGTTACTTTCTCCGACAAGATAATATCATTTATATTTACGCTTTCATGGTTTATTTTCAATTGAAATCATATTTTAAAAGTACATCGAGCGTTGCGTAAACTCAGATGAAACTGACGTTTAAAACGTCAAAATGATAAAAAAATTAAAAAACTCGGTTTACACAAAAACTAACGAGATTTCGAAAAAAACTTATTCTTTAGAAGTTGTTCATTTTGGCATTCTCCACAATTATTATTCATGTAAATATTATGTTTTTATAATTATAAACCAAGAATTAAAAAAAATTAATAATTTTTTTTCTGGAATAGCAATGATTTTATGAAAAATATTTTCAAGCAAACGATGTTCATTCCTTTGTTTTCTTCAATGTTTGTTTTAATGCTTTTGTGATATTTTTCATATTTAAGAAAATATTGGCAAAAAACAAAAAACAGTTAAGGTAAACACCCACTTCCGGTGTACGAAATTTTACCAAAAGCTTTTCAGTTCTTCAGATTATCAAATAAGACGTATGTTAATAGTTTCATATCAATTGCTTTATTAGTTTTTGAGATACAGCGCACACAGACAGACAGACACACACAGACACACACACAGATACAATTTTTTTCCCAGAAATTGTTTAAATGGCATCTAGGGACCCCAAAACGGATATTTCCGTAAAAAAAAAATTTGGAGAAAAAATCACGATCACAATACTTTCTCGTACTTCGTAACGGAGAAAGTAAAAAAATGTAGGAGGCCTGAATTGCAGACCACCGCGAATAACCTTAGTTGTCGGTCAGCCTTGAATCCAAAATGCATTTATTCGAACTTGTATCGTTATAGAAAGAAAAATAAGCTTATCAAATACTACCAACCACCGATCAGATTCATGCTTATGTGCTGTGGCTGAATAGATGTTTAACACAATTCCACTACTAGCATTTTTAATTAGCCTTTCAATGAAATAATACTTTCATAATCATGTACAAGAAATAGACGAGTTCTCAAGAAAACAGAAACTTAAGATACAGCGTTAGAGGCAGGGATAACTGGGGAAGAGAGGAGGCTCGAATTAAAACTAAGGCGTTATAGGAAAATAAATAAGTTTAATAAATACTATTAATCATCGAGAGTCATAATCAAGCTGATTTGGATACCGTGAGATCTGAAAGTCAAAAATAGTCGGCAGCACATTTGTTGAAAATCCTTATTATAATTAAAGTAATATTGAATTCTCGTGTGCAGTGCATGTGTATATTTTGTATATCTTGATATCATGTGATTTCGTGAAGTTACTTACTATAGTGCGGATTTTTATCTACCGATTTTGTCTATTTTAAACATTAACAGTTCGTCACTATTTTTGCTCTCATTGGGTAAGTTCTGAGTTTTCCGGTCTGTTTTATTCCTTTGTAAAATAATGAGTTGTTATTTTTGCAGATTTAATATGCCTTTTTGTCAGGAGAAAGACACGGTTATTGTTATGACTTATGTCCGCACTGGCCACCAAAACTAAGCTGGCTTGTGAATGCGTTTGGCCGAAAATAGCTACGTTCAATTTTTACTCAATTCCCAGAGGATCTCGTCGTCTATCCTGTTTACGGGAAACATATGCAAATTGATATTGATCGTTTTATGGATACAGGAAGTGTTGCTGGACGGAAATGATCTGGCGGAGCTAGAATTGTTACTAAAGACGTTATTGTTGATGTAGAATAACGGATGAAAGTAAGTCGTAATAAACCCATTTATAAATTATCTTTTTCTACGTCCGTTATAAAATCTACAGTTTTTTTCATTAATTTGCGTTCATAAAATGTGTGATTCCTGAACCCTTCAAATAGCGTGAAAAAAAGTGCCATAACGGTTCATTTTTTCACGCTTTTGAGTGAAAAAAAGTGCCGTAGCGGTTCATTTTTTAACGCAACAAAAAAATTGTTTGCGCAAAGTGTGTCATGAACGCTTCGTAACACGCCGCGAGTTCAGCCGATAAATGTCAAACATTCGTTTCCGATCAAGAAAACTTGATGATTATTATAATTTTCTTCATTTAAAAGAAGTATTATTACTTATAAAAATCGATTAAGGTTTTATCAAATTTATAAATTTATTTAAAGTTACGGACGTAGAAAAAAATTTGTATGAAACTCGAGAGTAAAGCAACTTTTTTTCACTTGTAGGAATTGCCACACTCGCCTTCGGCTCATGTGGCAATCTTTCCTACTCGTGAAAAAAAGTACTACTTTACTCACTTGTTGCATAAATAACTATTACATGACTCAGAACTCACACATGGCGAGACTAAAAACAGTGATGAATCATTCTGATAAGAACTGTTAATGTATTAAATCAGTGATGGGGAAACTACGGCCCGCGGGCCAAGTCCGGCCCGCGGAAAGGTTTAATCCGGCCCGTTTAAGAGTGCCGTCGTGAGAATGTTTGAACGCGTTCTTACTTCGTAATGTGACGACCCGCATAAAAACTACCTGCGGCGATATTCAAAACACAATAGTATTCTGGACAAATCTATCCGACCTAAACAAATGACTCATCTTCGCTCAAAACTTCCAGACACTCTCGCAGGTAGGTATAAATACAAGCGAGGCCGCCAGAAGATCAGTTAGTTAGCGACTTAGTCAGTCATCTGCAACGACCCGCTGTGACTCGAGTAATTGTTTGTATAATCCTCCAAACTCCCAGTGCCTCAACAAACTCCCGCGTAAGAGCATTAGTTAGCAGTAAGCTTTCGTCAATTGCGTTTCTGTGTGTTGTTCTCCGTAGTAGGTAACGTCTAAAATGGATGTTAAAAAAAGAAAAGTGGATTCAGAATGTCGAGTTTTTAAAGAAGAATGGACGTGGAAATATTTCTTTACTTTATTTAAAGAAAAACCTGTGTGCTTCATTTGCAATACAACTGTTGCAGTTTTAAAAGAATATAGCATTCAACGCCATTTCAAGAGCAAACATGAAAACCACTCCTACTCATCGTTAAGTTAAGAGGCAAAAAAAATTAAATCGAAAGATTTAATAAAAAATTTATCAACTCAACAACAATTATTTCAGAGAGCTAATCATTCTCAAAGATGCGCTACGAAAGTCAGTTAAGTGTTGGCTCAATATTTTATTACTAAATCGAATAAAGCATTTTCAGATGGTGAATTTATAAAGCAGTGCATGATAGATGTGTGCGATATTATGTGCCCTGACAAGAAAAAGGATTTTCAGTCACTGTCTCTCTCAAGAAGAACAATCACCGAGAGAATTGTAAATATTGATAAAAATCTAATTTCACAACTGACTACAAAAACTCAAAAATTTATTTTTTATTCAATTACCATGGATGAAAGTACAGATATCAGCGATACTGCGCAGTTACTCATATTTGTAAGAGGAATCAACGCCCACTTTGAAATTACAGAAGAACTTGCAGGGCTGTAGTCAATGAAAGGAACAACGACTGGTGCCGATATACAAGGTGTCTAAAAAAGACACCACCAAAATGATATGGTGTATTCCTGAGACAAAAAAAGAGCAAATTAACTAAATTTATCTATATGAAAAATTTCATACCTTCCAAGATACAGCAAGTCAAAGTTTAAGATTTTTTAAATATTTTAATCTATATCTCGAAAATGGCAGATGAGAATGATTTGTTTATTTTTTTCTGACAACTACATTAGGTGTACTACATTGTTTAAAAATTTAAAGAAATTTCTTCAAGTACAAAGGTGCTCCAGAGGACATGCTGTTTACATTATTACATAGAACTTTTTTGTTCTTCATATTTTTTACGATTTAATATTTTTTTCAATGCAACTCATCACTTTTAAAGAATTTATAACTCTTAAAGTTTTTTTGTTTACGCCTTATTTTTAACAAAAAAAAATAAAAAAGAACTTATTGTTCATTGTTTAATTGCGCTCGTCCTGCAAGAAAAGTCTTAAAAATAACTATAATCCAAAAACTGCTTTTATTTTAACATATTAAATTATTTAATAAATTACAAAAAATTCAAAATAACCCTCATAAAAAAAAATCACAGTACACATTGTATGCGCGTGCGCGCGTCGCCTCGATGCGCTTCAGCCACCGGCGGTACTTCGGTCACCACCACTCAACGGGTTAACCAGTTTTACTTAAATTGAAAGTTTTAATTGTACTGACACACGTTTTCAACGAATTGACACCCTACTTAGATTATTTTATTTTTTAACACGAAATTTTTCAAAAACAATAAGTTCTTTTTTATTTTTTTTTTGTTAAAAATAAGGCGTAAACAAAAAAACTTTAAGAGTTATAAATTCCTTAAAAGTGACGAGTTGCATTGAAAAAAATATTGAATCGTAAAAAATGTGAAGAACAAAAAAGTTCTATGTAATAATGTAAACAGCATGTCCTCTGGAGCACCTTTGTGCTTGAAGAAATTTCTTGAAATTTTTAAACAATGCAGTACACCTAATGTAGTTGTCAGAAAAAAATAAACAAATCATTCTTATTTGTCATTTTCGAGATATAGATTAAAACATTTTAAAAATCTAAAACTTTGACTTGCTGTATCTTGGAAAGTATGTAATTTTTCATATAGATAAATTTAGTTAATTTGCTTGTTTTTTGTCTCAGGAATACACCATATCATTTTGGTGGTGTCTTTTTTAGACACCTTGTATTTTGTGAATTTGAAAAATGCATCGATAAACTTCGTTTACCTATTGACAAGCTATGTAATGTAACTACAGATGGTGCTCCTAATATGGTTAGAATCAATCAAGGATTTGTTGGGAAATTTAATTCTAAGTATCCGAAAAATGATGTTTTTTTGCATTGCCTTATTTAATTTAATTTCTTTATTAAACGGAAATCACCTTTTTACAAGAAAATAAGAACTATAATCTAAAATAAACATGTTAACATTAGTATAAATGAAATTATAAATACACATTAAATATACAAAATAATGTTGAATCCTATTGAACTAATACAATTACATAATATTGCATAATACAGCCTCATGAAAATTTACAATCTTAAATTATATAAATGAAACAAAAAGTATTAATAACAGATAAGTAAATCTAAATCAAACTTACGTAAACTACGTTTGAATCTTAAATAAGAATAATCAAAAATCTGGAAATTAGAATTTGAATTTAAAATATTACCGAGTCTCATAAACGTTGTAATGGGATTGTTAAAACCATAATTAGTTGAGTGAGATGGCAAACGAAATAATAATTTAAGCCGTTTATTCTTCCAATAGTTAAAATGTATATGTGATAGTAAATAGCAGCAGTCAAGAAGTCCATTAATTAACCTGAATCCAAAACATAAGTCCAATAAAATTCTTCTAGATTTTAGAGTTTGTATGTTTAAGAGGGACAGCATATTTGAGTGACTAAATTGATCGGAAGAGTTCCCAATTTTGAAAGAAATCAGTCGTAAAAATTTACTCTGTACCATTTCAATTTTATTCGACCATGTTGCATAAGACGGGCTCCAAATAATGGATCCATATTCAAGTTTGGAACGTACCAATGATGTGTATAATAATTTGATTGTATTAATATTAAAATGGAATGAAAACCGATTGATTGCACCAAGTGTTCAAAGAGAATTAGATGTGATATTACTGATGTGAGAGGAAAAAGTTAATTTGCGATCAAAAAGAATTCCTAAATCATTAATTTCTTGAACAGCTTTTAGTGTATGTGTCTCAATGCGATAAGAAAATGTAATTAAATTACAACGGCCAAAAGAAATTGAAGCACACTTATTAATATTTAAATTAAGCTTATTTAGACTACACCAATGAGAAAGATTATTTAAATCGTTTTGCATTGCAAAGCACTGATCCAAGCTTTCCACAACAGAAAACAATTTAAGGTCATCAGCAAATAATAAGAAACGAGAATATTTGAAGCATGTCCCAATGTCATTTATGAAAAGTAAAAAGAGAATTGGAGCACAATGGGAACCTTGGGGGACCCCTGATGTGACATTAATAGCATGTGATATGTAATTATCAATTTTTACATATTGCAAACGGGAGGAGAGAAAGCTTTCAAACCACTTGACCACTAAATTACCAAATCCAAGTTCTTTAAGTTTACTTAAAAGAATCTCATGGTTGACACGGTCAAAGGCCTTAGAAAGGTCAGTATAAATAGCATCAATTTGATGTCCCTTCTCGAAAGCATTAAGCAGAAAATGTTGGTATGATAAAAGATTGGTTAATGTAGATCTGCCCTTCAAGAAACCATGCTGTTCATCACAAATTACTTGTCTACATTCCCACATCACTTGTTTAGCAAGGATGCTCTCTGTAAATCGGCTTTAGATATTGACCATATACTTAATATTGTTGTAAAACTAGTAAATATGATTCGTTCCAGAGGAATATTACATCGCCAGTTTCAACAGTTTTTGGAGTCCGTATATGCTGAGCATTCCGATATCCTGTATTATTCAAAAGTTCGTTGGTTAAGTGCTGGAAAAGTATTTGAAAGAATTTGGGATTTAAAAGACGATATTGTGAATTTTCCTCTTGATAAAGACATTTATAATCAATTTGACGTCTTAGAAAACGAAACGTGGCTTTCTGATTTCGCTTTTTTCACAGACCTCCTCGTACACATGAATAAACTTAATCTCAAATTGCAAGGAAAAAATCAGTTTCTTCACGATATTTGGCAATACCTGAAAAGTTTCAAATTACAGTTATTATTATTTGCTAATCAGATCTCTAAATCTGATTTTTCTCATTTTCCAAGAATACAATCTTTAAAATTCACTATATCAAACAATAAGATTCAAAAATACGAAATTAATTTGAGAAAACTATCTACAGAATTTGAAAGGAGATTTCAGGACTTAAAAAAAATGGAACCAGAGTTTAGTATTTTTGCGACCCCATTCAATGTTAATTACGAAGAAGTTGATGCAAAATTTCAACTTGAGTTAATTGAACTGAATTGTAATACTCTCCTGAAACAAACTTTTCATACAGTACCATTACTGGAATTTTATAAAAATTCCAGATAATTTCCCAAATCTAATTACTCATGCAATGAAGATAATGACAATGTTCGGCTCATCTTATATATGCGAACAAATCTTTTCAACAATGAAGCTTAGGAAAACTTCTTTAAGAAACAGAGTTACAGATGAGCACCTTTCATCAGTTTTAAGAATTTCTGCTTCGCAAATGTAACCGTACTATGATGAAATTTTGATGAAACAGTCTCAATTTAATTTTTCTCATGCACCATGAACCAGTAATGACACCAGAAAATAAAGTGATAATACTTCACATCAAGAACTACACTAAATTCATTTTATATTTTGTGCTTATAATTTTGTTACCTTTTGCTTTTTTACTATTAAAATAATAAGTGTATGTAATAATATATGTATATGTTTATAGAACACATAAATTAGTTAACGATTAAGCATTATTCTTTGGCCCGCTACGATTGTCTAGTTATTACAAATGGCCCGTCTTAAAAAAAGTTTCCCCACCACTGTATTAAATAGACAAAATTAGCGGATAAAAACACAAAACTATTTCCTTGAGGGTAAAGCCACTCCTGAAATCGATTTCTTTTTGTTTTATATTAAATTGTTGCCTTAAAACCTTAAGAATAAGAAAGCCCGGAGAAACCTCAAAGAGGTCCTCTTAAAAAGTTTTACCAAGGCACCACGCTGCGCGCTCCAAGCGGGCAAGGCCAGAATTTTCAAGAAATCTATTTTTTGTATTATTCTTAAGGCTTTAAGGCAACATATAACGTTGCCTTAAAGCCTTAAGAATAAGAAAAAAAAATTGGTCTTTTGTTCGAGGTTGAAATCTGCGGGAGCAATAAAAGCCTCACATAAAAGGAGCTTTGCAATCTTGGGTTATGAAGCCGCCATTTTAATTTTGTGTTTTTCATAAACTACCTTAACTGAATTTTCCAATCCTCTTATTATACTCTTGAAAAAAATTCCCTTTTTTCTGGGACCTGGAATGACCTTACCCAGGCCAAAATAAATAAAATCCACGTGCACTACATGAAAGAATTTCAGGTAGTCAACGGATACCACTTGAATTATTATCCCTGATTTTAGAAATAGTGCTGCCAACTGTGTTCGACTGTTTTCTTATCTCACGGCAGATAATTGCAGCAATTCGGATACTAGAATTGTTAATTATCGTGCACATTTAACCATAAAAACGTACCATGGCGTTGAAAATTGGCTAGCAATTTTATGTTGGTGAGGGTGTAAAAGCTTCCATTCCGATTCTCTCATTGGAACGATTTAAATATTCAGAAGCGAGGATTAAATAATAGAACGAATAAATGTTCCTCGCGTAATGAAAACGTTTCATCCGTGATGCGTGAAGTAATATCCTGCAAATTAAAAAATTCCCCCCGTCCGTTCATCCCTAAATATTTCAATATAGGTGGAAAGAAGCGCCGGCCGTTGGATTGAGTTATAAATAAAATTGTAGCCGGCAATTTGTCCCTATTGCCCGGAATTCCTCAGACGTCTTCTGGTAATTCGTACTCGGCCAGAGCTCTCAGGTATTAATGAAGAGGCAATTTTTATTCCTCGTCTAGTAACCCCCCGAAAGCAATATTTTTCATCCGAGAGGAGATTATTGGAGATTCTTAAAACGGAGTGTCTCCAGGCAACCGGGCTCAAAAAGCAATTAGCAATTAGCTCACTTCTATGTGTATTTGCAGAACGAACGACGACTCCACCTTCGCCATCGTCGCAGTAAAAGGGGAACACCGCCGCCCCACCTCTAATAACATCATTCGTTGCCGGGAAAAGTTCAAGGGGATTATTGGAAAGGGGATTTTTATCATTAAATTTTATCATTACCAAAAGTTATGTCGCTAAATCTACTTATACTTTTAAGCTGACTTTAGGTCGCGCGGGAGGCCATATTTCACGGCGAAATTAAAATGTTAACTTGTATACACATTTCCTCGCCGTCCCCATTATCTGAATAAATAATGGGCCTTCACGCGCTTAACTCTATCCATCTTAGCGGTTCGTGGTGTGTGTGTCCAAGTTTTCTTGTTTACCAAACTTTCTAGACGGTGACTTTAAATTCCGCCCCCACAATCGATGTCTTTACTACGTCTAATGATTGCTTTATTGCTTTTCGTTAACGATGTTTAGAATGCTTTTAACATTAAACGGAAAGTAATTTTGATGAAGTGGGATAGTCTTTTCATACAGATGACACTTGCATCGATATTACGGATTAGATTAAATTTCATTCTTTCCGTCCTTAATATAGAGGGTGGGCAAACTTAAATTGGATTGCCGGCGATGTCTTTTATGCGCAATGACACTGCATCCGCGCCCCCTTGATTCATTACCCGCCGCTCGCTCTAATTCGATATTAGGCCCCGTTTTATAAACAACTGATGTATCGGTCCCACGGCGCCCCATCCGGAGCCTGGCCCCGCAATTGTCAACTCGACACTCTTCAGAGTAATTGCTGACATTTTTCTTTTCTGTATGCGCTTATTAAATTTGGACGGAGCGTGCGTTCCGCTGATTAGAAGTTTCTGGATGATTTATGCAGGGATGAGGATGTGAGAGGGATGTAAGTAGATAGTTGGGCAATTTAAGTTTATCCAAGTTTCCCGGTGTAAAAGAGGGGGGGAGAGGGGAACTGACACATACACGTGTAGTCCGATTGCGTATGTGCGCAGAAATCGCTGGGATTACTCCTTTATTGCAGGAGAAGAGGTCGTAGTTGTAAAAGTTGATGACTTGAAATAAAGGGGGCACGTGATCGATATAGACATGAGGCGGCGGAGGTGAAGAAGTGGGATGCAGAAATAGAAAGAAGAAGAAGAACTCACCGATCCTGTCGATGTAGTCGACCATGGTTAGACCAGGATTAGGAGTTCTCCGTTCTGTTTAAGTGCGAGGCATAGAGAGTTCATGCGTCCCCACCCCCCGTTCTACCCCCCTCTGACACTTGTTTGTTTTGTTGTTGTTGTTGTTGTTGTCGGAGATCACATTTGGCAGAGGGACAAGCACGCACACGCGACGGAGGCGCCGCTTCAATTGCACCACGGGACTCCATCCCTATCGATTGCCCCAGTTGCAAGGGTGAAGCGCCCTCGCTCAGTCCTCACGTAAACCTATCCAAAAGTCTTACCTTTCCATTCCGACATATATCTGCAATGTCAGGACCTTTAACTTTTTTTTATATTTCTCTTAAATTAAAAATTTCCAAACAAGAATTAATATATACAGGGTCCTGCATTTCACCTCCCGTCTTCTATAGCTCATTTACTAATTAAGTTAGGATTTTGATATGTTGCAGACGTTACTTGTATCCTAGGAGGAATTTCAAGAAAAAAATATTTTGATTTTACCAGGTGCCCCAAAAAAGTGTGACGTAATGATGATACATTTTGTTGCTTATTTGGGTGCCTTTTATGGTCACCTACATCAGTGGCGGCTGGTGGAACATTTTGATGGTAGAGCCACTTAGCCTACAATATCATTCCTTCTTTTTAAGGAAAATGGTGATGTGACCATCATGTTACTTTCTCCGACTTGATGGTATCATAGCTATTTATATTTACGTTTTCACACAGACACACAGACACAATTTTTTTTTTCCAGAAATTGTTGAAATGGCATCTGGGCACCCCAAAACGGATATTTCCGTAAAAAAAATTGAAAAAAAATCACGATCACAATACTTTCTCGTACTTCGTAACGGATAAAGTAAAAACTAACGATAAATGAAATTGAAAACCTTTACAGAAGCATTAAATAAATCAAATAAAAACGAAAAGCTCTAGGCAATTTGAACAACTTCAGAATTTCTCGTGCAATTATTTTGACATTCAGCAAAGGAAAGTTTTTAGATTTTTGAGGAATCTTGTAGCAGAATTATTTTTGAGTAACTCTAGAAATTTTTGAATTTGAATTTTTTTAAATTGAACAACTGCAGAATTTCAACAGTTTGTGTTCTCGCGCAAATATTTCGAAATCTCGCAAACGACAGTCTTTTGATTTTTATGGAATCTTGAAGTAGAATTGATTTTAAGCAAATCCAGAAAATTTCAAGTTTGTTGCAATCTTTTTAAATATATTTTAAGCTCTGATAAAATGCAAAACTTCAGAATTTCAGCCAGTTGTGTTCTCGCAGAAATAAATCGAAATCTTGTGAAGGAAAGCCTTTCGATTTTTTTGGAATCTTGAAGCAGAATCTGGGAAAGTTTTTCATTTGTGACAATTATTTTTATATTTTTTTAAGCTCTAGGCAAAAAAAAACAACTTCAGAATTTCAACAATTTGTGTTCTCGTGCAATCTGGTGAACGCAAGTCTTCGGATTTTTGAGGAATCTTACAGAAGGATGGATTTTCAATACATCTGGAAATTTTCACGTTTGTGGCAAATATATTTATATTTTTTTGAGCTCTAGGCAAATGTACAACTTCAGAATTTCAACAATTTGTGTTCTCGTGCAATCCGGTGAAGGCAAGTCTTTGGATTTTTAAGAAATCTTATAGAAGAATGGATTTTCAATAAATCTGGAAATTTTCACGTTTGTGGCAATTGTTTTTATATTTTTATGAGCTCTAGGCAAATAAACAACTTCATAATGTCAACAATTTGTGTTCTTGTGCAATCCGGTGAAGGCAAGTCTTTGGATTTTTGAGGAATCTCATAGAACAATAGATTTTCAATAAATCTGGAAATTTTCAAGTTTGTGGCAATTGTTTTTATATTTTTTTGAGCTCTGGGTAAATAAACAAATTTAGAATTTCAACAATTTGTGTTCTCGTGCAATCCGGTGAAGGCAAGTCTTCGGATTTTTGAGGATTCTAGTAAAAGAATGGATTGTCAATAAATCTGGAAATTTTCACGTTTGTGGCAATTGTTTTTATATGTTTTTTGAGCTCTAGGCAAATGGACAATTTCAGAATTTCAACAATTTGTGTTCTCGTGCAATCCGGTGAAGGCAAGTCTTTGGATTTTTGAGGAATCTTATAGAAGAATGGATTTTCAATCAATCTGGAAATTTTCACGTTTGTAGCAATTGTTTTTATATTTTTTTGAGCTCTTGGTAAATAAACAACTTCTGAATTTCAACAATTTGTGTTCTCGTGCATGCAAGGTGAAGGCAAGTCTTCGGATTTTTGAGGAATTTTATAGAAGAATAGATTTTTATTCAATCTGGAAATTTTCGCGTTTGTGGCAAAGGTTTTTATATATTTTTTTGAGCTCTAGGCAAATGAACCACTTCAGAATTTCAACAATTTGTGTTCTCGTGCATCCGGTGAAGGCAAGTCTTCGGATTTCTGAGGAATCTTATAGAAGAATGGATTTTCAATAAATCTGGAAATTTTCACGTTTATGGCAATTGTTTTTATATTTTTTTGAGCTCTAGGTAAATGAACAACTTCAGAATGTCAACAATTTGTGTTCTCGTGCAATCCAGTGAAGGCAAGTCTCCGGATTTTTGAGGAATCTTATAGAAGAATGGATTTTCAATAAATCTGGAATGGAAATTTGTTCGTTTGTGGCAATTGTTTTTATTTTTTTTTTGAGCTCTGGGCAAATGAACAATTTCAGAATTTCAACAATTTGTGTTCTCGTGCAATTCGGTGAAGGCAAGTCTTTGGATTTTTTAGGAGTGTTATAGAAGAATGGATTTTCAATAAATCTGAAATTTTTTACGTTTGTGGCAAATGTTTTTATATTTTCTTTTGAGCTCTAGGCAAATGAACAACTTCAGAATTTCAACAATTTGTGTTCTCGTGCAATCCGGTGAAGGCAAGTCTTCAGATTGTTTAGTAATCTTATAGAAGAATGGATTTTTAATAAATCTGGAAATTTTTTCGTTTGTGGCAAATATTTTTATATTTTTTTGAGCTCTAGGCAAAAGAACAACTTCAGAATTTCAACAATTTCCATTCTCGTGCAATCCGGTGGGGGCAAATCTTCAAATTTTCAAAGATTCTAATAGAAGAATAGATTTTCAATAAATCTGGAAATTTTCACGTTTGTGGCAATTGTTTTTATATTTTGTTTTGAACTCTAGTCAAATGAACAACTTCAGAATTTCAACAATTTGTGTTCTCGTGCAATTCGGTGAAGGCAAGTCTTCGGATTTTTGAGGAATCATATAGAAGAATGGATTTACATTAAATCTGGAAATTTTTTCGTTTGTCGCAAATGTTTTTTTTTGAGCTCTAGGCAAATGAACAACTTCAGAATTTCAACAATTTGTGTCCTCGTGCAATCCGGTGAAGGCAATTCTTAAGATTTTTAAGGAATCTTATAGAAGAATGGATTTTCAATAAATCTGGAAACTTTTTCGTTTGTGGCAAATGTTTTTATATTTTTTTTTGAGCTCTAGGCAAATGAACAAGTCTTCGGATTTTTGAGAAATCTCATAAAAGAATGGATTTTCAAGAAATCTGGAAATTTTCACGTTTGTGGCAAATGTTTTTATATTTTTTTGAGCTCTAGGCAAATGAATTACTTCAGAATTTCAACAATTTGTGTTCTCGTGCAATCCGGTGAAGGCAAGTCTTCGGATTTTTGAGGAATCTTATGGAAGAATAAATTTTCAATAAATCTGGAAATTTTCACGTTTGTGGCAAATGTTTTCATATTTTTTTGAGCTCTAGGCAAATGAACAACTTCAGAATTTCAACAATTTGTGTTCTGGTGCAATCCGGTGAAGGCAAGTCTTCGGATTTTTGAGAAATCTTATAGAAGAATGGATTTTCAATCAATCTGGAAATTTTCACGTTTGTGGCAATTGTTTTTATATTTTTTTGAGCTCTATGCAAATGAACAACTTCAGAATTTCAACAATTTCTATTCTCGTGCAATCCGGTGAAGGCAAGTCTTTGGATTTTTGAGGAATCTTATAGACGAATGGATTTTCAATAAATCTGGAAATTTTGACGTTTGTGGCAAATGTTTTTATATTTTTTTGAGCTCTGGGTAAATGAATAACTTCAGAATTTCAACAATTTGTGTTCTGGTGCAATCCGGTGAAGGCAAGTCTTTGGATTTTTAAGGAATCTTATAGAAGAATGGATTTTCAATAAATCTGGAAATTTTCACGTTTGTGGCAAATGTTTTTATATTTTTTTGAGCTCTGGGTAAATGAATAACTTCAGAATTTCAACAATTTGTGTTCTGGTGCAATCCGGTGAAGGCAAGTCTTTGGATTTTTAAGGAATCTTATAGAAGAATAGATTTTCAATAAATCTGGAAATTTTCACGTTTGTGGCAAATGTTTTTATATTTTTTTGAGCTCTGGGTAAATGAATAAATTCAGAATTTCAACAATTTGTGTTCTGGTGCAATCCGGTGAAGGCAAGTTTTTGGATTTTTAAGGAATCTTATAGAAGAATGGATTTTCAATAAATCTGGAAATTTTCACGTTTGTGGCAAATGTTTTTATATTTTTTTGAGCTCTGGGTAAATGAATAACTTCAGAATTTCAACAATTTGTGTTCTGGTGCAATCCGGTGAAGGCAAGTCTTTGGATTTTTAAGGAATCTTATAGAAGAATGGATTTTCAATAAATCTGGAAATTTTCACGTTTGTGGCAATTGTTTTTATATTTTTTTGAGCTCTATGCAAATGAACAACTTCAGAATTTCAACAATTTCTATTCTCGTGCAATCCGGTAAAGGCAAGTCTTTGGATTTTTGAGGAATCTTATAGACGAATGGATTTTCAATAAATCTGGAAATTTTGACGTTTGTGGCAAATGTTTTTATATTTTTTTGAGCTCTGGGTAAATGAATAACTTCAGAATTTCAACAATTTGTGTTCTCGTGCAATCCGGTGAAGGCAAGTTTTCAGATTTTTGAGAAATCTTGTAGAAGAATGGATTTTTAATAAATCTGGAAATTTTCACGTTTGTAGCAAATGTTTTTATATTTTTTTGAGCTCCAGGCAAATGAACAACTTCAGAATTTCAACAATTTGTGTTCTCGTGCAATCCGGTGAAGGCAAGTCTTCAGATATTTGAGGAATCTTATAGAAGAATGGATTTTCAATAAATCTGGAAATGTTTTCGTTTGTGGCAAACGTTTTCATATTTTTTTGAGCTCTGGGCTATTGAACAACTTCATAATGCGAACAATTTGTGTTCTTGTACAATTACTTTGAAATTCAGCGAAGGAATGTCTTCGTATTTAGAATAATTTAAAAATCCTCGCTGTGCTTGAAATTAGTGGCAGTACCATGACTCCTCGGCTCTACATACGCCGAACATTTTATTCAAATCTGTTAAGTGGTATCAGCACAAAATAATAAAAACTAGAAAAACTCAGTTTTGCACCTTTATTAAAAAAATAATAAGAAATAAATATTATGCTTTTTTAAAAAAAGACTATACAGGATACTTATTGAATAGGATCTGACGGTTACGTTAGCCAAGTTTGATTGATAACATGTTCTATAAATATCTGTGTGTATGTCTGAGGTTTTGAATTAACTTTTATTTTTTTACTAAAGTTAGCAATATTTTACTTTAAACAGATAAAATGCAGAACCAATTAAGTAACAACATTCAAATTTGGGATGTAGCTAACCAGTACATATATCTACGTAATGAAGTAATTTGAAGGCAAAATCATAATTAATAAAGAAACTATGAACAAATTAGGTGATAAATTAATAATATTTGTCACCTAATTTGTCCATAGTCTCAATATTAATTATGATTTTACCTTTAAATTACTTCATTGCATAGATATATGTATTGGTTAGCCACATGTCAAATTTAACTGTTGTTGCTTATTTAGATTTGCATTTTATCTGTTTAAAGTAAAATGTTGCTAACTTTGTTGAAATTAAAAAAAAATGATTTCTTGAAAGGCGAATTTAATGAGTACGCTACCTTTAACTAACTTTAACTTTAACTAACAGAAAGAAATGTTTATGTCTGGATAAAGTTCTCAACCAAGACCTTATAATTAGTCTTATCTAAATATTGCAGTTTTACAGAATGTTATTGGTGTTACAAACCCTTAAACCGTGTTAAATTGAAAAATATAAATCTGTCGGTGTACTTTCACATATCTCCACCCTCATAACACCATAACGCCAACAGGAAGCACAGCATTAATATCGCGTAAAAAACCCGATTACACTAAAACCGTTCCCGATAAGAGGGACCCGGTAATGGTCAGAAAAGCGGATTATTTTTTTATACCTAAATACGACACATATGTTATGGCGGGGGGCTTAACATCCTCCCAGGGATGATATCTCCGGATGCTATCCCGCATTATTTCACAGATTAGCGTCCCACTTAATTAAAGGATATTGTGAATCAAAGCTATCGGGAGAATTAATGCAGAATCTTTGGTAATTACGTACCCGGCAACTTATCTCCCTCTCTCGCTCCATCTTGCTTTCATTATTCAAATCGATATATAAACATATACAACAGTCGTGATCGCTACCGCATTGATACAACAAATTCTGTTATTGGACTTAATCACGAACCACGAAACATGTGCCGCTATTAACTACAATAATATTATATAATGCTAGTGTATATAACGGTTAATCCTCTGCATTCAAATAAAGTCCTGGCGGAGTATTGAGCGAGGGATTTACTATGCCCTTAGTTTACCTGATACATAATACGCAGAATGAGAAACTTTTAATGGGCAGATTAATGAAACAAAAAAATGCATACACTGTGAATAGGCTACAGTAAGTTCATTTTTTGCTAAAATCTAATTTAATATAAACCAACACTTAAATCAGTGACGGCTCGTGACTCATGGTGCGGCCAAGGTGGCAGAGGTGGTTATATAGCTTTGACCTTGAGACTACGTTTCAAGGTTATTTGAAGGTCAGAGTGTTATTTTTAATAGGAACCCCTATTTTTGACACCGGATTAGAAAAGAAAACCTCGGAAATAACGGCGTTGACGTAGTAAGTTCTGTTTCCTTAGGGACGATTGATTAAAATTGTATGGCTTATATTTTATTATATTATTTTGAAAAAGAAATATTATCGAATATGACTGATATTTGGTGGCAATAGGCTATGTATTTCATCAAATATAAGTTAAAATTAATATTTTTAGTCATTCCACTCGTTTAAAAACGGAACATTACAGTTAAAATTTCGCAACAACTAAATTAAAATTTGAAACCACGTTAACTTTTGAAACCAAATACAAATTCAATTACAAACATTGGCCTTTGGCTTGTAAAACATCTCTAAATAAATAAAAATATAAAAAAAACGCTGCTATAAATTTTTACAAAACTGCACAATACGTTCTTTTTTCAAAATCACTTAAGTTTCTAAAAATGCACCTATTTTAAAATAATTCTGTTTTTTGAGAATTGTGCCAATTTGAAGACACGTATCGAAAATATGTTTGTAATCAAAAGATAAAAGTTACATGATGGGACATTCCCACTTTCTTTTTTTATTTAATGAATTCTCGTTTTTATAAAATATTATTTGTCCACTGAAAATAAGAATTCTTATGATAAAATCAGTGTAAAGTGTAAAAAAAAAACTCGAGATTTTCACCCCAAAATATTTCCGACGAAGCGAACGAAAATTCTCGTTCATATAAAAACAGGCGTTGTCCACAGAAAACAAGAATTCTTATGATAAAATCAGTGTAAAGTGTAAAAAACTCGAGATTTTCACCCCAAAATATTTCCGAAGAAGCGAACGAAAATTCTCGTTTTTTTAAAAAATAGGCGTTGTCCGCTGAAAACGAGAATTTTCATGATAACATCAGTATGAAGTGTGAAAAATTCAGGATTTTCACCACAACTTAATGATGAAGAAGAGAACAAAAATTCTAGTTTTTTTAATGAAAATATGAGCTTCCGGGATGAGAGAAATAAGAAACTCTGCATTTTCATAAAAATATGCATTACCGCTGGGGAACGAAAATTCTCGTATTGTTTGAATTTCTTATGCACAATTCCAGAAAATTTCAATAATATATGTGATCATAAAAATAATTACAGTTACCCGTTTTAAAAATAATAAGTAATAATTAATTACTAATATTCTTTTATAGATATAATCGTTGTTAGCTGAAAACGAGAATTATGATGATAAAATCAGTGTAAAGTGTGAAAATTCGACATTTTCAACCCAGCACATTTCCGAAAAAGTAAGTCAACGAGAATTCTCGTTTTGATAAAAATATGAGTTGTCAACTTAAAACGAGAATTTTTAACATAATATCCAGTATGAAGTTCGGGAATCTCACAACATAGTGCCGAAGAAGAGAACGAGAATTCTTGCTTTTTTTTACCAAAATGTGAGCGTCCGGTGTGAAGGAAACGAGAAGCTTTAAATTTTTATAAAAATATGCATTGACGATACGAAACAAAAATTCTCGTATTGTTTGAATTTCTCATCCACAAGTCCAGAAAATTTCAATATTACAAGTAATCATAAAAATAATTCCCGTAGTCCGTTTTAAAAATAATTCTCCTGATAGAATCAGTGCAAAGTTTGAAAAATTCGGGATTTTCAGCCCAACACATTCTCCAAGAAGCGAACGAAAATTCTCGTTTTTATAAAAATATGCGTTGTCAGCTGAAAACGAGAATTTTCATGAAGTGTAAAAAATTCTAGTTCAGAAGGCCAAAGAAGAGAACGATAATTCTCGTTTTTTTTAATAAAAATATGAGCGTAATATGCAAGATATAAATTGAAATTTGTCAATAAAAAAAATCATCAGTTTGTTTATAAGCATTTTTAATAAAAAAAAAATAAAGTCACATACATTTATTAATGTTAATAATAATAAATTAAAAATGCCATACTTGTGGATAATTAGTCTTATTATATATGACTACAATTAAGAAATAACTTTTTGAAACAACCACTCGTCTGGCCAATGCCACGACGAATATTGAATTATACAAAAATCGCAAATTATATTTTACAAAAATTTTGTTTTCTTTAATTCATTAAATTTCTTTTTATAGAGAGATCCGATTTTCATCTACCTCTTGATCCATTGCGCCATTAAGCTATTTCAAAGTAAACCAACAAAAACACGTGAATGCATAAATTATTGTTTACCGCAGGACGAATTGGCAATTAATTTGATAACATTTGGCAGGTATGTCCTTGAATTGACTAGATGTTGGTTCATGTCCGAAATCGAAAATTGCACGTATTGCAATGTGCCGTGCGACTAAATGTTAAATATGACCATTATACAGGGTGTCCCATTTTAAATTGCCACCCCAAATATCTCGAAACCTGAGCAACATGGCAAATAATGTTTCAGATGAAAGTTGTAGAGTTTGGAGGGTGACATATGGTGGTGACCTTGAAAATGACCTTGACGGTAATTTTCAAGGTCAACTTTGATTTTTTCAAATTGAACTCCCTATTTTTTATTGCGAGATCGAACAGGAAAAAATACAATTTTTTTGTAGGAAACGTTTTTTAATGCTTTTTTTTAATTTTAAAGATTTTTCACGAATTTTGTCCGTCATGTTGTTTCAAATCTTAGATGAATCCAGGCTGTGATTCATTCAACGCTCAACATTAACATCAAAGGTGCAGGAGCAGAGCAGCGACAAGCCGTCAGCTGTTCCGCGTGACGTCTGATGGCATTAAGTTTCATCAATATTCAAACTTTTAAATTAATTAGTACAAATTCTAATAATATTTACCTTCAGTTTACTCAAAAACTAATTAGATTTAGAAAAAAAAAACTCATTCTTTGTAAGAAAGTAAAAATCATAAGAATTAGTAAAAAAAAAATTGAAAAGTTTTACCAAAAACACTGAATTATTAATGTAAGCTCCTCGGCAACTAAAATTGGCTACTAAAATGACTCTTTTGATTTAAGAAACTTTACGGTTAAAAAAATCAAATCGATCGACGCAAAAAATTCAGACTGATATTTAAAAATTAAGTAATTTCCACAAATCATAAAACCGCAGACTTAATTTTCTAGATAAATATCAATAAATGTTATCTAAAACAATAAATATAAAATTAGATAAATAACCTAAAATTGATACAAAAACCTTAAAAATGCGGTCCAAAAAATCAAAAATCTAGGTTGAAAAATCTAAAATAAAGGACAAAAAATCAAACAATCTCTCATAACTATGACTAGTTCAGGTTAAAAAATTCGCTCAGAAAAAAAAACAAAAATATAAGCCAAAAAATGTTTGTCCAAAGATCGAAAACTCTCATGTAAACATAAAAAAACGCAGATCAAAAAAATCCAATATTTCAAAAACAAATAAAAAATTATCAAATAAAAAAAATGTAGGCCAAAAAATCAAAAATTTTGAACAAAAAAGGCGAAAACACAGGTAAAGATCTAAAAAATGCAGACCAAAAAAATTGAAGTAAAAGAACGTGCCATTTTAAGCCTCAAAATAGCTCAAGTAAGTTCCTGACCAACTCGTAAAAACAAGCCAAAAATAAAATAGTCACGCAATAAAATCAATCATTCAAGTTAAAAAAATCTAAAATTTAGGCCCCAAAATCAAAAATTTAGACCAAAAATCAAAAATTCGGGGTCAAAAGTAAAAAAAAGCAGATTGAAAAATTACAAATTTCAACAAACAAATCGAAAATTTCGGCCAAAATAAGAAAAATTTAGGACAGAATATTAGACCAAAAAAATCGAAAATACGGGTCAAAAATGTAAAATATAGTGCAAAAAATGAAAAATCAACAATCATGACTAAAGAGTCGAAAATTTAGTGGCCCAAAAACCAAAATGTCGAAAATTTCTACAAACAAAACGAAAATGATGGTCCAAATAAAGAAAAATTAGGCCAAAATAAAGAATATTTAAGCCAAAATAAAGAATATTTAGGCCAAAAAATCAAGAATTTCTTTAAAAATCAACGAAAAAAATTGGTCAAGATTTAAAATATTGGCCAAAATATCCAAAAATCCAGGTCTAGGAATTAAAAAACAAACAAAAAATATGAAAATTTAAGTGAAACAAAAATAATTTGCCATTTTTAGCTTAAAAAAAAAAACTTTTTTATTTGCTGAATTTGGTTCTCGTTTATCACGTGGTGAAACATGTTTAATATTTAGGGTTTTTAAAATGTTGGTTTCACAGTTTTTTATACTTTTTTATTCCGACTCAAAAATAACTCTTTAGCTAAAAATAAGTTTTCGACCCGAAACTTAAAAATAATGGCCAAAATAATTAAAAAAATAACGAATGAAAATAAAATTGAGATTACAACATCTAAGATAAAGGGTAAACAAACATTCGCGCACGAAAGTCAATAATTCAGGTTAAAAAATCTAAAATATAGGGCCAAAAATCAAAAATTCGAATTTAAAAATCTAAAATTTTAACAAACATATCGAAAATGTATGCCAAAATAAAGAATAAATCACAAATTTAGACCGAGATAATCAAACATCTAAAATATAGGCCAAAGAAATAAAACAATCCAGGCCTTAATCATGTAAAATACAGACAATAAAATAAAATGGTTACTTTCTTTGACTTGATGGTATCATTTATATTTACGCTATATCATATTTAAATGTACAGCGTTTTGTAGACTCAGATGAAATTGACGTTTAAAACGTTAAAATTATGAAAGATGGAAAAATTATACTTCAAATTTTTTACTCAAAAACTAAAGCGATTAAAAAAAAAACTTATTCTTTATAAGTTGTTTATTTTGGCATTCTCTACAATTGTTATTAACATAACTTTGCTGTAACTATTATCGTTTCATAATTATAAACCAAAAATGAAAAAAAAAATAATAGTTTTTCTCGAATAAAAATGATTTTATGGAAAATATTTTCAATCAAAAGATGTTCATTTCATTGTTGTCTTCAATATTTATTTAAATATTTTTGTAATATTTTTCCTATTTAAAAAAATATTGGAGAAAAACAGAAAACGGTTAAGGTAAACGCCCATTTTAGGTGTACGAAATTTTACCAAAAGCTTTTCAGTTCTTCAGATTATCAAATAAGAGGTTGAAAGTTTCATATCAATTGCTCTATTAATTTTTGAGATACAGCGCCAGACAGACACACACACACACACGCAGAGACACAATTATTTTTTTCCAGAAATTGTTAAAATGGTATCTAGGGACACCAAAACGGATATTTCCGTAAAAAATTTTTTTGAAAAAATCACGATCACAATACTTTATCGTACTTCGTAACGGAGAAAGTAAAAATCTAAAATATAGGCCCAAAATTTTAACAAACTTATCAAAAATTTAGGCTAAAATTAAGGAAAAATCACAAATTTAGAGCGAGAGAATCAAAAATCTAAAATATAGGCCAAAGAAATAAAACAATCCAGGCCTAATCATGTAAAATACAGACAAAAAAATGGTTACTTTCTCCGACTTGATGGTATCATTTATGTTTACGCTATATCATATTTTAAATGTACATCGAGCGTTTTGTTGACTCGCATGAAACTGACGTTTAAAACGTCAAAATTATGAAAGATGGAAAAATTATACTTCAAATTGAAAAACTCAGTTTACTCAAAAACTAAAGCGATTTTGAAAAATTATAAAAACAAAAAACTGTTAAGGTAAATGCCCACTTCCGGTGTAAGAAATTTTACCTGAAGCTTTTCAGTTCTTTGGATTATCAAATAAGATTTATGTTCAAAGTTTCATATTAATTGCTCTATTAGTTTTTGAGATAGAGCGCACAAGGCACACACATAAAGAGACACCCACAGACACACAGACGCAATTTATTTCCAGAAATTGTTGTAATGGCATCTAGGACCCCAAAACGGATATATCCGTAAAAAAAAATTTGAAAAAAAAATCGTGGTACGTTCTGCCTATATGCAACCCTACCCATCTGTAATGCCACCTCTGCTATCTCGGCCGTACCATGAGTCACCCCACGAGCCGTCACTGATTAAAATGCAATAAAGTCTAGTTCTGCTGTTTTAGACAGAAAAATAAAGTGCAAAAGGTTGCATCATAGATAAATTACAATGAAGACAGGTGATGGAAATTATTATTTGTAACTAAACTAACAATATTACTATGCTTTTTACTGATTATCCATGAATTATCCGTCTTGTATCGCACTGGATCCAGCCAAACGAGTCTATTAAAATATGTAATTCACAATCTCACAAGTTCCGATTTTATAAACTTAAATTAAATTTCAGTAGAAACAGGTATTCGTTAGGGGGGTGTATCCGGTCGAGCGGTTCAGCCAGCCAGTACACTTTATTCTTAATTCAAGAAGTGAACTCGGGCTAAGTGAAAACGCCATTACTTTTATCTGCCGTGATCTTGTTTGAGTTGGAAAAAATCCCGAGCCGGGGAAGGCCCTAAAGCTATTGATGTTCACAATTGAAAACTAGGGATGAAGTTTGCGAAGTCGAAGTGACGGAGCCACTAACATGGCACATGCACCTCCCGAAAAGGGCTGATCTTATTTATATTCCGACAGGATTTGAAAAACACAAACTAAGTTAGCATTATATCATTTCGGTAATGCCATTTTTTTTTGTTTTATTCGAGAGGCATAGGGAAACATAGTTCGTTTCCTCTTTCGACAAGTTGGAGGATTGCGTATGTTACTTGTATTGCGTAGTTATTTATACTTGTAAATTCATTTTAACCTTTTAATTTAATTTTGAGTTTTTATAGTTATTGGTAACTTTTTATTTTACACGACGAGTATACACGTCAAACACACCATAATAGAGAGTTGGTTTGCACTTAACTGGTTAATAATGAATAGGGCGAACCCTTAACAAATACGGACACGAACGATAAACTTTTTGTTAATAAAAGCTGCCCCCCGATCGTGGGACTCGAACCCACGACGCGTAGCATCGAAAGCGCTAAGGAGCGCCCGACTTTGTTCAAATTATCTCAAAGGATACATATTTCATCCCCATGAATCTGAAAATGAATTTGTTGTCTTGGTGCTTAAGGTTCGTAATTACCGATCTCCATGAAAATGTGAGATTTACCGTTACTCTATATTGAGGGTTATTTTATTCGCAGTATATAGTTGACTTCATTTGTTGAGTTTAAGTGCTGCAGTTATGCTGAAGGATTTATTTAAACACATCATTAGCGATCAATAAATAGTAAGTTATTTATATACAATAGAAAAAGTAGAGGCTGTATCCTTGAGGTATCTCATATTTCAGATCCATCTTATCTGACTATTATTGATTTATAGAAACAATATGTTTATTTCCTATAACTACCAATGTTGTGAAAACTGTAAAATTTAGTAGTTATTTATATACAATAGAAAAAATAGAGGCTCTAAGGTGGATCCTTGTGGTATCCCATGCTTTAGATACATCTCATCTGACTATTATTGATTTATAGAAACAATATGTTTATTTACAATAAGAACGAATTTGTTATAAAAACTGTAAAAGCTAGCAATGGCGTAATTATAATGAGGCAGCGGAGCCAGCTGTCTCCCGGCCGCTGGTTTAGAGGGGTCCGATTTGATAGGCCTTTTGGGGTATGATTCCAGCCGGTCTAAATTAATCAGTTCATACTGAATTTTGATGCAGCTACAGTATTTGTTATTGGGATCTATACTGTATTTCTTACCTTGCACACATTTTGCATTTTTTTATTAGACTTGTGCGATGTTATATTTTTTCAGATGTGATTTGAGAAGTCTCGTCTACACTAACAATAGTAAATAATTGAACATATAAGTCTGGACAAAGTGATGTAGATTTCAGAAAAAAAGCAAATAGGCGTTGAAAAGAGATTATTTTGAAATTTAGGAACGTGCCCTTTTAGAATTTTTCTAAAATTTTTTTTTACTAAAAGTCTAAACAACTTCAAAAAGTTTCAATCTTGTAACAATTCATGGAATTCTAAACTAATTTACAAATTGTATTTTCTCAAATTCAGTTAAATAAATTTAGAAAAACAATTGCTACAAACACAAAACTTTCAGGAGGTATTCAGAATAGATGATACTACGTAACATCCCAAAAATTCTAAAACATTTCTTCAAATGCTAAGATAATCGCACATGAAAGTCTCGTTCTTTCAGTAATTACATTTTTTTAATTCGTTAAGAAATAGAAAAACAATTTCTACAAGCGCAAAGCTTTTGAAATTTATTCAGAATGGTTGCTATTATGTGATACCATGACAATCATAGAAGGTCAATTTTCTAAAATCTAACAAAATCTCAATTCAACGTCCGTTGTCGTTTTTCATAAAGTTATAATATAAATTATAAGATAATTTCAATTCAACACCCGTTTGTTTTATTTACGTTACATTTTTAAATTCGCTAAAAAAAATAGAAAAACTATTTCTATGAGCATAAAATATTCTGAAGTTACTTAAAACAGTTGCTAATACATGATACCAAAACAATTCTCAAATGACATATTGAAATATTCTGAAGTTACTTAAAACAGTTGCTACCATGTGATACCATAAACATTCTAAAAGGTCATATTCCTAAATTGTAAGATAATCTCAATTTAACACCCGTCTGTTTTTTCTGAAGTTTCATTTTATAAATTCGGTAAAAAAATAGAAAATTGCAACTTTAGAGAAAATAGACAGGTGCTTGGTGAATTTGAAAAATGCAACGTAAATAAAACAAACGGGTATTAAATTGAAATTATCCTACAATTTAGGAAAATGACCTCTTAAAATTTTAAGGTTTCACGTAGTAGGAACTATTTTAAGTAATTGCAGAATATTTCAAGCTCGTAGTAATAGTTTTTCAATTACTTTTTTCAAATGCAACCAGAAAAAACCGACGGGTGTTCAATTAAGATTATCTTACAATTTTGGGAGGATGACCTTTTAGAATGTTTATGTTGTTATGTGGTAGCAACTATTTTAAGCACCTTCAGAATTTTTCAAGTTCGTAGTAATTGCTTATCAAAATGTTTACCTAATTTATAAAATGTAACATCAGAAACAAACAGACGGGTGTTCAATTAAAATTATCTTACAATTTAGAAAGGTGACCTTTCATAATGTTTATGGTATCACGTAGTAGCGACTATTTTAAGTAACTTCAGAATATTTCAAGCTCATAGCAATTGTTTTTCAATTTTTTTTACCGAATTTGAAAAATGCAACTTCAGAAAAAATAGACCAGTGTTCAGTATCTTATAATTTAGGAAGATTGCCTTTTAGAATGTTTATAGTATTACGTAGTAGCAACTATTTTAAGTAACTTCAGAATATTTTAAGCTCGTAGGAATTGTTTTTTTCTGTTTTTTCCCAAATTTGAAAAATGCAATTGCAGAAAAAACAGACGGGTGTTTAATTGAGATCATCTTACAATTTAGAAAGGTAACCTTCTATAATGTTTATGATATTATATAGTAGCATTTATTTTATGTAACTTCAGAATATTTCAAACTCATAGTAATTGCTTTTCAATTTTTTTACCGAATTTAAAAAATGTAACTTCAGAAAAACAGACGGGTGTTCAATTGAGATTATCTTACAATTTAGGAAGATGATCTTTTATAATCTTTATGGTATGACGTAGTGGCAACTATTATAAGTAATTTTAGAATATTGCAAGCTCGCGGTAATTGTTTTTCAATTTTTTTACCGAATTTTCAAAATGCAACTTCAGAAGAAACAGGCGGGTGTTCAATTGAGATTATCTTACAATTTAGAAAAGTGACCTTTTAGAATGTTTATGATATCATGTAGTAGTGACTATTTTAAGTAACTTCAGAATATTTTAAGCTCATAGTAATTGTTTTTTAGAAAAAACAGACGGGTGCTCTATTGATTTTAGGGCTCGGCGTTTACTCCGTTTTTAGACGTTTAAACGTGTGAATGTTTACCGTTTATTTGTAACGAATAAAACACGTTCAGCTTAATAAACATTTACAACACGTTTAGTCTAATAAACTAATTTTCCTAGGCTAAAGCCTTCTTTATGTAATATTATTATATATATAAATTTATAAATTTAAAAAAAAAAAATTACTTGGTGACGAACGACGGACGTTTAGCAAAATAAACGTTTACTAACCCGTTTAGTAAACGTTTACAACACATAAACTGCAAACGATTTCCGATATTTTTATACACCGTTTGAGAGTTCAAAAGTCATATCTCGGCGTTTCGAAAAATTCCCAATGTGTTTACACTTTCGGTTCAAACAGGGACCACCTGGTGTATAGGGGGTTGAACCATCCAAACTTCGGATTCCGACGATTCAGGCTGTTTCCGGAAAACTGTTTATTTATGAAAATAATAATGGTTATAATTTTGTTCAGCTCCCGGAAATATAATAATAATAATAATACAGATCAGAAATTATTGTAAAACACGGCTTGTGATACAAACAAACGAACTTCAAAACAAATATTTGCTAGGTGGGCTACACGTTTCTATATGAAACAATTTTCTTCAACACGTTTAAACGAATAAAACACGTTAACGTCAACACGTTTAAATGACGAAAACACGTTTAAACGTAAATACCCGTTTAAACATATACACGTGTAAACGTGATTATCCGTTTAAACGTGAATGTTCGTTTAAAAGTTTAAAAACCGCTTACTAACTAAGAGCACGTTCATACGTGTACACGTGTATCCGTGTATTAACGAGCCCTAATTGAGATTCACTTACGATTTAGGAAGATGACCTTTTAGAATTTTCTCGGTATCATGTATTAGCAACTATTTTAAGTAACTTCAGAATTTTTCAAGCTCGTGGTAATTGCTTTTCAATTTTTTTACCGAATTTAAAAATGCAATTTCAGAAGAAATTATTTTCCATTATGTTAACAAAAACATAATTTTCTATTTTCTAATAAAAAAATCATGCATTTAAGAGTTTAAAAAAATGACGATAAATTATGCAGTTATCAAAAATAAGCTTCCGCTGGTATACTTATTTCGTATTGGTTGATGTTCAGGTTAAATTTAAGTGATCAAAATTTTAACAAGATCCCACAAAAAAGGGGTACATTAATTAACCTCATTTTCCAAATAATCGTCGTAGTAATTACGCTAATGAAATAACTGGAGTGGACGTGATTCGGATGATCCAGACAGACGTTACAACTCATATATGTCTATATCTCTATGTCTCATCTGTGTGTACAAGCGAGACCCATAGTCCCTCATATTGAATGCTTGAGTGATACATTTTAACGATGTGGGACGCATTCATGACTGCATCCGAGTATTTACTGATGGGGCTCACGGATCACGGATGACTGGAGCCACTCTGTGCAGCAGCATCTGTCGCAAAATCGCATAAAAATGGAAACGCCCCCGACGTGGCCCAGACCCACGGTATTATCTCCTTTCTACCCTTCAAAGGTCCACGTACACAGCTATACATATGTAATGAATCCATACAGAGAATATTCGTGCCCTCGACGCTCTGAAATATTAAAGCTAGGGACATAAATGCTTTTTTTTACTGCTATCATGATTACGCCCTTATGCATTTTACATTTTTGCTATACAATATGTCCACATTTTATTTGCCCGTTACGAATAGTTGCATGTTGTGTGAAAGTAGCTCTGGCAACCTATGACGCAGTTAGACAAGATGAAATGCAACTCGTTCACGTATCTATAGATCATGCAGGAATATTATGCAAGATGAATGACCATTTTTTTGTTTGGTCTCGATTTATCACAGCTAGTTGGAATAATCAGTATAAATGCACTAACCTTAAGCCGTGAGCTTATCAATATTTTAGATAGACTTGACCTACAGTGAATAATGGCTACTTATGTAACGAGTCTATAATATAGGGTTTTATTTTTTCAAAATATTTATTGTTGAACTATAGTCACCTAAATAAAATATAAGTGTTTTATTCCAATTTTATTTCTTCAAAATGGAGGCGATTCCATAAAGTGCTGTTATGAACGAGTTACATAGAAACCTTTAGGTTCGACTAATTTTAGCATTTTTGGAATACTTTTTAAAGAAGAACTGAAACAATGTATTTAACCGCTTTTACTTTCTTCTTTACGAGTAAACACGAGAAAGTATTGTGAACATTTTTTCAGAAAATTTATTAACGGAAATATCCGTTTTGAGGTCCCTGAGGCGATTTTAACAATTTCTGGAAAACAAATGTTTGTGTCGGTGTGTGTGTGTCACTACGCGATGTATCTTAAACTTAAAAACCAATAGAGCAATTAATATGCAACTTTAAACATAAGCCTTATTTTATATTCCTTTTGGTAAAAATTCGTACATCGGAAATGGATTTTTACCTTAACCGTTTTTCGTTTTCTTTTTCAATAATTTTTTAAATATGAAAACTATTACCAAAACAGTTTAACAAAGATTGAAGACAACTAAGAAATGAACATCTTTTGTATGAAAATATTTTTCATAAAATCATTATTTTTCGAAAAAAGGAATTATTAATTTTTCTTTCATTTTTGATTTATAATTTTGAATAGATAGTTACAGTTATTGTAGAATAATTATAGAGAATGCCAAAATTAATAACTTATGAAGGATACGCTTTTTCGAAATCTCTTTAGTTTTTGAGTAAACTGACAAAAAATTTGAAGTATAATTTAATTTAAATTGAAAATTATAAATATAAATAACTTTTAAACCATCAAATCATAGAAAGTAACACTATGGCTACATCACTATTATATTTGTTATATTTGATAAAGTTGTGTTAACATAGAGCGAATTAGTAACAAATTGTGACTCGAAAAAAATATAAAAACAAAAGGCATCGACTAGAAAAAATTTCAGAATTACTCAAAATGAATTCAAAATTAAACAAGAAGAAAGTTGTATTAATTTCCTCTAATTATTCATTTTTAACTGAAAGTAAATTTTAAAAATTGCAATAATTTTGGTGTCGAAAATAAATCTTTGAACAATTGCTATCGACCTCTCAGAATAGCACAAAATCGATTCAAGTTGAATTCCAAATTTAACCACATATATCCCATGACTAGATTTTTTAATAATAATGTGTTAATGTGAGCAATTGTAATTATTTTGGCAACTCAAAAAAAATATAAAAAACAATTTCCATCGATTTGAAGTTTCTTAAAATTAATATAAAATTGAATAAGTGAAAAGTTGTGTTAATCTCTTGAATATTTTTACTTGTTTTTGCTTATTATCTCAAAGTTGTCGCAATTTTAAATTTTAAATTGTAATTTTAACTTTTGTATTTTTATATTTTATATTTATATTTTATTTTATATATTTTTTTATATTTTATATTTTAATTAATTCTTAAACGTACAGGGTGAATCCCGTTAAATATATTATTATTAATATTATATATTTACTTTCTCCGTTACGAAGTACAAGAAAGTATTGTGATTTTTTTTCAAATTCTTTTTTACGGAAATATCCGTTTTGGAGTCCCTAGATGCCATTTCAAGAATTTCTGTAAAAAAAATGGTGATGTGACCATCATGTTACTTTCTCCGATTATTTGATGGTGTAATAGTTATTTATATTTATATTATTTTCAATTTAAATCAAATCGAGAGTTTCACATGAACGAATCGTAATGACGTTAGAAACGTCAAAATTATGAAAGGTAAAAATGACAAATTATGTTTCAAATTCTAATAATCTTTACCGTAAGTTTACTGAAAAACTAAAAAAAAAATGCTACAACAAGGCCTGAAAAAGATTTCTAAAAATCGTGCTGATTAAAAAGCCCTAAAAAAATATAATCAAAATCTTGAACAAGAAAGTCTTGAAAATAATTTCTAAAAATAGTCCTGATTAATAAGTCCTAAAAAAACTAATAAAAGCGCTGAGCAAGAAAGTCCTGAATAAGATTTCTAAAAATAGTCCTAATTAAAAAGTCATAAAAACCTTTATAAGAGTCCTGAACAAGTCTTGAAAAAAGTCCCGAAAAAAGAGTCCTTCAAAAAGAGCAGAAATACAGTCCTAAAAGAAAGTCTTTGAAAAAAGAGTTCTGAAACAAAAACGTCCTGCGAAAAAATCCTGGAGAAACAGTTTAGGAAATAAAGTGTTGAAAAAGAGTGGTGAAAAAGTCCTGAAAAAATTACTGCAAAAAGAGTCCTGAAAAATTAAATCTTCATATAAAACACCAGAAATAAATGCCCTTAAAAAACTCGAAAGAAGTCCGAAAAAGAGTCCCAGAAAAAAGGCCCGAAGGCAAGTCCTAAAATAAGTCCTGAAAAAGCTCCTGAAGAAAGTCTTGAAAAAAGCTCCGAAAGAGAGTCCTGATAAAATATCCTGAAAAAATGTCTTGTAATAACAGTCTTGAAAAAAAGATATGAAAATAACATCCTAAAATAATCCTAAAAAACATTTCTGAAAAAAACACTGTAAATTAAAATTAAAAAAGACCTGAAAGAGTTCTGAAGAAATTGTCTTGAAAAAAATTAATACATTCAAAAATGTCTTGAAATATAGTACTAAAAAAGTCCGGTAAATAAGGAAAAAAATTCCCGAAAAAAGCAATGAAGAAAATTCTGAAAAGAATCCTGAAAAGAAATCCTGAACTAAGAAAGTCTCGAAAAAGTCCCGAAAAAATGCCCTGGAGGAACAGTTCTGGAAATAAAGTCGTGAGAAAGAGTATTGACAAAAGCTGTAAAAAAATGTCCTGAAAAATAGTCTTTATTTAAAATACCAGAAATAAAAGGTCCTAAAAAGTCCTGAAGAAGGTTCAGACAAAGAATCCTATTAAATATCACAAAAAATTGTCCTGTAAAGACAGTCTTGAAAAATTTCCCTGAAAATAACAAAATAAACAAAAAAAATTCTGAAAAGAAAGCATTGTAAAAAATCCTTAAAATGGTCCTTAAAATGATCTGAAGAAATTGTCCTAAGAAAGAAATCCCAAAGAGACTTGAAAAAAGTCCTGCAAAAAGGCCTAAAATAAATCCAAATAAAAATCTTGAAATAAAAATTTTGAAAACAGTCTTGAAAAAAAAATGATAAAAATATCGAAAATGTCCTTAAAAAGGTCTAAAAAAGGTAATGAGAAGAAAAGTTCTAAAAAATGTCATGAAGAAAATGAAAAAAAAAATTTCTGAAAAAAAATCCAAAAATTAATCCTGAACAAAGAATTCTTAAGAAAGTCCCGAAAACGTCCGGAGAAAAAATTCCTGTTAATAAAATTTTGAAAATAAATCCTAAAAATAAAGGTCCTGAGAAAGAAGTTCTAAAAATAAATTTTGAAAAAATGTTCTTAAAAAGTCCTGGAAAAGAATCCTCAAAGAAAAAAATGTCCTTAAAAAAAGTCCTGAAAAAAGTTCTGAAAATAGTCCAGAAGTCCCAAAAAGTCTAAAAGAACAAAAAATATTCGGAAATACGAAATTTTAGCAAAAGCTTTCCAGTTTTTCGGATTCTGAAACAACACGTTTGTTTCATGGTCATTTATGTATTAGTTTTTTGAGATACAGCGCGCATAGAGACTGTTATGTAGAGAAAAATGGTGATGTGGCCATCATGTTACTTTCTCCGACTTGATGGTATGATTGCCATTTATATTTAAGTTTTCATGGTTTATTTTCAATTGAAATCATATTTTAAATGTACATTGAGCGTTGTGTAAACTCGGATGAAACTGAAGTTTAAAACGTCGAAATTATGAAAGATGGAAAATTTAAACCTTAAATTCAAAAACTCAGTTTTCTCAAAAACTAAAGGGATTTCGAAAAAAACTTATTCTTTATAAGTTGCTCATTTTAGCATAAATTTGCTGTAACTATTATCGTTTGATATTTATAAACTAAAAATAAAAAAAAATAATAAAATTTTTTATCGAATAAAAATGATTTTATGAAAAATGTTTACAAGTAAAAGATGTTAATTTCTTTGCTGTCTTCAATGTTTGGTTAAATGTTTTGGTGATATTTTTCATATTTAAGAAAATATTAGCAAAAAACAAAAAACAATTAAGGTAAACACTCACTTCCAGTGTACGAAATTTTACCAAAAGCTTATTAGTTCTTCAGATTATCAAATAAGACTTATGTTCAAAGTTTCATATCAATTGCTCTATTAGTTTTTGAGATACAGCGCGCACAGACAGACACGCACACACAGACACACACATACACACAGACTCAATTTTTTTTTCCAGAAATTGTTGAAATGGCTTCTAAGGACCCCAAAACGGATATTTCCGTAAAAAATAATTTGAAAAAAAACACGATTACAATACTTTCTTGTTCTTCGTAACGGAGAAAGTTAAAAAAATAGAACCGTCGGCTGATCAATTTTTAAGATATTTGAGCGCTAAGATGAGGAGAAGTTTTTGCAAAATAGCTACCTATTTAAATTGAACTAAGGAGGTATATCATCAAATCGGAGAAAGTTACATGATGAACACATCACCATTTTCTAAATATGAAAAATATGATAAAAACATTTAAACACATATTGTAGACAATAAAGAAATGAATATCTTTTGTTTGAAAATATTTTAGTTAGATTCAATATCTAAGATATATCGTTAGCATCTAGTCACTCCAAATCCTATTGATGCAGGTTTATTTGAATGGGAAAAACAATTTTTAAACATTAAATTTATCGCATTTGAAAATACCAATTGTCTATAATATTGACAAGTATGAAAGTATGTATCTTTTGCAAAATTTATTTGATGAGCTTGAGTGTAAGTAATGAATGTTGCGCAGAAGTACTGAAGTAATGTACACTAGTCTTCACATCTTCGAAAAAATAGAATACCGATTTTTTGAATTATTTTTTCCATTCTCTCGAAGTAATCCTCAACAACGTACTGTTGAGTCAATCCGCCATTTGTACAACACTCGGTGTAAACTTGGCAGAAACGTTTGTATGTTGAAATATAATACGTTATCATTTCATTCCTTTTAAAGTTTTCACATCATCTTTTATTTTTCAATGTTTAGTTCTATGTTGAAATATATATAAGTAATATCTGTCACGGTTTTTTGACAGTTTGTAATTGTTTTACATACTTGCAGGAAGGCATTAGAAAAATAAAATATTTTTTTGCAATGCCCCTTTTGAGTTACGATTTTTTCAAATGACTCCCACAAATGAATGAGCTGCTCGTTAAAAAAAATATTTTTATGAAATTTCATGGCTTTTGATTGTTTTTATTTGCTAAGTACACCCGCAGAAAGAGACTACATTAATAAAATGTAAAAATCGCAAGTAATTTCTGGTGAATGCGGCGGGAAATATATGTCTGGAATTTTATGGCCAACTTCCTGTCGGTTAATACATTTTGTTTAAATACATGTTTTTTTTTTATCGTGGGCCATAGGATTTTACATGTTAAAAATTATACCTTGAGTTAATTTTATACTATAATTTTGAAGCAAAAATTAGTTATTAATACAAATCAATTATTTTTCTAAATGATGAGATTCTTTAGAATAATCTAAACATGATTTATTCCATTAAAAAGTGATTTTGCTCGGAACCGGACGATCGGGATACGCTGCAAAAAAGTTGTCAACTATTTCCCTAAAATAAAAATTCCCCGACTTCTTGTAGAAAAATACAACCACTTTCCTGCTAGACAAACCTCTTATAATTGCTGTTACAAATTCCACCGGTTTTTCAACAGTATAAACAGTCATTTTCCAGCATAAATTCGTTCGATTACTTGCCTCACTAATCAATCTGACATTTCGGAAATTCAAGGTACTTTCATTATTTTTGCTCAGTTATTTATATTAAATCATTTCATTTTTTAATGGAATAAAACATGTTTAAGTTATTTTAATGCAGGGCATCATTTAGAAAAATAATTGATTTAGTACTAACTAAAATTTCCTTCAAAATTTTATGATAAAATATACATTAACACAAGGTATAATTTTTAGTATGTGAAATCCTATGGACCACGATAAAAAAAATACATACTGTATGCAAATATCTTTATTAATTGTAGTTTACATATTTAAGATACATTCAAACATTTTGTTATAACACAAATATTAATTGGCTATCGACCAGAGGTCTTTCAGCCCATTTTGTTTGTTAAGTTAAATTTGGTCTCGTAAGTGATTTAACTGTGTCTGCCGATGTTGTTGGAGCGACTGAAAATCTACCAATAATCTATGATCAAATGAAACTCTTCATCAAGTTTGGAGTTATGTCGGATTTCATGTAAAGACCACTGAAACAACAATTCCTAATTAAGTCGAATTTTTGTCAATATTTAGATTTGGGATTTCTCCCTAATTTAGGCTACTTTGAAAAGATATTTAAGGTGAACATAAATAACTTTAATTTCTGTTAATGTTGATTGCCTGGGTCCGGTGCGAGTCATGTAAACCGCAGATCGCAGCATAATGAAGCCCGTCGCCCAGGCAACGCATCCCCTAACCTCTCACCTGGCCGAGGGTGCCCCCCCCCCTCCCCAAAGCCCGCTTCCTGTTCCGGTAAGTACTTCATAACCTTATTCATTATGCATCATTTCGCGTTTAAGCGACCTTTTATAAAATCTCGTTCTAATTGCGCGCATCCCGCAACTTCCATCCCCCTTTTGTACCGCCGCATAAAATAAAGAGGCGAGGGGGCGAAGGAGGCGATCGTAAACAACCCTTCATTTATTAAATTATAATTACGGACACGGCGGCGGTGTGCTCGTCTGTTTGTTTTTGTTAATTATTTTTCGGAACTGTTTCGATTTGCGCGAATTAGCGTCGTTATGTGTGTGCATTCCCTGAGCGTTTAATTTCTCGCCCGTTAATAATTATTCCGGAGCAAGCCGGGGCCTTTGTTTAGGCAATGCTTTGATGGTGTTGTTTCCTTGCATCGATACACTGTAAACGCTGAAAACACAATAAATGTTTATTTTCCTCTGCAAGAGGATTAATTATTGTTATTATTATTGGATGCAGCGCGAAGAGAAAGAGAAATAATGGTTTGCATAGTAAAGGGCTGTTATGTTTCAACATTTGTTTATGGTTGTTTGCAATGCAAATATTAAGTTTCCGTAATGCATGAATAAAAGGTCACGGCAACTACGTGACTGGTCAAGTACGGGTTTTGCTCTTTATTATCCACTTTTATTTTTTTAAGATCACTACAGTCTTAAACGGTAATATTTTCTGATTCCGTGAAGAGATTGATTATAAATTTTTATCTAAAATAAAAAAAAATCTCTATGCCTATTTTCAGTACGTTTCTACTGGTCTTTTTCTGGGATCCTTTTTTCAGAATTTTTTTTGTGACGACTCTATTTTCAGGTCTTTTTCAAGGACTTGTTTTCAGGCATTTTTTTCACTTTTTTCCGGACTCTTCTTCTGGACTTTTCACCACGACTTTTTTATTAGGTTTTTTCAGGACTGTTTTATTCAAGACTTTTTTCGGGTATTCTATTTAGAACTTTATAACCAGGACTCTTTCAGGGCCTTTTCGGAAATCTTTTTTTTTTATCAAGACTTATTTTTAGGACGTTTTTCAAGAATTTATAAGGATTTTCTTTCAGTTTTCGAATAAACTTTAACCTGCCACGTACCGGGGTTTTCAACTGAAGATTTTTTGAAACGTGTTACTAATGGTTCATGTTTTTTTTACTTTCTCCGTTACGAAGTACGAGAAAGTATTGTGATCGTGATTTGTTTTTCAAAAATTTTTTTTACGGAAATATCGTTTTGGGGTCCCTAGATGCCATTTCAACAATTTCTGGAAAAAAAAATGTGTCTGTGTGTGTGTGCGTGTGTGTGTGTGTGTGTGTGTGTGTCTGTCTGTCTGTCTGTCTGTCTGTCTGTCTGTGTGTCTGTGTGTGTGTGTGTGTGTGTCTGTCTGTCTGGCTGTGTGTCTGTGTGTGTGTGTGTCTGTCTGTGTGCGCTGTATCTCAAAAACTAATAGAGCAATTGATGTGAAACTTTGAACATACGTCTTATTTAATAATCCGAAGAACTGAAAAGCTTTTGGTAAAATTTCGTACACCGGAAGTGGGTGTTTACCTTAACTGTTTTTTGTTTTTTGCCAATATTTTCTTAAATATGAAATATATCACAAAAATATTTAAACAAACATTGAAGAAAATAAAGAAATAAACATTTTTCATAAAATCATTTTTATTCGAGAAATTTTTTTTTTTTTTTTTTTTATTTTTGGTTTATAATTACAAAACGATAATAGTTACAGCAAATTTATATTCATAATAATTGTAGAGAATGCTAAAATGAACATCTTATAAAGAATAAGTTTTTTTCGAAATCCCTTTAGTTTCTGAGTAAACTGAGTTTTTGAATTTGAAGTATAATTTTTTCATCTTTTAAAATTTTGACGTTTTAAACGTCAGTTTCATCCGAGTTTACCCAACGCTCGATGTACATTTAAAATATGATTTAAATTGAAAATAAACGATGAAAACGTAAATATAAATGATTCCATCAAGTCGGAGAAAGTAACATGATGGCCACATCACCATTTTTACTTTCTCCGTTACGATGTACGAGAAAGTATTATGATCGTGATTTTTTTTTCAAATTTTTTTTTACGGAAATATCCGTTTTGGGGTCCCTGGATGCCATTTCAACAATTTCTGGAAAAAAAAATGTTTGACCAATTGAAATGAAACTTTGAACATAAGTTTTATTTGATATTCCGAAGAACTGAAAAGCTTTTGGTAAAATTTCGTACAGCGGAAGTGGGTGTTTACCTTAACTGTTTTTTGTTTTTTGCCAATATTTTCTTAAATATGAAAAATATCACAAAAACATTTTAACAAATATTGAAGACAATAAAGAAATTCAATTATTTTGTTTAAAAACATTTTTCATAAAATTATTGTTATTGGTATACAATTATGAAACGCTAATAGTTACAGCAAATGTATGTTAATAATAATCGTAGAAAATACCAAAATGAATTTATGAAGAATAAGTTTTTTTCGAAATCTCTTTAGTTTTGGAGTAAACTGAGTTTTTTAATTTGAAGTACATTTTTCCATCTTTCATAATTTTGACGTTTTAAACGTCAGTTTTATCCGAGTCTACGAAACGTTCGATGCATACTTAAAATATGATTTAAATTGAAAATAAACCATGGAAGCGTAAATATAAATGATACCATCAAGTCGGAGAAAGTAACATGATGGCCACATCACCATTTTTTAAATTTATATTCGTTGACAATTAAACAAAGATTCAATATTTTTGTTTTATTTGTAGTGACCAGTAGGTCACCATTGGCAGGTTAAGCATTTTCACGATTTCTTAATTTATTAACACCCTGTACATCTGATCTCCAATTTTTTTCGTTATATCTTAGCATATATTTTTATAAAGAATGACTTTTTGTCGTAAAATAAATAATATTTTATAATAAAAACAATTTTAATTTGTTGGTATAACACAAATTTTTACTGTCGACCAACAAAGTAAAAATGTTTTAATTATATAGAATAAAACCCTTTTTTACTTATATAACACTTTTGTGTTAAAAAATAAAAAAAAGTATTTTATTCTCTTTGAAAAGCATGTATAACAAAGTAGAAGCTTCCTACAAAACATAAAAAAAAAATTATATTTACAACATGTATAACGAAGTAGAAGCTTCCACCATAAACAAAATAATATTTAAACAAATTAGAAACAACTTTATTGTATTTAAAATAATATTTTCCTTTTCCTTCAAGTACACCCCTTGAAACACTGTATATATTTATTTATACCTAACAAATTCCGCCATAGTAGTGACAAAATAATACATTTTAATAAGATCGAATACGCTGAGCACACGAAGTAAATTTTAAGTTCCTGGCGCCTCCACCATAAGCACGCTGTCGTAAATTTACTCATTTTAGTAGTTTGCAAAATCGATAGTTGCGACTGTTATAAACTAGTTCATTAGATAAAGGTTAATACTTTAGTTTAATACAGTAGTTGGCTACGCTATACTCTAAGGGACTCGAATATAAGGAGTTAAAGACCTAAATATATTACCGACGAAAAAATGTCTTTATTACAATTTTAATTGTCATAATTAGTCATAAAAAGATGATGTTAAAACTCGTTAAAAAGAAATTATCGTTGTATTGGTTTCTTGTGGAACAAAAATGTACGCGTGTTTTTTTTTTTTTGTTTTTGATTAAATTTCATTTTTAAATGTATTCTGTCAGAACACGGTTTTTTTTTTCGTGCGTGCCACAAGACCGGCAAGCCAATACTAATCTGCAAGAGACGTGACAGTCACGCAATTACGCGTTTGTCAGTGTGTTGCGTTCTGTTCTTTCTGTCCTCGTCCCCTACCCGAGTCCCAAAACGAACACGTGTGACAGGGCGGAATTTGCAATAAGCAGGATCCACAAAGTGTGCTCGCGACGCCACTGGATTTTTGTCTTGCTGCCCCATATGAATATATAAAAAGAAAAATACGGAAATTTGTTTGCGAGGGGATATTTGGGAATTATATATCGAATGTGGGAAAACATTATTTATTTATTAAAAGGCCAATATTTTAGTTTTTTATACAAAATTTTATATATTTTTAGACTTATATTATTGGACGTCTCACATCCGCTTGAATATTTCCTTATGTGTAAATATATCTGTATGTAGTGGCTAATGTAAATAAAGTTTTATCTTATCTTATCTTAATCCAAAACAAATCAACTAAATTGGTTTCATTGATTTCAAGAGGCCGCTGACAAAATGTATTATTTCTTTTATTTTTTTACCTATGTTTGTACTATATTCAGAAAGTTGAAAACAGCTATTCATTAATTTTTTAGATGTTCTGTTTTTTCTTGAGCGTCCATTTTGTATTAGTGCATCAACCTATTTTGCATTTTACAGAGGTTTCCGGTAAACTCTGTAGCATCTTTGTTTTTAAAGATATTTAGTTTAAGCAACCATGTTAAAGAGCAATATTTTCTGTCCAGTACTAATTTTATATAATCAAAAATATAGGTAAATATTAGCGTTTTCAAAATAAAAACCTTTTTTTATTCAAATATACCATTTACCTTTCGGTGTCGGCTAAATGTTAGCGTTTTCAAAATAGAAACCTTGTCAACATTAAATATTGTTTCCCTAGCAGAACACCTATAGACCGGTTTTGACCTATTAGGTCTCATCAGTGTAGTTAATTGTCGATGGGGAAACGGAGATTACTATTGGAATACAAGTATTCCAAACACCGTTAAAGGTATAAACGCCAAAGTAGCGGAATCTATTGCCTGAATGCTGTACTTAACCAAATCCGAGTGGCTTAACCACCGACAAAATATAGAAATTCCAGCGGCGGAAAATATAACAATAATAATGTAAACATTAAATATTGTTTCCCTTGTCCTTTAAAATTGAAATTGTTAAAGATAAAACTAAGACTCAGCTTCATTTTTTTCTGGACATAGTGTTTATACTTCCCTAGAAAGTTTCAGGCCTAACAATTTCATTCTCATTTTTTAATGAGCCTTCAAAATTTGCGATTTTTCTGAAATCCGGTATTTTTAATCTCAGAAGGGACACACTTTAAAAACAGCTTTATTATCAAATATAAAATATATTTGTGAAGTACAGTAGTTGAAAAAAAAGTCGATAATTTTTATAAATGTTTAAAGGTGCATTTTTTTATAATTCATTAAAATCGAGAGTAATTTTATGTAAATTTCTCCTAGCCTACTTTCCGCTGACAATTAATAATGCCTGCTTAAGGAAATTTAAGACAAGAGGACTTTTATAACACCGATTTTTGAATCAGGACGGAGAGATGCCACTGATCATTATAGAGGCGTATGTATACAGTCGGCGATACCCAAACTTTTGGATAAGATTATTTCTAAATCTATAATGCAAGAGGCCAAACATATTTTAATTGATGAGCAGCACGGTTTTGTAGAGGATAGGTCTACGATAACCAATCTTGCCATTTACACGGCCTACCTGTTGAATGCTTTCGAAAAAGGTTATCAAGGTGATTGCATTTACACTGACTTTTCGAAAGCATTCGATAGGGTTAATCATTCAATTTAAATTAAAAAACTATATGCACTGGGATTTAATGACTTGACTGTTAGCTGGTTTGAATCATTTCTCACAAATGGAGTACAACAAGTTCGAATAAAAAACTTCATTTCCTCAGAATCAGCTGTCCATTCCGGTGTGCCGCAAGGTACATACTGTGGACCTATTTTGTTTCTATTATTTGTAAATGACATCCAACTTGTAATAAAATCTTGTGCGTTTTTGTTATTTACGGATGACCTAAAACTTTACAAAGCTGTGTTGCATCCATTGGACCGGAGAGATGGTCAAACTGATTTAGACAATTTAAACCAATGGTGTCTTGTTAATAAATTGCCACTAAATTTCACCAAACGCAATGTTATATCTTTTTATAAACAACGTGTAATGAAAGAATATCCATATTCAATAAACAACAATAATTTGACAAGAGTAATGGAAATTAAAGATTTGGGAGTAATTTTAGATTATAAATTAAATTTTGCATCTCATATTTATTACATAAAAAAGAAAGCCTTAAGGATTTTGGGTTTCGTTACTAGATTTTCCAAAGATTTTTCTGTTAATACTTTAAAGATATTGTATTGCTCATTGGTGAGGTCAGTACTGGAATATGGATCAATCATATGGTTTCCACAATATCAAATATATGTAGACAGTATTGAAAAAATTTAACGTAAATTTATAAGACTTTGTGCCTTTAAAATGGGCATTAGAAGACAGAAGGTTCATATAGCGTTAATTTCTAGTTCTTTAAATTTAAATACATTATTGAATAGAAGGATAATGTTTGATTTGTGTTTTCTAAATAAACTAGTTTCAGGATTGATTGATTGTGTGGAATTAGTTGCATCAATTAAACTAGTAGTTCCGGTATCGGATATGCGTACTAGAAACCATGTGACATTTACGAAATCTTACCATTCCACTAACTATGGTGCTAATTCTGTTATATCACGCATATCTAGATTTGGAAATATTTTGTTAAATAATTATCCTTCTTTTCTGTTCACTATGTCCATCACTTCATTTAAAAGTAAAGTGTTACGGTTAAATTACAGTTTATTTCACTGAAAATATTTTATATTATATTATATAATACTTACGTTTATTTTGTTATAGCGAAATTTTAGTTGTATTTTAGTATATTTAAATTCACATTTAGTTTAATTTCAAGAGTATGTAGTATGTAGAATTACACAAAACAAATGATGACATTCGTTAAATAAATAAATAAATAAATTTAATTACGGATTAAAAAATATTTTCCGAATTGGAATATTCAGTGCCGTTTAATAATAACAAAAACGTTACAATCACAAAAAAAAATAATGACAGAACAAACAATTTTTTTTTATGAGAGTATTAGTCGAAAAATTATTTCCAATATTTCCAATTTTGATGACTGCGTTTATTATATCTATAGGGTGTTTCAGACAACCCGTACACTCAAAATATCTCGTAAAATACAAATCGGATTGAGATTAAAAAAATACGTCCAAATTTTTCTTTTGAGATCTATCATGTGGTGTGAAATGTGCACCCCTTACCCCTGGCGCTGGGAGGGGGTTATCTTTGAAATCTTAAATGGGAATCCCAATTTTTTATTGCAGATATAAAAAATATTAGAATTTTATCCGATTTTTTTTTATTGAATTAAGTTTTTTTCTCGCATTAAATGACAGATTATGACATTGTTTCGTAACCATCTTTTAAATAAGGCGTTGATTAAAGTCATTCGTAATTTTATGTTATCAATAAGTTTTTGTGTGCGATATTTGGGATAAAGGTTTGTAAAAAAAATTGTAGAAATGATTTAAAAAAATAATTTAAATAATCAAATTCCATTCCGTTCCTGTCTATTGCGGTAATGTATTATTGTTTGTAACAACAAACTGGTTTTTGTTTAATTAAAAAAAAACAATATTTTTTTAATTTTTTTTTTGCTAATCGAAAAATTTTTTTTCGGGTAAAAACCTAATATATTTTAGCATAGAATCCAAATCTGCAATAAAAAAACGGGGTTCCTATTTAAAATTTCAAAGCTTCCCCCACCCCGCCCTATGGGAAGGGAGGGGGGCAGTTCACATTTTATACCACAAGATAGAGCTCAAAAAAAATTAGACCTATTTTTTTGTGTGTCAATCCGATTTGTATTTCTCGAGATATTTGGGTTGTGCGGGTGTTCTGAAACACCCGGTATATAAGAAATCTTTATTATAAGTAATTCCATACACTGTGTACATAAAGTAAGGAATAAATTCGATTTAAATTCAGGGCATTTTCTTTCAGAAAAATACTCAGACACATGTATTATTATTTTTTAACGCGCATTATTTGAGATAAAATTCAAATATACCGGGTGTCCCAAAATCGATATACGACACCTAAGTTAAAATTTTCAAGTGTGAACCCCCATTTTTTGTTACATTTATGGATTCTACGTAAAATTCTGAGTATTTTTCATGTAGCGTACCTCATGTCGATATTCATTTGTTTTCGAAAAAATGGCGTTTAGAAAAGTACAACTTCTATTTTATTTCTGGTAAAAGATAACATGGTTTCATCGAAACATTGGAATTAATAAGGAAAAATAATTTCATTAAGTAAATAATGATTTTTATGAAGAAACCATGTTCCACCCGCGTTTATATGTTATTTTGTTTTTGGAAAATGTAGACGTGATTTTCAGTTAATATTTCGGGTAGCTCATTTCCAATATTTATAATTTTAATAAACGTGCGTTTAGTATTTTCTTTTGTTTTTATAAAATTTAGAGCTGATTTTCAGTTAATATTTCTCGTGGCACATTTACCCCAGAAGATATATCATAGGTTTTTTGGCGAAATTTAAGTGGAATTTAATTGTTAATCAAACTCAATTTGCAAAATTATAATACAACTTACGATTTTTGAATTATAAAAAAAATAAAATGAAAGCGCGCTTTGAACGTTACAATTTTAAAAATATTCAAAACTACCTAAAGAGGTGACTTAGAATTAAAAACGAAATATTTTTAATGAGAGTATAAGTCGAAGAATTGGGTCCAATATTTATAATTTTAATAAACGTGCCTTCAGTATTTTTTTTGTTTTTATAAAATTTAGAGCTGATTTCCAGTTAATATTTCTCGTAGCTTATTTGCCCCAGAAGATATATCATGGGTTTGTTGCCAAAATTTAAGTGGAATTTAATTGTTAATCAGACTCTGTTTACAAAATTAAAATATAACTTAAGATTTTTCAATTATAAAAATTTAAACTTGAAACCACGCTTTGAACGTTACAATTTTTAAAAAATTCAGAACTAATTAAAGAAGTGACTTAAAAGCAAAAACAAAATTATTTTTATGAGAGTATTAGACGAAAAATTGTCAATTTTGATAAACGTGCGTTTATTTATTTTTTTTATAAAGGGGGTAGTGGGATAAGATAGGCGTGGCGGCCCTGGCGCGATTTGAGTTTGAAAAAATAAGATTTGCATGCTCATTAACTGTCATTTTTGACTTCTACCAAATTTTACAGTGAAATGATTTAAGAAAAACGCATTTTTTTACCACATTTTTGGTAGAAGTCGAAAATGACAGTTAATGAGCATGCAAATCTCATTTTTTTATATTCAAAACAAGGTATCTACACTTGCAACTTAAATCGCGCGAGAGCCGCCACACCCATCTTATCCCGCTACCCCCTTTAATAAAATGCATTACTTGCAACGAAAATAAAAGAATATGAATGTTGCCCAAACTATGACAAGTACAGACTAGCTTTTTCAAAAAGGATTGTTTTTTGATGTTCTAGGAAAAAACAGAAACATCAATTAATCAATTTTTGAGAAATTTGAGCTCTAAGATGCGAAATACTAATTTTTGCAGCGAGAACAAAAGCTTATGACAAAAATTATTTAAAATGTATTGTATTTTGATGTTCTATAAAAAAAAAATGGAAAAGTAGGTTGATCAATTTTTGAGATATTAGGTAAATTAAAACACTTGTTTTATAGTCATATATTCAGTTTCCTGGCACGTGTTGAAACTGAATATGAAACCAAACAAGTGTTTTAATTTACCTAATATTACAATTTTGTTTCGTCAAGAGTGCAGTGAACAAGGTATTTACCGAAGTTTTGAGATATTTGCGCGCTAAGATGAGAATTTGATGATTTTTTTACGACGATACACATACATTAAACATGAATAAAGTTCCTGTTCTCCCTTTGAGGAATTCTTCTGATAAGAGTTGAGTTTTTTTTAAATTTATTTAACACCCAGACTTTAAAATATCATCAAATCGGAGAAAGTTACATGCCTTTGTCACTACTTACAAATTCAGTACGTATTTCAATGTTAGCAAAACCAATGGTTTCTTAAATACATTCAAAATATTTTCAGCATCAGTCTCCATCTATTCGATTTGTGAATCGTGAATAATAACTGAATTGTTTACTTTGAACGTCGTGGGTCGGGGCTGAGATCTCGACACGTGCAGCGTGCAACTAGTTTTACAAAACAACAAAATAGCAGCTCTCGATTTTGACACCTTTCTAAAACAACAGCCAAGAGGAGACTCCCAAATCTACTACATCGGCTAGATGTAAGGCAATGCACCCCATGGCGGACAAACCACAACAGCCCATTGTCAATATTAGGGTCGGTACTTCAGATAATTTATGGGGGAAATCTTTCTTAAAATGGGTATCACGTGGCACGTGCTCAACCGACTTGTCGGGATCAGGTACTCGGTCGCCCTTTTTTGAGGGATCTTAAGAAGCCAGACTTTTATGTGACGAATTAAAATCCAACGCCGAAAGTAAATCTGAACATTTAATTGTCTCAAAATAGTAACGTTATGAAGCTTTTTACATCACGAGAGAAAAGTTTGGAAGCACGAGCGACGCAAGAGTGAGTGCTTTTAAATTCTCGAGTAATGTAAAAACAAATAACGTTACGTGTGTCGAAACACGGTTTATTTTATCCTATTTCATTTTTTTTCTAATTTGAAAAATGTTTAATAAAAACGGTCAAAAAGCGAAATCATGTTTGTTTGCCAATATCTTCATAGCAACGAGTTACGTTAAGATACATGTAACAGAACTAGTGTTGTTAAGAATTTAAATTTTAAATTTTCTTAGTGTTGTTAAAGGTACCTTAATGTAATTCGTTACTAAGGAGTTATTGGCATGTTAACATTACAGGATAAAATAATAGTAATTTACGTAACAAGTTCCGACAGTGATATTTTACGGGATGAGAAGGAATCCTGCGAGTCCCGTAAAATCACTTTTGGAACGAGTTACGTACAATATTTTTTCTGCCGCCGTTTTTTATGTTAAAAAAGCAAAAACACACACGAATGTTATATGACAAGCGCTGTCATAATTTAGTATATTACGACACAAGTTAACGAACCGAGTATTGTTTGCGCTACCGATTTAAATAGTTATAAAAAAAGTAAAAAAAAATAGTTCAAAACGACTTTTATAATTAAAAATCCCTGCTCTTTTAACTAGCCTATAACGGTACTAGGACTGTTACGATTCAGAACAGGCTTGTTATTTTGAGAGTTTCCTAGCAACCGAAATTAGTCCGGGAAAGCCATTCGAACGTAACTGAATACACACACAGTAAGCATAGCAATCCAGATCGGCAGCGCAAAAAATACGAAGTTGATGTTTTTGTCAAGGCCGCCTACATATATTCGCAAAATCGTCCCGAAGGTAACAAAAAGCGTCCCGAAAGTAAAGAAATCGTTCTGAAAGTGAAACAAAATCGTCCCGAAAATAACTACTTTCGGTACGATTTATGTAAATTAGTACTTTCGATTTAATAAATCATACCGAAAGTTTTATTTTCGGGACGGCTGCAGAAAAATTACTTAAACGCACCGTTCTGTTTTAGAGATTTACAACTTATAGTTAATACAATGTTACCAGGTGAAAAAAATATTCGAAGACAATTTTAAATTGGTGTTGTTTATCAGTAAAGTCCGGATTTATATGTGCTAAACAAAGGCATTATAATTATTTCAAATGTGCTTCAAATTAGCCAATATATGATTCAAATATGGATTTTATATGCGGTTTAATTAAAAATAATGCTGAAAGATTAAAAAATACGAATAGCAATTGATAATTTATTTATTGTAACTACAATGTAAGACCAAAATTTGATTTAGAATTTCAATCGTAAAATTAAATGCGTTCATGGGGTTCATGTTAAAATTTATTAAGTCCTCCTCAGTCTCGTCGTTTAAAATTCCACACATAATTTCCAAATTCTTGATTGCGGTTATTAATTTGCAAAAATGAGCAATAAAAGCCTATTGTTGCGTAATATTTCTACGTGCAACATTTACATTTTTAAGTGCTGCCAATTCTTCATCATTAAAATTAAGAAAAACATTCTTTAATTGAATGCTACTAGTTCATAAACAGTTTCATACATTTTCAGAGAAAATCCACAATTGCTGAAACTATGCATTAGGCAGTCATTCGAAATATTCCTTCTTTTATTTATGCAACAAATTATTTCAAACAAATAGTTGCAAAAAATAGACCTCTTGAAAATCGTTTCTTTCCGCATCAAAATATTAATCACAGAATCCATCGAATTTCTTATAAACATTTTCGATTTGTAATCAAAGGATTAGTTAAAAAATGGTGATGTGGCCATCATGTTACTTTCTCCGACTTATGGTATCATTTATATTTACGCTTTCATGGTTTATTTTCTATTTAAATCATATTTTAAATGTACATCGAGCGTTTTGTAGACTCGCATGAAACTGACGTTTAAAACGTCAAAATTATGAAAGATGGAAAGATTATACTTCAAATTTGAAAACTCAGTTTACTCAAAAACTAAGGAGATTTCGACAAAAATTTATTCTTTATAAGTTGTTCATTTTGGCATTCTCTACAATTATTATTCACATAAATTTGCTGTAACTGTTATCGTTTCATAATTATAAACCAAAAATTAAAAAAATATTGATAGATTATTTTCTCGAATACCAATGGTTTTATGAAAAATATTTTCAAGCAAAAGATGTGCATTTCTTTGTTGTCTTCAATGTTTGTTTAAATATTTTTATGATATTTTTCATATTTAAGAAAATATTGGCAAAAAACAAAAAACAGTTAAGGTAAACACCCACTTCCGGTATACGAAATTTTACCAAAAGCTTTTCAGCTCTTCGTATTATCAGATAAGACGTATGTTCAAAGTTTCATATCAATTGCTCTATTAGTTTTTGAGATACAGCGCACACAGACAGACACACACACACACACACACACAGACAGACACACACACACACACACACACACACACAGACACAAAAAAAAAATTCCAGAAATTGTTGAAATGGCATCTAGGGACCCCAAAACGGATATTTCCGTAAAAAAAATTTTTGAAAAAAAAATCACGATCACAATACTTTCTCGTACTTCGTAACGGAGAAAGTAAAAAGAAATCTCGTCATGTTTTTTTAGTCATGTTTTTTTAGTATACCGTGTGTTCGATAAAAAAACGCCCAACGCCATAACTCTGTTATTTATTGACCGATTTGAATGAACTACAAAAAATGTCAATGGCTGTTTAAATACTATAAAATGACGGTAATTATATATTTTTTTCAAAATCAACTTCATTGCCAAATGATAGTCAACTTTAAATTTTTAAATGGCTGCATATACTTTTCTAATTTTATAATATTAGACATTGTTTTTCTGAATCCAATTACGCCCGTTATGTTGGTTTTAAGTTAATATTTAAGCCAGAAAAAGATAATATTAAATTTTGTTAACATGATTTTTTTGGTAATAAATGTAGTGTGTCTTGAAAAAAATTCAAATCGACAAATGTCATTTATTGTTTAAGTAATGTCAACCATTTGTTATTAGTGTGTTTCAGACATAATCATGAACAATAGCGAATTAACAGACATGTTGCAAATTTATTTTCTTTGAAATAGAAATCGAAGAGCTGCAGCACGGATTTATCATCTACGGTTTCCAGAGCGGCGATTACTAAATTTAGAAGGTTAGAAGGAAATTTAAGACGATATGGAGCCTTTAAAAAGCCGAAGAGAGTAGATCGACAAATTCGTGGACTTAATTTTTGAAAAATATAATTTTAAATTAAAGATTTATTTAAATTTTTTTCGACCAAAATATTAAACGAAAAACATCATATTGGGCATTATTGGATTTAGAAAAATAATGTCTAATGTAATAAAATCAAACCATTATAGGCAGCTATTTAAAAATTTTAAGTTGACTATTGAAAAAAATCAATTTTAATGCCATTTGTTAGTATTTAAACAGCCATTGACTTCGGTTTTTAGTTCATTCATATCGGTCAATAAATAACAAAGTTATGGCGTTGGGCGTTTTTTATCGAACACCCGGTATATGATATGTATTATTTATTTATGCGGCAATCACCATTGTACAATATAAAATAAAGAGTTGCTTTATTATCAAAGAAAAAACCATATGAATTCCCGAAATCCTAGTACATTAATTCTGTTTCTTACCTACGCAAAGTTACCCATCTCGGAAGGGACACCCTCATAAATAAATCAGGGACAACCGTAAAATTTTGAATGAGCTGTTGTGGGTAACACACAGTGGGGTGCAATCTTTATCCGTGCCGAAGTGTAGTAGAGTTGGCATGCTCGCCAGCCAAGTCACATATTCGATCCGATCCTGTAATCAAATCTACCCGACAGAAAAGAATATTTTGTTGATAATTATAAATAATGAACATTTATTGTGTTTTTGTTCGTCGCTGGCGTCGGCGCTCCTAGGCAACTGCCTTATGGATAATCCGGCCCTGGCTCTGGCAAATAAGTGGTAAAAGCAATTGTAGTTTGTCTTTCTTAGTACGTCAGGTAAAAATTGCAATAGGTTTAAACAATTCAACATCAAAATAAAAAAAAATATTTGTGGAAAATTAAACGTATAAATGATAAATAAGTAGAATTTTTTTTTATCAACCAATTTTGAAAAACTTTTTTTTCCTTAATCGAGAGTGTAGCTTGGAGTACATTAATTTAACAATAAATATTTACTAAAATTGAAAACCCTCTCTTGTTGCGCCCACTTGGTCGATATGAAATTCTATAACCTCAGTATCTCTGCTCTTCAAATCTGTAAAATTTTGTTAATTAAAAATAAATAGAAATAATTTTTATTCGGTATTCTTGTCGAGACACCACCTAATTATAATCTAAAGAAAACACTTTAAATAATGAACATAATAAACAATCCTTAAATTTACATAACATTAAAGTAGAATCTTTCCTTAATGGACATTCACTGTCCCCACCGCGCCCTCTGTCAACACTGAGCAATTAGAGGTGTCAATAAAAGGGCCGGGAATAAATAAAATAGGGCCGTCTGTTATCTCCAAAAACCGTCGGGGGGGGGGGGGGGGGGGGGGGCAATTAGCGGGGCAAAAGAGGATTTCAATTTTTAATCGTCATTATTGAAATTGAAGCCGTCGTCCCGCGGCGTGCATTTTAATTTGTTTGATGATTAAAACATTGGCGTGCCGCAACAAAAAAAAAACAATCGGACGTACAATTCCCTAATTGGACGGGATTGATAATTATTGAATTGTTTGGATCGTATAAATATAATACCCGCCAGGCTTATTATTAAAAGTGCAGGAAATTAAATCATTTAATGTCTGCGGTTCCCTAAATATTTTTTTTCTACTTTGGATTGATAATCGACTTATTATTATATCATTTTTTTTATTTTGCTGTTTTTGCCCAGTTTAACTATTTTTGGTGAAATTTTAGTTGTCGCGATTGACAGTACTTAAACCTGACACGTGTCTACATCAGAATGTAAAATTGCTGTTAACTTAAACGTGACAGGTGTTGACATCAGAATGTAAAATTACCGTTAACAATAATTAATAGGATTATTGGAACCCTCCAATGCGTTACATACTGAAAATGTTCGATGGTGCATATTGGGGAGTTCGCCACCAGTACCATTATGGTTAAAAAAACGGGAGCGTAATATTGTTCCATTTTTGCTGACGTGGAAAACGTAGGAACTCGGTGACAATGAAACGGGCGGACGCATGAATTCACCAAGCGCTCGGCGGTGACGTATCACGGCAACAGAACATACATTGGAAAAAAGTTTGTAATTTATTATATTATCACTTTGTTTGCAAAATAAATAGGACGGAAGGAACAGCAAGAGTACAATTTATGTTTTATTCGCGGCTAAGAAGAACCGCTTCTGTCGGTGATTTTATTCGGTGTGGATTTTGAATTGGCGTCGACCAATGCCTTACACGAGAAACTAGAAACAAATGTAAACATAACCTGAAGTTTCTATAAACATTTAACCAAATACGTAGGATACTATAAGCTTAAATTGGTTTCAACTTACTTGGAAATAGTTTTTGATCTCGCCATTATTTCTGGAAGTGTGCAAGTAATATTTAAGATTTATTATGTTTTAAAATAAACTGTTAAAATCGCCGAAGAAATACTTATGTCAAATATTAAATTCGTTCGAAACAAAAAGTTGTTTTTTCAGTGCTGCCACCTATTGCAGATAAAAGTCACTACGTTTAACTACGTTTAAGTTATATTTAAATTCACTTCGTTTTCGATAAAAATTTAAACATGAAAAATATTTTTTTTTAAGTTTAACTTTCAAATAATAACCACATTTTTATAACTGCCAACTATTTGTGTAGTAAATATAAAAGTTCAAAATATTTTTGGCACTTAACGTCAAAAATATTGACCATTGTGTAATAATGCGTTAATCGGAGGCATGCGCATTTCAATTCATAGGCCATTACTTTCGTAAAAATTTTAGTACCTCTTCTAAATTTTAACAGAAATATCCATTTAGAGTTCCTCCGCAACAATTTCGCTTATTTTTGAAAGATGTCTATGGACGCTACATCTCTGAAATTATCCGTTTTGGGGTTCCTACAAGCCATTCCAATAATTTCTGGAAAAAAAAAGTTTGTGTCTGTATGTATGTGTGTGTGACTATGTCTATGTGTGTCTGACTGTGCGCGGTGTATAAAAACTAATAGAGCAATTGATATGAAACTTTGAACATGTCTTATTTGATAAGAACTGAAAAGCTTTTGGTAAAATTTCGTACACCAGAAGTAGGTGTTAATTGTTTTTTTGTTTTTTTTCAATATTTTCTTAAATATGAAAAATATCACAAAAATATTTAAGCAAATATTGAAGACAACAAAGAAATGAACATGTTTGGTTTGAAAATATTTATTAGTTTTTTTTTTCATTTTTGGTATATAATTATGAAACACTAATAGTTACAGCAAATTTATATTAATAATTGTAGAGAATGTCAAACTGAACAATTTATGAAGAATAAGTTTTTTTCTAAATCTCTTTAGTTTTTAGGTAAATTGAGTTTTTGAATTGGTCTACGAAACGTTCGATGCACATTTAAAATATCATTTAAATTGAAAATAAACCATGAAAGCGTAAATATCAATGATACCATCAAGTCGGAGAAAGTAACATGATGGCCACATCACCATTTTTTCTCTACATAACAGTCTGTATGTGCGCGCTGTATCTCAAAAACTAATACAGAAATGACCATGAAACTTGTACATACGTGTTATTTGAGAATCCGAAAAATTGAAAAACTTTTGGTAAAATTTCGTATTTCCGAATATTTACCTTAATAGTTTTTTGTTCTTTTAGACTTTTTGGGACGTCAGGACAATAACTTTTTTAAGGACATTTTTAAAAGACCCTTCTTCGAGGATTCTTTTTCAGAACATTTTAAGAAATTTTTTTCAAGACTTATTTTTTAGGATTTCTTTTCAAAATTTTATAAACAGGATTTTTTTTTAGGACGTTTTTGGGACTTTCTTAAGAACTCTTTATTTTCGGGATTTTTTTTCAGAAAAAAAAATTTAGTATTATCTTCATAATATTTTTAGAATTTTTCTTTTCATAAGCATTTTTGGACCTTTTTAAGGACTTTTTCCGATATTTTTAGTATTATTTTAAGATTTATTTATTATTTTTATTTCAGGAATTTTTTTAAGGACATATTTTAGGCCTTTTTGCAGGACTCTGGGATTTCTTCTTCAGGACAAGTTCTTCAGATCAGTTTAAGGACTTTTTACAGTGCTTTTTTCAGATTTTTTTTTGTTTATTTTTTAAAGATGTTAGTTTCAGGGCAATTTTTGAGAGACTGTTTTTACAGGGCATTTTTTTATGATATTTCATCAGGGCTCTTTTTCTGAACCTCCTTCAGGATTTATTTAAGGACTTTTTGTAACTCTTTTTCTTGACATTTATTTCTGGTATTTTGTATGAAGACTATTTTTCAGTAGTTCTTTTCACGGCTTTTATCAGGACACAAAACTTTATTTCCAGGACTGTTCCTCGAAGACTTTTTTTCGGGACTTTTTCGAGTCTTTCTCTTAAGAAAGACTCGAAAAAGTCCCGAAAAAAACCTCTGGTTCGGGACTTATTTTTGGGATACTTTTCAGAATTTTCTTCATTACATTTTTCAGTATTAATTTTTCGGGAATTTTTTTTCAAACCTTCTTTACCGGACTTTTTTCAGTACTATAATTCAGGACATTTTTTATGGGATTATTTTCAGGACTTCTTCTTCCCGATTTTGTTTCAAGACTCTTTTTGGGATTTCTTCAGAACTTTTTCAGGTCTTTTTTAATGATCCTTTTTACAGGGTTTTTTTCAGAAATGTCTTTCTAGGATTCTTTTACGATTTTATCTCCTCCATAACTCTTTTTCAAAACTTTTATTATAGGACATTTTTTCTGGATCAGGACTCATTTTTGGAACTTTTTCAAGACATTCCTCAGGACTTTGGCATGCCTTATTTTAGGATTATCCTTCGGGACTTTTTTAGGACTCTTTTTCGGACGTCTTTCAGGAGTTTTTAAACGACATTTATTTCTAGTGTTTTATACGAAGACTGCATTTTTAAGGATTTTTTTTGCATTACTTTTTTCAGGACTTTATTCACGACTCTTTTTCACAACTTTTTAACAGGAACCTTTTTTCAAGACTTTATTTCCAAAACTGTTTTTCCAGGACTTTTTTTCAGGACATTTTTTTTGTAAGAACTCTTTTTTAGGACATTCTTTCAGGACTTTATTTTTGGGCTTTTTGAAGGAACTGTTTTTCAAGACTTTTTTTGGCAGGACACTTTTTTCAGGACTTTCTTGTTCAGGACTTTTAATGGTTTTTTTTAGGACTTTTTAATTAGATCTATTGTTAGAAATATTTTACAGGACTTTCTTGTTCAGGGCTTTTATTCGGTTTTTTAAGGACTTTTTAATCAGAACTATTTAAAAAAATCTTTTTCAGGATTTTCTTGTTCTGGGCTTTTATTAGGTTTTTTAGGACTTTTAAATCAGGACTATTTTTAGAAATCCTTTTCGAGACTTTCTTGTTCAGGACTTTTATGATATTATTTTTAGGACTTTTTAATTGGGACCATTTTTAACAATTTTTTTTAGTTTTTCAGTAAACGGTAAAAATTATTGGAATTTGTAACATAATTTGTCATTTTTACCTTTCATAATTTTGACGTTTCAAAAGTCATCACCATTCGATCATGTGAAACGCTCGATTTAAAATATAATTTAACTTGAAAATAATGAATGAATCTATAAATATAAATAACTATTAAACCATCAAATCGGAGAAAGTAACATGATGGCCATATCACCATTTTTTTTGTATTTACTGATACGTTTTTAACCCTAACAGCCAATGGAGGTGACGAGCTACCCCAGGCTAAAAAACCGTAGTTTTCGGGTTACAAAAAACACATGTGGCTTTTTGTTCATTGTTTGCTTTGAGTAATTTTATTTTTCGATGTCACGCCAATTTTGTGTCGAAAGTCTGGTTGATATCATTAATACATCATTGGAGACCGGCTGCTTCCCGGACTTTAAAAATGGTGATCCTGGGAATATAGAGCCTCCTAACAATATTTTGAAAACATTTTTCATGCTTTGAGATCCATAACATGATTCATAAAAATTAACATGGCTTTATAAAGGGAAAAGGCATTGATACGGCCTTATTCGAATACGTTTTTAGCATAACCAAAGCACTGGAAAGTAGGGGCATGGCTTGTGGTATATTTATGGACTTGACTAAGGCCTTTGATTGCATTGAGCATCAACTTCTTCTGAAAAGGTTAGTAAATGATGGTATAAGGGGTGTTGCTCTAAATTGGTTGGCATCATATTTTTGTAATATAAAACAGCTAGTGGTGCTTCGGCGATCGGGCTTCCTAGATTTGTCCATGAGTGTACCACAGGGCAGCATACTGGGACCGTTCCTATTCTTAGCGTACATCAATGATTTTCGTGATTTTGTTAGTACGATGAGCATAGTGGTCATAAATTATGCTGATGACACGAACCTATTGGTTTTAGTAAAAAATTATCATTAGTCTTGTTCTTAGAGAAAATATTGTTTTAAATAATGCCACGTCATGGTTTCAGGAAAACCAATTAGTTCTAAACGCGGTGAAAACAAAATGAATAATGTTTAAATCAAATCAGGCGCTATCAACACCTAAAAATATACCATTTATCAATTGCAACGCTGATACTAAGTTTCTTGGTATCTCCGTAGACGAGTGCCTACAGTGGAATTATCAAATTGATGATTTGTGCACAAAACTGAATAAAGTGTGCTACTGTATACGCGTCTTGTGTGAAGTTATGGATTTTAAGGTTAGCACGGTTATATACTTATCCAATTTCTGTTCTCTGCTAAGACAAGGCTTAATTCTTTGGGGTAGTTGTGCGACAGCGGACGGGTTTTTCTTTAGCAAAGAAGAATAATTAGAATAATATTGGAATACATTTTAATGAGTCCTGTCGTGGTATATTTTCAAATAACAAGTTGCTAACATTAACAGGTCTATTTATATTAGAGAGTTTAAAATTCCTATGAAAATTTCCAAAATAATCCTAGACGTGGATACAGCACTAGACACATTATTTATACCCTATTCATCGTCTACTGAAAGACTTCCTTATTACATGTGTTCAAAATTATACAATACTCTTCCTTCTCATTTTAAATTTATACCGGAGTAACATTTGTTTAAAAATAAAATTTATGATTTTTTATGTGAAATGGAACCATTTACTCTTAAAGAATACTTTGATAAATTAAAAAATGGTGATGTGGCCATCATGTTACTTTCTCCGATTTGACGATTAGACCAAAACCTTGAAAATACTGGCAAAACATTAAAAAATCGCTGCTTTAGGTTAAAAATCTAAAATATTCGCCAATCAAAAATTCGCTAATAGAAATCAATAATTAAACAATAAAACTAAAACATAGGCCCAAAAAAATCCAAATATCGAAAACTATGGCCTAAATATAAAAAAACGCAAACTAAAACATCGAAAATTTCAACAAACACATCGAAAATGTTGTCCAAAATAAAGATTATTTAGGCAAAAAAATTAAAAATTTGGAATAAATTGAGGCGAAAACAGGTAAAGGTAAAGATCTAAAATATAGACCAAAAAATGCAGACCAAAATATTTTAAATTCAAGTAAAAGAAAAAATATTTAGCAAGCCCCTAAAATAATTCTTTGGCTCAAAATAAGTTTCCGACCAGAAACTCGAAAATAATGCAAAAAAAATAAAATTAAAAAAAATAATTCAGGTTAAAAAGTAAAGGACAAAAAATCAAAAACCGACCAAAGAACTCTAAAATATCGGCAAAAAAAATCGCGCATAAAAATCAATAATTCAGATTAGAAAATTTAAAATATAATACAAAAAAGCTAAAACTTAAACCAACAATTAGGACCTAAATATCAAAAATACGGACCAAAAAATCGAAACTCTTAACACGCAACCTAAATTTTCACACCAAAATAAAGAATATTTAGGCCAAAATAAAGAATATTTAGGCCAAAATAAAGAATATATATAAATCATCTTTATTAAGGAATTCATACATTTAGTATATGATATAAACAAATCTTGCTTAACTATAATAATTAAATGTGTAAAGATTCTTTATTGGCTATCGACCCGGGGTCTTTCAGCCTAAATAAAGAATATTTACGTCAAAAATCAAAAATTTGGAATAGAAAACGAAGTTACAGGCCAGAGATCCAAAAATGCAGATAAAAAATTTAAGTAAACGAAAAACAGTTTGCCGTTTTCACCTTAAAAATAACCCTATAGCTCAGAGTAAGTTTCTGAACAGAAACTCAAATTGAAAATAAAAAAATCTAAAATAAGGGCCAAGAAAACAAAAAATTAGACCAAATACTGAAAATTTGGGACAAAAAAAATTTAAAAAATCAAAACTTAAAAAAAAAGAAATTACAGGCCAAAGATCTAAAAATGCAGATAAAAAAATTCAAGCAAAGAAAACATTGTTTGGCATTTTCACCCTCAAAATAACCCTGTAGCTCAAAGTAAGTTTCCGAACAGAAACTAAAATTGAAAATTGAAAAATTTAAAATATAGGACGAAAAAAAAAAAAAATTTGGACCAAATACCAAAAATTTGGGGCTAAAAATAAAAAATACAGATTAAAAAATTGAAAATCTTAATAAACAAATGGAAAATTTCAGCCAAATTAAGAAACAGAAAATCAAAAATTTGGACCAAAAAATCGAAAATACAGGTTAAAATTTAACAATTGTGGCCAAAAGATTGAAAACATGGGCCTAAAAATAAAAAAATGAGGACCAAAAAGTTAAAAAATCGAAAATCTTAATAAACAAATCGAAAATTTTGGCCAAATAAAGAAATCTTAGGACATAAAATCAAAAATTTAGACCAACAAAATACAAAATACATAAAAAATAAATAAAATAAAAAAATAAAATAAAAATAAAAATTCAACAATTGTGGCAAAAAATCGAAAGTTTAGACCAAAAATCGAAAGCACGAGCTTAAAAATCAAAATACTGACCAAAAAAGTCGAAAATTTCAACAGACCATTTTAAAATTGGGACCAACATAAAGAATCTTTATGAAAAAAAATCAAGAATTTAAAGGAAAAAAATGGTGATGTGGCCATCATGTTACTTTCTCCGACTTGATGGTATCATAGCCATTTATATTTACGTTTTCATGGTTTATTTTCAATTGAGATCATATTTTAAATGTACATCGAGCGTTGCGCAAACTCGGATAAAACTGACGTTTAAAACGTCAAAATTATGAAAGATGGAAAAATTATACTTCAAATTCAAAAACTCGGTTTACTCAAAAACTAACCAGATTTAGAAAAAAACTTATTCTTTAGAAGTTGTTCATTTTGGTATTCTCCACAATTATTATTCACATAAATTTGCTGTAACTATTATTGTTTCATAAATATAAACCAAAAATTTAAAAAATTATTGATACATTTTTTTCTCGAACAGCAATGATTTTATGAAAAATATTTTCAAGCAAAAGATATGCATTTCTTTGTTGTATTCAATGTTTGTTTTAATATTTTTGTGATATTTTTCATATTTAAGAAAATATTGGCAAAAAACAAAAAACAGTTAAGGTAAACACCCACTTTCGGTGTACGAAATTTTACCAAAAGCTTTTCAGTTCTCTGGATTATCAAATAAGACGTATGTTCAAAGTTTCATATCAATTGCTCTATTAGTTTTTGAGATACAGCGCACACAGACAGACACACACACACAGACACACACTCACACACACACAGACACACACACACACACACACAGACACACGCTCACACACACACACACACAGAGACACACACACACACACACAGACACAAAAATTTTTTTCCAGAAATTGTTGAAATGTCATGTAGGGACCCCAACACGGATCTTTCCGTAAAAAAAAATGTTGAAAATAAAATCACGATCACAATACTTTCTCGTACTTCGTAACGGAGAAAGTAAAAATGGTGATGTGGCCATCATGTTACTTTCTCCGACTTGATGGTATCATTTACATTTACGCTTTCGTGGTTTATTTTCTATTTAAATCATATTTTAAATGTACATCGAGCGGATGAAACTGACGTTTAAAACGTCAAAATTATGAAAGATGGAAAAATTATACTTCAAATTCAAAAACTCGGTTCACTCAAAAACTAACGAGATTTCGAAAAAAACTTATTCTTCATAAGTTGTTTATTTTAGCATTCTCTACAATTACTATTGACACAAATTTGTTGTAACTATTATCGTTTCATTATTATAAACCAAAAATTAAAAAAAAAACTAATTTTTTTTTTTCGAATAGCAATGATTTTATGAAAAATATTTTCAAGCAAAAGATGTTCATTTCTTTGTTGTCTTTAATGTTTGTTTAAATGTTTTTGTGATATTTTTCATATTTAAGAAAATATTGGCAAAAAACAAAAAACAGTTAAGGTAAACACCCACTTCCGGTGTACGAAATTTTACCAAAAGCTTTTCAGTTCTTCAGATTATCAAATAAGACGTATGTTGAAAGTTTCATATCAATTGCTCTATTAGTTTTTGAGATACAGCGCACACAGACAGACACACACACACAGCCAGACACACACACACACACACACACACAGACACAAAAAATTTTTTTCCAGAAATTGTTGAAATGGCATCTAGGGACCCCAAAACGGATATTTCCGTAAAAAAAATTTTTGAAAAAAGAATCACGATCACAATACTTTCTCGTACTTCGTAACGGAGAAAGTAAAAATGGTGATGTGGCCATCATGTTCCTTTCTCCGACTAGATGGTCATTTATATTTACGTTTTCATGGTTTATTTTCAATTTTTTTTTTTTTTTTTTTTTTTTTTTTTTTTTGGCGTCGACTGCGAGGTCATCTGCCACCACCGTTTGTGTTAATATATCATATATCAGAATTATATCAATTGTTATAATTATATTATATTATCTAAATGTTTAATTTGTTCTTTTTTAAAAAGTTTACTATTTCCAGGTTAACTCTTGAATCATTATGAGCCAGCAGATGTGTAATATTTAGTGGCATTTGTATACCAAAATTCTTTAAATTTGCCATAAACAAGTCCCTGTCAATATTAGTTATATCACACTCAATTTTCAATTGAAATCCTATTTTAAAAGTACTTCGAGCGTTGTGTAAACTCGGATGAAACTGACGTTTAAAACGTCAAAATTATGAAAGATGGAATAATTATACTTCAAATTCAAAAACTCAGTTTACTCAAAAACTAAAGGGATTTCGAAAAAAACGTATTCTTTATAAGTTGTTCATTTTGGCACTCTCTGCAATTATTATTAACATAAATTTACTGTAACTATTATCGTTTCAAAATTATAAACCAGAAATGAAAAAATAATTAATAATTTTTTTTCTCGAATAACAATAATTTTATGAAAAATATTTTCAAACAAAAGATGTTCATTTATTTGTTATTTTCAATATTTGTTTAAATGTTTTTGTGATATTTTTCATATTTAAGAAGATATTGGCAAAAAACAAAAAACGGTTAAGGTAAACACCCATTTCCGGTGTACGAAATTTTACCATAAGCTTTTCAGTTCTTCGGATTATCAAATAAGATTGATGTTCAAAGTTTCATATCAATTGCTTTATTAGTTTTTGAGATACAGCGCGCGCGCACACACACACACACACACACACACGCACACACACAGAGACACACACACACACACACACACACACACAGACACACACACATAGACACACACACAATTTTTTTTTTTCCAGTTTCCATAGTTACTATGTAATTATTATACGAGGGTCATTTTTAAAGTAAGAACCGTTTTAGTTTTTTTATTTCTCTAATAATTATCATTTCGCTATTTTGTGACCATTATGTAAACATGACCACTTTTGGACTTTCCCATCATTCATTACATATTACCAATACGCTTCAAAGACTTGGCAATGGATTTTGCCAGGACGATTGTTTTTTGCATTTAAAATCACTCACAGCACGTACTTTGCAACCGGCGGGATTAGTAATGGACATAACTAATCTTAAATTGTCATAAAATACCCCATTTAAAGACTTGAGACTGACCGACAACATAGTCAAATATTTAGAGAAGCCATTTGTCAGTAAAAAAACTTCGGGGAAGGCTATGCGCGGATAGGATCCACAAACGGTTCTTACTTTAAAAATGACCCTCGTATATTTCTTTTCTGTTTTCGCTGACCTTTTTCAATTGTTTGATATATTGTATTTGTCATTTAATAAAACACTAACACAGTGTATGGTTTCAAATTAATTTTATTCTTCTACAACAATTGTTTCACCACACAGTGGCTTCATCAGGTGTGGTGAAACAATTGTTGTAGAACAATAACATTAATTTGAAACCATACACTGTCTTAGTGTTTTACTAAATGATACCATGGACTTTCAACAAGTAAACGCCTCATCGATCCAATATTGTATTTGTATGTATTGCTTTTTATAGACATTTAGATGTATACTCTTACATCTTTTGAAATAAACTTATTATTACTATTATTGATCTCTTGACTTTTTTGTTGGGCACTCCCAGTGCTTTTTTTATTCTTTTGTGTAAGTCTTCGCCACTCCCATCGTTTCCACTTATCTCGCTTCCTAGGTCGCAGATTTCTTTTACCTTCTCTATTTTCTCTCCTTCAAATTTGATTTGTATATTGCGTAATTCATTTATCGAAATGATGTTACATTTTTTTATTGATTTTTGGCCCAACTGTTCGTTCACTTTGAATTTGTATTTTTCCACCGTTTACTTCCATCATTGCACAGTAACTTTCATACAATGCTTTGATCATTTTGATGAATTCTACCTTCATTCCTTATCTCTTTAATGTCTTCCACATATTTTTACTTTCTCCGAGTACGAAAAAGTATTGTGATCGCGATTGAAGTTGAGTTGAAGTTGCTTATTGGGTAAAAGCAAACACCACTGCTATTTTTTTAAGATATCCTTGTCACACACAATTACAGTAACGTTGTGTAAAACCGATAACAGAGGCTAACATGTCTGACTCTAGAGATGGCTTTATCCGAGCTAGAATCAAGTTACGCCAGGATCTACCAAGTTTTGAGACCAAAACACACTTTCAAGTAGTTTAAAAACCAATTTACACTACGCAATTGATTTACCAAAAAATAAGTTAATTTCTTGTGCAATTTAAAGTTTCGTGCAGTAAATTCTCTCAATAATTGAGCCAAACTGTCAAATTGACTCAATTTTTGGGAAAATTTGCTGTATGAAACTAAACAATTTATATTGCACAAGAAATGAACTAATTTCTATTTCTAATATACTCATTTATTGTTCAATAAATTGTGTAGTGTAAAACGGCTGTAAGAGTTCTGTCAACTGCAGGTCTTTCTGATATTATTTTATATCTCGTTTAAAAATCATAAAATCTACTAAAAAACTCCCCATCTGTGTTCAATTAAATAATTTAAAATTTGCTGGCATGTAACATTAGTATCTTTTGTGGAATTTAAATAAATTTTGGAGAAATTATTTTGAAACGAAAAAAAAATGTATATGTGTGTCTGCATGCGCTGTATCCTAAAAAACTAATATACTGGTGGAAAAAGTTAAAAATAGAAATTCGTGAAATTTCGACCATTTTCAAACCGCCATAACTCGGCGCATTTTCAATCGATTTTGATGAATCTTTGAGGGCCAAAAACTTTGAAGTGTCTTCTTCACAGTCATGCATGCGAACTTAAGCATAACCTCTTCCGCCCCCTCTATCCCCCCAGTGAATCTTTTTTTTCAGGAAACCATGTGCAATTTTAACGATGTGTATGGAGTTGGAAAAAAATTGTCGACTGGATGCACCATAAAGGCATTAAAATTTCATCAATTTTCCTATGCAGGACTGAAAGAACGAAGTTCCTACGACGATTTGGCACCAAGTTACGGGTGTTTAAAAAAAATGCATTTTGAGGTTTTTGGCGCATAACTCGGCGACTTTTCAACCAAATTGGACTATTCTTTCGGGATGCTCCCCTTTCGTGCCCTTCAACTCCCGAACAAAAAACACGTTTTTGGGCAAAGACATGTCCAACTTTGGCAACGTGTACCAAGTTGGAAAAAATGTGTCGACTCGATCCACCAAAAGGCCATTTAAATGTGTTCAATTACCTGTGCAGGACTCAAATAACGAAGTTTCTACGACGATTTGGCACAAAGTTATGGATGTTTATGAAATTTTGTCGACGAAATTGTTTTCGTTTTCAGGAATAAAATTTTCTTGCATGTTCTTTAAGGTATGCACGAAAATTATTAAATTTCCCATTTTGTATCTTAGAACCTTATTAACAAAAAACTTGGTTTAAGGTCAAAAACGGCTCACTTTAATGATCTCTGTAGGGTCGGAAAAATGTGGGCCTAACTAACCACCATTCGTCCTTTTTTCTATTCGTCCAATTAACACTGACCGAGTTATGGCGGTTTGAAAATGTTTTTTTTTTCACCAGTATATATGAATTAACATGAAACTTCAATCATAAGCCTTATTTAACAATCCAAAGAACAGTAAAATTTTGTACACCAGAAGTAGGTGTTTACCTAAAACGTCTATTGTTTCTTTTCATTAATTTTTTAAATATGAAAAATATTACGAAAACATTTAAACAAATATTGAAGATTACTCATAATAATTGACTGTTTTGACGTAGATCTTTAAATTCTTTGACTGGTAAAGGATCAACATGATTCTATGAAGTTAGAACAATTCTTCCCTGAAATTCAAAAACTTTCAGAATGGTGCCAACCATTAAAATTTTACTGATCTGTAGATATTTTAGTGGCGCATTGAAATTTGGCTCTTACCCTCATATACAGAATAAAGTCACACTTGAGTATTTAATATAACAAAAAAAAAAAACATTAACCCAATAGTTGGCGTTATTTGAAACTGGTGTGCAGCTAGGGGGAGAAATATGATGATTAAATTTGTTCGATAAGGCATTTCCGGTGACTACGGCTAAAATATCGCATAATCCTTTTCAGTCTTTATGGTCCTCCATAGGATAATAACATTAGCGTTAACTGTATGGCACATTTCCAATGCTGCATTATGCAATCTGTACATCTTGGCTGAGCATTAAACCGCCCTTACAAATTATACGCATTCAAGCCCAGAGTTTAGGCAATAACAATCGCAATAAATGCGCTTTGCCAGACACTTATGTATTAATCGCATATGTGTATGAATGTACATGTGTTTGTATATAAATACGCGTATGTGCAGTGTTACCCTCAAAATTTCTGTATTTGTATTGGTGCAGTTTTACCTCCCCCAGATTTTAGGGACATGTGCGGTCGCATTTACAATGCGGATTAATAAATAAACATATCGAGTATTTGATAACACATGTGCTGTAATTAATTATGCAGTGCGAGGGTGGAAACGAAAAGAGGCACACAAAGCTTTATCCGAGCACATTGTTCAATTAGCGCACTTTCCAATTAACTGATACATTTTGGAATTCTAGTGCATTTCTGCATATTCATATTTTTTTTAAACGACCCTCGGTATTATTTTGTATATTGTTTGGCAAGCGTAAACTCTACAGTAGCTATTATAAAAATAGTAATTTTGACTTCGCTTTGTCGTATGATAAGAATGTTGGAACTATGAATAAGTACATATACAATATAATTTTTGAAGAAAGAAAGAACGATTTATTTTCCTAGACCAAAGTAATTGGCAAAAAAGTGTTTTAAGAATTAATTTAAAATTCTTGCACGGTTGCTTGGCTCTATATAACATAACAGATACAAACATTTATGATACCTCACTCGAAACATCCCCATTTCACCTTTAAAATACAAAATACCAGACTACATAGAATTCTGCTAAAATCGAAGTAAATCACAACGGATTGTCATTTAAAATTAGTTATCAATATCAGGACTTTAATATTCAAGCAAAACATTAAAATATTCTGAAGATGGCTTTTGAGTTAATCAGCTAAAAACTTAAAAATATTATTTTTTGGAACAAATATTGGGAAAAAGTGAAATTTCGGCTAAAACCAAAACAAATTACAACGGACTGTCACTCAACATTACCTATTATTTTCAGAACTTAAATATTTATGCAAAATATCACAACATTCTGAAGACGGTTTTTGAGTTATTCAACAGAAAAGTCGGAAATGTCAATTTTTTTTGTAATCAATTTAGAGAAAATTCGCTTAAAATCGAAGCAAATCGCAATTAGCTGTTACTCAAAATCACTCATCGACATCAGGGCTATAATATCCACTCAAAATATGAAAACATTCTGCAGATGGTTTTTGAGTTATTCAACAGAAAAGTCGGAAATGTCAATTTTTTCTAATTAATTTTAAGAAAATTCGCTTAAAATTAAACAAATTATAATTAACTGTTATTCAAAATCACTTGTCAACATCAGAGCGAAAATATCCATTCAAAATATCAAAACATTCTGCTGATAGTTTTTGAGTTATTCAACAGAAAAGTCAGAAATATCAATTTTTTGTAATAAAATTTGAGAAAATTCGCTTAAAATCCAAACAATTCGCAATCTGTTACTCAAGATAACTCATTAATCAGGGCTTTAATATCCACTCAGAAGATCAAGACATTCTGCAGATTGATTTCTTTTCAACTAGAAACTCAAAAATGTTCATTTTTTATATTAAATCATGAGAAAAAATAAAAATTCGTTTAAAATCAAAACAAATCACAACGGACTGTTACTCAATATTACCTACTAATATCAGAACTTAAAAATTTATGCAAAATATCACAACATTCTGAAGACGGTTTTTGAGTTATTCAACAGAAAAGTCGGAAATGTCCATTTTTTTGTAATCAATTTAGAGAAAATTCGCTTAAAATCGAAGCAAATCACAATTAACTGTTACTCAAAATCACTCATCGACATCAGGGCTATAATATCCACTCAAAATATCAAAACATTCTGCAGATGGTTTTTAAGTTATTCAACAGAAAAGTCGAAATGTCAATTTTTTTAAATTAATTTTAAGAAAATTCGCTTAAAATTAAACAAATTATAATTAACTGTTACTCAAAATCACTTATCAACATCAGAGCTATAATATCCATTCAAAATATTAAAACATTCTGCAGATGGTTCTTGAGTTATTCAACAGAAAAGTCAGAAATGTCAATTTTTTGTATTAAAATTTGAGAAAATTCGCTAAAATCGAAACAAATCGCAATTAACTGTTACTCAAAATAACTTATTAATCAGGGCTTTAATATCCATGCAGAAGATCAAAACATTCTGCAGATTGATTTTTTTTTCAACCAGAAACTAAAAAATGTTAATTTTTTATATTAAATCATGAGAAAAAGTGAAAATTCGTTTAAAATCAAAACAAATCACAACGGACTGTTACTCAACATTACCTACTAATATCAGAACTTTAATATTTATGCAAAATATCAAAATATCATTCTAAAGATAGTTTTTGAGTTATTTCACTAAAAAACGCGAAAATATCAATTTTTGTATTGGGAAAAATTTCGGTTAAAATCAAAGCAACTCACAATAAACTGTTACCTAAAATAACTTATCAATATTAAGACTTCAAAATTTATGTAGAAGATCAATCTATTCTGCAGATTGATTTTGAGTTATTCAACTAGAAACCAGAAAATGTTATTTTTTGCATTAAATCTTGAAAAGAAAATTAGAATTTTGTTTAAAATTAAAGCAAATCACAATGAACTGTCACTCAATATCAAGGCTTCAATATTTTTGCAAAATATTCAAGCATTCTGCAGATGGTTTTTGAGTTATTCAACTGAAAACTCGAAAATATCAATTTTTTGGAACGAATGTTTGGAAAAGCTAAAATTTCGGTTAATCGAAGCAAATCACAACAAACTGTCACTCAAAATTATTTATCATTATCAAGACTCTAATATTCAAACAAAAGATCTAAACATTCCAAAGTTATTCAACTAAAAACTTGAAAATATCAGTTTTTGTAACACATACTGAGGAAAAGTGAAATTTCGGTTAAAATCAAAGCAAAGCAAAAGTCATTTAAAATCACTTATCGTTATCAGGTCTTCAATATTTTTGCGGAAGATCAAAACGTTCTGCAGATTGATTTTGAGTTATTCAACTAAAAACTTGAAAATAACAGTTTTATTGTAACAAATATTGGAAAAAGTGAAATTTCAGTTAAAATCAAAGGAAATCATAACTGACTGTCACTCAAAATCACTTATCAGTAGTATAACAGTTTATTGTACCCGAGATACATCGATATACAACAGGCCATCGACTGAGGTCTTTCAGCCACATCACTTATCATTATATGGGCTTTAATAATTTTTTTTTCGAACGGAGCAGATGTTTTAGAAATATTTTATCATAATCGCATTGCTAAAGGCCGTACCTAACATCAGTGGCGGCTCGTAGAACATGTTGATGGTAGAGCAACTTATCCAATACACCCCTCCTTTTTTGAAGAAAGAAAGAGCGATTTATCTTCCTAGACCAAAGTAACTGGCAAAAAAGTGTTTTAAGAATTAATGATAATTAAAAATTCTTGCTAGTGCCATGGCTCCTTGGCTCTATATAACGAGCCGCCCCTGGACTAGACCTATATCAAGTTATTACTAAAAAAACTACAAGCTGTTAAATGGATGCCCAAACATTCAATAAAATCAACACGGCGGTAATTAGTTACGGCCTTGCGCATTATTATTATTATCTCTATTACATGCCTAATTTAATAATGACCGAATTAAATACCCCTCTCTAAAATTATCTCATTAAACACTGATGCAACTATTTCACATTCCAATTATAATATTACGCAATAATGATAATGTTCATTGCACGAGTACAGAGTTGATCCGGTGTGCATCGTTGGCCGCGCACATTATTTAATCCGGTGCAACGGCAAAAACAATAATAAATTACGATAAAGGTCTTTCGGTCGTGTTTTATAATAGTTGTTAAGTTTTATTAAGCCGTATAATATCGAATTGGCTATCAAATTTTCGACTAGGGCCTGGTAGTTGTACGAATGAATGTAGTGCGGCTCCGGCGAATTTACGATCATAATGGTGGCCATGGTTACTAGATCGGCTTCAAATGCGTGCATTTCTGGCATTGTTCAATTCGAAATGCGATATCTATATTTATATTATTTATGTACCATACGATTATCAAATTGTGTTTATTATTTGTCTTCGCTTAGACACGTTCAAATCCATTCTGATTAATAGCTAATTAAATATACAAGTCTGAACTGTTTAGATTATTTCGCTTTAGATTTTAACTGAACATAGGGATTTATTGAAAATAACGATATCGAAACAAATCCCTTGTCGTGACCTTTTCAACTAGCGGCCGAACAACAACCTGAGGATTATCTGCTTGCGACTTTTCTGGCCACAAGAATAAGATCCCCCGGGAGATTATTTAACGTTTCACCTAAAAATGTGCCCTCCTTTACATTTTAAGGGCAACGGAAATCGGGGAGGAGAAACTTGTGCAGAACTTGTTAGGTCGTGTAATGGTACGGTGTCGGCTTTCGAGGTCGGAAAATATAAATCAAAGGAAACCTCCCAGCATCAATAACACCGCCGTGTTTGTACGTTTTCCATTTAAAGTCGCCGAAACTATTGCGGTTATTTTAATATTAAAATTCGTAATTTCCAAACTTGCTTCACGGAATTGCAGCCGGAATGTATGATTTCTTCTTGTCGATTCGACAAAATTATAATCATCCAGATTGTCATATATTTACGATATATTAAAATATATTTCTTAAAAAGGCTGAAAGACTTCTGGCCAGTTGCCTGTTGAGGTCATTTCTAAGAGTCTCTCAATAAATGTATTGTGAAGTATGAAATTGGTGAAGTTGAACATTTTTAATACTGGTTTTTTCAAAGAGTATAACTTACAAATGCATCGAACCATGATGAAAGCATTGGAAAGCCATTTACATTTAAACTGAAAATAAACGATGAAAGTAATTATTATACCATCAAATTAGAGAAAGTACCATTTTTTGTCATTATTTGGTATTTGCCAAAAATTTTAAATATTTTAACCCACATTTGCCTGAGATTTGTGTTTCTCTAAATCTAGCGTTTAACCCTTAGCTGCACTTAGGGGTCCTAGAGGACCCCACTCTTTTTCAAAAGTAATTTTAATCATTATAAACTTTAAAACATCGTAAAACTAACGCGCTGATTTAGAAGTCATCAGCTTGAACTGAGTAGTGAAGGTGTTTTAATGACCTTGCGTGTATACAATTTGCATCTATGCGCCTTCAAACAACGCGTGGGGTCCTCAAAGACCCCAGTAGTGTATATACGTTCAATCGAGTGCGACGTTAAAATCAATTGTGTCATGCATACACTGTCACAAGAAGAACAAACAAATGGCCTATGCAAATTTTCTACAGAATTGGCAAAGTTTGCGACGGGAAAGGCACTACTGCCGTTATTTCTTTTGAGAAAGTAATTCTTCATTTGATCTCTCCTGTGTTGAAGCGAAGATTACAGAAAGAATTGCTCCAAAAAGATTTGTAAATGAATCTTCAATCATTACTGCAATTCGGAGGCTCAACTAATCTTAAAGAATTTCAAAAAATAGAATTCGACCGGAAGCAACGATGTGCGATGTGTACTAGAATTTTTTTTTTTGAAAATTCATATTTTTGGTAGTAGTAGAAAAAAAATCTAAAAAATAAATAGTGATATAAAAGAATCCCACAAAAATTTTAAAATCTTTACAATACATCTACCTTTAAAACATTTTTTTTTTAATTGCCAATTTCTTATGAATTTTTGAAAAGTAATATTTTAAGTTGTCGAACAATTGAACAAATAAAAATAAATACTTATATGATGGAATTACCTTAACATAAACTTGGATCTTTGAAAATGTGTCAATTTCTGCTCAAGTTATAAATTTTTTAAAACGAATTTTTAATTGGTCGAATATTTAAACAATTGAATTCAATAAAAAAGCTCTGATGCAATTTGCCGTTAAAATTAAACTTGATATTTGAAATTGAGTCAATTTTTGTGTTAGTTATGAATATTTGAAAATTTATATTTTTAGTTGTTGAAGACGAACAAAAAAAATCTAAAACAAATAAATAGTAATATAATTGAACTTCACAAACATTTGAAAATAGTTCTACTTTACAACTAACTTAATTTTTTGCAAATACGCCAATTTCTCCCCAAGTTATGTTTTTTTTTAAATTGTTTTTTGTAAGTTGTCGAACAATTGAACAAATTTAGAGAAGATAAATAAATACTCAAATGCTCGAAATTTTTAATATATCCACAAGATTTAACATAAATTTTGATTTTTGAGTTATAAATTTTTAAAAATGAATTTTTAAGTGATCAAATATTTTTACAAGGAAAAATTGGAAAAAAAAATCATATCGATATGATTGAATTTCTTAAAAACTCTGTTGACAACATAATACATTTAACTTTAAAATTAACCTTGACTTTTGAAATTGAGTCGATTTTTGCGCGAGTTATGAATTTTTGAAAATTAATATTTTGGCTTAAAAACAATATTAATTCCCCAAAAATTTTGATATCTTTACAAAACATTTACCTTTAAAACTAACTAATTCTGCCAATTTCCGCGTGAGTTATGAATAGAGTCCGGATTTATATTTATTTACATGTTTTATTTGCTCTTTCATATTGAACTGGCGAATTGTATCTATACGTTTCTCTCGGAAATAAACCAAATTACCAAATTTTATTTCGCATATAACTTAATATTTCGAGGTTTTACTACATATAACTTATTTGAGCATATATCCGCATATAACTACATATATAGTCAATATTTCCATTAATTGTAATTGATTTCGTTCTAATTTATTGAAAAATTTGTGAGCGTAGACATATTTTTTTATAAAATCGTATAAGATAAATTTACGAGATTCCCCTAACTATTGAGTGTAACCATGTCTTATGTAGATATGTATATATTATATTTATTATATAGAATAAGGGGATTTCCCTATAGGCACGGTAAGCTAGTGCGTCTATGCAGGATTATACTCGATGCAAGCGTAGAGAGTAATTGTGCTATTTATTCCGACAAATACATTACAGTGCGAAAATCATGCCGAAAGTGGGACTATCCAGGTGTGAATTGGTTCGGAAATGGATTAAGGTGTCGAAATATTTAACCACCGATGGGAAAGTTGTTTTCTGCAACGCCTGTTCAAAGCAGGTAGGTTTTTACCAAATATTAACTGTATGTTTTAAATAAATTTAAAAAAAGAGTTTCAAATTGCAATAATTGTGAGTATTATGCCATTTTGCTGTAGAATCTACAAAAAAGGTTCAGTTGTAAATTGTATCCAGATAGAAAATAACTAATGAACATTAATGAGTGTAGTAATTATGATCTTGATCTAAAACTGTACTGATTGAAGAAAAAAAACATGTCAATATAATTTTTTTTTCTGTTTGGACGGTAAATACTATCATTTTGTTTTCATGCAAAAACTAGCAAATACAATAAATGCAATCATTATTATAGGGTCATTCCATGCTATTTCAACAAAAGGTTGTACTGCACCATTTTTATTGTTTTTTTTTAAATTTCATTTATACATGTTTATCGAGTTCAAAACCAATTTTAGAAATAAAACAATCTTGCCGTGTGGCAGATATGTTCCCAGATGGAGCTTGAAGCAAAATGGTATAACCTTCTTTCCAATTGAGTAAATTTAAAGATTTAAAAATATCTTTACTCATCTTAAAGTGCTGATTATTTTGGTTTAACTTTGTTTCATAATTTGATATATTTTTTCAAAATTAATGGCAGTCAAAGTTTACCATTGATTTTTTTTTTCATTTTTCGACCCTATTTTTTACTGGGAAGGGGACAATACACTCAAACCAAATTTAGTTTGCAAGTACTAAAGTAACAATAGATTTTATCTGAGGCAAAAAACTGAAGAGTTTTAAACTCTTCAATTTTTTTTTTCACTGGAGAAAATAGGCGGTTTCAACAAAACTAGTATTTTTATAAAGCTGTATCTCCATTGGGGTAAGTAGTACAATGCTTCTATTTGGCAACAACACAATCACAAAATTTGGTCACTTTGTTTTGTGTAGTAACAAAAATATTTGAGTTCAAATATTTAAATAAAATGAGTGTATTACATTTGCTTTGATGGTCATTTTTAATCACTTTTTATGTATACGATAAAAATAGAGATTCAGATCTTTCGAACGGCATACAAAGATATGTCACCTTTCCATTTCAAATTTTTGAGTTGGGGGTGGCCCAAGCCCCTAGAGGTCATACACCGAAAAAGTTTCACTGAAACAATTTGCCCCCAAAAATAATGGGATACCCAACCGTTTTCAAAAAAATGACCCAGGGTCAGACATTGTAGACGCCCTATATAATATAAGAACGAGGACTGCAATGTATATTTTTTTCATCCAATGGGACCATCAACAAAATTTCAAATAATAATAATAACTTTCAAAGTATTATTTATAAACCTAGCAAACTAGGTATTTCTAGAAAGGCAAGAAAACGGACTTCAAATTTCTATGAAGATGTACTGGATGTTCCATTAAAAAAAAGTTTCTTTACATTTAGCGAAGGTCTTCTTATTTCACAGAAATCGCATTTAATTATTTAAACAAACCTAATCATCTAAAAATGACCCATTTCTATTGTTAACCGCTTCGATAATTTAAAAATAATAACATTTTTTTGCCTTAAAAACCAAAAATAACTCAGAAATGGTTGAATTTAGCACAATAAAAAAACATTGTCAGTATAATTACTATTAAAAACACAAAATATATACTGAATACTTGTTGTGCTACTTTCTTGATGGAACCATATTTTCAGTTTAACTTTGAAAATGATCCTAACCGATCGAAACACGTGTCAGGCAACTGAAAATAAAATTATGGAACAAAACAAGCGTTTTACTTTACCCAACTTACAAAATATACTTAGTGTTCTATTAAAAAAACATAATTTTGTGTAAGCTCTCCGTTGTGTGGTCCCCTGTATACATAAAAATATTTTCAGAGTCGATAATTATTTACAACTTTTGCATACCCCACTGGAGATACAGCTTTATAAAAATACGAGTTTTGTTGAAACCGCCCATTTTCTCCAGTGAAAAGAAATTAGAGGGGTTTAAAATACTCCAGTTATTTTGCCTCCGGAAAAATCTATTGTTACTTTAGTACTTTCAAACTAAATTTGGTCAGTGTGTATTGTCCCCTTCTCAGTGAAAAACAGGGTCGAAAAATGAAAAATGGTAAACTGCCATTCAATTTGAAAAAATTAATTAAACGATGAAACTAAGTTAAATCAAAACAAGCAGCACTTTTAAAATGTTTAAATTTGGTTATTTTGAAAGAAAGTTATATCTACCATTTTGCGCAAATGCTTGTAATCACAAAAATGTACATGTTTCAAGCTCCATCTGGGGACATATCTGCCACATGGCAAGGTTTCTTTCTTTTCTAGAATTGGCTTAGAACTCTATAAACATGTATAAATACCTGTGCGAAATATAGAAAAAATTAAAATGGTGCGGCACAACCTGTTGTTGAAATAGCATGACCCTATACTTTTGCCAAGATATGCTTTCTCTATTGTTGCCTTCTTTTAAGGTATCATCGAATCAAAAATATCAGATTGACCAACACATATCAACACAGCTGCACAAGGACTCCGAAAAGAGACAGAGTGGCACCCTTTACCAAACATTTATACAAACAATAGCTGGTGGCAGCAATCAAAATAACGAAGCGAACAATGAGTTTTTTTTTGATCTATGTAATACCATGGCTCAATCAAATATACCATGGAACAAATTAGATCAGCCGTCCTTTCGTGCTTTTTTAGAAAAATACTGCAATCGTCACATTCCTAACGAATCAACTCTGCGTAAAAACTATTTAAATAAATGCTACCACCAACGTTTAAATCTGATTAAAGATAATCTTTTCAATAAAAATATATATTTTATTGTTGATGAAACGACAGATGCACGTGGCCGTTTTGTTGCAAACATCTTAGTGGGAGAATTATCCGAGATGGTTCCTCCAGTATCGTACTTAATAAATATTGTAGCTTTGGAGAAAACAAACCATGCTACAGTTGCTCGCTTTGTTAATGATAGTTTGACACTTCTATATTCTCCAAGTCCCGTAAAATCAGAAAACGTAAAGTTAATGCTATCCGATGCTGCATCCTATATGATTAAAGCAGGGCAGGCTTTACAGGTATTTTATCCAAATTTAATACATTTTACCTGTATGGCTCACGCTTTAAACAGGTTGGTTGAATTTGTACGTGTAAAATATCCTCTAGTAAATAAATTAATCAATAATGGCAAGAAGGTATTTTTAAAAGCACCGTCCCGAGTGCAACGTTATCGAGATATAGCTCCTGATTTGCCACTACCACCTGAACCTGTTATTACCAGGTGGGGCACATGGCTGGAAGCTGCTTTATTTTACACCAATAATTTTGAAAAATTAAAGAACATTTTTCTTAATTTTAATGATGAAGAATCGGTAGCAGTTAAAAAATGTAAAGATTGTGTTTCAAATAGAAATATTTTGCAACAATTAACTTTTATTAAAGCTCATTTTTGCAACTTAATAACAGCAATCAAAAACTTAGAAACAGTTCAAATGCCCTTAACTGAGGCTTTTAAAGTGATTGAAGAAGTATACGAAAATTAGTTCCCGGTGATATAGGAGAGCAACTTGTAACAAAATTTAATGGCGTATTACATAGAAATCCGGGATACGAAAAAATTAAAATGGTTTGTGAAATTCTAAAAGGCGAGACTGAGGAGGACATAACAAATTTGAACATAAGCTGCATGGATATAGCCGCTATGAAGTACGCCCCAATTACATCATGCGATGTCGAGCGCTCTTTTTCGATGTATAAAGACATACTTACCAGCAAACGGCATAACTTTACCATCGAAAATTTAAATCAAATGTTAGTTCTGTATTGTAATTCTAATAAATAAATTATAATCTGTTTCCTCATTTTTTTTTTATTTTGCAACATTTATTTTAATTAAACCACATGTAAAATTCATATTTAAATCATTTTGTCGCATATATTGGCTAATTTTAAGTGCATATAAAAAAATATATTGGCTAATTTTAAGCGCATATAAAAAAATTATATTGGCTAATTTTAAGCGCATATAAAAAAATTATAACGCCTTTTTTAGCGCATATAAATCCGGACTCTAGTTATGAATTTTTGGAAATAGGTCGAAACATTTGAACAAAGACAAAATAGAAAAATAAAATATTATCGATATGATTGAATTCTTTAAAAAGTCCGATGCTATCATAACAATAATAATAATAATAATAATTTATTGGTGCTAGGTAACAGTACAGTTTTACACAAGTCAATAGAGATTCAATAGTACAATTATACAATTACATAAGTTTAATACAATGAAAGAAGCATCACGGTTAGCTCAAGATTGCATAGCAGGCAGCGTTTGCGGTTAAAAATTGTATGTGGACAGACACATTAAATAATTTAAGAACTTAACTAACATGTTAAAATGAAGTATAATAAAATAGTAAAACATTACTTATATATTAAAATTTAGTTGTATAAATAAAAATAAATAAATACGTATATAGACAACACCGTATGGACGGAAGATATTGAACAAGCAACTTTAAAAATAATATATATATAGTAAACACAACACCGTATAAGAACATAAATGAAGCAGATTAAAATGAGTGTAAAAACAATTTATCGACTAGTCAGTGAAGCTACTAATGTATTCGTTATAAGTGTAGAATGCATTACTAACTAGATAATTCTTGCACCATCTTTTAAATTTCGGCGTTTCTAATAGCTGAATCTCCGTTGGCAAGACATTAAAAAACTTGACACAATAATAGCGACTGCCAGTCATACTCTTCGATAGCCTGAACCGCTGCGGTCTTACATCATTTTTTGTCCTTGTTTCATGGCTGTGGTAATTTTTGTTTAAAGTGAATTCATTAATATTACGTTTAATGAACATAAGGCACTCCAATATAAAGATACAGGGAGCTGTGAGTATCTTGCATGTTTGGAAAGAATCTTGACATTCTTCCCTATATGAAAGTCCAGTTAATATTCGGACAGTCCGCCTTTGGATTCTGAAGATGTCGTTCATAATCGGGGAGTGTCCCCACAGTATTATCCCATATACTATATGAGTATTTACATAAGAATAGTAAACGTGGATTAACATTTGCGAACCAATTGATTGGGATAAATTTCGTAAAAGATACACATTCCTTGACAGTTTCCTTTCTAAATCATGTCCGTGGGACTGCCATGTTAAATGTGTATCTATCGTAAGCCCTAGGAATTTAGTACATGATTTTTGTGAAACTGCATCGGGTTTTAATGAAAAAGTCATTTCTACTGTTTTTTGTTCATTTAATTTTAGTCGGTTGCAGGCGAACCAGGAGGTTGCTGTTTCCATATGGGCTTGTAATTGTTCACTCACGTGTTCTGAGGTACTTCCTTTTAAGGATATGCTGGTGTCGTCTGCATAAAGAACCAACGACGCTGATGGGAACTGTGCTGGTAGGTCATTTACATATAATAAAAACAGTATTGGCCCCAGGATTGACCCTTGAGGCACACCGTGAACAATATCTCGCTCGCTAGAGGTTTCTCCGATTTATGTACCTTAAAAAAAACTTTAATTTTTGAAAATGTGTTCATTTGTGGGTTTTAAATTGTCGTTTTTAGCAGTTGAAATTGTCATTTTTGCCAATCAAAAATGGTCGTTGCCGACACTTGAAAATTGGCCTCTTTTGCAGTTGAAAATTGTCATTATTGGCAGCTTAAAATGGTCGTTCCCGACACTTGAAAATTGGCCTTTTTGGCAGTTAAAAATTGTCATTTTTGGCAGTTGAAAATTGTCATTTTTGGCAGTTGAAAATTGTCATGTTTCAGCAGTTAAAAATGGTCGTTGCCGACACTTGAAAATTCGCTTTTTGGGGATTAAAAATTGTCATTTTTGGCAGTTAAAAATTGTCACTTTTGGCAGTTAAAAATGGTCGTTTCCGACACTAGAAAATTGGCCTTTTGGAAGTTGGAAATTGGCCCTTTGGCAGTTGAAAATCGTCATTTTTGGCAGCTTAAAATCGTTGTTTCCGACACTTGAAAATTGGCCTTTTTGGCAATTGAAAATTGGCCTTTTTGGCAATTGAAATTGTCATTTTTCGCAGTTAGAAATTGTCATTTTTGACAGTTAAAAATTGTCATTTTTGGCAGTTAAAAAATGTCATTTTTGGCAGTTAAAAATTGTCATTTTTAGCAGTTAAAAATTGTCTTTTTTGGCAGTTAAAAATTATCATTTTTGGCAGTTAAAAATGGTAGTTTCCGGCACTTGATGCTAGAATTTACCAAAAATTTAAAAAAAAATAGTATATTCACAAAATAATAATTCAGATTTCTTCAATTTTTTAAAATGCGTGAGTTATAAATGTTGAAAAATTATGTTTTTAATTTGTCGAATATTTGAACAAAGAAAAAATAGAAAAGAATGTACTGATATGATTGAATTCCTTAAAACGTTGAATGCAATCATAATTTATTTACCTTTAAAATTAACTTTGAGTTTTGAAAATGGGTGTTACGAATTTCTGAAAATTAATATTTAGTTGTCGAAGACTTGAATAAAAAATCAATTTTTTAATACACTCACAAATTCATCTCCCTTTAAAATTTACTGTAATATTTGAAAATGCGTCAATTTTTCCGTAAGTTATGAATTTTTGAAAATTAACGTTTTAAGTTATCGAATAAAACAAAACTGATATAGAATTTCTCAAAAATTTTAGTAAGTATATTCAGAAAACATCTGCCTTTGGAATCAACTTGGACTTTTGAAAATGGGTCCATTTTTGCATGATATTAATTTTTGAAAATTAATATTTAAAAAATCGATTTTTTTTCATATATTCACAAAACATCTATTTAATTTAATTTATTTAATGTGCCAATGACAATGAGTTTATACAGATTAATATACAAATTATAAATAAGTGGTTTCAATAAATAAAAAATATGAGTCATAACAGATATAAAAAAAAAACTTAAACTTACAGGGTGTAGAAATATGCAAAAGATGCGTTCACAAAGAAAACTGTAACATGGATAAATAACAAATGTATCTTTCCTTAAAACCAACTTTAATTTTTGAAAATGTGTCACTTTTTTCAATTTTTAAAAACGAATTTTTAAACAAGAAAAATCTAGAAAAAAGAATCATATCGCTATGATTGAATTCCATAAAAAATATTGATTGATGAATTCATAATACATTTACCTTTAAAATTAATATTGATTTTTGAAACTTAGTCAACATTTGTGTTGGTTATGAATTTTTAAAAATTAATGTATTAAGTTGTTTAACACTTAAACAAAACCAAAATCAAAAAGGAAATAAGGTCTGATATGATATAATAAATTACTTTATTAAACAAAAGTGTAGCTGTCATTTCCAAGGCACTCTTTGCAGAAACAGGATTTTTGGCATATCCATTAAACTGCTAGACCAAACCCCAACACATGACACATCACCGTAATCAGAAAAAAAATCTGTATTTGAAAATATAAAAATACAAGATGGCGCCCATAAGAAAAAAACAAAGTTGCTGATGTTTCCCGAAAATCGAAACGTCTAATTTTTATTATTATATCACCACGTTATAGAGCGTACAAAGTGGCAATGATAAAGTGTCAATTGTTTTGAAGTATCTCTATAAATAGTCTCGCAAAAAATATTTTTTTTTTTTTAAATTTCGATTTTTTCGGATATCTTCGGAAGTAGTCGGAATATTTTATGTTTCAAAACGGTATTATGTTACACTCCAGATTGGGCAACTAATTTAACCGACCTTGTATCTCTTCAAATACCCGAGATCCCCATGCTTGAGCTCCAAAAACGGGCACCCAGTATATTTTCTGTTGCATGAGATGTTTAACTGATTCCTAAATACTTTTTTGGTACTACTTTATTTATATCGTAATTTACTTTATTATTTCTCAATTTATCTGTTTATTAGTTTCTTAGATTTATTTTCTCTTTCGCGAATGACCCATTGAACCCAAAATTTCAAATAAATTATTTAAATAAGATAATAATCTTACCTTGCTGAAATAATGGAGAACTGTTGCGAAGAATGGATGAGGTAATGTTTAACATTAGTTTCTTATATAATGTACGTCATTTCTACATAACTGTAAATATTATAAATCATCAAGATTATTAATAAATTTATTGTAAATAATTACATTAGACTCTGCAGCCAAATTAACGTGAACAAACAAAACGAATTATTAATAGAATACATATTTCTGGATTATTAAAAAGTAATAGCCCGCGGCGTTCATCAGAACAGATTAATATTTGGATAAGACTTTCTTTTTATTGATAATTGTGGATGATAAAGAAGAATATCTCAGTGTTAATAAAGTTAGATAACTAACGTAATTATAAAAGAAAAAATATTAAAATTGGAAACACATGTTGCAGGAGCACTAAATAAATTCAATAAAAACGAAAAAAAACAAATTTAACCACTTATTGAAACAACTAGTAACTATTAGTAATTTTATTTGAATTTTACTGCTAAATATTCATATTTTAACTGTACTTCAAAAACGATGCAGGCTATGTACACTACTTTAGAAATTATAAACTAGGCAGAGTTATAGACATTTTTGTGTGGCACTTTTTCAATTTTAAATGTTTACAATTTAAAAATCGTAAGTTATATTTCAATTTTGTATACATCATCTGATTAACAACTAAATTCCATTTACATTTTGAAAAAAACACTTATGATCTATCTTCTGGGGTAAATGAACTACGCGAAACATTAAGTGAACATCACGTCAAAATTTTACAAAAACAAAAAAATAAAAATAAAAGCAGTTGTACTAAAATTGTAAATATTGGAAATAATTGTTCAACTCTCATAAAAAAATATTTTATTTTTGCTTCTAAGTCACTTCTTTAGTTAGTTTTGATTTTTTTTTTACAAAATGTAACTTTCAAATCGCACTTTCAATTTTAAACTTTTATAATTCAAAAATCGTAAATCATATTTTCATTTTGTAAAAATGGTTTGATTCACGATTAAATTCCATTAAAATTTTGCCTGAACACCAATGATTCATCTTTTGGGGTAAATGAGTCATGTAAAACATTAACTAAAATCACGTCTAAATTTCACGAAAACAGAAAGAAATAATTCTTGAAAGGCCTCTGGTCGATAGCTAGTTAATATTTGCGTTATAACAAAATGTTTTAATGTATCTTAAATATGTAAACAACAATTAATAAAGATATTTGTATATGTAATAAACGCACGTTTACCAAATTGCAAATATTGTAAATGATTCTTTGTCTAACACTTTCATAAAAAAATATATTTTTTGCTTCTACGTCAATTTACAAATTGTGTTTTTCGAGGGTTCTGATTTTAAGATGAAAATTAAATTTCTGTAATGGAATAGAATTCAAACCATTATACAAACTATCATACACAGTTCTTCAGCCTAGTTTTCTTTGTCCCTGACTTAAATGTAACTGAAGCAAGTTTCACGCGTCATCAGCATAAATGTAAATCAAAAGTCGCATAAACGATTTGATTGCGGCAGTTATTTTTATTGCTGGGCAGATTTCAATTTCCAACTTTATGCAAATGCCGGCAATAAAATGAAAAGTGAAATACACAGTTTGAAAAGCAATTCGCGATCGGGTCGGGAGATTATGCGTCGAAATGGCTGTTTGTCGTGACTGTTGATTCAATAAGGATGTGTGTGCTTTAGGGGGCTGAGGGGTGGTTGGCGGTGGAAGATGTTTGTGTGTGCAATGGTGTAGCTCTGATGTATGTTAATTTATTTCATTACGAGGTGCCCGCCAGATTATGCGACAGCGAGAGCTATTCCGTAGGCTCATTAAAAATCCTCCCTAATCGATAAGGCAGCCAGAGCGCTAATGTTAAACGGCTATCAAATAGCCCCGAGCTGGCTACAGTTTGAAACAAGCCGAAATGAGCTACTGGAATATCATGAATATTCAACGGCACGTTTTAGACTAGTGAGACTGTTCAACACATTAGCACAGTCAGCGGGAATAGGGTTACGTATTATGTAACCTTTAAGTTAGGGGCGCTATCCGCGCCGGGCGCGGGGATCCCCCGCGGTCTGCGGGCGGGGATTGCTCAGATTTAGTATACACGCGACATATGTGTGCTCGTTATGATGAAATGTTGTCTCTGGTCACCACTTCATCAGTCGCCTTGTTAACTGGGGCCCCGGTTTACTAACTGGACCGCGGTGGACTACCCGGACTATACCCGGAATGGCCGGTGCCCATTCGGCCCTAATTGAGCACGTCATCCGGCCCATAATTCACGTCACACAAACTGAGCGTATGTATTTAACCTAATGAATCACGGACCTACTATTTAGTTTGATTTTGATAAGCTACACTCTAATGAAGCTACTATATCACAAGATTTGAAGACTTATAGAGGAGTTCCTGAAAGTAACGGATAAATTCCATAAAATCGTTGATAAAAATATGCTCGAACAGGTCGATTTTTATTTTTACATTGTCACAGACATAGATCATAATTTTTTCCGCCGCACCCTTTAATCCCTAAGCTCTAGCAACCCCATCTTTTAAAATTCAAATAGCAAACTGCCTCATTTGATATTTGTTTAATGTTAAATATAATAAAGAAAGTTATTTAAAATTTGTTTCTTCGAAAAATTTGAAATTTATTAATTCGCCTAAAAATTACCCAGCTAACGCGTTAAAAGTAATTAAAACGTTCTTTGATGTACAGAGGTGGCCTTTGAGGGGGTGGAAATATGTGTGTTTCTCCGAAATATATCAAATTTAACAATTCACCTAAAAAAGTTCCTGCCAGCACGTGAAAACGAGTTACAAAATTCTATAATGTGCGGGGATAATTTTTGAGGGGGTGGAAATGTGGTTGTTTCTTATAAAAATATGAAACTTAATTTCTTCGCACAAGAAACTTTCAGCCTACACGCGAAAAAAAATTAAAAAATCCTATGATGTGCAGGGATAATTTTTGAAGGGGTGGAAATATGTTTGTTTCTTCGAAAAACATCAAACTTATTAATTCGCATAAGAAATTTTCAGCCTACATCTGAAAAATAGTTAAAAAATTCGATGATATGCGAGTGTAATTTTTGAGGTGGTGAAAATAAGTTTATTCGAAAAATATGAAACTTAATAAGTCGCCCAAGAAATTTTAAGCCTACCTACACTCGGAAATAAGTTTAAAAGTTGTATGATGTGCAGGGGCATTTTCTCAGGGGGTGGAAATATGTTTGTTTCTTCGAAAAATATTAAACTTATTAGTTCGCCTTAGAGATTTTCTACGTATACGCAAAAAATGATTAAAAATTCTATGATGTGCGGGGGTAATTTTTGAGGGGTGGAGATATGTTTGTTTCTTCGAAAAATATGAAACTGATTAATTCGCCTCAGAAATTTTCAGCCTACACGTGAAAAATAGTTAAAAAATTCTATGATGTGCGGGAGTAATTTTAGAGGGGGTGAAAATATGTTTGTTTCTTCGAAAAATATAAAACTTATTAATTCGCCTAAAAAATTTTTAGCCCACACGTGAAAAATAGTTAAAAATGTCTATGATATGCGAGAGTAATATTAAAGGGGGTGGAAATATGTTTGTTTCCTCAAAAAACATAAAACTTAATTATTCGCCTAAGAAATGTTCAGCATACACGCGAAAAACAATTGGAAAATTCCATGATGTGTGGGAGTATTATTTGAGAGGGTGGAAAAATGTTTGTTTTTTTTTTGGGAGAAATATTAAATTTATTAATTTGCCTGAAAAATTGTATGATGTTGGGGGTGGATTTTGAGGGGGTAGAAATATGTTTATTTCTTAGAAAAATATTTATTAATTCGCCTAAGAATTACCCAGTCAACACGTAAAAATAATTAAAACATTCTTTGTTGAGCAGGGGTAGTCTTTGAGGGGGTGAAAATATGTTCGTTTCCTAAAAAAATATTAAATTGAATAATTCACCTAAAAAACTTATTGCCAACACGCGAAAAATAGTTAAAAAATTCTATAATGTGCGGGGATAAATTTTGAGGGGGTAGAAAAATATGAATCTTATTAGTTCGCCTAACACGTGAAAATAGTAAAAAAATTCCATGATGTGCGGAGATAATTATTGAGAGGGTGCAAAGATGGTTGTTTCTTCGAAAAATATGAAACTTATTAGTTCGCCTAAAAAACTTTCAGCCTATACCGGGTGACCCAGGGTTCTGTAAAAGCCCCATAACTTATTTGCTATTTGAGATATCGACTTCTAGTTTTCTTGAACTGATACCCACATTTATTCTACATATTTTAAAAATATGTATGTTTTTGTACAGGGTGTCCCAATATACATAACAGACCAAAGTTATGTTTTTCTAAATGGAACACCCTATATTTTATACTTTATTTTCAACCCTCTTGAGAAGCTGATAAATATAGTATAAGATAGTATGGGTCTATTATGGACGGTTGGTTAGTTATGGGCAAATTTGTGGCAAAAACAAGAACACATTGAAAAAGTTGCAGAAGCGCTCCTAGCAATGCTAGCGTCGTTTTTTATACACTAAAGAATTTTTCACATCATGAAGAATAATACAAATTGGCTTTGGTTCTTTTTTGTTCATACTGCTATACAGGGTGTCAACATACGCAAAATAATGGATAACTATTTTTTTTCAAATGGAACACCCTGTATATCTTGCCACCAATGCATGGAATTTTTAATAAGCTTTCCAATGATGTACAATTTGTGTAATGAAATATTAAGGATTGTTGAGATTTATCCTTAAAAACATTTTTCTTTTGTCACCTCCTGCTCATTTTTGGATTTTCAGCCAAAACTATGCATTTTCTGAAAAAATAATAAGAGACCAAAGTTGTAGAGCGGAAAATTTTAGATCGATATAGGTGTTTCGACTTTGCCAATAATGCGTGCATTGCCCGCCAGAGTGCGCAAAATCGTAACCGTACATGCATTTTAGCGTTTTTCTCAAATTTTTTGTTAATTAATTGCACTATACTTTATTTTCCACGTCCTTTGGCAGAAAAACGGGTAATTATAGAATTATTTAAATGACCTACATCGATTGAAAATGTTCCGCTCTACAACTCTTAAAAGTAGAAATTTTCGCCCAAAATGCATAGTTTTCGCTAAAAATGCAAAAAACCATTGAAAAACGCAAAAATTGATATATACATTTTCAAGTTGAATTTTTAGGGAAAACTATGCATTTTTGGCAAAAAATGCTTCTATTAAGAGTTGTAGAGTGGAACATTTTCAATCGATATGGGCTATTTTAATTTCCCTATAATATTTCGTTTTTCCGCTAGAGGGTGCGGAAAATAAAGTATAGTACAATTTGTAAATACAAAATTTGAAAGGAAAACGCTAAAATGCATATACGGTCACCATTTTGCGCGCTCTGGCGGGCAATGCACGCATTATCTTAAAAGTTGAAAGACCTATGTCGATCGGAAATTTTTCGCTCTACAACTTTGGTCTCTTATAATTTTTCCTGAAAATGCATAGTTTTGGCTGAAAATCCACAAATCAGCAGAAGGTGACAAAAGAAATATGTTTTTATTGATAAATCTCAAGAATCCCTAATATTTTGTTATACAAACTGTATATCATTGGAAAGCTTATTAAAAATGCCATAGATTGGTGGCAATTTATACAGGATGTTCCATTTGAAAAAAAATAGTTTTCCATTGTTTTGTGTATGTTGACACCCTGTATAGCACTATGAATAAAAGAGAACCAAAGCCGATGTGTATTAGTCTTTATGATGTGGGAAATTTTTTAGTGTATAAATAATGATGCTATCTTTGGTAGGAACGCTTCTGCAATGCTTTCAATGTGTACATGTTTTTGCCACAAATTTGCCCATAACTAACCAATCGTCCATAATAGACCCATACTATCTTATACTATTTTTATCAGCTTCTCAAGAGGGTTGAAAATAAAGTATAAAATATAGGGTGTTCCATTTAAAAAAACATAACTTTGTTCTGTTATGTATATTGAGACACCCTGTACAAAAACATACTTATTTTTAAAATATGCAGGATAAGTGTCGGTACCAGTTCAAGAAAACTAGAAGTCGATATCTCAAATAGCAAATAAGTTATGGGGCTTTTACAGATCCCTGGGTCACCCGGTATGTGAAAAATATTAAAAAAATTCTATTATGTGCGGGGATAATTTTTAAGGGGGTGGTAATATGGTTGTTTCTTCGAAAAATATGAAACTTATTAGTTCGTTAAGATTTTTTAACCTAGACGCGAAAAATAGTTTAAAAATTCTATGATGTGCGAAAGTCATTTTTCAGAAGGTGGTAAAATGGTTGTTTCTTCGAAAAATATGAAACTTATCAGTTCGCCTAAGAAACTTTCAGCCTACACGTGAAAAATAGTTAAAAAAATTCTATGATATGCAGGGATAATTTTTGAGGCGGTGGAAATATGGTTGTTTCTTCGAAAAATATGAAACTTATAAATTCGCCTAAGAAATTTTCAGCCTACACGTGAAAAATAGTTAAAAAATTCTATGATGTGCGGGGGTAATTTTTGAAAGGGTGGAAATATATTTGTCTCTTCGAAAAATATGAAAATAATTAATTCGCCTAAGAAATTTTTAGCCTACACGTGAAAAATAGTTTTAAAATTCTATGATTTGTGGGAGTATTATTTGAGAGGGTGGAAATATGTTTGTTTTTTTGGAGAAATATTAAATTCATTAATTCTCCTAAGAAAGTTCCGGCCAACACGTGAAAATAGTTTTAAAATGTCTATAATATTGCGGGGATCATTTTTGAGAGGGTGGTAAAATGGTTGTTTCTTCGAAAAATATGAAACTTATTAGTTCGCCTAAGAAAATTTCAGCCTACACTTAAAATCAGTTAAAAAATTCCAAGGTATGCCGGGATAATCTTTGAGGGGGTGGAAATGTGGCTGTTTCTTCGAAAAATGTGAAACTTATTAATTCGCCTAAGAAATTTTTAGCCCACATGTGAAAAATGGTTAAAAAAATTCTATAATGTGCAGGGTTAATTTTTGAAGGGTTGGAAATTTATTTGTCTCTTCGAAAAATATGAAACTAATTAATTCGCCTAAGAAATTTTTAGCCTACACGTGAAAAATAGTTAAAATATCCTATGATGTGCAGGGGTAATTTTTGAGGGGGTGGAAATATGTTTGGTTCTTCGAAAAATATAAAACTTATTAATTCGCCTAAGAAATTTTTAGCTCACACGTGAAATATAGTTAAAAATTTCTATGATATGCGAGAGTAATATTAGAGGGGGTGGAAATATGTTTGTTTCCTCAAAGAAAATAAAACTTAATTATTCGCCTAAGAAATGTTCAGCATATACGCGAAAAATAATTGGAAAATTCCATGATGTTTGGGAGTATTATTTGAGAGGGTCGAAATATGTTTGTTTTTTTGGATAAATATTAAATTTATTAATTTGCCTAAGAAATTTTCAGCGAACATGTGAAAAATAATTTAAAAATTCCATGATGTGCGGTGGTGGATTTTGAAGGGTAGAAATATGTTTGTTTCTTAGAAAAATATGAAATTTATTAATTCGCCTAAGAATTATCCAGACAACACGTAAAAAAATAATTAAAATATTCTTTGTTGTACAGGGGTAGTCTTTAAGGGGGTGAAAATATGTTCGTTTCCTAGAAAAATAATAAATGGAACAATTCACCTAATTCACCTGCCAACACGCGAAAAATAGTTAAAAAATTCTATGATGAGCGGGGATAATTTTTGAGGGGGTGGAAATATGGTTGTTTCTTCGAAAAATATGAAACCTATTAGTTCGTCTAAGAAACTTTCAGCCTATACGGGGAAAATATTAAAATAATTCTATGATGTGCGGGGATAATTTTTAAGGGGGTGGAAATATGGTTGTTTCTTCGATAAATAGGAAACTTATTAGTTTGCCTAAGGAACTTTCAGCATACACGTGAAAAATAATTTAAAAAATCTATGATGTGCGGGAATCATTTTTGAGGGGGTGGAAATACGTTTGTTTCTTCGAAAAATATAAAACTTACTAGTTAGCCTCAGAAATTTTCTACGTATACTTAAAAAATTATTAAAAAATTTTATAATGTGCTTGCATAATTTTGGGGGGCGGGGGTTGTGGAAATATGGTTGTTTCTTCTAAAAATATGAAACTTATTAATTCGCCTAAGAAATTTTCAGCGTATACGTGAAAAATAGTTTAAAAATTCTATGATGTGCAGAGGTAATTTTTGAGGGGGTGGAAATATGTTTCTTTCTTCGAAAAATATGAAACCTATTATTTCGCCTAAGAAATTTTAAGCACACACGCGAAAAATAGTTAAAAATTTCTATGATATGCGAGAGTAATATTAGAGGGGTGGAAATATGTTTCTTCAAAAAACATAAAACAATTATTCGCCTGAGAAATGTTCAGCACACACGCGAAAAATAGTTGAAAAATTCCATGATGTGTGGGAGTATTATTTGAGAGGGTTTTTTGGGAGAAATATTAAATTTATTAATTTGCCTAAGAAATTTTCAGCGAACACGTGAAAAATAATTAAAAAATTCTATGATGTGCGGGAGTGGATTTTGAGGGGGCGGAAATATGTTTGTTTCTTAGAAAAATATGAAATTTATTAATTCGCCTAAGAATTACCCAGCCAAAACGTAAAAATAATTAAAACATTCTTTGTTGTACAGGGGTAGTTTTTGAGGGGATGAAAATATGTTCGTTTCCTAGAAAAATATTAAATTGAATAATTCACCTAAAAAAGTTCCTGCCAAAATGCGAAAAATAGTTACTAATTTTGGGGTGGAAATATGGTTGTTTCTTGGAAAAATATTAATCTTATTACTTTGCCTAACACGTGAAAAACAGTTAAAAAATTCCATGATGTGCGGGGATAATTTTTGTGGGGGTTCAAATATGGTTGTTTCTTCGAAAAATATGAAACTTATTATTTCGCCTAAAAAAACTTTCAGCCTATACGTGAAAAATATTAGAAAAATTCTATTATGTGCGGGGATAATTTTTAAGGGGGTGGAAATATGGTTGTTTCTTCGGAAAATATGAAACTTATTAGTTCGCCTAAGATTTTTTAACCTACACGCAAAAAATAGTTAAAAAATTCTATGATGTACGGGGGTAATTTTTGAAAGGGTGGAAATATGTTAATTTCTAAGAAAAAATATGAAACTTATTAATTCGCCTAAGAAATGTTTAGCCTACACGTGAAAAATAGTTAAAAAATTCTATGATGTGCGAAAGTAATTTTTGAGGGGGTGGAAATATGTTTGTTTCTTTATAAAACTTAATAATTCGCTTAAGAAATATTCAGTATACCCGCGAAAAATGGTTGAAAAATTCTATGATGTGTGGGGGTATTTTTTGAGAGGGTGTAAATATGTTCGGCTTTTTGGGAGAAATATTAAATTTATTAATTAATTTTCAGCCAACACGTAAAAAACAATAAAAAAATTCTATGATGTGCGGGGGTAGTTTTTGAGGGGTAGATGTGTTTGTTTCTTCGAAAAATATGAAATTTAATAATTCACTTAAAAGTTCAGGCCAATGCGTAAAAAATAGTTTTAAAATATCTATAATATTGCGGGGATCATTTTTGAGAGGGTGGTAAAATGGTTGTTTCTTCGAAAAATATGAAACTTATTAGTTCGCCTAAGAAACTTTTAGCCGACACGTAAAAAATAGTTTAAAAATTCATGATGTGCGGGGATCATTTTTGAGGGGGTGCAAATATGTTTGTTTCTTCGAAAAATATAAAACTTATAAATTATTTAAAAATTCTATAACAGGCGGGCATAATTTTTGAGGAGGTGGAAATATGGCTGTTTCTTCTAAAAATATGAAACTTATTAATTCGCCTAAGAAATTTTCAGCCTACACGTGAAAAATAGTTTAAAAATTCTATGATGTGTGGGGATAATTTTTGAGGAGGTGGAAATATGTTAGTTTCTTCGAAAAATATGGAACCTATCAATTCGCCTAAGAAATTTTCAGACTACACTCAAAAATAAGTTAAAAAATCCTATGATGTGCGGGGGCATTTTTTTAGGGCATGGATATATGTTTGTTTCTTCGAGAAATATTAAACTTGTTAGTTCGCCTAAGAAATTTTCTACGTACACTTAAAAAAATATTTAAAAATTCTATAATGTGTGGGGATAATTTTTGAGGGGTTTCTTCGAAAAATATGAAATTTATTAGTTCGCCTAAGAAAGTTTCAGCCCACACAAATAGTTAAAAAATTCTATGATGTACGGGGGTAGTTTCTTAGGGGGTCGAAATATGCTTGTTTGTTTGAAAAAATATGAAATTTATTAATTCGCCTAAAAAATTTCCCTCCAATACGCGAAAAATAGTTTAAAAAATCTACGATGTGAGGGGATAATTTTTGAGGGGGTGCAAAAATGGTTGTTTCTTCGAAAAATATAAAACTTATTAGTTTGCCTAAGAAACTTTCAGCCTACACGTGAAAAATAGTTTAAAAATTCATGATGTGCGGGGATCATTTTTAAGGGGGTGGAAACATGTTTGTTTCTTCGAAAAATATAAAACTAACTAGTTAGCCTGAGAAATTTTCTAGGTACACTTAAAAAATTATTAAAAAATTCTATAATGTGCGGGCATAATTTTTGAGGGGGTGAAAATATGATTGTTTCTTCTAAAAATATGAAACTTATTAATTCGGCTAAGTAATTTTCAGCCTACACGTGAAAAATAGTTAAAATTAAAATTATTCTATGATGTGCGGGGGTAATTTTTGAAGGGGTGGAAATGTATTTGTCTCTTCGAAAAATATGAAACTTATTAATTCACCTAAGAAATTTTCAGCTTACACGTGAAAAATAGTTAAAAATTCTATGATGTGTGGGGGTAATTTTTGAACGGGTGGAAATATATTTGTCTCCTCGAAAAATATGAAACTAATTAATTCGCCTAAGAAATTTTTAGCCTACACGTGAAAAATAGTTAAAATATCCTATGATGTGCAGGGGTATTTTTTGAGGGGGTGGAAATATGTTTGTTTCTTCGAAAAATATGAAACTTATTAATTCGCGTAAGAAATTTTTAGCCCACACGTGAAAAATAGTTAAAAATTTCTATGATATGCGAGAGTAATATTAGAGGGGGTGGAAATATGTTGGTTTCTTCGAAAAATATGAAACTTATTAGTTTGCCTAAGAAACTTTCAGCCTACACGTGAAAAATAGTTAAAAAATTCTATAATGTGCGGACATAATTTCTGAGGGGGTGTAAATATGTTGGTTTCTTCGAAAAATATGAAACTTATTAGTTTGCCTAAGAAATTTTCAGCCTACGCGTGAAAAATAGTTAAAAAATTCTATAATGTGCGGGGGTAATTTTTGAGGGAGTGGAAATATATTTGTTTCTTCGAAAAATATGAAACCTATTAATTATTCGCCTAAGAAATGTTCAGTATATATGCGAAAAATAGTTGAAAAATTACATGATGTGTGGGGGTATTATTTGAGAGAATGGGGAAATATGTTTTTTTCTTTGGGAGAAATATTAAATTTATTAATTTGCCTAAAAAATTCTATAACGTGCGGGGTGGATTTTAAGGGGGTAGAAATATGTTTGTTTCTTAAAAAAATATGAAATTTATTAATTCGCCTAAGAATTATACAGCCAACACGTAAAAAATAATTAAAACATTCTTTGTTGTACAGGAGTAGTCTTTGAGGGGGTGAAAATATGTTCGTTTCCTAGAAAAATATTAAATTGAATAATTCACATAAAAAAGTTCCTTCCAATACGCGAAAAATAGTTACAAAATTCTATAATGTGCGGGGATAAATTTTGAGGAAGTGGAAGTATGGTTGTTTCTTAGAAAAATATGAATCTTATTAGTTCGCCTAACACGTGAAAAATAGTTAAAAAATTCCGTGATTTGCGGGGATAATTTTTGAGGGGGTGCAAAAATGGTTGTTTCTTCGAAAAATATGAAACTTATTAGTTCGCCTAAGATTTTTTAAGCTACACGCGAAAAATAGTTAAAAAATGATGTGCGGGGGTAATTTTTAAGGTAGTGAAAATATGTTTGTTTCTTCGAAAAAATTGAAATTTTCAGCCTACACGTGAAAAATAGTTGAAAAATTCTATGATGTGCGGGGGTAGTTTTTGAGAGGGTATAAATATGTTTGTTTCTTCGAAAAATACGAAATTTATTAATTCTCCCAAGAAATTTCCTGCCTACACCTGAAAAATAGTATAACAATTATGATGTGCGAGGGTAGTTTTTGAGGGAGTGGAAATATGTTTGTTTCTTCGAAAAAGATGAAATTTATTAATTCGACTAAAAAAATTCCAGTCAACACGTGAAAACACAGATAAATAATTCTATGATGCGCGTGAATAGTTTTTGCGTCTCACATTTACTTGTGGCGTTTTGGGTTTTAACAGCCCGAACTTCTTCTTAAATTTCTCCGTACAAAGTACAAGATTATTGTTTTTGTGATTTTGTTGAAATCCTAAGTTTTAACGGAAATATGTAAGAAAGTGCCATAATGAACTACTTATAATCAGTTTTTTTCGAAATCTCTCAGCTCATTCTGAACTTTGTCTATGAAATTTGTATATTAAACTTCCGGAAACGGAGATACGCAAAGTAACTTTAGTCGTAAATATTGCTTAAATCCACTGGAAACGCCTAAATAAAATAAAATGATAAATATGCTAATCATAAAAATTCCACTTTTTTTACAAAATCAGAACTAAAGGGTGGGCCATCGCAAGGAATCTTTTTAAAATCTTAATAAAACACAAACGGCTAGATGGAATTTCATCTTGCATTAATTTTGTAGCCAAGAGTATCCGGTTATACATGGAAATGACATCAGTCAAATGGCTGCCACGGCTGGCCTTTACAATAGTCCATTCTCTCGACCCAATTGTTCAGAACTTTTTCCAACGTCTGTGGCTCCATCTCAACAGTGGCATTTTGGATATTGACTTTAGGATCGTTGGCATAATAACGTTCTTTAACGGCAGCCCAGAGATAAAAGTCCATGGGCGTCAAATCGTAGCCCCTTGCTGGTCAATTCACATCTCCACGGCGGCTGATTACACGATTTTCAACCTTTGACCGCAATAAGTGGAAAGTTTCGTTGCTAATGTGGCATGTCGCCCCATCTTGTTGGAACCAGATGTTACCCACATCTAAACCAGCAATTTGCTCTCAAAAAATGTTTGTTATCATGGTCCCATAGCGGTTTCCGTTAACTGTTTCGCCAGATTCAGAGAAAAATGGGCCAATGATGCCGCTGGCCCATAATCCGCACCATACTGTCACCCGTTCGGGATGCATTGGCTGCTCAACGATCACGTATGGGTTTTCCGGTGCCCAAATCCTGCAGTTTTGTTTGTATAGCCCTCGAGGTGAAAATGCGCTTTATCGGAAAAGATAATTTTTCGCCAAAATTCACCATCGGCTTCCAGCTGCTCTAAGGCCTAATTAGCGAAGTTGTATCGAAGTGGATTGTCAACTGTCTTCAACTGCTGTATTATTTGGACCTTATAGGCGAATAAACCGATGTCTTTATGCAAAATACGTCTCATGGTAGTGCGACTAATATTCAATTGCTGAGAGCGATGACGAGTGGATGTTCTCGGGTTGGCTTGCACACTACGGGCTACAGCAGCAATATTCTCGGGTGTACGAACCGGACGAGCGTGTGGAGCTTCAGTACGGTCCACCAGCATACCAGTTTCACGAACTTTGTGCACAAATTTCTTCAGAACACTTGCATTTGGTGCATATTCGCGACCGAATTTTGAACGCAATTTTTGCACTGATTCTGCAATACACAAATTACATTCAAAGTAAATTTTTAACATTTCCCAACGTTCATCAAGCGTATAGCGTGCCATTTCGTTAACTGGGTGTTGTATACTGAAGAGCTGTCATACATCAAATATCATAAAAGTAAAAATAAAGTGGTAGTTCAAAAAGATTCCAAGAGATGGCCCACCCTTTATTTTAAATCATATCATATGGTAGAATCAGGTAACTTCAAATACTATGAAATTTGAATTAAATGGAGCCATACGTCCGTCATATATTTTTTTATCCAATAAGTTACCAATTCAACTATGTCAGATATTAATCCAATACTTACGATGGCTTAACTTAAATAATATCTCTTTACCGGTGTTTCGCAGCGATTAGTCATTAGAACGTTATTTACACGGCGCAATAATTTAGATCCAGGTGACAGATATCCAGAACCACAATATACCTTAATCAGTTTGAATGTAACAATCTGAGCAATAAACATTTACTTGCGCCACCCCCGGGGAGCCCGTTAATAATAAGTTTTCCCCGGGATTATGAATTCGGTTAGTTTATGAGGTACTAAGCCATAGTTTGAGGCCGCACCGCACACCCCGGCGCAGTTATTATTTCCCCGTGTTTACAAATACAATGGAGGAAATTTATCGGGCGAGCCCTTTCAACGAGAAGAAGGCAGCCCTTGGATGGAGTTATTGAAAGAATCGCATTCAGGGTTTTATGAGAATTTCCCACCGAATTTTCTCGACCGTAACTCTACTATTTCAATGGATTTTCTCGGGTGTAATCAATAATGATATGTCATTGCCTAAGCACGGGCAAACAAAGGTTATAATGAGCGATATTCGTGCTGAAACCAGTGTACCGTCTAGTCGGGTCCATTCACTCAACGATTTCAATACATGACAGCATCATCCTAATTATAATTACAAGACTTTTAGGTATTGTGTAAAGAAAGTGTGCTTTTTTGTGGAGTAGAATGTCTTGTTTCGGGCCCCGCGGGCCGGTTTGCCCGACTTTATTAACTAGATTTCCTAAATTGGAAATTTAAAAAATTCAGCGGTTCCCCGTCGGGATTCCTTTTAATTATTTCCCGTCGCGGGATTTGCTAGGGGAAGGTCGATCTTGCAGGGATCTTATCGTGCGGTTAATTACTTCTTCAGCGGGGCGAAACAAATTGTCTGATCAATTTTTGAATAGTACACGGAAGTGCGGTGGGGATTTTCTCCTGCCGCCGCAAGATTTTCAGAAAGTTCACCTTAAGTGCAGGCATATTAAATTAGTCATGCATTAACCGGCTTCCTTCATTACTGCAATTAGATTTTTAGTTGTTAGTAGCAGCAGTTAATTAGGTTTAATTATACACTCGGCGTCGAAAAAAAAGCGCCACTCGAAAAATCGCGAAAAAACTCGATTATTCAAACCGTCGTAACTTGGTTCAATTTGGTTCAAAATCGATGAATCTTTGAGTTTGGGAAAGATTCTAGTTTTATCTTTAAGAATGTGTAGTTGATTTTGACCCCAAGTCCAACCCACCCCTCGTAACAACGCGATGGAAAAAAATGTTTTTTATGTGAAAAATTGTCCAACTTTGACAAGCTGTATCGCGCGCGAAAAAAACCGGCGGGAAATTTCACCACAATGGCAGAAAAATTTAATCAATTTCCTTCAAATGCCTTAAAAATTCGAGTCGTTTTGATGATTTGGAGCGAAGTTATAAATTTTTGAAATAACATTTTTCACTTTTTTGGCAATAACTTGAGTAATTTTGCACCAAAATCGATGAACTTTTACAGTCTGAACAGTTTCAAATTTTCTCTTCAACGTCATGTGAATTGTTTTGTTGCTAAAATGATTTCACCCCCTGCCACCCCCTAAAGGAAACAAATGTTTTTGGAGTTTAAATGTGCAAATTTGGTTTCTTGTACCGTGTGAAAAAAACATCGTGGACTCAATCGGTCAGCATGGCAATAAAGTTCAATCATTATCCTCCAATTTCTTCTAAAATTCAAGTCGATGCAATGATTTGGCGCGAAGTTATGCAGTTTTGAAAAAAAAAATACATTTTGCGCCTTTTTGGCCATAACTAAACAATTTTGCATGAAACTCGATGGAATTTTGCGATCTAAGAAGTTTTCGACTTTCGTGACTCCTGGAAACCCCTACAAAAAGTGTTTTGGATGGACAAAAAATGTTAAATTTTTACAACTTGTTTTCATTTTCAATGTCATTTTTTTTAAGAAATTCATAACTCTGCTTCAAATCATCGAAATCACTCGAATTTTTAAGGCATTTGAAGGAAATTGATTAAATTTGTCTGCTATTGTGGTGAAATTGCCCGCCGTTTTTGTTTGCGCACGGTAGAGCTTGTCAAAGTTGGACAAGTTTTTACATAAAAAAAACATGTTTTTCCATCGCGTTGTTACGGGGGGGAGTTGGACTTGGGGTCAAAATCAACTACACATTCTTAAAGATAAGACTTTCCCAAACTGAAAGATTCATCGATTTTCGTCCAAATTACGACGATTTTTCGAGTGGCGCTTTTTTTTGACGCCGAGTGTAGTTTCAGTTAATTTCTTGTTGCACTGTAGTTGGGTTCGATCTTTTGGGTGGTAACGGTTATTGTTATTAAAGTTTAGCTTAATCGATCTGATGGTTTCATTTGTATATTAATGATTTTCCAACGTGAAAATAAATAATTTCCTAACATTTTACCGTTTTTTTATGGTTTGTATTCCTTAAATATACCTCAAGAAAAGCACTGCATAAATAAAATCAGCCTTTTTAGCCCCCTTTTGCACTTACGATTTGTTTTATTGACAGCCACGGATTAATGAACTGTTCGATATTTAGAAAAATAAATTTCTTAACATTTTCAAGGTTATTTGGCAGTTTGTATTTATTAAATATATCCCAGAAAGGAACTGCATAAATAAAATCAAACATTTTTAGCGCTCTTTTGCACTTATGATTTTTTACATTTTTTTATTGATAGCCACGGATCAATAAAAATTTTTAATCGAAAAAATATTGCTTAATATTTTCACGGTTTTTTGGCAGTTTGTATTTGTTAAATATACTTCAAGAAAGGCACCGCACTGTATAACTAAAATTAAAAATTCGTAGCGCCGGGAATATGCGTGGTAATAGTAAATTGTGTTCTCCAAATACCGTATATTTAATTTTCTCTGAATATCTAGCAATATTTTACTGTTATCTTGCCTCTTGCGCTGAAACGCGCCGCAATTATGCATTTTCATGCCACTATCTACTGTTCGGTCTGCCACACAATGTAGCCAATTATAGGAAAAAGAACATAAATCTTAGTTACAGTGGCGGCTCGTGGAACAAGTTGATGGTAGAGCCACTTATACAATATAGTCAGTTTACTCAAAAACCAAAGAGATTTCGAAAAAATCTTATTCTTTATAAGTTGTTCATTTAGGCATTATTTCCAATTATTTTTAATGCAAATTTGCTGTAACTATGATCGTTTCATAATTTCAAACTAAAAATGAAAAAAATAATAATACATTTTTTTATCCAATAAAAATGATTTTATGAAAAATATTTTCAAACAAAAGAAGTTCATTTCTTAGTTGTCTTCAATATTTATTTGAATGTTTCCGTAATATTTTCCATATTTAAATTTTTTTTTCAGTTTTTCAGATTGTCAAATAAGGCTTATGTTTCATGTTAATTGCTGCATTAGTTTTTAAGATACAGCGCGCACAGACAGACATACAGACAGACACACATACACACAGAGAGACACCATTTTTTTTACAGAAATTGCTGAAATCGCATCTAGAGACTCCTCAACGGAAATTTCCGTAAAAAAAAATTTGAAAAAATTTTCGCGATCACAATACTTTCAAGTACTTCATAATGGAGAAAGTAAAAACCTCAACAAAAGAGTCCTGAAAAAAGTCTTTATAAAAAGTACAGCTAATAGTCCTGAAAAGGCTTAAAAATAGAGTGCTGACAAAAAAAATCCTGAAATAAGGTCCTAAAAAAAGACTTGAAACATGTCTTGAAGGAAAGCGCGAAAAAAAGTCCTGATAAAAATATTACCAAAAAAAAAATTCCGGAAGTCTTGAAAAAAAATCTAGAAAAAAGTTCTAAAAAAGGCCTGAAAAAAGCCTTGCAACAGTCCTGAAAAAAACCTGAATATAAAGTACTGAGAAAAGTCTTGAAAATAAAATCTTCAAAAAAGAGACCTAAAGAAAGTCCACGATCAAATAGTAGGTGGCGCTAAATTTGCTACTAACACTTTTCTCCAATTCTATTGCTTAAGTTGGCAACCTTAATTAATCGTTTATCTATGGTCCTGATGCTTTTTTTCAGTTTTGAAAAAAAAATTAAAAAATTAAATTCCAAAAAGTCCTCAAAGTGTCCTGAAAATAGTTCTGAAAGGCCTAAGAAAAATCTCTTAAAAAATCTTCTGAGAAGTCCTGAAAAAAACCTGAAAACAGTCCCGAAAAGAAGTTGTAATGAAGGGCCTGAAAAAATCCCGAAAAACATCGCCTGAAAAAGTCCTGAAAAAATATCCTTATAAAAGATTTGAAAAAGTTTTAAAAAGAGTCTTAAAAAAAATCGTGGATGAAGTTCTGCAAACGAAAAAAATGTACTGTAAAAGTCCTTAAAACAGTTCTGGACAAAATTCTCTAAAACAGTCCTGAAAAAATTCCTGCAAAAGAATCCATAAAATAAAGTCCCGAAAGAAAAGCCCTTGAGAAAGAAGTCTTGTAAAAAGGAGCCGAAAAAGAAAGTCTTAAAAAAATTACTGAAAAGTCTTGAAAATTTTCTGAAAGAAAGACCTAAATCCTAAAAATTAATTCCAGAAAAAAGAGCCCTGAGAAAAGGGTCCCGAAAAAAATTTCTACAAAGGACCTGAAAAAAAATTCTGAAAAATGCCGATAAATGGTCCCGAAAAAAATTGTCTTGAAAAACAAAATTCCCAAAAAAAAATGGTGATGTGGCCATCATGTTACTTTCTCCGGCTTGATGGTATCATAGCCATTTATATTTACATTTTCATGGTTTATTGAAATCATATTATAAATGTACATCGAGCGTTGCGTAAACTCGGATGAAACTGACGTTTAAAACGTCAAAATGATTAAACATGGAAAAATTATACTTCAAATTCAAAAACTCGGTTTACTCAAAAACTAACGAGATTTCGAAAAAAACGTATTCTTTAGAAGTTGTTCATTTTGGCATTCTCTACAATTATTATTCACATAAATTTGCTGTAACTATTATCGTTTCATAATTATAAACCAAAAATTAGAAAAATATTAATAAATTTTTTTTTCGAATAGCAATGATTTTATAAAAAATATTTTCAAGCAAAAGATGTTCATTTCTTTGTTGTATTCAAAGTTTGTTTAAATATTTTTGTGATATTTTTCATATTTAAGAAAATATTAGCAAAAAACAAAAAACAGGTAAGGTAAACACCCACTTCCGGTGTACGAAATTTTACCAAAAGCTTTTCAGTTCTTCAGATTATCAAATAAGACGTATTTTCAAAGTTTCATATCAATTGCTCTATTAGTTTTTGAGATACAGCGCACACAACAGACACACACACACACACACACACACACACACACACACACACACACACACACACACACAGACAGACAGACACACACACATACACACACACAGACACAAAAAAAAAAATTCCAGAAATTGTTGAAATGGCATCTAGGGACCCCAAAACGGATATTTCCGTAAAAAAAATTTTTGGAAAAAAAATCACGATCACAATACTTTCTCGTACTTCGTAACGGAGAAAGTAAAAATCCGGGTTAAAGTTCTCAAAAAAATACTAAAAAAAGACCTTAGAATAGAAAAGTCCTGGAAAAAAGAGGATCCCGAAAAAAAATTCCTATAAAGGACTTGAAAAAAGTTTTTAAAAATTCCCTGACAAATAGTCATGAAAAAAATTGGCATGAAAAACAAAATTCCCAAAAAAAAAATCCGGGTTAAAGTTCTCAAAAAATTATTTAAAAATTCTGAAATAATTCCACACATCTCCCACATTACTATATTTTAAGAATATAATCAACTTACTAAATTCCAATATTTTTTTAATGGGTTATAACTGTTCGTAGTTGAACATGCATTTTTTAATTCCGTTCAAAATTGAGCATTTTCTAAAATAAATAAAAAATAGTGGGAATTGTTTAAACACTCTGAAATAATTATATTCAACTCAGAAATTATTATGTTTGAAGAATATAATCAACTTCTCAAATTCAGATATTTTTTTTAATGCGTTACAACTGCTCGTAGTTAAACTTGCATTTTTTTAATTGCGTTCAAAATTGAGCATTTTCTAAAATAAATAAAAAATAGTGGGAATTGTTTAAACACTCTGAAATAATTATATTCAACTCAGAAATTATTATGTTTGAAGAATATAATCAACTCCTCAAATTCCAATATATTTTTTTATTGCGTTACAACTGTTCGTAGTTAAACTTGCATTTTTTAATTGCGTTCAAAATTGAGCATTTTCTAAAATAAATAAAAAATAGTGGGAATTGTTTAAACACTCTGAAATAATTATATTCAACTCAGAAATTATTATGTTTGAAGAATATAATCAACTTCTCACATTCCAATATTTTGTTTTAATGCGTTACAACTGTTCCTATTTAAACTTGCATTTTTTAATTGCGTTCAAAATGCAGCATTTTCTAAAATAAATAAAAAATAGTGGGAATTGTTTAAACACTCTGAAATAATTATATTCAACTCAGAAATTATTATGTTTGAAGAATATAATCAAGCTCTCAAATTCCAATATATTTTTTTATTGCGTTACAACTGTTCATAGTTAAACATGCATTTTTTTATTGCGTTCAAAATTGAGCATTTTCTAAAATAAATAAAAAATAGTGGGAATTGTTTAAACACTCACTTCATTTTCTAAAATAAATAATTTTTAATTAATTCTTAAAACACTTACCAATTACTTTAATCCAGGAAGATAAATCGTTCTTTCTTTCTTCAAAAAATGAGGGGGTGGGGTATATTGTATAAATGGCTCTACCATCAACATGTTCCACGAGCCGCCACTGATGTGCTTGTTAATGTTTTTTAGAATTACGTCTCCAGATTAAGATAAAAAAAATCTGACGTTTGTAATCATTTTTTTTTGTAAGAACACTAATAAAATATGATACTGATATGAATAATATTATTGTCTAGGCATTCAAAGTATTTTCCTTCTAAGGCGGTAATTTTTTTCAAAAAGTGGCGTAGCTAGAATTATTGGCCACAGGCAGATCCTCTTCCCCTAATATATAAAATTTTAATGAATTTTAATGAAAAATGTTGACCATTTTCAAACCGCCATAACTCGGCGAATTTTCAATCGAATGTGGTGAACCTTTGAGGGCGAAAAACTTTGAAGTGTCTTCTTTAAAGTCATGCATGCGAACTTAGATTACGGGGGCTCCGCCCCCTCTAGCGCCCGTGTGAAAAAAAAGTTTTTCTAGAAACCATGCCCAACTTTGACGATGTCTACTTTTTTTGAGTCCTGCACAGGTAACACATTTCAATGCCCTTTTGGTGGATCAAGTCGACACATTTTTCCCAACTCGGTCCCAACTCGGGATACGTTACCAAAGTAGGACGTTTTTTTTGCCCAAACATGTATTTTTTTGTTCGGGGTTGAAGGGTTCGAAAAGGGATAATTCCAATCTGAGTTAACCCCCCTAAAGTAGAGCCAAAATGGAATTTTTTCCCGAAACAATCATCAAATTTGGTTGAAAAGTCGCCGAGTTATGTGCGAAAAACCTCAAAATGCACTTTTTGTTCAAATACCCATAACTTGGTGCTAAATCGTCGTAGGAACTTCGTTGTTTGAGTCCTGCATGGGGAGTTCTTCTTAATAAGTCAAACACAACCTCTCACCACATTTTGAAGGAAACACTCGAGAACAAACCTTAAATTCATGCTGATGTTGTTCACTTTCCAAACGATTTAAAAAAAATATAGAAACAATAGCTATACGCTCTTCAAATTTTTCCGGAACATTCTGCTATTTTAATGACAGACAGTAAGAAAAGAGTAACGAAATATTGACGAAACTTTTTTATTTTAGAGTTTAGTTAAAAAATGTTTCGGGAGTTATACTACAAGAGGTTAGAACTTTGCCGAATAAATTTTATTTTTTGCACAAGCCATTGAATCGAACACAAATTTCGAGAATGAATTGAAATGGAAAGATGATTTATATTTTGATTAATCAATAATCACAATTAACAATAACTACAATATTAATAATGTCAATCATAATATTAATTATTGATTTTGATTTATTATTACTATTATTAATTCATTTATTATTTTAATTTTAATAAAATAATTATTTCATGAAGAGGAGATGCAGTCTTCAATTTTTTTTTAACAATGAAGGCATTATCTTCCCAAATTTATATTTCGCCTTGTGATTTACAACAATACTAACTATCCATGGAATTATTTTGAAAATTTTAAAATAAGTACTTTTTGAAAAAAATTAAATTAAAATTTGAAATTAGATTAGATTTTTTTTCTTATTTTAACCTATATAGAGTTGTACAATATTGGAAAGGTCATGAAAATTGCTGTAAAATGGCAACTATCCCAGGTCTCAATGAGAAAAGTTTCTAGAGCAACAGAAAAAATGTGTTTTCTGTTTTTGGGCGGTTTATGAGAACTCTCTAATTAAAAAACGAGTTGACATTTCTCAGCAAAATTTAACATTTTTCCAAGTCTATACCAATAGTAAAACTGTAACAAATTTCAGGAAAATCTGAGATGGTAATGATGAAAATGATTTTTTTTCTGTGTTGAATTGACATTGTGGCAATTGATGAAGTTTCTCTATTTACGTCATAATTTAAATTATCAGTAGGCATTTCAGATGAGTTAGTAATTACAGACCTTCTTTGATTTTATCATTAATTTCTTCAAGAGTAGAATAACCGCAGCCAAATAAGTCAACTTCCAATTCAATCTCCGTTATGAATTTAATTTTTTAAACGATGCGGGAACAATCCCGTTTTAGTTTAGCACGCGAAAAGAAAATACACGGTAAAAAGTATACACGTGGTGCGAGTGCGCGAACCACATTTTTCCTTCGCGTTTCGACGCGGAATTTTTTTCGCGGTGTATATAGATCTCCCGAACTGCATTTCGATGGCATCATGGGACGATAACGGTGATTAACGTATTGGTGGTCTACATTACGGCGAATTATCCACGTTACACGATAAATAGTATTTATGCTGGCTGAAAGACTTAGGTCGCTGGCCCATTGTATTCCTCTAAGGAGGGCAATAAACGATTAGTATTTATGTTCACAGGAATTTTTAGTAAATTATCAAATTGAAATTGAAAATGACAAATATACGAATGCGCCCTCTGGTGCCGCGACAGGCGTTTTTTTCGTATTATTGCAGCTTCACCTCGGAAATGTCCCAGTGGAGTTAGAATCAAACTTTCACATAGACTAGGACAAAAATAGTAATTTCCTTTGAATTATCATATTGAAATTGAAAATACACTTGAAATGACAGGTATATGCATGCGCCATCTGGTGCCATCCACTGAAATTATTTTCCTGGCTTGCTTTTTCTGGTTTTTGTCAGTCTTGCCGCACAAATGCAATTTCATACGTGAAAGAGTACAAGAAAATATATTGATCATGGGTGATTCTAATTTTGTATTTTAAACCTTCTTTCAGTTTCTACCGTTTCAAATAATATTTTTTAGTCTACTCTTAAGACGTTTTACTATTTTTGTTACACCACGTATATGAAAGCAGATCATTGCACTTCGGTGATTGTTTTTGGCCATGAGATAATAAAGAAACTTTTTGCAAGAATAATATTTTCTGAGAAGTTAATTATAAAAAAATGTCCAACATTCTGCCGGACACTGTATACAGGGTGTCCTAAATAGAGTAGGATTGCAAGCTAGAGATCTGGTTAAATGGGCAATGTTGTGCAGTTTTCTATGGTGATTCAGATTATGTTGAGAAATTTTCAAAATTCCAAGCAGTTTAGAAAATATTTAAAAAAACTGAAAATCGCGATTTTCAAAAAATGAAATATCTCAATAATTTTTAAAGATGCAAAAAAAAGTTTTAAATAAAAGTTACTTGGTTTAATTAGGCAAATATAGAAATCAAGTCAAAATAAAATCCAAGATGGCGGTTTCCGAGATATTAAGACCACCTTTCTTATTTCGAAAGGCCGCCATATTTGATTTTTACACGCATAAATAGACTTTTTTTTCTCTTTTCAACGATGTACAACAACCTATGTCAAAATAAAAAATAATGGAAATATTAATTGTTGTAAGTTTAAAACAAGTAGGCATAAATAAAAATAAAACAAAATTTGTTATAACGACTAACTGTCATCTTACATTAGTTTATCAGTTGTATTAATCATTCATACATGTGTATTGTCTTAAGTTGTTGTAATATCGATAAATATTAATTACTTGAAATGGCGAATTATTCAATATCTGAACAATACGATATGTTTTGTAATTACATCAAGTGTTACAAAAACCCCCATCTTGCAGCACAAACATACCAAGCAAACTTTCCTGAAAGAAGGCAGCCGGACATTAAGGTATTTAAAAGATTGGATGAAAATATGCAATTGTATGGAAGTTTAAAAAAATGGTGATGTGGGCATCATGTTACTTTCTCCGATTATTTGATGGTATAATAGTTATTTATATTTATAGATTCATTCATTATTTTTAATTTAAAATCGAGAGTTTCACATGATTGAATGGTAATGACGTTTGAAACGTAAAAATTATGAAAGGTAAAAATGATCAATTATTTTTTAAATCTTTACCGTAGGTTTACTGAAAAACTAAAAAAGAAATGCTAAAAAAAGTACTGGCAAAGATTTCTAAAAATAGTTCTGATTAAAAAGTCCTAAGAAAATCTAATAAAGATCCTGAACAAGTAAGTCTCGAAAATGATCTCTGAAAATAGTCCTCATTAACAAGTCCTAGAAAAACTAATAAAAGCCCTGAAAAAGGAAGTCCTGAATAAGATTTCTAAAAATAGTACTAATTAAAAAGTCATAAAAAAACCTAATAAAAGTCCTGAACAAGTCTTGGAAAAAGTCCTGAAAAAAGAATCCTGACAAAAAAATGTCTTGAAAAACAGGTCCTTAAAAAAGACTAGAAATAAAGTCCTAAAAAAGAGTTCTGGCACAAAAAGATCCTGTGAAGAAATCCTGGAGGAACAGTTTTGGAAATAAAGTCTTGAAAAAGAGTACTGTTAAAAAGTTGTGAAAAAGAGTTGTGAAAAAAGTCCTGAAAAATTACTGCAAAAAGAATCCTGAAAAATTCAGTCTTCATATAAAACATCAGAAATAAATGTCCTTAAAAAAATCCCAAAGGAAGTCCGAAACAGAGTCCCAAAAAAGTCCCGAAGGAAAGTCCTAAAATAAGTCCTGAAAAAACTTCTGAAGAAAGTCTTGAAAAAAGACCCAAAAGAGAGTCCTAATATATTATCCTGAAAAAGTGTCCTGTAATAGCAGTCTTGAAAAAAAGTTATGAAAATAACATCGTAAAAAATCCTAAAAAACATTTCTAAATAAAAACCTGTAAAGAACTGAAAAAGTTCTGAAGAAATTGTCCTGAAAAAAATTGTTACTTTCAAAAATGTCCTGAAATATAGTACTACATAAAAATAGTCTTCATACAAAATACCAGAAATAAATGTCCCGAAAAAGAGTCCCTGAAGGATAAAGAGTCCTGATGAAATATCTCAAAAAATTGTCCTGTAAAAACAGTCATGAAAAATTGCTCTAAAAATAACAAAATAAACAAAAAAATTCTGAAAAAAAGCATTGTAAAAAGTCCTTAAAATGGCCCTTAAAAAGATCTAAAGAAAATTTTTTTTAAAAGAAATCCCAAAGAGTCTTGAAAGAAGTCATGCAAAAAGGCCTAAAATAAATCCTTAAGAAAAATCCTGAAATAAAAAGTTTTTAAAATAGTCTTAAGGTCATGAAAAGAAAAATTGTAAAAAATGTCATAAAGAAAATTTTGAAAATTTTTTTCTGAAAAAATCCCAAAAATTAATCCTGAACAAACAGTTCTTAAGAAAGTCCCGAAAACGTCCGGAAAAAAATTCCTGAAAAAATATCCTGTTGATAAAATTTTGAAAAGAAAACCTGAAAAAAAAGGTCCTGAAAGAAAAAGTCCTAAAAATAAGTCTTGAAAAAAAATTGTTAAAAGTTCTGAAAAAGAATCCTAAAAGAAAAAAAAAGTCCTTAAAAAAGACCTGAAAAAAGTTCTGAAAACATTGTCCTGAAGTCCCAAAAACGCTAGAAGAACAAAAAACTGTTAAGGTAAATATTCGGAAATTACAGTTCTTCGGATTCTGAAGTAACAGTTATGTTTCATGGTCATTTCTGTATTAGTTTTTGAGATACAGCGCGCGCACAAACTGTTATGTAGAGAAAAAATGGTGATGTGGCCATCATGTTACTTTCTCCGACTTGATGGTATCATAGTCATTTATATTTACGCTTTCGTGGTTTATTATCTATTTAAATCATATTTTAAATGTACTTTGAGCGTTTTATAGACTTGGATGACGTTTAAAACGTCAAAATTATATTTCAAATTTAAAAACTCAGTTTACTCAAAAACTGAAGGGATTTCGAAAAAAACTTATTCTTTATAATTTGTGTATTTTAGCATTCTCTACAATTATTATTAACATAAATTTGCTGTAACTATTATCGTTTTATAATTATAAACCACAAATTAAAAAAAATAATAATACATTTTTTTCTCAAATAAAAATGTTTTTATGAAAAATGTTTTCAAGCAAAAGATGATCATTTTTTTTGTTGTCTTCAAAGTTTGTTTAAATGTTTTTCTGATATTTTTCATATTTAAGAAAATATTGGCAAAGAACAAAAAACAGTTAAGGTAAACACCCACTTCCGGTGTACGAAATTTTACCAAAAGCTTTTCAGTTCTTCAGATTATGAAATAAGACGTATGTTCAAAGTTTCATATCAATTGCTCTATTAGTTTTTGAGATACAGCGCACACAGACAGACACACACACACACACACACACACACACACAGACACACACACACACACACACACACACACACAGACACACACACAGACACAATTTTTTTTTTTCCAGAAATTGTTGAAATGGTATCTAGGGACCCCAAAACGGATATTTCCGCAAGAAAAATTTTTGAAAAAAAAATCACGATCACAATACTTTCTCGTACTTCGTAACGGAGAAAGTAAAAACCTAAGAGAAATAGAAATATGATCGTTGATGATGAAGAATTAACATTGGCTTGTGTGGCAGCTAATCCGAACATTTCATGTCGGCAGATAGAAAATGAAGTTAACTTATCTAAGTCTAGAGCATCAACAATTTTGCATGTGGTTAATCAACAAAATTACGGAAAATGGTGATTTTATAAACACAATTTTATGGACTGACGAATCTTACTTTTCTAATTGTGGATTATTTAATCCTCATAACGAGAACTATTGGGCTCAAGAAAATCCACACATAGTTATTCCACGGCGAAACCAATTACGGTTCGGCTTAAGTGTTTTTTGTGGCATAATGGGAAATCGTTTACTTGGTCCTATAATTTTTGATGGAACTCTAATTGCACAACGTTATTTGGAAATTCTTCAAACAACCTTAGAAGATTAATTGGATGATTTACCTTTGGCTCAAAATATGCAAATATGGTACCAGCAAGATGACGCTCCAGCACACAATGCCAGAGATGTTATTACTTATCTAAATGGACGTTTTAATAATAAAGTAATAGCGACTAATACACCTGTACAGTGGCCAGCCAGATCTGCAGACTTGACGCCTCTTGACTTTTATTTGTGGGGCACTTTAAAAGACAAAGTTTATGGAAGTAACTTCAATTATAACAATGTGGATGAACTTCGCGAAGCAGTGACAGATGCAATAAACGGCATTAATCGCAACACATTGCGAAAAGTAACTGGCAGTGTTGTAAAACGCTGTCAATTGTGTTTGGCCAATGACGGTCAACATTTTGAGCATTTTTTATAATTCATTGTTATTTTACTACTTGGTTGTATTACCTCTTTTGTTTTGTTACATTTGCTTTAAAAATAATTTAAAAAATTAAAATTAAAATTTAAACAATTAATATTTCCATTATTTTTTATTTTGACATAGGTTGTTGTGCATCGTTGAAAAGAGAAAAAAAAGTTTATTTATGCGTATAAAAATCAAATAAGGCGGCCATTTGAAATAAGAAAGTTGGTATTAAAATCTCGGAAACCGCCATCTTGAATTTAATTTTGACTTGATTTCGATGTTTGCCTAAATAAACCAAGTAACTTTTATTTAAAACTTTTTTTCGCATCTTTAATAATTATTGAGATATTTGATTTTTTTGAAAATCGCGATTTTCAGTTTTTTTAAATATTTTTTAAACTGGTCGGAATTTTGAAAATTTCTTAACATAATCTGAATCAGCATAGAAAACTGCACAACATTGCCCATTTAACCAGATCTCTAGCTTTAAGAATAAGAAAGATACCCATGCAATCTTACTCTATTTAGGATACCCTGTATATTAGATACAAACTCGTGCATTGTAGTCTTCCTTAATATTCTTTTCTTTCATTGCCATTACTTTATTAAATTTGAATTCATGGTCTATGTCCCTTGATTTAAATTTTAAGCTCTTGAATTTAATGTTAAAATTTGTTATGTTAGACATTTTTAATCCGTTTGCTTTTTAGAATTGAGTCTTTAGATTAAGTTAAAAAAACTGGATGTGTGTTTGTAAGAACACTAATAAAATATGATATGATATGAATAACATTAATGCCTAGGCATTCAAAGTATTTCTCTTCTAAGACAATATTCCTTCAAAAATTGGCGTGGATAGAATTCTTGGTTATAGGGTATTCTTCCTCTAATGTATTAAAAATTAAATTTTACATTGCAAAAATATATTCCTACAATCTATTTTGACTAAATTCAATTTTTTTATCAGATCCGTGTTTGACTGTATATCTTCCCTGTACAAGCATTGTGGCTAAGGCACTAATAGGGCCCTCATGATCTAACCTACAAAAGACTTTATCGAGAGAGAATTTTCTTGAACTTTTTTAGTTTTCGAGTTTAGTTACTTTGATTGGATTTCTTAAAATGTTGCAATTTAACTTTTGGTAAACCAAGTTAAAAATTCGATTGCACTAATGAAGTTCGATTATGTGCAGCACGTGTGCATTATTTACCGCGAGTTTGAAATTAAATTCCCGTCGATGCTCCCGGCAGCGAAATAAACCGTTGACAACGCCATCAATCAGGGGCGTACATCGGAACGAGTATGGATGAGTCAGGGAGCACAATAACCAAAACAGCAAGTGTTGCTTATTGCTCCATGATGGCGCTATCGATCTTATCCGTCAAACTGATACATGCACGGGACAACGAAAAAAGTGTCCCCTTTGTCTGCACACCATGTCTGCGTCTATGTGAACGGTGTGCAGCGACAAACAAATTACAAGTGCGGGAATGAATATGCCAGGGACACAATGCGCTAGTTAGGGAGTGTGCTTTTGTGTTTTTGACATAGTTTTCGATTTTGCGTTGAGTACGTGAGGGTGAGGGGTGCTGCTCGATTCGGAGGAGGGAGATTTGCGCCACCTCATCTCCAGGTATTTTATCGCCCTAAGTAACTTCCTTACGAGTTAGGGGGTGGGATTATTATTTATTTTCTTTGAATTATTAATCCTGCGACTGCGATGGCATTGAATCTGATGCTAAAACGAATTGCATAATTCAGCGGAGTGGATACAGTGAAACTATATGCGTCAAAGAAACTTTTTGGCTTTAAATATTTAACACATTGGCTGCCAACAACAAGTTTTTTTTTATAAAATGTCAAAAAAAAAATTCTTCGTTTTTAAGTTTTATTTTATAAAACGAGTAAGAATATGTTTATTTAATTAATTTTCATGACTAATAGCGCTGAATAGTAAGTTTAAAGAGAGTACTAACTGTCAGTCATCTATGACTGACGCGGCCCCAGTGGAATGCTTCGGTGTCAGTCACCGATGACTGACAAAGCGGTCAACGTGTTAAGATAGAAAAATAAGATTTGATAATTATCGACTCTGTAATCGGAAATTTTTTGTATGCCCCACAACAGAGAGCCAATACCAACTTGTTTTCTTAAATGGAAGACTATGTATATTTTTGCATGCCCCGCAACAGAGAGCCAACACCAACTTGTTTCCTTAAATGTAACACTAGGTATATTTTTATGCGTAGTTTTTAATACTAATTAAAGTGACCCGATAAGAAAATATTTTGATTACTATATTACTATTGGTGGATGCGCCAGGAAATCTGTGGATGGAACTTGCCTGGATCCATCTAATTTAAAATATTTTTTGGCAACTTCAAAAGCCAAAACAGTTCGCCACACTTTCTCCCCAATGCAATTTATATTTTAGTAATACAGATTCTGAATTAGAAAACTCTTGCCTAGGGGTGAATATAAATGGTAATAAGCTAATAAGTCGAAGCGATCACCCTCGAAATCGGCGCAAATATAAAGAGAGAGGCCGCGTTCGATTTCCCGCCGCATTCCATATAAGCCACTCCGAACCGTTTCGAATTAGAGCAAATTGTGTGGGGAACCGATGCACATTTTGTATGGTGATCGTGCTCATCGAATCATAGCGATTTGCACTGCGGGCCACCGTGCGGATCATTTTTTTTTTGTATTTTCGAAATGCGCTTAATTTATGATAAGTCATGAAGCATTAACTCGAATGCATATGAATGAGGATCAGGGGTTTGTCATCGATTTTCAATCAATGATTCATGTATGGTGATTGGTTCTTCCTAACTTGGATGTATCGTGGAATTCAAAAGCAAGTACTGAAAACCGAAGTTTTTGAAAAAGTTAGTTACCAAATATCAAAAGAGTTCAACGATTTTTCCAAGAAATGTAGCATGAACTTTCTACAATCAATAATTTTTTTCCTGCGTTCTAGTTACGTAAGACATGTTTACGTAACTGACATCATTTTAAAAATCGCCCAACCGTTCCGGTTTCTACGCCACTGGATCGCCATTGCATAATTCATATTCGACAGAAATTGATTTTTCCGATCCAATCCGAAACTCATTTATCCCATTAGGACGCGCATTTGTAAATTGTGTTCGCCCGTTGTTCGCAAAGTAGGACAATCAGTTGACAATGGCAATGGGATACAATGAGGACAATGAAGGAGGATGCCTTTTTCACGAACGGCGGGCCCTCCCCTCCCTCCCCGACCACCTATAAATCGACCAATTTTTTTCCTGATGGCTCAATCAGTATACGATTTTTTCGTAACTACCTTTTCCCCTCCCCCCAGCAGAAAACGCATCCCGTGGCCTGATCGAATGACTTCTAAACTATCGTTTATTGAACATAACTATATCAATTTACCACGTTCTTTCATGATAAGAATGTATTAACAGTTTGCAGTTGGGGCGATAAATGTGCAAGATTGAACAAAACAATTACAGTTATCAAGTGATTTTTAAATTTAATTGTTTCCTAAATAAACAATTACAGGTTTACGAATTAAATAGACTAAAATAGTTTTTTTGTATTACTATGAACACAATTTAAAAATTCATATTATCAGGCTATATTTAAATCCTAATAAATTATATTAACCCTTAACGAACGAGCGCATTTTTGTGGAATAATGACGGAATTTTAACAAATTAATTGCTTTATTACTAGAGCGAGAAAAAGATGCATAATTAACCTTTAGCTAACACGTTTACAATAATCGGAACCATCGCTTCACATACAACTAAAATGACTAACTAAATTGATCTTTCGGTGAATGCGCCGGGAACTTAATTTATACTGTCGCGAATCGTTTTAAACACTTGGTTGTTATAATGAACTGCTGTGAAAAGTATTCTAATTTTAGTTTGTATAATTTATTGTATTAAGTATTATATTTATGGTTTATAATTTACATTATTTTACGTTTTTGTATTGGGTTATGTTAAATAAATAAATAAATATAGCGGCATTCGTTCGCTGAGGATTAGAAGCTAGTATTGAATTTTTACAAATCTTTAAATATTTAGCTATCGTTAAATGTATGAGAATTTTCATAGGCTATGTTTCTTCTATTATTGCATCTTTTTATATTTAATTAAATATCTATGGTAAACATTTTTCATTCTTTCGAAAGTAATAATTTAAATTCCCTTTCGTGTAGTTGTAATTGCAAATCATTGATATATGGCAATATGAATTGTGTACCGGAACACCGACCCCATACAATTTTCTGCCATGTTCTTTATTACCACCGAAGCCTATTTCGAATTGCAGTAAATTATAGGAGGGTGTCTGTGCCCATTTTTTATGGTGACGCACTTATTGAAACGTGTCGAATTGAAAATAATTGGTCATGCTAGTAGGTTTTTAATGTTCAATTCAGTTATTTATCATAAGCTAAAAAAATCATAATGAATATTCAAAATTTGCATATTTGCCAGTAGAGTTTTAAGAGATTTTAATCATACATGATCTTCAATCGGGAGTGGGATTTTGAATCAGATTTACTTACTGGTTCATGGATCTACCTTTTCTCTTGGTATTATTACCTTATGAACATTAAGGGGGAATCACTTACTAAAAAAAGAAATGAAATTTAAATGTTCGTTCATTCCATCTTACAATCACAGTATTTATACTACATTGCAAAAATTTTAACACAAGAAAATCCAAGAATGTTGCTAGTCTTATTAATATTTATTTTTCTTTAAAATAGTCTTTCAAATGGTGTAAAATAATTACAAAGATGTTCAATTTTTCCTCATGCAATTTAACCGCATTTGTAACGCATTTTAATATTTGTAAATAATAGAAGGGCTAATGAATAATTTTTTGATTGATGAAGTGATTGAAGTATAAAAATATACTTATTCGTGTGTTACACTTGATTTATGGTAATCTAAATATAACAAACATCGTTTATGGCTTCTGGAGATAGGTGGCCGACTTGAAAGTGTAAATTGTAATAATTCCACAATTCTTGTTTTTTTCTTTTATTTCCCCAAAAACCAAAACTATTTCGAAAGGACGGCATTTTTTGAGCTGAACTGAGTTTTACATTTATATAATTTTATTTTTTGTTCGAATGTTGGCAAGCCTTAACCTAGATTTTAAAAAAATTTCGCGACTCAAGAAAATTGTTGGATTTTTGAAACCAAAATTATTTTGTAAGAATGATGTTTTCGAAACAAATTTTTTTTTGGTAAAATTTTACCTAAAATTTCCTGAACTAAATAAAAGTTTTGTAAACTTTTACCTGCATGATTCAAATTTATTTCAATTTTTTTTCGTAGTAGATTCGACAATTCAAAATTTAGATTTTAAAAAATTCGCAACTCGCAAGAAAATTGTTGGATTTTTTAGAACCAAAATTTATTTAAAAGAATGATGTTTCCTAAACTAAATACATTTTTATAAAATTTTACCTGCAGGATTTATATTTTTTAATTTTCTTTCATTGTAGATTCGACAATTCATAATTTAGAATTTAAAAAAATTCGCAATTTGCAAGAAAATTGTTGGATTTTTTTAAATCCAAATTATTTTAAAGGAATGATGTTTCCTAAACTAAATACATTTTGTCTAGAATTTTACCTGCACGATTTATATTTATTTCATTTTTTTTCCGTTGTAGATTTAACAATTAAAAATTTAGATTTAGAAAAAAACAGCAACTCGCTAGAAAAGTGTTTTTAAAAGCCAAAATTATTTTGAAATAAAAATGTTTCCTAAACTAAATAAATATTTTGTTAATTTTTACCTGCGCGATTTATATTTATTACAATTTTTTTCGTTGTAGATTTGTCAATTCAAAATTTAGATTAAAAAAAAAATTCTTAAAACGCAAGAAAATTGTCGGATTTTTAAAAGACAAAATTATTTTCAAAGAATGATGTTTACTAAACTGAATGAAATTTTTCTAAACTTTTACCTGCAGGATTTATATTTTCTAAAAAAATTTCATTGCAGATTCCACAATTCAAAATTTAGAATTTAAAAAAATTCGCAACTCGCAAGAAAATTGTTGTATTTTTAAAACCCAAAATTATTTTGAAACAATGATGTTTCCTAAACTAAATAAGTATTTTGTAAAATTTTACCTGCACGATTTATATTTATTGCAATTTTGTTCGTTGAAGATTTGACTATTCAAAATTTAGATTTAAAAAAATTCGCAACTCGCAAGAAAATTGTTGGATTTTTAAAAACCAAAATTTATTTAAAAGAATGATGTTTCCTTAACTAAATAAAATTTTTGTAAAATTTTTCTTGTTGGATTTATATTTTTTAAATTGTTTTCACTGCAGATTCCACAATTCAAAATTTAGAATTTTAAAAAATTCGCAACTCGCAAGAAAATGGTTGTAATTTTAAAAACCAAAATTATTTTGAAACAATGATGTTTCTTAAACAAAATAAGTATTTTGTAAAATTTTACCTGCACGATTTATATTTATTGCAATTTTGTTCGTTGGAGATTTGACAATTCAAAATTTAGATTTTAAAAAATTCGCAAATCGCAAGAAAATTGTTGGATTTTTAATTCCAAAGTTATTTTGAAATAATGAAATTTCCTAAACTAACTCAACATTTTGAAAAATGTACCTGCACGATTTATATTTATTTTAATTTTTAGTTGTAGTTTCGACAATTCAAAATTTAGAATTTTAAAAAATCTGGTTAGAACATCGGCGGATTTACAAATTCCAAAACTAATTTAAAAAATGGCGTTAAAATTTTGTACAATTTTAACCTGACATTTTATATTTATTTTAACTGTGAGTTAACATTAAAATTAAATTTAGAAAAAAAATTACAAACAATTTGTAACTCAAAATAAGTTTATAACAATGAGGTTTTCCTAACTGATTGAAGAATATCTAGAATTTCAACTCGGCATTCTATATGTGTTTTAATGAATAAAAAAAATAGCAACTCGCAAGAAAATTGTTGGATTTTTAAAAACCAAAATTATTTTGAAAGAATGATGTATCCTAAAATAAAAAAAAATGTAAAATTTTACCTGTACGATTTATATTTATTTCAATTATTTTTGTTGTAGTTTTGACAATTCAAAATTTAGAATTAAAAAAAAATCGCAAATCGCAAGAAAATTGTTGGATTTTTAAAAACCAAAATTATTTTGAAAGATTAATGTATCCTAAAATAAATTTAAAAAATGTAAAATTTTACCTGCTTTATTTATATTTATTTAAATTATTTTCGTGGTAGTTCTGACAATTCAAAATTTAAAATTTAAAAAAAATCGCAAATCGCAAGAAAATTGTTGGATTTTTAAAAACCAAAATTATTTTGAAAGAACGATGTATCCTAAGATTAATAAAAAATTTGTGAAATTTTACTTGTACGATTTATATTTATTTTAATTATTTTTGTTGTAATTTTGACAATTCCAAATTTAGAATTTTAAAAAATTCGCAAATCGCAAGAAAATTGTTGGATTTTTAATACCAAAATTATTTTAAAATAATGATATTCCCTAAACTAAATACAAATTTTGAAAAAATTTGCCAGCACGATTTATATTTATTTCAATTTTTTTCGTTGCAGATTCGACAATTTGAAATTTAGAATTTAAAAAAATCTGATTAAAACATTGCCGGATTTACAAATTCCAAAACTAATTTAAAAAATTGCGTTAAAATTTTGTACAATTTTAAACTGACGTTTTATATTTATTATAACTATAACTGTGTGATAACATTAAAATTAAATTTAGCAAAAAAATTACAAAAAAATTTGTAAATCAAAATTAGTTTAAAACAATGAGGTTTTCCTTACTGATTTGAGAATATCTAGAATTTCAACTCGGCCTTCTATATGTGTTTTAATTTAAAAATAATCGCAACTCGCAAGAAAATTGTTGTATTTTTAAAAACCAAAATTGTTTTGAAAGAATGATGTATCCTAAAATAAATCAAAATTTTGTGAAATTTTACCTGTATGAGTTTTCGTTCTAGTTTTGACAATTCAAAATGTAGAATTTTAAAAAATTCGCAAATCGCAAGAAAATTGTTGGATTTTTAAAACCAAAATTACTTTGAAATAATGATATTTCCTAAACTAAATAAAAATTTTGAAAAAAATTACCTGAACGATTTATGTTTATTTCAATTTTTTTCATTTTCGACATCAAAATTTAGAATTTAAAAAAATCTGGTTAAAACATCGGCGGATTTACAAATTCCAAAACTAATTTAAAAAATTGGCGTTAAAATTTTGTACAATTTTAACCTGACGTTTTATATTTATTATAGCTGTGTGTTCATTAAAAAATGACGAAAAAAAACTTAAATCAAAATTAGAATAAAGTGTTCCTAACTGATTTAAGAATATCTAGAATTTCAACTCGGCGTTCTATATGTGTTTAGTTTAAAAAAAAAATCGCAACTCGCAAGAAAATTGTTGGATTTTTAAAAACCAAAATTATTTTGAAAGAATAATGTATCCTAAAATTAGTAAAAAAATTGTAAGATTTTACCTGTACGATTTATATTTATTTCAATTATTTTCGTTGTAGTTTTGACAATTGAAAATTTAGAATTTAAAAAAAATCGCAAATCGCAAGAAAATTGTCGGATTTTTAATACCAAAATTATTTTGAAATGATATTTCCTAAACTAAATTAACATTAAAAAAAATACCTGCACGATTTACATATATTTCAATTTTTTTCGTTGTAGTTTCGACAATTAGGAATTTAGAATTTAAAAAAATCTGGTTAAAACATCGGCGGATTTGCAAATTCCAAAATTAATTTAAAAAAATGGCGTTAAAATTTTGTACAATTGTAACCTGATATTTTATATTTATTATAACTGTGTGTTAACATTAAAATTAAATTTAGAAAGAAAAAATACAAAAAAAATTATAAACCAAAATTGGTTCAAAAGAATAAGATAAGATAAAAGATATAATTTTTATTTATACAAAGTTATACACAAGTCAATGTTGTTGTAACATAAAATGCAGGACCTGCACAAAAAAAAAATATATATGTAAATACTTATGTAAAAAAAAGTGTAAATAAAGACAAATTACTATATGTTAAAATATATATACCGGGTGACCCAGGGATCTGTAAAAGCCCCATAACTTATTTGCTATTTGAGATATCGACTTCTAGTTTTCATGAACTGGTACCCACACTTATTCTGCATATTTTAAAAATATGTATGTTTTTGTAGAGGGTGTCCCAATATACATAACAGACCAAAGTTATGTTTTTTTAAATGGAACACCCTATATTTTATACCTCATTTTCAACCCTCTTGAGAAGCTGATAAAAATAGTATAAGATACTTTGGGTCTATTATGGACGGTTGGTTAGTTATGGGCAAATTTGTGGCAAAAACAAGGACACATTGCAAAGTTGCAGAAGCGCTCCTAGCAATGCTAGCGTCGTTTTTTATACATTAAAGAATTTTCCACATCATGAAGAATAATACAAATCGGCTTTGGTTCTTTTTTATTTATAGTGCTATACAGGGTGTCAACATACGCAAAACAATGGATAACTTTTTTTTTTCAAATGGAACACCCTATATATCTTGCCACCAATGCATGCAATTTTTAATAAGCTTTCCAATGATGTACAATTTGTATGATGAAATATTAAGGATTCTTGAGATTTATCCATAAAAACATTTTTCTTTTGTCACCTCCTGCTCATTTTTGTATTTTCAGCCAAAACTGTGCATTTTCTGAAAAAATAATAAGAGACCAAAGTTGTAGAGCGGAAAATTTTCGATCGATATAAGTCTTTCGACTTTTCCAATAATGCGTGCATTGCCCGCCAGAGTACGCAAAATCGTGACCGTATATGCATTTTAGCGTTTTTCTCAAATTTTTTGTTAATTAATTGCACTATACTTTATTTTCCACGTCCTCTAGCAGAAAAACGGCTAATTATAGAAATATTCAAATGACCTACATCGATTGAAAATATTCCGCTCTACAACTCTTAAAAGAAACAATTTTTGCCCAAAATGCATAGTTTTCGCTAAAAATGCAAAAAACCATTGAAAAACGCAAAAATTGATATATACATTTTTAATTTGCATTTTTAGGGAAAACTATGCATTTTTGGCAAAAACTGCTTCTATTAAGAGTTGTAGAGCGGAATATTTTCAATCGATACGGGCCATTTGAATTTCCCTATAATTTTCCGTTTTTTCGGCTAGAGGGTGCGAAAAATAAAAATTAATAAAAAATTTGAAAAGAAAACTGTAAAATGCATATACAGTCAAGATTTTTCACGCTCTGGCGGGCAATGCAAGCATTATCCTAAAAGTTGAAAGACCTGTACGAATCTGAAATTTTTCGCTCTACAACTTTGGTCTCTTATAATTTTTCCTGAAAATGTATACTTTTGGCTGAAATTCCAAAAATCTGCAGAAGGTGGCAAAAGAAATATGTTTTTATTGATAAATCTCAAGAATCCTTAATATTTTGTTATACAAACTGTATATCATTGGAAAGCTTATTAAAAATTCCATAGATTGGTGGAAATTTATATAGGGTGTTCCATTTGAAAAAAAATAGTTATCCATTGTTTTGCGTATGTTGACACCCTGTATAGCACTATGAATAAAAGAGAACCAAAACCGATGTGTATTATTCTTTATGATGTGAAAAATTTTCTAGTATATAAATAAAGATTCTATCTTTGCTAGGAACGCTTCTGCAATATTTTCAATGTGTACATGTTTTTGCCACAAATTTGCCCATAACTAGCCAACCGTCCATAATAGACCCATACTATCTTATACTATTTTTATCAGCTTCTTACGAGGGTTGAAAATAAAGTATAAAATATAGGGTGTTCCATTAAAAAAAACATAACTTTGTTCTGTTATGTATATTGGGACACCCTGTACAAAAACATACATATTTTTAAAATATGTAGAATAACTGTGGGTACCAATTCAAGAAAACTAGAAGTCGATATCTCAAGTAGCAAATAAGTTATGGGGCTTTTACAGATCCCTGGGTCACCCGGTATATGTTTATGTACGCATACAATATAACATTTTTATACGTGGATTTCAAATGTCTGTTGAATGTTCACTTAATGTGTAGGATGGCTTTTTTTAAAGATACGCCAGAGGTTTTCCTGATTTAAGAATATTTAGAATATCAACTCGGCGTTCTATATGTGTTTTGATTCATTTTTCATTCCGTGTTCAGCTTATCAAAATTAAAAAACAAAATCAACAAAAAACAAAAACTAAAATTCACAAAAAAATGATGGATTGTTGAAAATCAAATTATTTTCAAAATAATGAGGTTTTCTGAACTGATTTCAGTTTTTGTGGAATTTTAACTCGGCGTTATATATTTGTTTTAATTTATTTTTTTGTTGAGTGTTCAACATATTAAAACTAAAATTTAAAAAAAATACACAACTACTTTGAAAGGTAATGTTTTGTGAGCTTAATATTATTGTTGTCCTGGCGTTTTGAATTCATTTTAAAATGTTAAATAGTTAAATAAATTTACGTAAGAGCATACCACCTTTCCAACTGAAACCATTTCTTACAAACCAGATACGATATTTAGACTGAATCCCCTAAAATAATGTAATATAAATTCATCGTTTTTTTATTAAGAAATATTATTTTGCTTTCCCCGAATCAATTATTCCCATATTATTTTTTGTCAAAGCAACCTTCCTAAATTTAGTCTTCTCTTGAAAACCCCATTTCATTTTTAACATATACTTATATCTCTAAATAAAAATATACAGTTTAAAATAGTATATTATGCAACAAGTGTTATAAACGACACTTTAGTCATAAGTTAATTAGGCACGAGCGGAGCGCAGCGGCAATTGCTAAAGGAAATCATTGATTCTCCAAAATTTCTTGTCAACTAGCTTGATTTTCAGTTTCAATTGATTTTAGCGATTTAAAAATTTGGAGCCAACTTCAGTCCATGACTAAAATGAACAGTCATAGTTTGTCAAGGTGTATCTAAAGAATCACTTATCGTCATGGACACATGCGATAAATGGCATTTTAGAGATGGGAGTAGAAAAATAATATTATTACATCCAACAAGTAGTTAAAATTGTGTAAATTAAATTATTGCAGGTGAATATATTATACACACCCTGTGTCAAATTCAAGTATGAATCCCAAGAGATCAACGTGAAAATGTGCACACCCCAAACTCCATATCTTCACCCCGGTTGTTTTTTTTATCCTCCTACTGCTCAACTCTAGATGTGTGAATCTGTGAAATGTGGACCTTTTAAATTGATTATCCTATTTAGGAAGTGGGGTACTAACGAGGTGGGCACGAGGGTACGGTCCTCGGGGAGCGCGGGGGAGGCGAGAACTCTGTTTATAATAGCTGACACCTCGCATTTCTCATGCCGAGGGCACGTGCCTTTGCTGATGCGCCCGATGTTTTTGATTCTCGGTGTTCGTTAGTTTGGGATCGTATGTATACGCCTTTAAAGGGCCTATATATGTTGTACTTGTAACGTATTTAGTGATGTCGGGCCCTGCCTTGCACCGGGGGTGGCCACCGGCACATGAAATATGAACTGAACGCACGACCGCCCGCGAACCACCCCTTGAAACCCCCGAGCGCCGACAGAGACCACCCAACGTTACATCAAGAACACTGGCGTACATACATAAAACAGACATCAGGTATTTCCGATGATTAATTGTCTGTGTTGTACAGTTTGTCGATATTATTTATCTATTAAAGTATGTTTGGATAAATTAGGGTGACTGCTTGGAAATGTTAAGCCCTTATCAGATACACAAACCTACCGGTTAACATATTGAATTAAAAATATGTTCATATTTTATTAATTTGATAATTAATTTATCTCTATAATATCGTTGAAATGTTTACTAATAAAGTCCCAACAATAGAGGAAAGATCAAACTTTAAATAAAATACGAAAGAAAAAACAGACTTTTAAAATTTCTGGTCAGATGATATGCAATAATACTGCTCTTTCTAAAACAAAAGATATAGTGTCATCATTTTCCAGTCACTTCGCTAGTAGTTATGGACCGTTCCACCGTGAGATTCAGTAGTCCTTCTCACATGTGCGACTATTATTTATCAGATGAAATAATTTTGAAATATTTGAAGAAAGTTCAGCCTAATCTAACCAAATTAAGACTTTCCAATTTCGAATATTCAAGGCTTTGAAAAGTTGAAGATTGATGTTACGAAGTTTCAAAGCTTTGAAGATTCGAAAATTTGAAATTCGAAATTCGAATTCATTCATAATTTTTTACAATTTTTTAAATCGTTAAATGCCGTTTTCGTCTTTCTAGTTCGAGATTGAAGTGTTGCCGTTTTGTTTACACCCAGAATATGGCAATTAATTTGTGACGTATTTTGAGGTTTTGAAACAAATTGCAAAATCAATTATTTTTCATAATCTTTTACACCGTTGAATGCAATTTTCGTTTTCCTCGTATAAGTTTGAATTGGTGCCATTTTGCTTCCATCTTGGATATGACATTTTTTTTAAATTTGAAATCAAAAATGTATTATTCATTTGTGGTTTTAAAGAAAATGTCTTAATTTTCCTTTTGTTGTCTAGAATATGCTAGTATAAAGGCTTTACTGAATTGTCTTACTTCGAAATGCATTAAACAAGCATTTACTTACAAATTACAGTAAATACTACCATTTTCCAAGCTTCTCAAAGTTTGTTACAGAATTTCAGAAAATGACTCTTTACCAAATCATGCCTCAACGTAAAATCTTAAACCACGAAAATAAGCTTATGTAATGTTTCGTTTTAAAGAAATTAATGTTGAATATTTATCCCATTTATTTTTGGGCAAGAGGAGGATAAGTACTCGAGAAATTCCCAATTTTCAATTTATAATAACTTTAGTTCTCTGGCGATTATCTTGAAATCTAGTGAAGAAATGTTTACAGATTTTAACTAAATCTTAAAGCAGAAGTAATTCTAAGTAAATTTGCAAAGTTTCAAGTTTTTAGCAATTGTTTTTGTATATTACCTAATGCTCAGGAAATTCGAATTTTTTTATTTATAATAACTTTAGTTCTCTTGCGATTATCTTGAAGTCTAGTGAAGGAATATTTGCATATTTTAACTGAATCGTAAAACAGAAGTAATTTTAAGTAAATTCTTAAAGTTTCAAATTTTTTGCAATTGTTTTTGTTTATTCCTTAATGCTCAGGAAATTCGAAATTTTTGATTTATAATAACTTAAGTTCTCTTGCAATTATCTTGAAGTCTAGTGAAGGAATGTTTGCAGATTTTAACTGAATCGCAAAGCAGAAGTCATTTTAAGTAAATCTGCAAAGTTTTAAGTTTTGATCAATTGTTTTTGAATATTACTGAATGGTTGGGGAATTCGAAATTTTTGATTTAGAATAACTTTAGTTCTCTTGCGATTATCTTAAAGTCTTGTGAAGGAATGTTTGCAGATTTTAATTAAAACTTAGAGCAGATGTAATTCTAAGTAAATTTGCAAAGTTTCAAGTTTTTAGCAATTGTTTTTGTATATTACTTAATGCTCGGGAAATTCGAAATTTTTGATTTGCAATAACTTTAGTTTTCTTGCAATTATCTTGAAGTCTAGTGAAGGAATGTTTGCAGATTTTAATTAAAGCTTAAAGCAGAAGTAATTCTAAGTAAATTGGCAAAGTTTCAAGTTTTTAGCAATTGTTTTTGTATATTACTTTTTGCTCGGGAAATTCGAAATTTTTGATTTACAATAACTTTAATTCTCTTGCAATTATCTTGAAATCTAGTAAAAGAATGTTTGCAGATTTTAATTAAATCTTAAAGCAGAAATAATTCTAAGTAAATTTGCAAAGTTTCAAGTTTTTAGCAATTGTTTTTGTATATTACTTTTTGCTCGGGAAATTCGAAATTTTTGATTTACAATAACTTTAGTTCTCTTGCGATTATTTTGAAGTCTAATGAAGGAATGTTTGCAGATTTTAATTAAATCTTAAAGCAGAAGTAATTCTAAGTAAATTTGCAAAGTTTGAAGTTTTTAGCAATTGTTTTCATATATTACTTAATGCTCGGCAAATTCGAAATTTTTGATTGACAATAACTTTAGTTGTCTTGCAATTATCTTGAATTCTAATAAAGGAACGTTTGCAGATTTCAATTAAAGCTTAAAGCAGAAGTAATTCTAAGTAAATTGGCAAAGTTTCAAGTTTTTAGCAATTGTTTTTGTATATTACTTTTTGCTCGGGAAATTCGAAATTTTTGATTTACAATAACTTTAATTCTCTTGCAATTATCTTGAAATCTAGTAAAAGAATGTTTGCAGATTTTAATTAAATCTTAAAGCAGAAATAATTCTAAGTAAATTTGCAAAGTTTCAAGTTTTTAGCAATTGTTTTTGTATATTACTTTTTGCTCGGGAAATTCGAAATTTTTGATTTACAATAACTTTAGTTCTCTTGCGATTATCTTGAAGTCTAATGAAGGAATGTTTGCAGATTTCAATTAAAGCTTAAAGCAGAAGTAATTCTAAGTAAATTGGCAAAGTTTCAAGTTTTTACCAATTGTTTTTGTATATTACTTTTTGCTCGGGAAATTCGAAATTTTTGATTTACAATAACTTTAATTCTCTTGCGATTATCTTGAAATCTAGTAAAGGAATGTTTGCAGATTTTAATTAAATCTTAAAGCAGAAGTAATTCTAAGTAAATTTACAAAGTTTTAAGTTTTTGGCAATTGTTTTTATATATTACTTAAAGCTCGGAAAATTCGAAATTTTTGATTTACAATAACTTTAGTTCTCTTGCGATTATCTTGAAGTCTAGTGAAGGAATGTTTGCAGATTTTAATTTAATCTTAAAGCAGAAGTAATTCTAAGTAAATTTGCAAAGTTTGAAGTTTTTAGCAATTGTTTTTGTGTGTTACTTAATGCTCGGGAAATTCGAAATTTTTGATTTATAATAACTTTAGTTCTCTTGCGATTATCTTGAAGTCTAGTGAAGGAATGTTTGCAAATTTTAATTAAATCTTAAAGCAGAAGTAATTCTAAGTAAATTTGCAAAGCTTCGAGTTAATAGCAATTGTTTTTGGATATTATTTAATGCTCGGGAAATTCGTAATTTTTGATTTATAATAACTTTAGTTCTCTTGCGATTATCTTGAAGTCTAGTGAAGGAATGTTTGCAGATTTTAATTAAATCTTAAAGCAGAAGTCATTCTAAGAAAATTTGCAAAGTTTCAAGTTAATGGCAATTGTTTTTATATTTTTTTTTAACTCTGGAGAAATTAGCAATTTTTGATTCATAATAATTTTAGTTCTCTTGCGATTATCTTGAAATCTAGCGAAGGAATGTCCGCAGATTTGAACTAAATCTCAAAGCAGAAGTAATTCTAAGTAAATTTGCAAAGTTTCAAGTTTTTAGCAATTGTTTTTGTATATTACTTAATGCTCGGGAAATTCTAAATTTTTGATTTACAATAATTTTAGTTCTCTTACGATTATCTTGAAATTCAGAGAAAAATTTTTGCAGATATTAACTAAATCTTAACGCAAAAGTAATTTTAAGTAAACTTGCAAAGTTTCAAGTTTCTAGCGATTGTTTTTGTATATTTTTTTGACCTCTCAAGATATTGCCAATTTTTGATTTATAATAATTTGAGTTCTCTTGCGATTATTTTAAAATCTAGAGAAAAATGTTTGCAGATTTCAACTGAATCTTAGAGAAGTAATTTTAAGTAAATTTTCAAAGTTTAAAATGACTACCAATGTTTTTGTATATTTTTTAACGCTCGAGAAATTTGCAATTTTTGATTATATATTTGTCAGTATTTATTCAATAGTAAAAGTTAAAGATTATGCATACAAATTTAAGTAAACACTTATACCTCTTGCGTGTACTTAAAAAAACTTATTTTTTTTTACTGAATACTGTTTTTAAAGTAAAAACTTATTTTTTATGCATATGAGCCATGGTTTGCCATAACTGTAAATGGATTTGAGCGGTACAACGTCTAATCTCCTCTTTTAACTTCAAAACCTCCATAGAAAAATGTCCAAAGGGGACACGATCTAGGAGACGGGAGATTTCACGATCACGGAATGTCTCGTGCAACAATTAAATTGTTTCACATGATGTTTGGGAAATGGCACCATCCTGTTGGAAACCGTTGTGTTTAAGATCCATACTAGGGATGGGCGATATTTCACGTATCTGTGATTTTTCACTGGTATTAAAAAATCACAGGTCGTTACTGTTACTAATACGCGAATTTCACAGCTACTTAAAATAACTGCTACTTAAAATCACTGTTAGTTAAAATAATTGTTACTTAAAATCACTGCTACTTAAAACCACTGCTACTTAAAATCAAAATCAAAAAAATTAATTCAAAACTTAATTTATTCTCAATAAATAGGTATATACAAGAATGCAATACATATAAATGAAAATGAGTCAAACAAAACAATTTGGATAATAGAAAATGAATACATAGAATTCAAAATAGCTTAAAAAGTAGTACAACTGAAACACAGCATAATAATACTGCTACTTAATATCACTGTTACTTAAAATCCCTGCTACTTTAAATCACTGCTAGTTTAAATCACTGCTACTTTAAATCACTGCTACTTTAAACCACTGCTACTTAAAATCACTGCTATTTAAACTGTGACAAACTGTGATTACTACTTAAACTGTGACTGTTACTTAAAACATAATTGTAAGAAGACAGTACAAGGTGGCATTTCTAAATGTTATTTAATATTCATTACTTTATTCTCCCATTTTTGCAGGGTATTGTATTTAAATTTTGAATTAATATTTAATAAATAAAGAATTAAATAAATTACAGCTTTTGTACTAACAATTATTAATTAATTAAATGAGATTTTATAAAAACGAAAAAATTATCTTGCCCGGCATGGAATTGAACCACAAACTTGCTGTGATCGAAAGTAATGAGTCCGACGACTTAATAAACCCAAAATGTCTCAAAATTAATTTTAATTTAAGATTCAGTGCAAATATCTAAACATACATTTTAAAATAATACCTAGAAATTAATTTTGAAATTGTAAACTTCATGAACTGAAAAAAATAAACAAATACAATTTACCAAACTGCGAAAATCTCCAAATGCTCCTTGTTCAGGTGCTCAAAAAATTAAAACTGAAATTTTCGAAAATCCATATCTTCATTAAATACTGTGGAATTTACAAAAACCAAATTGATTTTGAATAAGCGATACTTCGACTATTGAGGATATTTCTTATGGAATTGTGTCGGCGCGTTTTATATTTTTTTCTGCGATGTATTCATTCAAGTGCTCAAAAAAATAAAACTAAAATTTACAAAAATCCATATCTCCGTTAAAAATTGTTGAATTTACAAAAACCAAATTAATTTTGAATAAACGATTATTCGACCATTGACTATATTGTTTTAAGGAATTTTTTCTACTAGTTTTATATTTTTCTCTGCGATGGTTTTTATTCAAGTGCTCAAAAAATTAAAACGAAAATTTTCAAAAATCCATATCTCTATTGAAAATTGTTGAATTCACAAAAACCAAATTGATTTTGAATTAGATATATTTTGACCATTGAGGATATTTCCTATGGAATTTTGTCGGCGCGTTTTATATTTGTTCTGCGATGTTTTCATTCAAGTGCTCAAAAAAATAAAACTAACATTTTCAAAAGTCCATATCTCCGTTCAAAATTATTGAATTTACAAAAACCAAATTAATTTTGAATAAACGATTCTTCGGCCATTGAAAATATTGTTTTAAGGTTTTTTTTCTACGCGTTTTATATTTTTTCTACGATGTTTTCATTCAAGTTCTCAAAAAATTAAAACGAAAATCCTTAAAAAACAATATCTCCATTGAAAATTGTTGAATTTACAAAAACCAAATTTATTTTGAATTAGCTATACTTCGGCCATTGTGGATAATTTTTTATGTAATTTTGTCTGCGCGTTTTATATTTTTTCTGCGATGTTTTCACTCAAGTGCTCAAAAAAATAAAACTAAAATTAAAAAAAAAACATATCTCCATTAAATATTGTTGAATCTATAAAAAACAAATTGATTTTGAATAAGCGATACTTCGACCATTGAGGAATTTTTTTGAAGGAATTTTTTCTACGCGTTTTATATTTTTTTTTCTGCGATAGTTTCATACAAGTGCTCAAAAAATTAAAACGAAAATCTTTAAAAATCCATATTTCCATTGAAAATTCTTGGATTTACCGAAACTGAATAGATTTTGAATAAGCGATACTTCGGCCATTGCGGATGATTTTATATGGATTTTTGCCTGCATTTTTATATTTTTTTCTGCGATGGTTATGTTCAAGTGTTAAAATCTTTGAAAGGATTTTTGAGGATTTTCTGTATTGAAAATTGTTGAACTTACAAAAACCAAATTGATTTCGAATAAGCGGTACTTCGGTCATTGAGTATATTTTTTTATGGAATTTTGCCTGCACGTTTTATATTTTTTTCTGAGATGTTTTTGGCCAAGTGCTCAAAAAATTAAACGAAAATTTAAAAAAATCCATATCTCTATTAGTTAATGCTTTTATTTCAAAACAATCCTTCGAGCAAATAATCTTTCGAAAGATGCGTTTTTTCCGAGGTAGAACCAAAATAGGAAAACATTTGCCACATACCTAAAACTTTCCAACTTTTCAAATTTACTGGACAAACATTCTGTTTTTCTGCAAAAATCTCCAAATACTTTTCGAATTTTGAACTGAATCAAGGATAGTCGTATGTTTATTTGGTATAGCAGATAATATAGCAAAAAAATGACATTCCGTCACAGGTATAAAATCAAAAGGAAAACTATTTACGTGACCCGGTGGACAAATATTAGCAGAATCATATCGAAAACATTGTTGAGAAACCATTAACAATTTCAGAAGGTGTTACGGCGATTACTAACCATGATCACAGTCATAGTTTAAAATCACTTATATTAGAAAGTAGCAATCACAGCCAGCAACGTGATTCAAAAGTAGCAGTTTTGCCCATCTCTAATCCATACCATCAATTTAAGGCACAAAATACTGTCTTATGATGCGACGATAACGTTCACGATTGACAGATTCCAGACAGCGTCTTCGAAAAAAAAAATGGTACAATAATGCCTCCAGCCGAAAATCCACACCAAACTGTGACACGTTTGGGATGAAGTTTCTTCTCATGTGGATATTCATTACACCAAATTGCTTGTTTACGAAGCCACCATCATAATCATGATTTCGTTGGAAAACTCTTTGTCCACGTGTTGCTGTTCAAAGACCCAACTGAAAAAATCTCTTCCCTTCACTTGGTCTGCAGAGCTGAATTATCGAATCTGTTGGATTTTGTAGGCATGAAGACGCAAATCTCTAGTCCCCTTCTTGAAATGTTCAATTCTTGAGCACTATGCCGAATGGATGATTTTCGGTCGTGAAAGTTTTTGCTGAATGACCTGGACGAACACGTGTTAATAGTCTGACATCAGTAATCCTCGAATGTTTCGATGTATTCTCGTCACAGTTAATGAACTTGAAACATTTTGCTTTGGAAAAAATGTGATTCTTGATGGACTTCACCATTTTTGAAATAATTTTTAGCAATATTAATGCGTTGTTGCGTTTAATAGCGATCCATTTCTATTAATGGAAAACTTTCTACAATCGAACTGTTATATGGGTTTGACTGTTAAAGCATAATCGCAAAAATAGCACTTAATTTAAATTCTCCACTCTTGTTTTTTTACTTAGGTTGAGCCATTCAGTCACACACGGCTGTTATTATTAATGAATAATGTAAGACATGTACAACAACCATGGACCCGAGCGAATACTTCTCGATCGCCGAAAAATCTTCCGCCCGGGATGGGAATCGAACCCACACGGCCGCGGTGCAGACGACACAAGCGCTCGCCTCTACCCACTACACCAAGTTTAATTTAAATTAGTTAATTTGCAAATGCAAATAATTTCGAAAGCAACCGTATCTAATTGGATTCAAAATGTTCATCATGCTTTCAACACCTGTAACCTCCAGTTTGCTAGATCACTTGCGCCACAACAGAAGCTAGACAGTCCCACAAGACCACATGCACACTCTCTCAATTCAATCATTAAATTCGCAGGAAACTGTCGAGGACGATACAAAGTGACACGGGAAACGGCAGATTAGCACTAAGTATTACCCTTACAATTATTCTTCATAAAAGTGGAAATCATTAGTATTTATAAAAGTCTGTATTAGGTATTGGTCAGAGATAAAAAATCGTTGTTTTTAAGAGACTTATTGAAATGTATTAGATATTGTCCAGAGATCTCGCTTTTTATTTTTAATAGACTATTTGATTTGTAATTACCTGCCCTTACTTAATAATTAGTGGTTAAAAAAACTACCCAGTTTCCATTTTTTACGCTAAAATTGCAATTTATTTTAAAGCAATATTTGCTTCCACAGCACATACATTTTGGTTTTAGTCGTTTTTTTTTTAAATAGTGCTTATGTGCATGTCCAGCTGCACTTATTATTAAACGTGAAAAACTTTCTCGCTTTAACAATTCGCACAGGATTTGTTTGGCTTTTATGTCCAGCATTAGACCACTCATACTGAATATTTAATTAAAACGGGATCGTCTTTTATAAATAATTCAATTTGAATTAAATTATTACCATTAATATATGGTGATTTAAGTACGAAGGGAAAACGGCGCGCTGTGTCGAGAAACGACGCCGTCGCCGCCGCCGTCCTTCGGGTCAATACTCGTCGTCGCTAGTTGACCGATCCGGTGGCAGAGGTCGCCACCGTCCGATGTCGGTACTGTCCTAATCGCGCATGCACACCTAATTACTCAAAGCCGGGGGGAGGGGGTGGAAAAAGCCGCCGACCCCCCTCCCAGAATTCCTTGGATAGAATTTCCTAGAAAGCGCTACTCATCGATCTCATTAAACATGCGGCCCTATTCGGGAATTCCTGCGATTGCTTTCCAGTATCAATTCCCATCCGCTAAATCACAGACGGCGGGGGGTTCCGATTTATTCCGCACAAAAACTAGTCAATCAGAAAATTATTAAGCGATATGCTCGTAGTTAATTAAATTCCAATCAGTCAAGCCTAATAGTTATAGCGCGGTGATTGGAACAACTGGTAGGGTAATAAAGCTAATGTTTTTTTTTGTGTACATCAGAATAAGATGGCGCAGTCGATAAGATTATAAAGAATTTGTTACTAAGATTTTACATTTTTAAACGCAAATTTTTTATTTGTAATTTACTTGGCGTACATCAGAGTAAGATGGCGCAGTCGGTAAGATTATAAAGTATTTTTTACTAAGATTTAACATTTTTAAAAGCAGATTTCTCATTTGTAATTTATTTGGCGCAGTCGGCAGGATAATATGCTTTTTCAAAAGAAACTTCAAAACGCTTTTTATTATCCATTTAACTGCGCTTAAAAAAACTTGCCATTAATAAATTCTTGCTGACTGAGCTAAAAGGATAGTAGCAAGAATTATTTTTTTTCTGGCGCAGTTGATGGGATAATAAAAAAAATCTTATAATTTATTTTGTAAATTAAAATTTTACATTTTTAAGCACAGATAGTGCATTGGATAGTTCTTTTTGGCGCAGTTGGTAGGATAATATACTTTTACAAAAAAATAAAACATCTTTATTATCCTATCAACTGTACCAGAAAAAAAAATCCGTTAATAAATTTTTGCTGACTGAGCTAAAATAATCGTAGCAAGAATGTATTGGTGTAAAGTTTTTTTTTCTGGCGCAGTTGATTTTTAAACGCAGATTTTTTATTTGTAATTTATTTGGCGCAGTCGGCAAGATAATATGCTTTTTCAAAAAACTTCAAACGCGCTTGAAAAAAACTTGCCATTAATAAATTCTTGCTGACTGAACTAAAAGGATAGTTGCAAGAATTTTTTTTTCAGGCGCAGTTGATAAGATAATAAAAAAAATCTTATAATTTCTTTTGTAAATTAAAATTTTACATTTTTTAACACAGATAGTGAATTGGATAGTTTTTTTGGCGCAGTTGGTAGGATAATATACTTTTACAAAAAAATAAAACATCTTTATTATCCTATCAACTGTGCCAGAAAAAAAAATCCGTTAATAAATTCTTGCTGACTGAGCTAAAATAATCGTAGCAAGAATGTATTAGTGTAAAGTTTTTTTTTCTGGCGCAGTTGATTTTTAAACGCAGTTTTTTTATTTGTAATTTATTTGGCGCAGTCGGCAGGATAATATGATTTTTCAAAAAACTTCAAATTATCCATTTAACTGCGCTTGAAAAAAACTTGCCATTAATAAATTCTTGCTGACTGAGCTAAAAGGATAGTAGCAAGAATATTTTTTTCAGGCGCAGTTGATAGGATAATAAAAAAAATCTTGTAATTTATTTTGTAAATTAAAATTTTACATTTCTAAGCACAGATAGTGCATTGGATATTTTTTTTTTTTGTGCAGTTTGCAGGATAATATACTTTTACAAAAAAATAAGACATCTTTATTATCCTATCAACTGTGCCAGAAAAACAAATCCGTTAATAAATTCTTGCTGACTGAGCTAAAATAATCGTAGCAAGAATGTATTGGTGTAAAGTTTTTTTTTCTGGCGCAGTTGATTTTTAAACGCAGATTTTTTATTTGTAATTTATTTGGCGCAGTCGGCAAGATAATATGCTTTTTCAAAAAACTTCAAACGCGCTTGAAAAAAACTTGCCATTAATAAATTCTTGCTGACTGAACTAAAAGGATAGTTGCAAGAATTTTTTTTTCAGGCGCAGTTGATAGGATAATAAAAAAAATCTTATAATTTCTTTTGTGAATTAAAGTTTTACATTTTTTAACACAGATAGTGATTTGGATAGTTTTTTTGGCGCAGTTGGTAGGATAATATACTTTTACAAAAAAATAAAACATCTTTATTATCCTATCAACTGTGCCAGAATAAAAAATCCGTTAATAAATTCTTGCTGACTGAGCTAAAATAATCGTAGCAAGAATGTATTAGTGTAAAGTTTTTTTTTCTGGCGCAGTTGATTTTTAAACGCAGTTTTTTATTTGTAATTTATTTGGCGCAGTCGGCAGGATAATATGCTTTTTCAAAAAACTTCAAATTATCCATTTAACTGCGCTTGAAAAAAACTTGCCATTAATAAATTCTTGCTGACTGAGCTAAAAGGATAGTAGCAAGAATATTTTTTTCAGGCGCAGTTGATAGGATAATAAAAAAAATCTTGTAATTTATTTTGTAAATTAAAATTTTACATTTCTAAGCACAGATAGTGCATTGGATATTTTTTTTTGTGCAGTTTGCAGGATAATATACTTTTACAAAAAAATAAGACATCTTTATTATCCTATCAACTGTGCCAGAAAAAAAAAATCCGTTAATAAATTCTTGCTGACTGAGCTTAAATAATCGTAGCAAGAATGTATTAGTGTAAAGTTTTCTTTTCTGGCGCAGTTAATATTTTAACGCAGATTTTTTATTTGTAGTTTATTTGTCGCAGTCGGCAGGATAATATGCTTTTTCAAAAAACTTCAAACGCTCTTTATTATCCATTTAACTGCGCTTGAAAAAACTTGCCGTGAATAAATTGTTGCTGATTGAGCTAAAAGGATAGTAGCAAGAATTTATTAATAATTTTTTTTCTGGCGCAGTTGATAGGATAAAAAAAATTCTTGTAATTTATTTTGTAAATTAGAATTTTACATTTTTAAACACAGATAGTGCATTGGGTAGTTTTTTTTGCTTAATTGATAAGAGAATATACTTTTACAAAAAAATTAAATATCTTTATTATCGTATCAACTGTGCTAAAAAACAATTCGTTCATAAATTCTTGCTGACTGGGCTAAAATAATAATAGCAAGAATGTATTAGTGTAAAGTTTTTTTTTCTGGCGCAGTTGATAGGATAATAAATATTTTTTGTTTGTAGTTTTTTTTTTTGTAGATTATTATTTTACATTAACTTGAGACAATCTCACTTACTAGAGATTTATTGAATAAAAGTAATAAAGACGAAAAACAGCCTGAATATATGAATATTCAGCCTGTTCTTGACTCTGCAACATTAAGTCTTACTAATATTTTACATTTTTGAGCTAAAATTTTTTTATTGGATAGTTTTTACGAGCACTATCTAGTATCATATTTTTTTACAAAACGTACCTGATGTTTGACAATTTTTTTTGAGGAACTGAAATGATTTGGACATCTGCGCTTTTTTGCAAAATGTTTATTAACCTTTGGTCTAGAAAATAAAATAAATTGAGTTGTGATTTTCTCGAAATGGCGTCCAAAATAGCTTCCAAAATGGCGTCCAAAATGGCGTCCAAAATGGCGTCCAAAATGGCGTCCGAAATAGCGTCCAAAATGGCGTCCCCAGGAAATGTTGTTTAAACAAAAAGCTCTTCTGCGAGAACCCTGGAGGTCGCAATTCGTCACCTAGAAGGATGAAACTAAAACGACCTTAAAGCTTACACCCCAAAAAATAGAATAGACCAAAATCACGAAAAAAATCGTTATAGAAACAAAATGGCGGCCACTTGAAAACAAAGTATCGTTTTTCGCATGATTTTCCGGATTAGGCCTGCTGTAAAAAATCGTTACTGATCGAAATTTTACAATTTAATAGGTCTATTCCATGGAGAATTTGGTTTCCTTTAAGGTTAGCCAAACGCGAAGTTCATTAGTTGAACGGTTAAAGAAACTTGTTTCGAGAAAAACGCGTTTAAAGTTTTAGGAACGGCTTTTGCTCGTAGAATTTGAGTTACTCGATTAATTTGTCCAAGAAGAAGTGAATTTATAAGTTTTCGCTGAACACAAATTTGAAGTCAGATTTGAATAATTAAAAATGAAGAATCCAATAAGGCGGACCTACAAAGTTAAATATCCATCAATTGTATTGAAACTTTGAATACAAGTGTTTTTGGGGTCGTTGAACACAAATTTGGGATCAGATTTGAAAAATTCAAAATGGCGGATCCAATATGGCCGCCAAAAGTGATCTTAATTAATTTTTATAAAACTTGGAATATAGGAGTTTTTTGGGCCGCTGACGTGCTTACTAAATCTGCATGAGTTTGATTTCCTTTAAACTGAGGTCTGTTTACCTCCAAGGACGTCCACTGCCCCCTCGGCCACATTTTTTCGGTGCAATTTTACTCCGAAAACACAAGGACTATTCCGCTTTCACGGAGACATCACCAAATTTGTAGGTTAGAACAACCGGCAACTTGAAAATACAGCAGTAATCTCTTCTACTGCCATCTATAGGAAGAGTGTGGACTACTACTACTACTGGTAGAATTGCCATCTGCGGGTACAGTGGCTCGTTCCGGAGCACGCGGCGAACCTGCTACCTGAGCGCCCTTTAGCGCTCGGGACACCGGTCCGTTCAAAGTCGTGTAGCGATGAAACTAATTCACGGATCGCAATATAATATTACCCACATATTCTAGACACCTACAGCATTCGATTTGCGCAACAAAAAAAATCGATTTTTTGAAAAAAATATAGAAGAAAGAGCTAAAAAGCTGATAGCAAGAGTGTATTAATGGAAAGTTTTTTTCTGGCGCAGTTTAAAGGATTATAAAAAACAATTCTTGTAAATTTTTTGTAAACTAATATTTTGCATTTTTAAGCACCGATAGTTTTTTGGCGCTTTTGGAGCAGTTGGTAGGATAATATTCTTTTACAAATAAAAAAATATCTTTATTAACCTAGAAAAAAAAATGTAACTTTTCTGTAAATTGATATTTTACATACTTAAGCACATATTTTTTCATTAGATAGTTTTTTGGTGCAGTTGGTAGGTTAATATTCTTTTACAAAATCTTTCAAAAATCTTTATTATATTATCAAAGTGCCGCCAAAAAAAACTTCAATTATCTAACAGCACAATAAAAAAAAATTGCTTATAATTTTTTTGTAAATTTATATTTTACATTTTTGAGTACAGATTTTTTTATTCGATAGTTTTTTTGGCTCAGTTGGTGGGATAATATTCTTTTACAAAATATTTCAAAAAATCTCCATTATCCTATCAACTGCGCTAGAAAAAAAATGGCGCAGTTGGTAGGATAATATTATATATACAAAATCTTTATTGACAAAGGTTACAAATTATTATAAATACATAAACAATTAAATACATGGAGTTTTCATGTCAATTGGCTATCGACCGAAGGTCTTTCTGCCAGGTATTCAGTGATCAATGAGTAGTAGCTAATGATAGGGAAATAGTGGGTGTTAATTATTTGGGTGAAATGATGAGATGAATTCATACAGAGTAGATGCAGGATGCTTAAATTTTCGGGCAACATTTTGATTACGACGAATACAGAATTGAGAAAGGAAGTGGAAGTTAGAGGGGTTACTTGCAAATTTCTCTGCGAGATAAACTAGACGATTTTCTATAGGGGAGATGTTTGTTGTGGGATAATATTATTTTATCAAAAATTTAAAAAATCTGTATTATCTTATCAACTGCGTCAAAAAAAAGTTCCATTAATAAATTCTTGCTGACTGAGCTAAAATAATAGTAGCAAGATTTTTTAAATTATTTATTTACTTTCTGGCACAGCCGATGGGATAATAAAAAATTATTGTAATTTTTCTATAAATTGATATTTTACATCCTTAAGCACAGATTTTTTCATTGGATAGTTTTTTGGCGCAGTTGGTAGGATAATATTCTTTTTACAAAATCTTTCAAAAATCTTTATTATCCTATCAAATGTGCTATTTGGATATTTTTTCGGTAAATACGTTTACCATTTTCAAAATAAAAGTTTTTGTTTAAAAATTTTAGTTTAAAATAAGTATTTACCGAAGCTTAAGTCTCAAGAATAAATATCCATGTTATCAAAAACAAAGTACTCTGTATTTACGTTACTTATAGGTTGATAATGATCATTGCTTGATCGAAACTGCAGTCACTAATAAATAAACAGCGTGATATGAACTAAGTAAAAGTGTGTTTTATTTATTTAAGTAAAAAGTGTTTTATAATGGTATCCAAACACCGATTTTTTCGTTGGATAGTATTTTTGGCGCAGTTGGTGGGATAATATTTCTTTACAAAAAATTTAAAAAAATCGTCATTATCCTGCACTAGAAAAAAAATCGTTAATAAATTCTTGCTGACTGAGCTAAAAAGATTGAATCTTTTTGTAAATTAATATTTTACATCTTTAAGCACTCATTTTTTCATTGGATATTTTTTTGGTACAGTTGGTAGAATAATATTCTTTACCAAAAAGTTTAGAAAAAACTTTATTATGTTATCAACTGGGCCGGAAAAAAAATTGTATTAATAAATTCTTGCTGACTGAGCAAAAAAAAAATTGTAGCAAGAATTTATTAATTTAATACTTTTTTTGTGGCACAAAATGCAATGCAACTCCGCTTACCATTTTCAAACTAAAGGTTTTTAGTTAGTTTTTAGGGTAAGCATATTTACTGGTATTCACTTAAGTCGCAATAATATATCCATATTATATAAAACAAAGTTAAAAGTATTTTATTATATTATTCAGTATTTTATTATATTATAACGAAGTACCTCCGGCACAAACAAACAAAAAAATGTATTTTTTTTCCCTAAATTAATATTTTATATTTTTGAGCACCGATTTTTTAGCGCTGTTGGTAGGATAATGTTATTTACCAGAGAGTTAAAAAAATATATCAACTGGGCCAGAAAAAAAAAGTCATGCCGACTGATCTAGAAGGATAGCAGGAAGAATTAATGGATGAAAAACATTTTCTGGCGCAGTTGATATTTTACATTATTAAGTATAAAAACATTTTGATTGTAATTTATTTTTGTAAATTGATATTTCACATACTTAAGTACAGATGTTTTCAGTTAATAGTTTTCTGCGCAGTTAATAGGATAAGAAAGATTTCATGTTTGTAGTTATTTTTTTTGTAAATTAATATTTTACATTTTTGAGCGCAGATTTTCTCATTGGATAGTTTCTTTAGCATATTTGGTAGGATAATATTCTTTTACAAAAAAATTAAAAAATCTTTATTATCCTATCAACGACACCAGAAACAAAAAAAAAACATTAATAAACTCTTGCTGACTGAGCTAAACAGGACAGTAGCAGTTTTTTTTTCTGAATACCAATTTTTTAGAATATTTTGTAAAGCCATATTATCCTACCGACTGCGCCAAAAAAAGTATCCAATGAAAAAATCGGTGCTGAAAAATGTAAACATATTAATTTAGAAAAAAATTATAGACCATTTTTTTTATTATCCTGCCAACTGCGCCTTCTATCGACTGCACCAAAAACAAAAATCCGTAAATGAATTTTTGATGGCTGATTGTTAGCTAGAAGGATAGTAGCAATCATTTATTAATTGAAACTTTTCTTTATAGTACAGTTAATATAATAATAATATTATTTTGTTTGTAATTTTTTTGTTTAAGAATATCTTACATTTTTTAATGGAAACATTTTTGCGCAGTTGGTAGGATTTTGATTTGTTTTCTTTATGCTATACCGTTAAGATAGCGAAATTTATGTTTTCTAATATCGATGGTCTTGTCAACGTTTTGTAGCGCGATTGAAGATTGGTCGAAGAAATGGACTTTATGAATCAACTTAACCCTAAGGTTATTTTTTACATGTTTAAATGACAGCTTGCTGTGGTATTTAAAAGTATATTAGTTTGCTGTAGATTACATAGATTTCACATAATATGTAACTTAACTTAGTAAGTGCACAAAATAGTTTTTAAAACATCATTACATTAGAGTCAGCATATGTTTGGAAATTAAGGGTAGGGTACCCATTAACTTAGCCGATAAAAAAATCGAATATATTTTTATAAATTCAAAGTGTTTATTTTTAACATGTTAGATACATATCTGTAAGTATTTCTGTTTTATTAACAAAGTTAGAAACATTTCACTCTGAACAGATAAAATGCAGAAGCAATGAAGTAACAACAGTTAAATTTAACATGTAGCTACCCAATACACATATCTACGCAATAAAGTAATTTGAAGGTAAAATCATAAATAATAAAGAAACTGAACAAATTAGATGATAAATGAATAATATTTTTCACCTAATTTGTTCATTGTTTTTTTAATAACTGTGATTTTGCCTTCAAATTACTTCATTGCGTAGATATATGTATTTGTTAGCTACATATCAAATTCAACTGTTGTTACTTAATTGGTTCTGCATTTTATCTGCTTAAAGTGAAATGTTGCTAACTTTGCTAATAATAAAAGAAAACCAAAATCTAAAGACAGAAATACTTACATGTAAAATATAACATGTAAAAATAAATCATTTGAAATAGTTTGAATTTATAAAAATATATTCCATTTCTTGAGTGGCTTATTTAATTTACCTTTCACTTTAAGGCATAACTTGGACAGAAATACTCACAGATATTTATACAACATATTCTAAATAAAAACAAACAGTTTGAAATAGCATATATTTGCAAAAATATATTCGATATCGAGTAGCTAAATTACCTTTAACCTCTTCACTCCCAGGTCGCCACATGTGGCAACAAGCAAAAAAAGAAAATAAAAACATTGTACAAAAAAATGTGCTCTTTAGCGGCATCTATGGAATATTTTTTTCATATTTTTTTTGTATAAATAGTGTATATAAAGTTTGTGACAGTGAAATTATATTCCGTAGAAAAAGGTAACAACAACAAAGAAGTAATTTTTTATCAACTCTGGGATCAAATCAAAGCAGCATGGCCGCGAAGTGGTTAACTCTCTGACATGACTTGTTGTGTAGTCCATACCTTCTCAGGATTAAGTAAACTGAATAAAAAAATAGTTCAAACAAAGTGAATTTTTCAATTAAGATTAATTATGGATTACCACGTAGTAACGATCGTAACCATGCTCTTCAGGACTAAAAGACCTCATAGGGCGAGCTATTACTGTAAAAAAAGTGAACAGTTAAGTTGATTAAAAGACCATTCGTTCGATTATCTTGTTATCGGTACAAAAAAAAAGTAGCCGATGAAATCAGTGCAACGCTAGACTAGCCAGTTTCATTATTGCAGGAAGGGCATAAAAGTCGCAAGTTTGTACATTACATTGTCATACAAAAACCCTAATGGAAATGCAACGTATTGTAAAATATATTACAAGCGATCATGCATTCATCCCGTCTCGGCATTCTGAAATTACTTTCCTGTGTCTACGCCAGTCTACGGGGTAGACGGAGGGGGGCTTCCCGATTTACTCTTGGAAAACCGTTATCGGAAAATTATTCGCGCGGCGGCGTCGATGCAAACAAATCCGGGAAGGAAGGATTCTCGAGGAAAATGAGGCATCTTTCAATACTCACCCGCACCAGTCTAACGAAAAACATCAATATCGAGTTCCTCCGCAGATAACGTCATTTGCTTAGAATTGATGAGTTACGGCCGCGGATTAGAGTTTGTTCGCGCCGCGAAAGAAAGGGCAACGGAGGCGGGCGGCGACGAGGGTGTATGTGTGTGTATTAAAGTTGCTACAAAGTGGTTCCCTTCGAAGACCAATAACTAACAACGCCGATACATCAAAACACAACGTGTCACGTCGCCAATGCAGAAGGCAAAGGCAAAAGGCTGGTGTGGGACCGTCCCCAATCACTGCTAATGCACACTAAGTGGTCATAAAGTTTACAACTGGTGGCGGGTCCAGTTTAGCATTAGTATTCATCGGTCGTATTCAGGCTACACTGACCGCCTTTTACTATGAATTAAACTAATGATCTCATAAAGGCTTTCCCGACGCCGCATTGTGTTGCATCCAACTCGGAACAATTCGCAAATTCTTATTTATAATGGAGAATTCATGAAATCACCAACTTGTTCAATTAGATTAAATTAAATATTGGTCATCATTTTACAATTATGAATTTCTATAACAATTAAACCTGACTTTAGTTTCCAAAGCTAATTATATTTGAGTGATGAATAAATCAAGTATCATAGATCAATAAATGTAGTTGTTATAAGTTCAAAGCTTACTTTGATGCGATGATGATGCGTTTGACACACTTTAAATAAATATTACTACTTGACCCTTAAACTCAATAATTAATTTCATTAATAGCTTCATCATGGGTTTAATTGTCTCTGAAGATTTTGCTTATAGTCACGTTTACTATTTAAATTTATAACTAAATAAAACACACTTTTACTTAGTTAATATCAATAATAATGATATTAACTAAGTAAAAGTGTGTTTTATTTAATTAAAAATATATCACGAAGTAAGCGACGCCAACCTCAATCAGTTAAATTTATAACCTTTTATAAAACAGAAAAACAGATCAAAATAATTGAAATTTCATAACTGAACTTTCTGTAGTTTGACTCACAAGACTCATCATTAATTCGATGATTTGTTGCAACCATGATAATCATCAACTCATTTCAAGAGTTATTTGTTCATTATGTAAGCGTTATCATGGCTTTATTGATCTCTAGAGATGACACCAGCAGGATGAGATATCATCAACCTTTGGGTTCTCCTTTTTTGTTTGGTACATCTATATTTATGTTCATTAATTTTCCTAATTGTACGTCCATGATAATCAACAACTCATTTCAACAGTCATTTGTTCATTGTGTAAGCGTCATCATGGCTTTATTGATATCTAGAGATGAGACCAGCAGGATGAGATATCATCAATACTAAAGGGTTCTCCTTTTTTTGTTTTGTTTTTGTAGATCTATATTTATGTTTATTAATTTTCCTAATTGTACGTTAAAGGAAGAATACAGTTTATTATTATTATATTTATCTTTAGTGTGAAGAAAATATGCCTTAATATGTATTACTAACCTCCTTGTGACAGGAACTGTGACTCCTGCTGGGTGTTCTGGCTCGCCTCGCCCACCGGAAGGTTGTAGTCGGCCCTGCGGCGGAGGGTGGCCGCGTGCAGGGAGGGCCCACGCGGAGGCACCTCTGGAGGAGCCGGTTCCGGAGGGGACTCTTCATTAACATCTGCAACAGACACGGTAATGATATATGACGCACGCAAACATCACGAACATCTGGACAATGGCACTTAATCAAAAGTCTAAACATTGCGCTGGAATCAAACCGACCAACCCCATATATTTATTAATTACCCATCAACTAAAAATATTCAAGTTTTAATAAAAAAAAACAACGAATGGAATTGGCAAAGTTTTATTGTTGGGTTTTCCTACTTTTTATTTAGAAATGTTATATGGAGATTCTTCTTGTCAAATTTTCTAGAAAACCATTTCGTTACTGTTAGGGAAATTAAACACCACCGGTCTTTAACACATTGGCTGCCAACAAGTTTTTTGTAAAAAAGTTTTCAAAAAAAGTTTTCTTTGTTTTTAAGTTATATTTTATGAAATGAGTAAGAATATGCTTATTTAATTTATTTCCATGACTGACAGCGCTAAATAGTAAGTTCAAAGTAGGTACCCAATGTCAGTCATCAGTGACTGCCCGGCCCCATGGGAATACTTCGGTGTCAGTCACCGGTGACTGACAAAGCGGTCAACGTGTTAATAATAATACGTTTATTAACGGGATTCACCCTTTTTTTTACAATGTAATACATACATATACATATACAAGTTAAAGAATTACTTCAGGGTTCTTATCTCTCAATAGTTACAATTTGTAATTACATTTTGAAGGCTATGCACAGGATATACCAGACCACGATTATCAAGTTTTTTTGAGAAAACGCCTAGTCGGAGAGAGTTCGGACAAAAAAATGTATTACAAAAGCCATGTTAAAGAATAGAATGATGATATTGTTATTTCCATCCCTGAGAGCTTGTCAAGAACGCCAGATTTTTAAATGGCTCGATAGATCGAGCAACTTTTGTAGGAATTTTGTTACTGGCCTTTTTGAATAATATCTGATTAAAGTTATTAAATTTCAATTTTCCATGGCTAGCTTATGTTAAAAGTTTGCATTTCAAAAGTTAGTTAAAAATATCAGATGTCTTCTACTGCCCACAAGAAATATCAATAATTTTATTATTCCGAAGAAAATAATACACAAAATAAAAAAGTTTGGAAACAAATGTGTTCCTGTAATCTCCCAGATTTTCAATTTCAAATACAAAGAACGTGCAAACGTTGGTACTATCAATACAATACTTTTATTATGTGTTTGACATACGTAGTACAGATACATTCGTCAATATTAATTAAAAATAAAATGGATACAATAAATATTAATTTAATAAGATAGATATATACAGATAATTGATTTACATAGACATAAATTCATGGACAGAATATGGACAGTTAACTATCAACATTGTCTTGAGTTCTTTTTTAAATTTATTTAAGCCGAGTTCTTTTAAGTGTTCGTTCTTCTGCGATTGTAATTTAATTAAATAATACAAGAGGATGATCTAAATATATGTTATCCTTAGTTTTTAACACGTTGACCGCTTTGTCAGTCACCGGTGACTGTCACTGAAGACTTCCAGCGGGGCCATGTCAGTCACCGATGACTGACAGTGAGTACCTACTTTAAACTTACTATCAAGCAAAAAATGCATTCAAATGAATTAAACACGCATATTCTTATTCATTTTATAAAATAAAACTTTTCTTGACATTTTACAAAGAAACTTGTTGGCAGCCAATGTGTTAAAGAATTTTCCATCAAAATCTATATTTTGCTAAATTTTTACATTCAACAGAATTTTCCTGAAAATCCCTTGTTGAATTCTAATAAAATTTTCAGGATATGTTACAGACGTATGTAGCTATAAAACAAAGGAAAATCTGATAATGGGTTACTATTAGTTTTTCCGGAATTTTCCATTCAAACCGCTACTTTTGCTAAATTTTCACTTTCAGTTAGATTAATTAATTTTCCAAAAAATCACTTAACAGATTTCAATAAAATTTTCAGGATATGTCCCAGATGTATGCACTAAAAAACAAAGACAAAATTTGAAAATAGTTTATCCTTAGGTTTTCCAGAATTTTTTGATAAAATCCCTGCTTTGCTAAAGCATTTTCGGCAAGATTTCCTTAATTTTTCTGAAAATTCCTCGTTAAATTCTAATAAAATTTTGAGGATATGTTGCAGACGTTTGCAGTTATAAAACAAAGAAAAAATTGGAAATAGGTTATCTTTGGTTTTTCCGAAATTTTCTATCAAAAACGCTGCTTTGCTAAATTTGCACCTTCTGCTAGATTTTTTTTAATTTTACCTAATACCCCTCGATAAATTTTACCAAAATTTACAGTATATCTTCCAGACCTACGTGGCCATGGAAACAAAGGAAAAATTCAAAAATGGGTTATCCTTACTTATTCCGGAATGTGCCATTAATATGCGTAAAGCTTTGAGAAAAAGAAACTTTAAAATTATGAGCTACAAATCAACATTTATTTTATTAATTTTATTATACCAGTTTGTAAATGATGTGTACAAAAATATTATAAATAAATGGATTATTATTATTATTATTATCGCTGATTTGCTACATTTGCACTTTCTGTTAGATTTTCTTAATTTTGCTGAAAATCTTTTTTTGAATTCTAATATATTTTTTCAGGATATCTCTCAGACATATGTAGCTATAAAACATAAAATCCTTTTTTGAATTCTAATATATTTTTCAGGATATGTCTCAGACATATGTATCTATAAAACAAACGCAAAATCGGAAATTTTTTTGAAATTTTCCATTCAAATCGCCACTTTGCTAAATTTGCACTTTCGGTTAGATCTTATTAATTTTCGAAAAAATCCCTTGATGGATTACAACAAAATTTTTAGGATGTGTTTCAGACGTATGCATCTATAAAAAGAGGGGAAATCCGAGGATAAATTATCCATATTTTTCCGCAATTTTCCATCAAAATCGCTTCTTTCCTAAATTTGCACTTTTCTTATTTTTGCTAAAAGTGCATTGTTGAATTCTAAACAAAAATCAGTATATGTAGCTATGAAACAAAAGAAAAATCCGATAATGGGTTACCATTAGTTTTTCCGTAATTTTCCATTCAAATCACCACTTTAGTAAATTTGCTCATTAGGTTAAATCTTATTAATTTTCCTAAAAATACTTTGATGGATTTCAATAAAATTTTCTGGGTATGTTCCAGAGGTATGAAGCTTTAGAACAAAGGGAAAATTCGAAAATAGGTTACCCTTAGTTTTTCCAGAAATTTTTAATAAAATGGTTGCTTTGCTAAATTTGCATTTCCTTAATTTTCCTGAAAATCCCTCTTTGAATTCTAATAAAAATTTCAGGATACGTTCCAGATATATGAAACTATGAAACAAAACAAAAATCCGATAATGGGTTATCATTAGTTTTTCAGGAATTTCCATTCAAACCCTACTTTGAAAAATTTGCACTTAATTTTCCAAAAAATCCGTTGATTGCCTAGCTTTTTTTTTTCTTGATGAAAGTCCCTTGTTTAATTCTAATAAAATTTTCGGAAATGTTCCAGATGTATGCAGCTATGAAACAAGGAGAAAATCCGAAAATTTGTTATCCCGGAATTTTTCACCAAAATCGCTATTTTGCTAAATTTGTACATTTAATTACATTTTCTTAATTTTCCTGAAAATCCCTTGTCGCATTCTGATAAAATTTTGAGGATTTCTTCCAGACATGTAAAATTTAAAAATTTAAAAAAAATCCAATAATGGGTTGTCATTAGATTTTTCGGAATTTTCTTTTCTCCACTTGGCTAAATTCGCACTTTCAGCTAGATTTCATTAATATTTCAAAAAATCCAACGATGGATTTCAAAAATAAAATTCGAGATATGTTCCAGACGTATGTAGCTATAAGAAAGGGAAAATTCGAAAATTGGTTACCCTCAGTTTTTCCAGATTTTTTTGATAAAATCGCTGGTAGGCTAAATTTACATTAACGGCTAGATTTCCGTAATTTTCTTGAAAATCCCTTGTTAAATTTAAATAAGATTTTCTGGACATGTTCCAGACGTATACAGCTATAAAACAAAGTGAAAATACGAAAATGGGTTATCCTTGGGTTTTCCGAAATTTTCCAGTAAAGTCGCTGTTTTGTTAAATTGGTACTTTCAATTAATTCCTCTTAATTTTCCTAAAAATCCCTAGTTGAATTCTAATAAAATTTTCAAGATATGTTCCAGACGTATGCAGCTATAAAACAAGAAGAAATTCCGAAAATCAGTTATCATTTGTTTTTCCAGAATTTTCCATCAACATCGCTGCTTCACTCAATTTGCAATTTCGGTTAGATCTCATTAATTTTAGTTTTTCCAGAATTTTCCATCAAAATCGCTGCTTTGTTAAATTTGCACTTTCTGCTAGTTTTTCTTATTTTTGCTGAAAATATACGTTGAATTCCAATAAAATTTTTAGGATATGTTCCAGACGTATGTAGCTATATAACAAAGGATAAATTCGAAAATAGGTTAGCCTTAGTTTTCCGGAATTTACAATCAAAATCGATGTTTTGTTAAGTTTGCACTTTCTGCAAGTTTTTCTTATTTTTCCTGAAAATCCCTTGTTGAATTCTAATAAAATTTTCAGGAGATATTCCAGACATATGTAACTATGAAACAACAGAAAAATCCAAAGATGGATTATCATTAGTTTTTCCGGAATTTTCCATTCAAAAAATTTAAATTTTCGGATATGTTCCAGATGTATGCAGCTATGAAACAAGGAGAAAATCGCTTTTTTGGACGCTTTCTTTGTTGCTTGTATATAGTATTTAATCATATGTAAGTATGTAAGAAATAAATGCTTCATTTAAATCCAAAAATTGGTTATCCTTAGTTTTTCCAGAATTTTTTGATAAAATCGCTGCTCTGCAAAATTTGCATTTTTTGGCTAGATTTCCATAATTTTTCTAAAACCCCCTGTAAAATTCTAATAAAATTTTCAGGATATGTTCCAGATGTATGCAGCTCTAAAACAAAGACAAAATCCAAAAATTAGTTATCCCAAGTGTTTCTGGAATTTTCCACCAAAATCGCTGTTTTGCTAAATCTGTACTTGCAATTAAATATTCTTATTTTTCCTGAAAATCCCTCGTTGAATTCTAATAAAATTTTCAGGATACGTTCTAGACATTTGCAGCTATAAAACAAGGAGAAAATTCGAAAATGGGTTATCCTTGTTTTTTTCCGGAATGTTCCAGCAAAATCGCTGCTTTGGTAAATTTGCACTTTTTGCTAGATTTTCTTATTTTTGCTGAAAATCCCTAGCAGCAAGAGAAAGCAAAGAGAAAATCCGAAAATCATTTATCCGGAATTTTCCATAAAAATCGCTGCTTCGCTCAATTTGTACTTTCGGGTAGATTTTCTTAATTTTCCTGATAATCCATTGCTGAATGCTAATAAAATTGTCAATATATATTGCAGACATATATAGCTATAAAACGAAAGAAAAATACGAATATGTGCTATCATTAGTTTTTCCGGAATTTTCCATTCAAATCGCTACTTTGCTAAATTTGCACTTTCGGTTGTACCTCATTAATTTTCCTAAAAAACTCTCGATGGATTTCAATAAAATTTTCAATATTTGTTCTAGACGTATGTAGCTATAAAATAACGGGAAAATTCGAAAATAGGTTATCCTTAGTTTTTTCAGATTTTATTGATAAAATCGCTATGAAATTTTTGGCTACATTTTTGTAAAAATAGCTCGTTGAATTCTAATAAAATGTTGTGGATATGTTATAGATATATGTATCTATGAAACAAAACAAAATTCCGAAAATGGGATATCATTACTTTTTCAGGAATTTCCATTCAAATCGCTAGTCAGAAAAATTCGCACTTTCGCCTAGATTTTCTTAATTTTTCCGAATACTCTTCTGCTACCTTCCAGTATGCAAGGGTTGAAATTTTAATAGTCTTAGAATTACTTTAATTCCTCCTGAAAATGTCATATTTTTGCAATTTAAAGAAGTACAATAGACACACTTTCATGCTTACTCAATCAGTATACATTATTATGATACATTAGAAAACTCAAAATTAAGAGACGAATTAAATTATGTAAAAATATACAGCATATCCTAGTTGAAATAGAAAAGTTAAGGTAATTAACCGGAAGTCCACTGGTCGATACAATTCATTCCATAAAAAAACGCCGTACTAAATTTCATAAGAAAAATGTAAAAATGCAAATGATATTTGGTGTCTACCAGGATTCAGTTACACCCGGTATATAAAAATGGCAGTAAAATTTACAGAATCCGAACGAATTGACATCTTGATGCTGCGTAGATACGGTGACCAGCGACAATCTTTTGAGGAGGTTAGCGCTTTATTTGAAACTATTTATCCTGATTGCTAAATCAGTAAAACCTAACTGTTTAGAAGTAGGAAGCATTTCACCAAGTAAAAGATTTACCAAGAAGTGGACGTCTGAAAGCAGCAACCAATGAAGACACCAGTCTGAATATTCAAGACAATAAACGCCATTCAAAATGTTTACTGTTCATGAGTTGACGAAAGATAATCCTGACCACAGTCTACAAAATTTATCAGAGAACAGCCCAATTAAGTGAATCAGATAGTCTGGCTTATGAGGCAACATTTTGTTACAATGGTTCGGTCAACAGGCACAATTGTCGTCACTGGTTAAGAGATAACGATCATTAGTTAAAGGAAATACAGGTGCCATTCTAAATAAGGAACAGGAAGATAATAATTTAACTTTTTATAAACATTTTAATGATATCCTTAGTACGTCATATGTATTTTAATTTTAAATCCATCCCCGGGTAAACATCACCGTACCGAAGCGGAACATTTTCAATTTAGAGTTTGTTCTCGTATTAATATTAAAATATGTCCGTTTTTTAAGCATCGTTGACGTTAAAGATGTAAATTGCGAAAATGAAATATTGATTCGGAAAACAAATTTCGCCCCTTTATTGCGGTGCCGTAAAAATAACAAGGGAATTTCGCTGTGCGCCCGTTTAAAGACCGGACATTAAAAAGTGGTTATTCCGGCGGGTGGTGGCGCGCCGTATCATCCCTTCGCCGACTTTTAAATTGATCTGACGCTTATCTGCCGACACACATACTGAAAATTATCATAAAATGTTACGGGAAATTCTGCACACGATTGCCAAGTACTCCTAAGCGATTAGCCTATTTATCAGTTTTGCACTGTGCAGATAAACTTGATTGTTGTAATAGTTGAGCCACGGGCGGTGGATGGGAAATTATTGTAGTTGTCCTTTAATCAACAAGAAATAATAATAATAATAATAATAATAATAATAATCCATTTATTTATAATATTTTTATACACATCATTTACAAACTAGTATAAATGAAATTAATAAAATAAATGTAGATTCGTAGCTTATAGTTACTATAGCTTGTTCCATAGTAAGACAAAAAAATGGTTCAATCAAGTGTTCGATCATCGTTTATTAATAGGTTAGAAAATGGTTTATTAATGAATGATTTTGTATTAATGAACGATTTTTGTAGTTAAATATAATCAATGTTGAAACTCTGTGTCAAACATGTACAAAGTTGATATGATTTATCAGCGATTTATATATTTATATAAGGACCTCGCCAGAAGTGTTAGATCCAATTAAGTATCTTTAAGTTTACTTCCCCATAAATCAAATTATATTGTATAGGCAACTAAATATACTTTTAAAACACTGAATGTCGAAAGTCTGAAGTTATTTATAGTTTGTCAGAGATTACGAATATCGACAATTTTGCATTAAATCTCTTAGTATTGCTACTAATTACAAATATTACATCTTCAGAAATAAGAAACGTGTGCCATTACGAGAACTTTCACGCCGAGAATATTTTAGTTTAAATTCGTGATTCAGATTCAGTGATCAGATTTTTAATCATTAAGGCATAATATTATAATTTATTAAAAATTGTAATTTTCTACTAATTAGGGGTCCTAATAATTCGAACCTTCGCAACTGCAAAGCTTCGAAGAATCCGAAGAAACGAAAACAACTTTCAATATCAAAGTTTTCGAATTTTGCAAAGGTTCTGAGTTTCTAATCCCGAAATCCTAACAGTTAAGGATTTAAACTTTTATGTAATTTTAAAATTTTTACCTCAAAAACCAAAGACTAAACATAAGTTGCTGTAATAATAAACTAACAATATTTGCGAAATGATACAACATTACATTTTGAATGAAGTTATACAATAATTTCTTCAAACAAAACTATCGTTTAGTACAAATTTTTATAAAAATATTTTCGTTTGTTTTTCGCACTATGAACAAACAATTTCAACATTATAATGTATACAAAATCAAACGTACTTTTTGTCACACAAAAACATATTTGCCCACTCATGTAAATACGAATTGAATCCAATGAAATATTTTTTCTGCCATTAACATTTTTTCTTATTAACTATTTCCTTTTGCTATCGTTACAATATTTCTTTCAAAATCTGCCTGTTCTGTTAAGACTAAAAAAAAACGAAGCTTCGAATCTTCGAACACTTTTTTAAAAGAAAAATCAAATTTATAAAAAGACTAACAAGGGGAGGATCAGATGTGTGACTCACCGATTTGATCCATCTTTGGCACACGTGTAGGTCATAACCAGGAGTGTAACAGGTGCAAGTAATAGAGCGCACTATTCAGCCGTTTACGAGAAAAAATGTTTTTTTAATTATTTGTTATTCATTCGTATGTTTATATACCTTTTGCGTTAACAAACATACACCGACTTTTTGGCGCATCGATAAAACCTTCGATTCGTAGTCGAAAGGTCGAAGGATCGAAGCCCAATGTTGAAATTGGGTTCATTTTCTTTTTATCGTTTTTTTATAAATCCATGTGTATTTAAATATCTTAATTTTAGAATAAATCAATTTTTTTCTCGAAAACGGCTGAATAGTGCACCATATTACTTGCACCTGTTACACTCCTAGTCATGACCTACACGTGTGCCAAAGATGGATCAAATCGGTGAGTCACACATCTGATCCTCTCCTTGTAAGACAAAGATAAGAGTTTCATGGAAACATTGTCCAAATGCTTTCACATCACGCAAACAAAAATTGATTTGTTGTTTGACAGATGTCAATTTAACAATGACAAGACTAGACATTAATGTTTCATTTCACAGCCATCTAGGACTGCATTCATTATTGAACATCCGTTACTTTGTACTAAAGAAAACACAGAGTGGTGAAAGAATTGAAGCCAAATAGAATTTAAAAATTAAATAGTGTACATTTGGTTCGAAAGGAAAATGATTTTGTGCTAATGGAATAACGCTACCACCGCATTCTCAGGGCCGTCCCGAGACAGGGCCAACAGGTGCATAACATCCAGGCGCCGCTGATAAAAGGCGCCTGAGAACAATATTAACACTTTACGGGCCGCCTAGATGCGCAAATATCCACCACGAGTTTTACCCTATGAATGTTACTGATTTTCCGTTTATACACCCCGAGAAATTTTGCATTGTGTATGTTGCACCATTTATTTTATTTTCAACATAGAGAAATCGCAAATAAAAACTGTGGTGGATGACGGCGCATGTAAATTGTTAATAAAAAAATACTTGAAAGAAGGAATAAGTAGCACAGGCCAAGTTTCTAAAAGAGATTTCGTTATTTCATATTCACAACAATACAGCAATTAACGTGAATGTGCGTAAATATCACTCTGGTGGATGCACCGGGTTTATAATATATTAATCGGGATAATTAAACTTATGAAAACCTTACTTGTTAATGCAGATGCATTAAATAAATATAATACAGATGAAACATATAACCTGTATTAGATTTACATTAACCGGGGGTAAATAAACAAGAGGTTATTTTTTTATGGATATAGATACTTTTATTACATGAATGTTTGGTCGTCATGGTAAAAACACGAGAATCAAGGGCATGAAAAAATAACTTTGTATTTGTTCCTTGATTCAAAAGTTTTTACGTGAAAACAAAACTAGCATCTATATCCGAGAGAGTTTATTTTAGGGGAGATTAATAAACGACTCGAATATAACATTTTATTAGAGAAACGTCAAATTTGGAAACCTACTTCGATATTTAAGAAAAAACATGCCCCCCCCCCCCCCCCCAGCCAATTAATTGTAAATGTAACGCTAGCAGTGGTTATTCATTAGTTTATTATGCCTAACTTCATATTCCGGTAAAAATATGTTTTTCTGGTTCCACCAAATGTTTATGAATATTATAAAAATAGTCATATATTAATTACAACTGGGCAACAAAAAAAATATATTTTCTGTTGCATGAGATGTTTCAACTGAGTATTTTGACAATGCTGATTTCAAATCTGAAATCAGTTTTTTTTCTGCAAGCTACACTCATATGTAATTTATGACTTGTTATGCATGTGATATGTATAAAAAATATACAAATTTGGAAAAATGGTAATTGCTGAACTGCATAAAAACGGTAGCTTAGGGAGAAAGAATAACGTCATGTATGGATTCAGCACTCCCAAATTATGTTAGAACAAGTTCTTTTATCAATGCAACAAACATTTTGTTGCCCAGTGTTATTTATTAAAAACATGTATGTATAATAATGTGAAAGGTACAATAAAACTAAGATTTTGATAGTGAGTCTAATAATGTAGTTAGACTGCTTCTGAGGAATAAGTAATAGTATAAACAGACGTTGGCCGTTTTCACCAACTATTTCTAAAATATAAGCATTTCCTAAATAAAGGTAAGAACTTTTTAGCGCTAATTTGGTTTTAACCAGTCCCGAACACTTTCCTAAATAGTCTAGGCATTACTTATCGCTAGGTACCGGATAAACGGCAACCCAAGGATTAAGTATCTGTTTCTAACCTAAAATTTGTAGTTGGTAGAAAAATAAGTAAGCAAATTTTCAATTTTCAAAAAATCAAGTCATCGTTAGGCCTAGTTTAGGTTCGATAACTTCGGCTAGAAATATTCTAACGGGGTTTTGTATTGATATTAAGTAATACAAAAACACTCATATTTTTCATATACATACATTATCTTTATTCGCAGCATATTTCCATTTATATACATCATCTTACAGAAAAAGAAAATCTCATGGGCAATCGACATACTGTCTTTCGGCCCGCCGTTTTTGTCAGTATAATATACATGTGTTAGTCGCCATATCAGTTTTTTTGTCAGGTCCTCTTCTTAATTTGCCCCTTTAATTCTTTAACAGCTTAAAATTACATGATAATTCCTAAAATAATGTAACTTACGTTCTTTTTTTAAGAAGGATGGTTGACGGGAATTTATTTTTATTCTTATATTTGCCACCGCTAGCAATATCCATATCTTGTCGGTGGTTAAGCCACTCGGATTTGATTCAGTACAGTATTCAGGCAATAGATTCCGCCACTTTGGCGTTTATACCTTCAACAAAATATAGTTTTTGTTGTTGCAAAATTGACCTACTTCAGAACTATTTGATATTGTTGATTTGAATGCCAAAATTCAGAGAATTTGCTGTATTTTAAATTGATTAATGATATGATTATGATCATTTCAACTCTAAAATGTGGAGAATTTAGAGTTTAGAAAATACAAAGAAACTTACATATCATGTAAAGAATTTATTTTATTTTAAAAGGTATTAAAAATTTTAATGGTGAATTAACGGAAACTCTGTTCAAAGGCAACAGATTCTCGTTTTCGATTTTTAAAAATTGCTGAGATGTTAAAAGCTTTTGTTGATTATGATAATATAAATGCTAAAATATAGAGAACTTAATGTGTTTTAAGAAAGTATAAAAAATATTCGTGTAAAAGTACGAAAATTGACAAAACTTGACCAATATCAACAAAATCGCGTTTTTGATTTTGAAAATTTGCTTAACTTCCGAACGCGTTATATGATTTTAAAGATTTAAATGCCAAAATGCAGGGGATTTAGTGTGCTAAAAAAGTATTAGGAGATATTCATTTCCAATCAATAAAAATTGCTAAAGTCCGGTTTTTCCCAGTTGAAAGAAAAAAAAAATCGCGATTCTATTTAAAAAAATTGTCCAGGTTATCATATTTTGATGATATTTTATATGATAAAAAGTAAAGAATTTAGAGTGTTTTAAGTGGTATTACATATATTCATGTAGAGACAATAAAAATGACTGGAATCTGAAATTTTCCGAGCTCTCAAAATGAACTAAATCAATATAATAAAAACAAACTTTTACTTTGTTGGTTAACACATTATTTTATTGTTGACTATAGTTTCGGCAACTCAACAACAAGTCAACAATAAAAATTTGTGTTATACCAACAAAGTAATTGTTTATTTTTATTATATTGATTTAGTTGATTTTGGGAGCTCGGAAAATTTCAGATTTCAGTCATTTTTATTGTAACAGAGTAAAAGGGTTTTTTATTATATTTACAACATGTATAATGAAGTAGAAGCCTCCACTATAAACAATACAACAAAATCAAGTTTTTGATTAAAAAAATCTTTAACTAGCAACGGCGGTATTTGATTTTGATGATTTAAATGCCAAAATGTAGTGAATTTAATGTGTTTCAAAAATTTATTAAGAGATAATCATGTCGAGTCAATGAAAATTGCCAAAATGCGAATTTTTCTAACTTTAAAGTCAACAAACACTCGATTTAATTTCTAAAAATTGCCGAGGTGTTAACGCATTTTGTGGTTATGATATTTTGTATGTTAAAAAGTGGTGTGTTAAAAATATTCATGTGGAGACGATGGAAATTGCCAAAAAGTTTAAAATCAACAAAATCAAGTTTTTGATTTTAATAAATTATTCAACCCACAAACGGGTTATTACATTTTGATGGTTTTATTTCCAAATGTTAAGAATTTTGTGTACTTTTTTATATAAAAAAAAAATTATGTAAAATCAACGGAACTTGGCAAGTTTTTTTGATCTTACAAGGGAACGGTCGGGGGCGTCCCTCGCCGATTGCGATAGTCCTTGTATATATTGTAAACCATCAAAAAGTACGAGACCCGTATTTTTATATGTGCTTATTTCGAGGTTTAGGGGGTGAAACCATCTATTGAAGAAAACGGTAGTTTTCGTTTGTACCAAATATCTTCTAAAATACTAGGTATTTGAAAAAATGTTTCCTATGAAAGTTTTACAGTATTTTATGCTCTTTGCAACCATTCACTGCGTTTTTTAAGAAATTTAAAATTTCTAATCTTGGCCGTTTTCTTCAAGGGGTGGTTTGACCCCCTAAACCACGAGATAAGCACGTACAAAAAAAAAATACGGGTCTCTTACTTTTTGATGCTCTACAACATATACAAGCTGCGTCGAAATCGGCGAGCGACGTCCCCGACTGTTCCCTTGTTAGTAAAGTTCAATAACATTTGATTCTAATTTCGAGAGACATAATCTTGAGTCACATTGATCAAATTTGGAGGCGATTTCAGCCATCTCTGCATGCGGGTAGTAAAAAATGCAATATTCCCCTCAAAATGACCATCGCCCTCCAAATACGGATTGCCAGATAAACACTCAATTTAGACGACGATCGCCCACAATGGGGCGATATCGCCCACGTAGAAAAACACTACGCCAGATCATGAGTGAAATGAAGAATGTTGGTTCAATGTTTTGGTAGGGTACATAACTTTAAGAGTGATATTAAGGTTTCGGGGAGTACAGTATTAGTTGAGGACATGGATGTTGGTTGGGTTTTTCGAAAAATTTTCAACGAGAAATCTTGTTCGTACTGATATGTGGATGATATCAGTAGTGGAGTAAAGGAATTCGTTGAGGGGTTAATTAAGGAATTGGTGGGGTGGCGGAGTTTAGTTAGGGTTCTAAGGGCACTGTGTTCATATTTTTCATTTTCCTTTAAATATTTTTTTTTACTTAACACTGTTATGAAATAGGGAAATATGTGTTAAAATATTTAAAGGAAAATGAAAAATATGTGATATTTTTGTATTAGTTAATATTATGAATAAAGCCTTTTGTGGCCGAAAATATCGAATCCAAAAGAGGCCTAACGATGACTTTTCATTATTTGAAGATTTCGGTAGATGTCTTATCTAAAAATTCGAGTAAATCTTAAGTTATAAGCTTACTGTTATTACTATAGTACCACTGCTATTTGATTAATTTAAAATTATTATCATTTTTTATGTAAATTATAAGACATTACTTAGAAATTTAGTAAATGTAAGAGTGGCAGATGCGCCGGATTATTGGCTGAAATTTATAGATAACTTCCAATTGGTCTCTTATTAAAGTAATAGTAACCAATTTATAAGTATATATAGTTTACAGTAAACTACATTGAATAACTGTCGTTTTTTCGATCAGACTGTGAACAATGTAGAAACATTTAGTTAGATGCAGTCCTGAACGATTTCGATTACATGTTGTATGCTGTCGGAGGAAAAGTCCTTCCATGCAATTTGATGTGAAGGTGTAATTAATTGGCCCTCGGGGGTAAACTTACCCTCGTTAGAGTGGCGCCACTTAAACGGTCAAGACCCGAACACCATAACCAAGATGGATGGGTCACTTCAAAAATCACATACACACGCACACACACACACACACACACACACAGAGGCGAAGTCATCGAAAATGGTGTTTGTGTGGGGTCCCGAAATTCAATTTGCCGATTAATGGCCCCTTCAGGGGGTTTCGGTGTAGTAAGCAAATTTTCTGGTCCGAGGGGGAATATCGTATTTTTAGAATGCTAGTGTGTGATATTAACATTTCGTAGTGATGAGTAAGCGAATGTTTCTATTAGGGTGTGATAACGGCGGGTGCGTTTTATATATCTTTATTCGATAATTCTGTGATTAAATTCTTATTGTGTTCGTAAATTATTTTTTGATAAAAAAGAAGTGGAATTTGTATAAAATTATTAGGCTGTAATTAAAAGTTTCTTCATTTTTAAGCTGATATTTAATTTATACCAAAATATTTTGGAATCGTTCATATTGATGATTACCAAGCATAATAATAATAATACAGTTTTATTCACGTTGCTGCTAAATACAGATGTGATACCTCAACAAATATAAATAAAATTAATTAAAATACATATTATATCGTATTTAATATTTTCTCATCAAAGTAGGCGAACAGTTTTTGAAACTGAACTATTTCTTACTAACAAATCAAATATTTTCGAGAAAACAACTCATAGCCTATGGCACTAGAATGCATTTTCATCCAATAAAATGCAAGGAAATGTATAGCTGCATTTGTATCACCCTGATGATAAAGACAAAAGTAAATAATTTGTTGTGGTTCATTCAGAATTTTAAACCTAAAAATTGACGTAGCAAATCGGTGGGATGCAGTTTCCAACAGTGAAATCAGTAAAATGGTGAAAAACAACGCCAAGAATCACCGCGAGTAATTAAGAGTGGCTATGGCGGCAGTTTACGGAGTTTTTGTGATGCAAGAAACTACAAAACGAATGAAAACATTGCAATATGTGACTTGTCATCAAGATTATACAATTTTATTCGTTATATTACTTTATTACTTTACACTCCTCAACGCAAGAGCCCCAAAGTGCGAGATGTCAAAAACTGTAATAGGTAGAGGGTTGAAATTTTCATGAAAACTCACAAATAATTCAAGAATAAGACTATTAAAATTTCAACTAAAAAAAAAAATTCCCAATTTTTTTTCCCGAAAGCCGCAAACGCCCTCTAGGGGCGCATGAAATCCGCAATTTTCTAAGTTACCCAATTACGACAGGGTGTTTTTTTGAAAATCAATTTTTAACGATGCAGAGGTTCACGCCAAAACTATCTCCTCCCTGGATTTTTGATCTGAAAAACCGGGACTAGGCTCAAAAAATCCCCAATGTAATGGGACATAAAGGTTATTATAGAAAATTAGGGTGCGACCTGCGGTTGCAACCCCTTAGCCATTTTTCTAAAAAATCACATTTTGGACGCTTCCGAAAAAAAGGGCGCGCTTGCCCTTACGATTACGACTTATTTTTATGAAGTTTTGTAGAACTAGCTCCCCTCTACATTCGGCACGACAAAGGAAGATGGTACAATGATCTTGTTTACCACAACATTCAGCGGGGACACAAATTTATTGGGCAGTAAAATCTTCGGTTCCAGATGGGGTCGGTCGCAATTCCGGGCGTGTGCAGGTATACCAACAGTTTAGATTCTGAATGTTAAAAATTGTCCTCTGGTTTCGCCTTATCAGGACATTTTCAAGGGGATTTTAAAACGAATTTATTGACAGAAAAATACATAGCAACAATAGTTGTTGAATTTGGTTCTCAATTTTTTCGCATATATACTAAAATTGTACATTGCTTGTAAAAATCTAAACTAGTCAGAATAAAAAAATATAAAAAATTGTGAAACCAACCAAGTGGCTATAAATCCGATTATGTAATTTTTGATTATAGGTTAATAAATTCGTGCATTTGTTCATTTCCGGGTGACAGCCCAACTTAAATGACATTTGTTGTTTAATTATTAATGTATAGATAACGAATGTCATTTAGGGATGGATCAACTTAAATTATTTCGTGAATGAAAATTACACTTTGGGTTAACACTATTCCATAACGCGTGTTTATGCAATGAATCCTTAAAAATACAATCACCATTATGATGAAATATTGGTTTATTTTGGCCGAACTGAGATCTACCATTGGGTCAAACTATAAGATGGCGTAATGAAAGAAATAATAAAACTAAAAGTAGGAAAAACACAACTGAAGAACACATTTAGAATTAAATAAAGAGAGGAAAATGGTAATGTGGCCATCATGTTACTTTTTATGATTTGATGGTATAACACTTATCTATATTATACTTTCAAAGTTTATTTTCAATTAAATTATATTTCAAATGTGTAGAGTGGTCTGCAGGATCAGATAAGACTGACGTTTAAAAAGTCAAAATTATGAAAGATTTAAATGACAAATTATACTTAAAATCCAAATAGCCAGTTTACTCAAAAACCAAAGAGATTTCGAAAAATCAAAATTTCATTTTGCCATTCTCTACAATTATTATTAACATAAATTTGATGAAACTATTATAGTTTCATAATTATAAACCAAAAACAAAACATTGATATTTTCTTTTTTTCGAAAAACAATGATTGTACTATGAAAACTTTTCAAACACAATAGATGTTCATTTCTTAGTTGTCTTCGATGTTAGTTAATATATTTTTCATATTAAAAAATAATTACATACTTCGTGACGGAGAAACTAAAAACGTGTTTAATATGTCCCGTAATTTTTGTAAAATATTAAAATTGTGACATTCTGTTTTACAAATGGGATTTTAAAGTAATCCTCGAAATGTTGTGAACACTGTCTGCCCAGATTTAAAATTTTAGCATAGGGGTTTCCCTTAAACTCCGAGTTGTATAAGTTAAACGCATGGAAAAAAATAATAAAACATATCTAAGGAGTTGAAATCGGCAATGTAGAGAAAGTGCGCGTATTGTAGAAAATAAAGTGGAGATGCTCAATTTTCATAACCATCTGGCAGACGCATCTGAGATAGAAAAAAAATAAATTTAGAAAAAACATTTCTTTACATTTACTTTCTCCCACTGGATGGTTTTATTTATATTCACGCTTTTATGTTTTATTTTCAATTTAAATCATATTTTAAATGTACATCAAACATTTCGTAGACTCGGATGAAACTATCGTTTAAAACGTCAAAATTATGAAAGATGGAAAAATTATAATGCAATTTTAAAAACAAAGTTTACTCAAAAACTAAAGAGATTTTGAAGGAAACTTATTGTGTATAAGTTGTTCATTTTGATATTCTCTACAATTATTATTAACATAAAATTGCTGACTATTATCGTTTCATAATTATAAACCAAAAATAAAAAAAATAAATAATTATTTTTCTTGAATAACAATGATTTCATGAAAAATTTTTAAGCAAAAGATGTTCATTTCTTTGATGTCTTCAATATTTGTATAAATATTTTTGTGATATTTTTAATATTTAAAAAAATATTGGAAAAGAAGAAAAAAACAGTTAAGGTAAATATCCACTTCCGGTGTACGAAATTTTACCGAAAGCTTTTCAGTTCTTCGGATTATCAAATAAGACTTATGTTCAAAGTTTCATATGGATTGCTTTCTTAGATTTTGAGATACACCGCGCACAGACACCCACAGGCACACACATACACACATACACACACACACACACACAGAGACACAATTGTTTTTCCATAAATTGTTGAAATGGCATCTAGGGACACCAAAACGGATATTTCCGTAAAAAACAATTTGAGAAAAAAATCACGATCTTCTTTCATCATTTCTTTCTCATAATTCGTAACGGAGAAACTAAAAAATGGTGATGTGGCCATCATGTTACTTTCTCCGACTTGATGGTATCATTTATATATACGGTTTCATGGTTTATTTTCAATTTAAATCATATTTTAAATATACATCGAGCGTTGCGTAAACTCGGATGAAACTGACGTTTAAAACGTCAAAATTATGAAAGATGGGAAAATTATACTTCAAATTTGAAAACTCAGTTTACTCAAAAACTAAAGGGATTTCAAAAAAAACTTATTCTTTATAAATCGTTCATTTTAGCATTCTCTACAATTATTATTAACATAAATTTGCTGTAACTATTATCATTTTATAATTATAAACCAAAAATTAAAAATAAATAATAAATTTTTTTCTCGAATAAAAATGATTTTATGAAAAATGTTTTCAAGCAAAAAATGTTCATTTCTTTGTTGTCTTCAAAGTTTGTTTGAATGTTTTTATGATATTTTTCATATTTAAGAAAATATATAAACGCCCACTTCCGGTGTACGAAATTTTACCAAAAGCTTTTCAGTTCTTCAGATTATCAAATAAGACGGATGTTCAAAGTTTCATATCAATTGGTCTATTAGTTTTTGAGATACAGCGCGCACAGGCACACACACACACACACACACACACACACACCCACACACACACAGACACACACACACACACACACACAGACACAATTTTTTTTTCCAAAAATTGTTGAAATGGCATCTAGGGACCCCGAAACGGATATTTCCGTAAAAAAAATTTTTGAAAAAAAAATCACGATCACAATACTTTCTCGTACTTCGTAACGGAAAAAGTAAAAATGTTAAAGATCAAAGTGCATCTACTCTTCGCCCATATCGCGAAATAATTGTGGACGAAGAAATAGTTCACCCACTTGTTAAGTACTTATTCCTTTTTGTCTTTGTAGTTACATGAAATTAACATTCAGAACAAAATTACGGCAAAATCTATTTTTTTTGAAGTCATTAAAATGACTTGCTTGAGTGTAATAATCGTTTTAGTTGGTCAATTGTTAACATAACCATATGTGTATATGCCCACGTGTCTATGAACTTTACATCCATCCATATAGATAAAATATGTTTTTGATTAAAAATTTCATTTACACTTAAACCAAAATAGACCGATTTTGGCACACGCCAGATTTTTGGGTAGCTTTACAACATCGTAAACTTGAGTCCCCGCTGAGTGTTGTGGTAAACAAGACCTTTGTACCATCTTCTTGTGCCGTGCCGAAGAAGGCAAGAGGTAGTAGTCGCGCGAAATTTAGCAGCGGGGCGCAAATTTTTTCATACGATCGGAAATCTGATTACACCACTGGAAAGCCCGTCTCGAGCCGAACAGAAAATCCAAATAAAATTTCTTCATCTGACTTCTCCTTCTAATTTTAAAAATTAATTCAACTTTTATTAACTTTGCCGGTAAATATTTTCGATCGTCTTTCACTAATTTTTTGAAATTGTTTTTAAATCACAAATCTAACGACGGTATTGCGTGTACGTAAAAAAAACTTTGAATTTTTAAAATCGCCCGGTTATTAACCGAGATATGAATATTTTAATTATTGTTGTTTTTGAACGTTAAATGTTTTCCTCTGAAAATCAATTTCAAAAAAAATATATTTCCGGGAGGGTTAGAACAATGAAACTTTGGGAAATCATTAAGCGTTCCATTTGAAGCAGACCACCAAAGCTTGGTAACATTTCGGTCACCCCATCAGCCGCATCAGGCGCAACGGGGTGCCAAATACCAAAACAACCCCTATCAGTACCGCCCTAAATTTTGTTTGTATGTTGGTTTGTAAACGCTTCTCAGACGCTCACCAAATAATTTTTGGAGGACCAAAATTAATGAAAACAAATAAGTTTCTTCCTGTTAACGTCCGAGTGCTTTCCAAGCAGCAAATTAAGAAATGCATTGATAGTGCATTGTCATATTTGACAGATGTCAGATTCAGAAGCTGGGGTTACCACCAGATAACATTCCCGAAGTTCCTCGCTGCGTGGTTTGAGCAAAACTATTCAAAATAATGTTTTTTTATTTTTTTTTTCACCCCCTTCTGCACGGATGAGAGAGGTGGCGCTTCTGAGCAATGTGGTGTCTCTCAAGAGACATCGATGGAGCAATGATCGTCCCCATGATCCTCCCCGTGGTCGTCGGGGCCTTCTCAAGAAATTATAGAAGAAAATTCGCCCGGCTTTCAGGGTACATCCTGGACAATTTAAAACTATTCTATCCTCTCCACAAAAGACCCCTTTGCAACATTTATTGTCATAATTTTTTGATTTTTCTAATCGTTGGCGACTTATGAATTTTATTACGTGTTGAGGCACCATATTTTTCATTTTTCATGAGTAAACAAACCATCGGAAATTTGAGTAAAAATCGCATGACATGGATTCGGCTGAAATGTTCACCAAAGATACGTGTCGCCAGAAGGGACAACACCTGACAAGTATTCCATCTCTGGGGGCCAGATTTAAGATTCTTTTTCGGGAGTCTTCATGTCCTTAGTTTTGACTTTAAAGAGTCTGTCAAAGCTCAAGTGCATTCACAACGCATTCGCCTACATATTTTGTATTGGAACATTTTATGATTTGTTTTCTTAACGAGGTACGATTTTTTCAAAGATTGACTAAATTGTTTTTACCTGTTTTCAAGTTTCTTTCAGGGACGTATTTTTTCCTATTTAAATTGAAAAGCTGAAATGTTTAGAGTTGATAAACGGTACAACGAGCTTTCATCTATATTTTTTTCAAAATTTTTGTTGGAACCTGTACTGCGGTTCTAGAGCGCGTCATTTGGCAACGGTTGTAAGACATACTTCGGGGTGTAGTTTCACCCCCATTTTTCGTTCGTTACCGGTTACTTTGCTAAAGCTACGCAATAAAAAAAAAATTAAAGAAAACCATTTCACATATGTCAACTTAAGCCTAGGAAAACTAGTTACTCCTGATTGTGAAACCGTTCGCCATTTGTAATATATAAAGAAAAACGACGATTAAAAAACATCATTTATTTTTGTACATCAACCACTTATCGAGTATCTGTCAAAGGTGTTTACAAATTAATAAAAGCGCACGAATCTAGAGGGTCGGTCGAACGCGGGACGCACTGGAAAATCCAACCGAACCATCAAATTTATAAATAATAAATCAGCTGGCAGCACTTCGGACCCGCATTTGCATTTCCGAGTGTCGGGAAAATTATATATCATGACTAGACCGAATTCATAAACCCATCAGACTTATCGATTCACGAATGTCTTTAGGGGATAGCTGACGGCGATTAGATTGTCCTCCTCTTCTTCCCTTCCATTCTACTTCTTTGTGTGCACGTATGAAAAAATGATGGCCTGGATGATAGATTGCTTTATAGGTTTCTTGTAATTAGTGTCTAGTAGTTTTATCTCTGTTTGTATGTGTGTGTGTCTACTGTTAATATTTTATATCAATCAACTGAAATTAAGAGGGAATTAGTTCCGGGGTGGAAGTATGTGTGTGTGTCTCTTTCTATATATCTCTATGAGGATTCATTGTACAGATGTTTGATGTAATTGCTGATGCGAGTACTTTGGGGGTGATTAATCGGCCGGGTTTAATTAAGCTCTATCTAGGGAGTGCTTCGAGATTATTTTTAGTGGAATTATTGGATTTCTCGAATCATCTCAGAACTTTATGTAATCAATAAATGTCATACGGTATTTCGAACATATTGGCTTTTGATATGCAACGTTAATAAAAGAAACAGAAATATCCATACATGCATGTTCAGATGTATTAAAATTAACCCTTTGGCCTACTTTACTTACGTCCGAATGCAGAAGCAGAAACCAGTCCGACTGAGGCACGCCTGGCGTGCCCAATTGTATGATCACAAATTCATGCTTTTTCATGGCACAACTGAAAACGTAAAATATGGACTTCAAAAAATTCTGTTTAGCAAGAAAATGCATTCATTGTGCAGCACCACTAACGCAAGCGCTGCGCCAGGAGTTGAGCTCGTACCCGATTTGATTGGCCCAAGCGGCTCGGCACGAGTTGAGCTCCTGCTCGATGTGATTGGCCCAAGCGGCGCGCAACAAGATATGCTAGTGGTCGTTGTGTTTCGCCCGAATATTTAAACACGAGGAGTACTCGTGGTTGTAGGTCAAAGGGTTAACTCCATTAGCGTTATCGGATGCAGAAACTTCGAACTTACATGACATGCTATGATTTATATCCAAAAAATATTGGGTGCCTACTTTAGTTACTAAGTCAAGTAGTCTATGAACTCCTGTGTGTTTGTAAGGTTGAGTTTAACCTAGATTACATGCTTTACTACTATAAGAGATGGAACAAAATATCTGTGCGATGTCACTATTACCATGGGTTCTGATAATCCAAAGCTTCGCAACTTCGAAACTTTGAAGAAACGAAGAGATATCGAAGTTTTCGAATTTTTCAAAGATTCGAAGATTCCGATGTATCGAAGTCGTGAAGTTTCGAAGTTTTAGAATTTTTGGAAGAATTGAAGCTTTAGAAGAATCGAAGTTGTGAAATTTCGGGGTTTTCGAATATGTTTGTAGTCATGTCTGTTCAGGGCCGGTCCTGTACCCTTGGCCGCCCGCGTGCAAATGTTGAGTTGGCCGCCCCCTCAAGTGCATTTCTTGGGGGTTACGTGCTTACTATTTTAGTAATAAGACACCAAAAAGTAACTTATTATCAAGAATATGTATTTCAATTACATATAGTACGTAACTTTTTGCTACAAAACCAAATATTTAGTCTAGCGATTTTTTGCATTTACGGTTTTTTAAAATATTGTTTCAATCAAATAATTTGTGCAACGTTACGGCAATAGAATAAATGGTGTATCTATCTATTACGAATACTTGGAGGGTTATAACTCTATAGTGAAAAACCGTTTCCCTGTCAGCATCTATATTAACGTGTTGAGATCTAATAAGATTGAAACTGGTGCTCGGTTTTCGTACGGGGAAACAATATTTCAATGTTTACCAATGATCTTGTTATAATTCTCGCTAATTTATGGTTTCTTATTGTCTGTGGATTTCTCCACTCAATCAAGGAAATTGTCCAATGTTAAGATAATAGATGTTGCCCTGATGGTGTATCTAGCTAATACAGTTTTAAATTTTAATTATTTACATTCAAGTTGATACAATGCCACCGGAACATGTTGAAGGAAGAGCCACTTATACAATATACTCCCCCCCGCCCCATCCTTTTTTGAAGAAAGAAAGAACGATTTATCTTCCTAGACCAAAATAACTGGCGAAAAAGTGTTTTAAGAGTTATATATATATATATTCTTTATTTACGGAGACCACTTTACATTAAATTAATAATTGCCTAAAACTAACACTTTAAAAACTATTAATTAAACAATACACAAGTATATACAATGGATATATCTAAATAATTAAACAATACAAACAATTTAAAATGGTGTTATCCCCAATACGACACTAGAATAAAATTCTTCGTAGATTATGTTTGAAGCGCCGAATAGACGAGTCGATAAAATCAATATTTACATGTAGGGCATTGGTGTTTAAAATTACTCTGTTTAGGGAGCTGTTGACAGTTGCATTTGTGCGTCTCCACCTGGATACTAAAAGAGATTTCTCCCTAGTGTAGTACTGGGGCACATGGATATTTAAAAGTAAATTGGCTAAATCTGTACAATCTACATTACTATTAAGTACTTTAAAGCAGAAGCACATTTAAAAATATATTCGTCTTTTAACCAACGGTTGTAGACCGAAGTAATTCAGTAAGTGACTGTAGTTATCGCTGGAGAATAAAATATTGCACTTATAACATAAATACTTAATAAATAATCGTTGTGCGCGTTCCAGGCGTTCACATTGATACTTTTGATAGGGAGACCAAATAATGCAACAATAATCAAGAATACTTCTGATTAGTGATGCATATAAACGCACGAAACATCTAGCTTCGGAAAAATCTTTTGTTACTCTCTTTATGAAACCAAGTAGTTTTAGTGAGCGACCAACAACATGATCTATTTGTAAATCAAATTTGAATTTATGATCAAAAGTGACGCCTAAGTCTTTAATGTACCGAACTTTCTCCAACGGACAATTATGTATGCTGTACGTAAAATCAATGGCATTGGTAGTTTTTCTGGAAAATTTAATTTGTTTGCATTTTAAAATATTTAGGCTCATACCGTTGCTTTCACACCAAGTGTGAAGTAATGATATATCATTTTGTAGCTCCAGACAATCAGTTAAACTGCTGATATTACGAAAGATTTTTAGATCATCAGCAAAGAGCAAGTAGGGGCTACTAAAAGAATCCCCGATATCATTAACAAAAAGTGAAAATAAAATGGGCCCCAGATGAGACCCTTGTGGAACCCCAGAGCAAACTGTTATAGGGAGAGAAGTAGAACCATTAAATTTTACAATCTGTGTTCTATTTGAGAGGTATGATTCAACCCAGCTACAAAGCATACCAGATAAACCATATGCCTTTAATTTAAGTAAGAGCCTCTTATGATTCACTCGATCGAAGGCCTTGCAAAAATCCGTGTAGATGGAATGGACTTCTAGGCTATTATGCAAGGCCTCTGCGATGTAACTATTATATATAAACAAATTTGACTGTGTTGATCTAGTGGGATAAAATCCATGCTGTTGGTCAGATATGACATATTTAAATGTGGACATAAAAAAATCACTTATTAGCTTATCAAAAATTTTAGCTATAATTGACTGTATGCATATAGGTCTATAGTTAGAGACCAATTTTTTATTTCCGCTTTTATGCAAAGGAATAATAAAAGAAGATTTCCATTTATCAGGAAAACAGCCCGTTGATAACGAATTATTAAATAGGAGAGTTAGAGGCTCCGCAAGCTCATTAGAACATAGTCGCAGCAAATCGGAATTAACCTCATCCGGACCTATGCTCGTATTTTTACTAAGATTAGTCAAGCACTGTAATACATCATTTTTCTGTATTTGATATGAAAAAGCATTAATGTTATTATTTTGAAATCCTACTGATGGCGAATAATCTGTATCAGCTTTATAAACTTGTTCGAAATATTCTGCGAAAAGATTAGCAATATCATGACCAGTAGTAGCTTCTTTGATACCGTTTGAAAAGTGAGATGGCAGTCCAGTTTTGGCTTCCTTTTTATCATTCACAAATTTCCAAAAAGATTTGCTATTAAACCCAATATCTGATTCGACACTTTTAATATAATGGTGATAATCTATTAATTACAAATTTATGATGAGCTTGAAACTACTGGTTCTTCTTGGCTCTATATAACGAGCCGCCCCTGACCTCAGCAAGTTTAGTTATTGATAATTGAACAGTTTTGTGACTGATAATTGTTGATAAATTCATTATATTTAAGGATAGGTGATATTTCACGTACATGTAATTTTTCACTAATAGCAAAAAAAGTCGTTACTTAATTTCACCGTGACTGTGATTGCGACTGTTAGCCAAACTGTGAGTGCTAATTAAACAGTGATTGCTACTTCAAACGTGATTGCTACGTAAAATTGTAATTGATACCCAAACTGTGATTGTTAGCGAAAATACTATTTTTTTGACATCTTCACCAATTTTATAAAAAAAATTTTAACCATTTTTCGAAGACTTTTTGAGCTGCTGGTTCACCGCTAATGAACTTGCCCTGAATGAAGAAAAAACACAAATAATGATCTTCGGGACTCGCAACATTGATCCGCAATACAAAAAACATAGAGGTAAGTTATTAGGACTTCATTTTGAACCAACTCTAACCTGGTTTACGCAATGTGACAAACTTGCTAAACAATTAAATTCGCGCATTTACTTGTTTAGAAATATCAATGCGTCCCTAAAGGTATTTCTCACTGCATACCATGCACTGTTTCATTCGAAAATGGCATACGGTATGTTAATCTGGGGTCACTCAGCTTCAGCTGAAAGGATTTTTCGCCTACAAAGAAAAATAATTCGTATTATTTGTAGAGTGCATTATAGAAGTGATACAAAAGATTTATTCAAAAGATTAAAAATTCTAACTTTTCCAAGTGTTTACATACTGCATGCCCTGATGTATGTAAGAACAAACTTATTAAAATTTGAAACAGTGTCTGATATTCATAACCATAACCTAAGAACCAAGCATAACTTGCATACTCCGTATATTAGACTGGATCGAACTCGTGGCGGCGTCAATTATTACGGGATTAAATTGTATAATTCACTTCCGGAACATATCAGAAAGCTGAATGTTAAACATTTCAAAAAATATTTTAAATATTTTAAAAATATTTTAAATTATATATATTATATATTATATAAATTACTAAAATTGTCCAACACATTTGGAAGCGCTATTTGAAAAAATTGACAAACACCTTTTGCAAAAATTTAACACACAAATTTCTCGATTTTGACGTCTGTGATGTCAATGATCAAAAGAAATTCTCTAAAACCAGAAAAAAAGGTTGAAAACAAGATTTGCAGTGTTTAACATATTTGGTCGCTATACATTTTAAAAACAAATATTAAGGATTCAATTTTTTAAACCGTATAATGACTACACTTACAAATCTTGATTTTCTAATTTTTTCTTTTTAGAGAATTTTTTTTGAAAATCGTAAATTTGGCATTATTCTGCTTAGAAATGATCATAATCAAGATTTTATGGGTATTTTATTAAAAATTTCTCATTTTTTTTATTTCGACTTATCAAAATCAAGATTTTATTATCTTTTGATTAATTTATTCGTTGAAAAACTAGGTGCGTAGGCAACAAGATATGGCCCACTCACCACGTAAAATAGCACGCACTAACCATCCACTCTACCAACTTTATTCTAACCTAAAATTCTGTATGGTTGAAGAAATTTGAAGAAATAAAAGTTTAAAAATAATGCGAAACGTATTTTGTAAATGTAAAACGCTTTATTAATCACTTTATACTCCATTTTTCTCTGCTCTCATGTTCAAATTACTACTTTCATGAACTGAAAAAATAAAAATAAAAACAAATACTGAACTTCCCAAATATACTCAAATATATATATATATATATATATATATATATATATATATATATATATATATACTTTAATATTCGGTGCGAACAACTAGACATTCTTTTATTATAATTTTTGAAATAATACCACGAAACCAGCACTATAACAATTTTCAAATTAAAAATTTCACGAACTAAAAAATTATAACAATTCTCTCAAAACTTAAAATATACTGGACCATTCGACGTTAATTATTTCATTTAAAAATAATCCCTCGAGAACAGAGCAAATCATCATTCTAAATATGTGCCTTTTTAGAGGAAAAACACAAATTAAAAAAAAACGATTATCAAAATGACTAAAAATTAATTTCATTTTACGATTCTGCAAAAATCTTTAAATGCTTCTCATCTAGATTTTAAAACAACTCCCCGAGAACAGAACAAATCGTTATTTTGAAGATGAGCTTTTTCAGAGACATGGAAAAACATTTGCAACATACTTTACTCAAAATACATTCCACTTTACGTTTCCGCAACAGTCTAGAAATGCTTCTTCACTAATTTTGAAATAATCACAATTTCAAAAGGTGTTACGATGTTTCCTAACCGTGATCACTGTTTAAAATCAGTGATATTAAAAAGTAGCAATCACAGGTCGCAATGTGATTCAAAAGTAGCAGTTTTGCCCATCTCTAATTATATTTAAAAGTGTTATCCTGTATTAATTGATTTCTATACATAATCATTTGTGTAATTTCGATTATATTTCACCGTCGACAATAATTGAGGACCGATTTGCACCTACATTAGTCTCACATCAGCACACTACGGTCGTCGCTGATGGAGAAACGGAATTCGACTATGCCCTTATAAACCAGTCAAGTAACCGTTAGGATAGAAAAACAATTAGAGCGACATCTACCGCCGAAAATGTTACGACGTTCTGAAATTAGAATATATCGGCGATAGATGTCACCCTAATTGTTTTTCTATCCTGACGGTTACTTGATAGGTTTGTAAGGGGCCAAAATTCAGAAAATTTGGTGTATTTTAAATTGATTAATCGTGCATTAAAAAAAATGGAGAAATATTTATATGCAGATAGTGCCATGGCTCCTTGGCTCTATATAACGAGCCTTCCCTGCACACAGTACAGGATTTCTCAACCTTTTTTTGTTTAACACCACATTAATATAAACTAGCATTATATGTAACACCAGAGATGGATTTTTCATTTTGATAAAATTTTGATGAGCGAGAGGTGGCCAAAAATAAAATTTTGTCGGGTATGAAGATAGAAAAGTCGTGCAAATTTAGGTATAAAAACCCTGTTTAATCTTGCACTGTATGAAGGATAGGATAGCACCCACCGTATCCAAAAATCGACCTAGCCAAACTGAAAACATGGATTTCCCAGTTGAAAAACAAAACTTTGTTTTGTGTTCTCTCTAGATTTTTCAATTTTATTTAAATGATCTAACAATAAGGCGTCAAATTTTGCTAGCATTTCTGCTGCCTTTAGAAAAATCGTTATTTCTCCTATAGAGATTGGAACTACATCGTCTAAAAGCAAGACATTGACTTGTTAAAAAGTGCACAATGGCAATAATTCGGTCTACAATAGCCCTCCATCGTTTTTTTCGAATTCAAATTGTTGTTGTTGCTCTTTGTCTATGATTTCTATTTATTTAAGCGGATTTTTAACTCCCACCATTTTTGGAGACACTTAATATACTTTGCACTGTTCTCATGTTTTGCAAATTGGTCAGCACAATGGCGTAAGTCTTTAAAACCCGTAGTTATAATTTTAATACTTCCTTTTCCAGATAATTTACATAGGAAACAAAATCCGCAGCTGTGTCTTACGTTTCGCGGGCTTCGTCGGTTTTGCCTACGTGCCATGCACGCTTTAGCCCTCTGGTAGGATCGGCCCTGTGTTTGTTATTGGCGATTTCTGTCAATAAGGAAGTGAAATAACAAATGTCATAATATTACTTAAACGTCAGTTTTCGAAATTAATTCAAAACGGTTTAGAGAATATTATAGTGGTGAAGTTGTGAACACCAGAGTTATAATCACTTCGATCAGTTGATACAATTAAGGTCATACGATGCAAACATTCATATTTATATCCTCATACCCTTCATATCGCCATGGCGATTCGATTAAACGTGCCCTCGCTTATTTCCCGGTCATTAACGTTGCAGGGAGAGCAACGGAACGGCTCCACGATACCTCAAAACATTACCAAATGGAATGTATCGACGTGAAGTCCCTTCAGTGCGATTTCATGTGAAGACGTAATTAATTAAATCCCGACAGCGATGTCTTCTAATAACCATCGCGACGTAATTACATTCAACTTATGTTTTCTGTTCGACTAAATCTCAAATGGAGTGAATAATAATGGTGGAGTTGTACTGATAAACTCAGTACCTATTTTTATAACCTTTGTAGACAATAATGACTAGTATTCTGTCTTATTTATCTTACTTATCAGCACGCGTTATTGCCCATAAACTCTGGACTTATTTTCATAACTTTTGTAGACAAGAATGACTAGTATACTGTCTCATTTATATTGCTTATCAGCTAGATCTATTACTAACAAGAAGTATATGTGAGTGCCTTGTGATTCAATAGTAATTTTTGTCAAATCTAAAAACTGACGTTTTAGGAGTGCGTGTATGGTTAATGCTCCTACAACATCTGAGGGTAATAAACTAGTTGGCTGGGAAACAAGGACAATCAAAAACTCACTCACAAAAATCAAAGTCTCACGACGGTCTCACCAAGGCGGTAACATTTCGGCGAGCGGTTTAGTTTCGCAACCAATAGTTGGAAAACCACCCCGTGCCGCTTATCTGGACTATATCGGCAACAAAGTAATAAAGCAACCCTAGACACGGCACAACACTCCGATATTTTACCGATGTGAAGATAGACACTGATTTTTCAGCCACGGATTTCCCGGCGCCGCCACCACCAAATAAATATGTCTTCAATTTTAATGATTTATAATAAATCAAACGCTGAGAATGTAATTAACATGCGCCTATAGATGTACAGTCAATCCAAAATTTAAATTATTTTTTCTCGAGTCCACGGGAACTCTCTTTTTAAAATAACAAGAATTCAAAGTCCAATATGGAACTGCATTTTTTAACAACGACGTGTATATAAGAGTCTACTTAAACGATTTAACGCATGAAATTTTGGGTAAAATTGTTTATAACTTTTTTATAAATTTCTCTTCTCGGGTCCACCCAAATATTGGAGGAAAAAAAATGAAACACTTGAAATTGCTGAAATTTTGACCATTTTCAAACCACCATAACTCGGTGTATTTTCAATCAATTTTGATGAATCTTTGAGGGTGAAAATCTTTAAAGTGTTTTCTTTAAAGTCATGCATACGAACTTAAGCGTAACCCCTTGCACCCCTCTCTAGCACCCCTTTGAAAAATAAATGTTTTTTCAGGAAACCAAACTTTGATGTGTCTATGGAGATGGAAAATTTTTGTCGGCTCGATCCACCATAAAGGCATTAAAATCTGATCAATTCCCTATGCAGGACTCGAAAAACGAAGTTCCTACGACGATTTGGCACCAAATTATGGGTGTTTGAAAAAAGTGCATTTTAAGGTTTTTCGCACATAACTCAGTGACTTTTCAACCAAATTTGATGATTATTTCGGGAAAACATCCCATTTTGGCCCTACTTTAAGGGGGTCAACTCAGATTGGAATGATCCCTTTTCCAACCCTTCAACCTCCGAACAAAAAACACGTTTTTGGACAAAAGAACATCCTGCTTTGGCAACGTGTACCAAGTTGGAAAAAATGTGTCGACTCGATCCAGTAAAAGGGCATTGAAATGTGTTCAATTACCTATGCTGGACTCAAAAAACGAAGTTCATACGGCGATTTGGCACAAAGATATGGATTTTGGGGTCTTTTTATTTTTCGTTTCGAGGGACGTAGAGCCCTCTCTTTGAGTGGCGCATAAACCCTCTCAAACAGGATATATTTTTCTTTTGATTTCTCAAAAGATCGTCGAAATCGGTTGGATAGAAGCCGAGTTATGGCCATTCGAAAATTACCTAAATTTTTACAAATTTAAAGTATTTCATTTTTTCCGTCAGTGTAATTTGTTTGTTTTTATTGGATAAATGGAAAAATAGACGAATGGTGGTGAGTTCGGCCCACATTTTTTCCGACCCTACAGAGATCGTTAAAGTAAGCCTTTTTTGACCTAAAATAAAGTTTTTTGTTAATGGAGTTCTAACGTACAAAATGCTATATTTATGATTTCGCGCAAACAATACATTTTCGTGCATACCTCAAAGAACATTCGTGAAAGCGAAAACAATTTCGTCGAAAAACTTCGGACTTATGAGTCAATAAACCACAAAATTCGCTTTTTTTCAAACACCCATAACTTTGCGCCAAATCGTTGTAGGAACTTCGTTATTTGAGTCTTGCGCAGGTAATTGAACACATTTCAATGCCCTTTTGGTGGATTTTCCAACTCAGTACACGTTGCCAAACTGCGATATTCATGATTGTGCAAAAATAAATGTCCGTGCATACCTCAAAGAACATGCAAACAAAATTTCATTCGTGACAACGAAAAAAATGTTTTTTTCAAACACTTATAACTTTGTGCCAAATCGTCGTAGGAACTTCGTTATTTGAGTGAGTCCTGCATAGGGAATTGATCAAATTTTAATGCCTTTATGGCGGATTGAGTCGACAAAATTATTCGAACTCCGTAGACAACGTCAAAGTTGGACGTGGTTTCCAGAAAAAAAACTTTTTTTCACAGGGGCGCTAGAGGGGGCGGGTTACGCTTAAGTTCGCATGCATGACTTTAAAGAAGACACTTCAATGTTTTTCGCCCTCCAAGATTCGTCAAAATCGATTCAAAATTCACCGAGTTATGACGATTTTAAAATGGTCGAAATTTTACGAATTTCAAGTCTTTCATTTTTCACAAACAAGAGAAAGGTTCACTCTTTCCCCCCCAAGAATTTTGTTCAGTAAACTGAAAATTGTTCTGCAGGATTGTTGTTCATATTAAGAAAACAAGAGGCCGCGTAATTTTTTCTTTATTTGCCTTTGGACCTTTGCAAAAATGAACAAATTGCGCAATTTTGATGATCCCCGAAAATATGACATCATTTTTGAATTAATTTTTCTTCAAATTTTTTTTCTTCAGAGTTTCTGTGATATTCAGCTTTTATAATTGCTGTCTAGAATTTTAAAATATCTGACCCCATTTTTTTTTCTTGAGGTATAGTGGAATTAGTTGGAGCTTATTGTTCCTAGTTTTCTTTGCAATTTCTTTTAGTTTGTTGCAAAAGTTCCTCAACAAAGGAACTACATTCCACTTTTTGGAGAACAGTTGTACCATGTGGACTCTACTGCATAATTCTTTTCGTCACGCTGCTACCCCCGTAGCAACATACCTGACATATTTCAAGCCATGAAATGGTAAACTGTTCTGGACTCCTTTGACAACAATATCGGATTCCACGTGGATGTGCCTTTCCAATTTTGAAAACATAAGTGTTCCTTTGGAGTTACATTTTTATTTTTAGTTTTGGAGCAAACAGCGCAACATTTATTCCTGACTCCTGTTTGTATTACTTTTTTGTTTCACTGCCAACAATAATCGTCACACCAGATGAGCGTTGTAGCTTGAGCGATAGGATCTTTTAGATCATGCTCCATCAGCAATAACTGATATGCATGGGATTCCACCTTGGTCTATTTGGCCCTTTTCTCTCGCGATTCTTGCGCGATTCTTGCTTCTCCTTCCCCTGTATTTTTTAAGTTCGTTGTTGAGAGTTGAGTCTACCAGTTTGTACCTAACAGATGGCACATTTATAATAGACATACATTCATTTAATTGAGAGTAGCCACTGCCTACAGATATGGTAGCTAATACCGCTGCTGCTGTTTATTCCGTTGTCTGCTATTTTTGCATTTTATGCACAATTTGGACGCAAACCCATCTTACATCTATCGATAATATCGCCGATATCAATTGTGCAATTGAAAAAAGGGAAATGTATATTTCTTATTTGTTCACAGAAATATCCAAAGTCAACGATCCTAAAAACTAAACGTATTTTTTCTGTTGATGGCGTAATAAAAAAATTCAACAATCAAATGAAAATGTTAAATTTACCTTTATGCCGCTCCAGCCTCAGCCGCAAGTTTTGATGAATGAAAAGGCGTATATGAAGGACACTTTATTGCACCTTGTAAATCACCTGGTCCCAACACCGAGCCCCTTACGCCGGTGGTTGCAAAAAATGAGCTACAGAGGGAGCACGTATAAAGAAGTGCAAACTGGTACTTTCTTAAGTAAACTACGACTTCAGTTTTTAAAATATAAGGAAAAAACATTTGAATAAAGTTCTTAGAAAGTGTATGTCCAGTGGCCGACGGATATAAATTATTAATATTTTAAGTTATTGACTTATAATTTATATATAACAATTTATATAAAAATAAATAGGCCTAGGGACCCTGGACAATATCATTTTAGGCACGTATGCAAAAATTCATTTCATGATATCGAACCAATCTCGAATGATTTTAATAATAATGAAATGGCTGATGTAAAGTAGCCTTCAAAACCGTTTGTGGACACGTGATTGAAACATTTTTTTTTTAATTTTAGTGAAAGCACATTGTTGGACTATAAGGGTCGTAGCACCATCTTGCTATAACTTGTTAATATTGCATAGGCAACGTGTCACTTAATTTTAAACCACTTAGATGCAAACTAATTAAAATATGTTTATTACTATGCAATCTGGTTTGTGTTCCCCCAATTTTTTTCTATACGGTACTTCTTACAATAAATTTAAACGCCATCTAAAATATATTGACGTATCTCTATATGTTGATAGTATACAGGGTGTCCTAAATAGAGTAGGATTGCATGGGCATCTTTCTTATTCTTAAAGCTAGAGATCTGGTTAAATGGGCAATGTTGTGCAGTTTTCTATGCTGATTCAGATTATGTTGAGAAATTTTCAAAATTCCGAGCAGTTTAGAAAATATTAAAAAAAACTGAAAATCGCGATTTTCAAAAAAATCAAATATCTCAATAATTATTAAAGATGCGAAAAAAAGTTTTAAACAAAAGTTACTTGGTTTAATTAGGCAAACATAGAAATCAAGTAAAAATAAAATTCGGTTCGGCTTTAGTGTTTTTTGTGGCATAATGGGAAATCGTTTACTTGGTCCTATAATTTTTGATGAAACTCTAACTGCACAACGTTATTTGGAAATTCTTCAAACAACCTTAGAAGATTTATTGGATGATTTACCTTTGGCACAAAATATGCAAATATGGTACCAGCAAGATGGCGCTCCAGCACACAATGCCAGAGATGTTATTACTTATCTAAATGGACTTTTTAATAATAAAGTAATAGCGACTAATACACCTGTACAGTGGCCAGCCAGATCTGCAGACTTGACGCCTCTTGACTTTTATTTGTGGGGCACTTTAAAAAACAAAGTTTATGGAAGTAACTTCAATTATAAGAATGTGGATGAACTTCGCGAAGCAGTGACAGAGGCAATAAACGGCATTAATCGCAACACATTGCGAAAAGTAACTGGCAGTGTTGTAAAACGCTGTCAATTGTGTTTGGCCAATAACGGTCAACATTTTGAGCATTTTTTATAATTTATTGTTATTTTACTACTTGGTTGTATTACCTCTTTTTGTTTTGTTACATTTGCTTTAAAAATAATTTAAAAAATTAAAATTAAAATTTAAACAATTAATATTTCCATTATTTTTTATTTTGACATAGGTTGTTGTACATCGTTGAAAAGAGAAAAACAAAGTCTATTTATGCGTGTAAAAATCAAATATGGCGGCCATTTGAAATAAGAAAGTTGGTATTAATATCTCGGAAACCGCCATCTTGAATTTTATTTTGACTTGGTTTCTATGTTTGCCTAATTAAACCAAGTAATTTTTATTTAAAACTTTTTTTCGCATCTTTAATAATTATTGAGATATTTGATTTTTTTGAAAATCGCGATTTTCAGTTTTTTTTTAAATATTTTCTAAACTGCTCGGTATTTTGAAAATTTCTCAACATAATCTGAATCAGCATAGAAAACTGCACAACATTGCCCATTTAACCAGATCTCTAGCTTTAAGAATAAGAAAGATATCCATGCAATCCTACTCTATTTACGACACCCTGTATAATGTTTTTCTTAATTATTAAATCTGTAAAGTTTATATAATGGTAATTCTACTTTTGTAATATATTAAATTTTTCTTGTAAAAAGGTTAATGTCCGTCAATAAATAAATAAGATTTAGTTAACGATTTAGTAATTTTTAAAAGATTGTCTACTTCTTCGACTTTATGGATTTAATGCATTTGATGAAAGCGATCTTTACTGATAAAGCACATTATTGGACCGTAAGGGTAGTTGATGTAACTTGTTAACATTGCAATGTGCCACTTCATCAAACTACATCGAAGCAAACTAATCAAAATCTAGTTAACGATTTGGCAATTTTTATAGAGGCAGTCTACTTGGATGTAATGCATTTAATGAAGGCGATCTTTCTCGCTTTTGGTTTAGAAAATTTAGGAAAGCTCGGATATGGGGTTCGCTTTTTAAGTTGTTGCCAATACTACGAAATATTTTTTTTACAAACTTTTTTTTGACTTTGGGAGGTGCCCTTTAGAAAGGCCCTTTACAAAAATTATTCAAAATTTGTTGAATTTTGATGTTCTATGAAAAATTAGAAACATCGATTGATCAATTTTTAAGATATTTGAGCGCTAAGATGAGAAATTGCATTTTTTGCAGCGAGAACAAAAGATTATGAATTTTGCCAAAACTATGGCAAGTACAGAGTAGCCCATTACAAAAATTATTCAAAACTTATCGTATTTTGATGTTCTATGAAAAACATAAACTTCGATTGATCAATTTTTAAGAAATTTTTGGCGCCAAGATGAGAAATAACATTTTTTGCAGCGAGAATAAAAGATTATGAATTTTGCCAAAACTGTGGCAAATACAGGTTTGCCCGTTATAAAAATTGATTGGATTTTAATGTTCTTTGAAAAAAATAAAACATTGTTTGATAAATTTTGGAGAAATTTAAGCACAAACTTAATAAAATGCATTTTTTGCAGCGAAAACAAAAGAATTCTGAAAAACTATGGCCGGTGCAGGTTTCTCCATTACAAAAATTATTCAAAATTTGTTGTATTTTGATGTTCTTTGAAAAAATAAAAACATTTGACAAATTTTGGAGAAATTTAAGCACGAGGTTAATAAAACGAATTATTTACAGCAAAAATAAAAAAAATACGAATTTTTCGAAAACTATGGCAAGTGCTGACTTGCTCAGTGTAAAAATTATTCAAAATTTATTGTATTTTGATGTTTTATGAAAAAATAGAAATTTCGATTGATCAATTTTTGAGGAATTTAAGCGCGAAGTGATGAAATATCAACAAGGATACATTCATGGATAAAGGTTGTCTATGAGAGCTGTCATGGCATATGTTTGTAAAACGAACAGAAGTGAGCCTTTTTACCTTTTTACAAACTGTTTAACTGCTTTTTAAAATATCTACCTTTAAGGTTTATACACCTTTTTTCGAAACATTTTTACGACTCCGGAGTTGGTATCTCAAAAACATGGGTTTTGAAGGGTCAAAAGCTTCTTGAGGTGGATTGTTGCTTAGTTTCCGCTTCATACGAATACATCCAAGTATCATCACCTGTTACGATGTTATATACGGATGTAGGTTCTAAAGCATTTCCTTGCACCAATTAAAACGAGCTTTTATTGAGCTACGATCGAATTTTGCAGAATAAATCGGAAACAGATCTTTTCCACTGCTAAATATCCATGCAAAATCGTAAGTGTAACGGTTTTTAAATATGCCTAAAGATGCCTCTATCTCACCGTAACTCGCATGCCGATCTTCTTTATTCATGCTGCGTACAGCTTCGATATTTTTTGGAATATCAACCAATTTTGGTCGACTTTCATCAAGGCAACGACAAAATTCTGCAAACCAAACAGTTTCTGATAGAACTTCATTCCCAAAAGTTGAACTAAGTGATTATATGCATTGTTGTTGTTGGGTCTTCACTAAAATCATAAAAAAACTGTTGAAACGAAAACCTTCACGTGAAATTTTTTTGGAAATTGATTTTTAGGCGCTCAATGTTAACAAACCATTCGATCAATTTCTTAGCTGCCACAGTTATCTAATTTTACAAAAATAGTAATGATACATGTGAATAGCGCCACCTAGTGGTCGTTTGTAAAAACTTAAGACGGCCCTTGTATTTGACCTGAATATGGAAACACCGGCACACATTCAGTAAGTTACCGAAAGTATAATCAACAAGTGTTTGCCTTAAAAATCATCTAATCGATGCCGGAATAGATATGGGCTATTATTATCTATGAAGATTATAACTGGGGTTGCCAACTATCTTATATTTAGAAAGAGAACTCTTTGAAAAGTTTGTGTGAATGCACATTTAGAAAAACAGGTATCAGTAAGTTTTAAAAGTTGGTAACCTTAATATTCGGAAACTTACAAAACCGAGAAAATAATTTTGAGGCAACTAAGAACATGGACTACAAATACTCTTTCTGAACTTTAACTTTTGAATCTGCAGTGTTTACGGCTTTAGTTTGATACGAATGTTTGAAACTTTTTATTTTCACGTTGTTGAACATTTGAGACGTACCAGTGGAAACAATTTGTTAAAAATATAAACCGCAGAAAATAAATTCTAGAAAAATTGTATTAAATTGCCAAAATATCACTCTTTAACATCCACTTTTTTGTTTTAAAATACACCCATTTTCAAACGAGTTACGATTTTTTTACAGCGCGCACAGGTAGCGCACAGCAGACACACAGCCAGACAGACATACAGGCACACAGACACACATATCCCCAGACAGAGACACTCAGACACACCGAGAGACAGTCACACAGACACATGTGTTTCTTTCAGAAATCTCCTCTAGGGACCTCAAAACGAATATTTCCGTTAAAAAAAATTGAAAAATTTCACTTTCTGGTACTCCGTAACGAAGAAAGTAAAATAGGAGGCGACCAGATAGAATTATTATTAAAATTGGATTGTACGCGTCGAGTGGGTACGGGCGTTTAACAAATGAGATTGCAGATGATGTGCCCTTATAAATTTCAGCGAAGCTTTCACGGGGATTGCGTTTATGCGAGCGCGCGGCGAAATGAAGGACAATGGACGGCGGCTCCGCAATTTAATTATAAAGTTGCCCAAAAGTTTCATTAGTATTTAGAGTGATTCCCTAATGGGATATAATACGGCAGGAAGGTATTTTTAAGAGAGCGTGGTGTGGTCGCGCGCAGGGCCGAATTAAGCCCCCGGAATTCGATTCTGCTCTGTAGCAGAGTGGATGCATAAGATAACAGCGTAATTCGCTTTCCGCCACCTATCCTTCACTAAACCAATTACCAGTCGTCACTCATTACCTTAACTCCGGCACGGCGTGTTAATTGCGTTACAAGACTTAAGGGCAGGGCTTAGGGCTTTTAAGCTGCGTTCAAACTTATGGAGTGCAGTCTGTAATGTAATATCAAGTTTATACTAGGGCTAAAGTGAATTGCAAAAAATTCTGAAAATTTTATAAAAACTGTAACCGCAGCTACTTCAATTAAACTGTCTTTGATACCTAACATTACCATCAGAAGAGTACGAATCGCTTGTCAATAAAGACATCCTTCTTGAGAAATTTAAAACGCAAGCATAAGTACAACATGAAAAACATCAAAAAGTAAGCCATTATGATCCTCATCTTATGAATCGATTCAGTAATTGGAAACGAATTTTTGAGGACCTAAAACTACAGACGCTGACTTCGAACAAATGAAAACTTTGAAGCAATTGACCGAAGAAATTAAGAAAACAATGACAAGAAAGAGTGAAAAAAAGAGACTGGTTTGATGAGGGGTTAAGCGTCGAGTGGCAACGAACTGATGGAGAGAAAGAAGAGTAAGAGGCAGAGAGTGTAAAGATACAAAAGCAACTTATAACAAGAAGTGTAGCAATAAATAAGAAGCATGGCTTAAGAAAAAGAAAATGAAGATATTCTAATCGTCTAAAGTCGAAGTATACATGTGGAGGTATATTAAAAAGAGCGCAACAGAGGTACTAAAGGGACAGTAGATGATTTGGAATGCAGAAATTTGTTTGATTATATAGAGGGTTTTGGTATCGAAGAGTTGTATGCAGTGCTCAAAAAAATTAAAAGTCGTAAAACTGCAGATTTTAGAACGATGAAATTTAGTAGTATATATTTTCAAAAATTCCGAGTGCTTAAACGCAGGCGTTAATTTTGAATATTAAAACGCTAAAATATCTCTAAAATCACGTTTTCAAAAAAATTAAGACACTCAAAAAATTAAACGAAAGTCATAAAAAGTGGAGAATTTAGAAGTTAACGTCAAATCGGTGAAATTTAAATATTTTCAAAAATCCATAGCGCTTAAACGCGCAGACCTAAATTTTGTTTATTAAAACATCTCTAAAATCACGTTCTCAAGGTATACACTTTCTTTCTCAAAAATCAAACGTTGGTAGTAAAAACTGCAGATTTTAGAAGGTGAAATTTATATATTTTCAAAAATTCATAGCGCTTAAACGCAGATGTTAACTTTGATTATTAAAACGCTAAAATATCTCTAAAATCACGTTTACAAAAACACACACATTTTGAAAAAATCAAACGAAAGTCGTAAAAACTGGAGATTTTAGAAGTTAACGTGAAATTGGTGAATTAATGTATTAATCTTTAAGCACAAAAGTGCCTCTTTAAGAGTGATATTTTAGCAACTGAACATCACTTTTTTAGAATCTATTGTCCACGGTACTTATTTGTTAGATTTTTTCTCTCAAATGTTCAACAAATGGAAAATGAAATTTTCAAAAATTCGTAACTCATTTAAAAATTGATGTATTTTAAAAAACAAAAGAGAATTTTAAATAGTGATATCTTAACAATTGAATATCATTTTGCTCAGAATCTATTCTCTGCGATACATATTTTTTTGATTTTTATTCTTCTAATGTTCAACAAATGGAAAAATTAAATTTTCAAAAATTCGTAACTCGCTTGAAAATTTATTCGAAAATCTATGAATATTTATAAACAAAAATGCCTTTGGAAGAGTGATATTTTAATAATTGAAGCTAATTTTTTTTTCTTCGCGGTACACATTTCTTGATTTTTTTTTCTCAAATTCAACAAATGGAAAAATGAAATTTTCAAAAATTCGTAACTCATTTAAAAATCCGTGTATTTAAAAAAAACAAAAAAGAATTTTAAAAAGTGATAACAATTAAATATCATTTTTCTTAGAATCTATTCTCTACGATACATATTTTTTTATAAAAAAAAAAACAATAGTTTATTTTAAAGAGTGACATTTTAGTAATTTAATACATTTTTTCAAGAATTTATTTTCTACGGTTTATATTTTTAACGAATTGTTTCCACTGATACGTCTCAAAGTTCCAACAACGCGAAAGTTTCAAACAGTAATATCTCATTCGAAAGTGTATGAGTGTGTGCTTAGAAGAGTGATATTTCAATAGTTGAAAAACATTTTTTTAGAATGTATTGTTTTTTTTTCTCAAATGTTCAACGAATGGAGACATTTTTCAAAAATTCATAACTCGTATGAAAATTAATGAATTAAAAAAAAACAAAAGTGAATTTTAAAGAGTGATATTTTGGCAATTTAATACAATTTTTCAAGAATTTGTTTTTTGCGGTTTATATTTTTAACGAATTGTTTCCGCTGATTTCCAAATTTCCAAAAATGCGAAAATTAACAGTTTTAAACATTCATATCTCGTTCGAAAATGTATGAATCTTTAAAAGCAAAATTGTCTTTGGAAGAGTGATATTTTAACAATTGAATTTAATTTTTTTAAATTTTTTCTTCATGGTACACATTTTTTTGATTTTTTTCTCAAATGTTCAACAAATGGAAAAATTAAATTAAAAAAATCGTAATTGGTTCGAAAATTAGTGAATTTAAAAAAGTGCAATTTTAAGAGTGAGATATTGGTCATTATTTACAATTTTTCTAGAATTCATTGCTTGCGGTTTATATTTTTAACAAATTCTTTCCACTGAGAAGTCCCAAATGTCCAAAAGCGAAAAACAAAAGTTTTTAACATTTTTATTTTGTTCAAAAATGTACGAATCTTTAAAAACAAAAGTGCTTTTGGAAGAGTGATATTTTATCAATTTAATTTATTTTTTTAGAAATTTTTCTCTACGGTACATATTTTTCTGATTTCTTTCTCAAATGTTCACCAAATGGAAAAATGAAATTTTCAAAAATTCGTAACTCATTTTTAAATTGTAGATTTTAAAAAACAAAAGAGAATTTTAAATAGTGATATCTTAACAATTGAGTATTATTTTTCTTAGAATCTATTCTCTGCGATACATATTTTGTGATTTTTTTTTTCTAATGTTCAACAAATAGATAAATTAAATTTTCAAAAAATCGTAACTCATTTGAAAATTGATGGATTTTAAAACAGCAAAGTGGATTTTAAAGAGTGATATTTTAGTAATTTAACAGAATTTTTAAATAATTCATTTCTTTGCGGTTCATATTTTTAACAAATTGTTTCCACTGATGTCACAAATGTTCAGCAACGCGAAAATAAAAAGTTTAATATATTCGCATCTCATTCGAAAATGTAAGAATATTTAAAAACGAAATTGTTTTTGGAAGAGTGATAGTTAAGCAAATGATTTTTTTTTAATTTATTCCTCACGGTACATATTTTCTGGATTTTTTTTCTCAAATGTTTAGCAAATGGAAAAATTTTAAAAATCCGTAATTTATTTGAAAATTGGTGAATTTAAGAAAGTGCAATTTGAAGAGTGATATATTGGCAATTGATTACAATTTTTCCAGAATTTATTGTTTGCGGTTTATATTTACGTCCCAAATGTCCAGCAACGCGAAAATCAAAAGTTTCAAAAATTCGTAACTCGTTTGAAAATGGGTTAATTAAAAAAAAAAAAAAGTGGATTTTAAAGAGTCATATTTTAGTAATTTAATACAATGTTTTGGTAATTCATTTTTGCGCTTTATATTTTTAACAAATTGTTTCCAAATGTCGAACAACGCGAAAATCAAAAGTTTCAAACATTCGTATCTCGTTTGCAAATGTATGAAGCTTTAAAAACAAAAGTGCTTTTGGAAGAGTGATATTTAAGCAATTGAATATATTTTTTTAGAATTTATTCTTTACGGTAGATATTTTTTTGTTTTGTTTTTCAAATGTTCAACAAATAAAAAATTACATTTTTAAAAATTCGTAATTGGTTTTAAAATTGGTTAATTTAAAAAAGTGCAATTTTAAGAGTGATATATTAGCAATTGATTACAATTTTTCTATAATTGATTGTATCAAAAATTCGTAACTCGTTTGAAAATTGGTGAATTTCAAAAAACAAAAGTGGATTTTAAAGAGTGATATTTTAGCGATTTGATACAATGTTTTGGTAATTCATTTTTTGCGGTTTATATTTTTAACAAATTGTTTCTATTGATACGTCCCAAATGTCGAACAACGCGAATTTCAAAAGTTTCAAACATTCGTATCTCGTTAGAAAATGTTTGAATCTTTAAAAACAAAAGTGCTTTTAGAAGAGTGATATTTAAGCAATTGGATATATTTCTTTAAAATTTATTCTTCACGGTAGATATTTTTTTGATTTTTTTTCGCAAATTTTCAACAAATAGAAAAATTACAATTTTAATGATTCATAATGGTTTATTTAAAAAAAGTGCATTTTTAAGAGTGATATATTGGCAATTAATTACAATTTTTGTAGAATTTATTGTTTGCGGTTTATATTTACGTCCCAAATGTCCAACAACGCAAAATCATCAAAATCAAAACTTTCAAACATTCGTATCTCGTTAGAAACTGTGTGAATCTTTAAAAACAAAAATGTCTCCGGAAGAGTGATATTTTAGCAATTGAATATATTTTTTTAGAATTTATTCTCCACGGTACATATTTTTTTAAATTTTTTTTTCTCAAATGTTCAACAAATTGAAAAATGAAATTTAAAAAAAATCGCGAATCGTTTGAAAATTGGTGAATATAAAAAAAAACAAGAGTGGATTTGGCAGAGTGATGATTTAATCCAATTTTCGTAGAATTTATTTTTTGCGGTTTATATTTTTAACGAATTGTTTCCACTGATACGTCTCAAATGTCCAACAACGCGAAAATAAAAAGTTTCAGAAATTCGTAACCTGTTTGAAAATTGGTGAATTTCAAAAAACAAAAGTGGATTTCAAAAAGTGATATTTTAGCAAATTAAATACAATTTTTGTAGAATTATTTTTTTGCTCTTATTATTTTTAACAAATTGTTTCCACGTCTGTTTGGTACATCTTAGCGCGAAAATCAAAAGTTTCAAACATCCGTATCTTGTTCGAAAATATATTAATCTTTAAAAACAAAAGTGCCTTTGGAAGTGTGATATTCTAGCAATTGAATAAAATATTTTGGAAATGTATTCTCCAAGGTAAATATTTTTTTGGATTTTTTTTATAAAATGTTTAACAAATGGAAGAATGAAATTTTCAAAAAGGGTATAGCCGAATAAGATGGTCAAGAGTGCCCCCGAAGCAAATCAATAATCGCGATGACTGGATGAACGATAATTAAAAATGCCGTTGATTGCTCGAAATTTCAGCCTCCTGAAGCAAGTTGTTGTCGAGATATGACTGAAAATGTGAATTTTACGTTTTATTTTCTTTCCCGTTCTCTATGGCACGAATCAAGCTGAAACCACGTCTACCCAAAACAAAACAAAAATACTCCTCAGTATTTTTTTTTATTTTTTTGGCGCCAAATTCAAATAGAAAAATGAAGTAAAAGTTTTTAACATTCATGTTTGCAGTGAAGGCATTCGAGGACTGTCTCAGTTTTTTTTCTGTACATGTGTTTTACCAAATTCTATAACATAAATTTTTTTCAGAATTTTAAACAGTGTGGAAGATAGTTTAAATAATTAAAAACCACTTTTACCAACTTAAAAATTTGAATTTCGCGCCAAAATTGTGATAAAAAAAGTTACTTTTTGTGAAATGATTATCTTTTTTTTAATTAGAGAAATACACTCCACAAAAAAAAACTTTTTTATCACAATTTTGGCGCAAAATTCAAATTTTTAAGGTGGTAAAAGTGGTTTCTAATTATTTTAACTATCTTCCACACTGTTTAAAATTCTGAAAAAAATGTATGTTATAGAATTTCGTAAAACTCATTTACAGAAAAAAAAAACTGAGACAGTCCTCGAATGCCTTCACTGCAAAAATGAATGTTGAAAACTTTTATATCATTTTTCTATTTGAATTTGGCGCCAAAAAAATTGCAAAAAAAATACTGAGAGAAGTATTTTTTTGTTTGTTTTGGGTAGACGTGGTTTCAGCTTGATTCGTGCTATAGAAAACGAGAAAAAAAAATAAAACGTAAAATTCACGTTTTCAGTCATATCTCGACAACGAATTGCTTCAGGAGGCTGAAATTTCGAGCAATCAGCAGCATTTTTAATTATCTTTCATCCAGTCATCGCGATTATTGATTTGCTTTGGGGGCACTTTTGACCATCTTATTCGGCTATACCCTTTGTAACTTGTTTAACCCGCCATTGGTGATGTAAATTTAATGGTGACATCGGTCTCACGCACCGGGATTTTCAACTGAAGATTTTTCGAAACGTGTTACTGATGGTTCATGTTTTTTTTTTATTTATGCTCTTTGACAATAAAACAAAGATATTTTAATTGCAACAAAAAACAATAAACTTATATTTTTAACCTAAATTTTCGATTTCATTGTTTAAATTTTCTACTATTTGGTCCGCATTTTGTATTTTCCCGACGAATTTTTACATTTTAAATTCTTGACCTCTATTTTCGATATTTTTGGTCACAATATTTTATCTTTTGTCCTAAATATCTTTCATTTTGACCTAAATTTGCGATTTAATTGTTTAAATTTTCGACTTTTTGGCCCGCATTTTTTATTTTCCCGCCGAATTTTTATGTTTTAGATGTTTGACCTATATTTTCTATTCTTTTGGATCTAAATTTTTGATCTTTTGACCTAAATATTCTTTATTATAACATTTAATTGTTAAAATTTTCGATTTTTTTGGTCCGTATTTTTGATTTTTCAGAACGAATTTTAAGATTTTTGACCCTGTATAGTATATATACAGGGTCTTCATTTCAAAAGGAGCCACCCTGAATAACTTTGGATCTGAAGTAGTTACGGTTTTAAGAAAAAATACGTCAATTTTGTTTTCGAGGGGGAACTTAAAAAACACTTTTTTTAGAATTTTATCTTTCACCCCTTCACCCCCAGCCACCCCATCTTTATAATTTCAAATGGCACCCCCTATTGTGCGATACCTCATTTTGAAGGGCATTAAAAATGCTATCCAGCAAAGCAAAAATAATTGAAATCGGTTCATTTGTTTTAGAGAGAGAGGGTATTCATTTCAAAATAAACCATCCTGAATAACTGGTTCTGAAGTAGTCACGGTTACAGGAAAAAATATGTCAATTTTGTTTTTGAGGTGGAACTTTAAAACACTGTTTTTAGAATTTTATCTTTCACCCCCTCACCCCCAGCCACCCCATCTTTATAATTTCAAATGGCACCCCCTATTGTGCGATACCTCATTTTAAAGGGCATAAAAAATACTATCCAGCAAAGCAAAAATAATTGATATCAGTTCATTTGTTTTAGAGAGAGAGGGTATTAATTTCAAAATACTCACCCCCAGCCACCCCATCTTTATAATTTCAAATAGCATTCCCCATTGTACGATACCTTATTTTAAAGAGCTTCAAAAATACTATCCAGAAATGCAAAAATAATTGGAATCAGTTCATTTGTTTTAGAGAGGGTATTCAATTCAAAATGCGTCACCCTGAATAACTCTGATTGTGAAGTAGTTACGATTTCAAAAAAAAACGTCAATTTTGTTTTTGAGGGGGAACTTAAAAAACACTGTTTTTAGAATTCTATCTTTCACCCCCTCACCCCCAACCATCCCGACTTTAAAATTTCAAATGGCACTCCCTATTGTGCGATACCTCATTTTAAAGGCAATACAAAATATTATCCATCCAGCAAATAAAAAATATTTGTAATCAGTTCATTTGTTTTAGAAAGAGAGGGTCTTTGTTTCAAAACAAGCCACCCTGAATAACTTTGGATCTGAAGTAGTTAGGGTTTTAAGCAAAAATACGTCAATTTGATTTTAGAGGGTGGAACTTGAAAAACACTGTTTCTATAATTTTTTCTTTCATCCCCTGCCACATAATCTTTGGTGTGGCATATTTTGATATGAATATCTCTGAAACAAATGAACTGATTTAAATTAATGTTTATTTGCTGGACAGTATTTTGTATGCCCTTTAAAATGAGGTGTCTCACAAAAGGGGATGCCATTTGAAATTATAAAGATGGGGTGGCTGGGGGTGAGGGGGTGAAAGATAAAATTCTAAAAACAGTGGTTTCAAGTTCCACCTTAAAAACAAAATTGACATGTTTTTTCCTGTAACCGTGACTACTTCAGAACCAGGGTTATTCAGGGTGGTTTATTTTGAAATGAATACCCTCTCTCTCTAAAACAAATGAACCGATTTCAATTATTTTTGCTTTGCTGGATAGCATTTTTAATGCCCTTCAAAATGAGGTATCGCACAATAGGGGGTGCCATTTGAAATTATAAAGATGGGGTGGCTGGGCGTGAAGGGGTGAAAGATAAAATTCTAAAAAAAGTGTTTTTTAAGTTCCCCCTCGAAAACAAAATTGACGTATTTTTTCTTAAAACCGTAACTACTTCAGATCCAAAGTTATTCAGGGTGGCTCCTTTTGAAATGAAGACCCTGTATATACCGGGTGACCCAGGGTTCTGTAAAAGCCCCATAACTTATTTGCTATTTGAGATATCGACTTCTAGTTTTCTTGAACTGATACCCACATTTATTCTACATATTTTAAAAATATGTATGTTTTTGTACAGGGTGTCCCAATATACATAACAGACCAAAGTTATGTTTTTCTAAATGGAACACCCTATATTTTATACTTTATTTTCAACCCTCTTGAGAAGCTGATAAATATAGTATAAGATAGTATGGGTCTATTATGGACGGTTGGTTAGTTATGGGCAAATTTGTGGCAAAAACAAGAACACATTGAAAAAGTTGCAGAAGCGCTCCTAGCAATGCTAGCGTCGTTTTTTATACACTAAAGAATTTTTCACATCATGAAGAATAATACAAATTGGCTTTGGTTCTTTTTTATTCATACTGCTATACAGGGTGTCAACATACGCAAAATAATGGATAACTATTTTTTTTCAAATGGAACACCCTGTATATCTTGCCACCAATGCATGGAATTTTTAATAAGCTTTCCAATGATGTACAATTTGTGTAATGAAATATTAAGGATTGTTGAGATTTATCCTTAAAAACATTTTTCTTTTGTCACCTCCTGCTCATTTTTGGATTTTCAGCCAAAACTATGCATTTTCTGAAAAAATAATAAGAGACCAAAGTTGTAGAGCGGAAAATTTTAGATCGATATAGGTGTTTCGACTTTGCCAATAATGCGTGCATTGCCCGCCAGAGTGCGCAAAATCGTAACCGTACATGCATTTTAGCGTTTTTCTCAAATTTTTTGTTAATTAATTGCACTATACTTTATTTTCCACGTCCTTTGGCAGAAAAACGGGTAATTATAGAATTATTTAAATGACCTACATCGATTGAAAATGTTCCGCTCTACAACTCTTAAAAGTAGAAATTTTCGCCCAAAATGCATAGTTTTCGCTAAAAATGCAAAAAACCATTGAAAAACGCAAAAATTGATATAAACATTTTCAAGTTGAATTTTTAGGGAAAACTATGCATTTTTGGCAAAAAATGCTTCTATTAAGAGTTGTAGAGTGGAACATTTTCAATCGATATGGGCTATTTTAATTTCCCTATAATATTTCGTTTTTCCGCTAGAGGGTGCGGAAAATAAAGTATAGTACAATTTGTAAATACAAAATTTGAAAGGAAAACGCTAAAATGCATATACGGTCACCATTTTGCGCGCTCTGGCGGGCAATGCACGCATTATCTTAAAAGTTGAAAGACCTATGTCGATCGGAAATTTTTCGCTCTACAACTTTGGTCTCTTATAATTTTTCCTGAAAATGCATAGTTTTGGCTGAAAATCTACAAATCAGCAGAAGGTGACAAAAGAAATATGTTTTTATTGATAAATCTCAAGAATCCCTAATATTTTGTTATACAAACTGTATATCATTGGAAAGCTTATTAAAAATGCCATAGATTGGTGGCAATTTATACAGGATGTTCCATTTGAAAAAAAATAGTTTTCCATTGTTTTGTGTATGTTGACACCCTGTATAGCACTATGAATAAAAGAGAACCAAAGCCGATGTGTATTAGTCTTTATGATGTGGGAAATTTTTTAGTGTATAAATAATGATGCTATCTTTGGTAGGAACGCTTCTGCAATGCTTTCAATGTGTACATGTTTTTGCCACAAATTTGCCCATAACTAACCAATCGTCCATAATAGACCCATACTATCTTATACTATTTTTATCAGCTTCTCAAGAGGGTTGAAAATAAAGTATAAAATATAGGGTGTTCCATTTAAAAAAACATAACTTTGTTCTGTTATGTATATTGGGACACCCTGTACAAAAACATACTTATTTTTAAAATATGCAGGATAAGTGTCGGTACCAGTTCAAGAAAACTAGAAGTCGATATCTCAAATAGCAAATAAGTTATGGGGCTTTTACAGATCCCTGGGTCACCCGGTATAAATATATATTTTTTAAATTTATTCTCTACGGTACATATTTTTTTGATTTTTTTTTTCTAAAATATTCAACAAATTGAAGAATTCAATTTTTAAAAATTTGCGAATCGTTTGAAAATTGGTGAATATAAAAAAATAACAAAAGTGGATTTGGCAGAGTGATTCTTTGATGATTTAATCCAATTTTTCCAGAATGAACTTTCTGTGGTTTATATTTTTAACGAACTGTTTCCACTGACACGTCCCAAATATCCAACAACGCAAAACTTTCAAAAGTTTCAAACACTTGTAGTATATACTTCGAAAATGTATGAATCTTAAAAAAACAACTGTGTGTTGGAAGAGTAATATATTAACAATGAAATATTATTTATTAAGAATTTATTCTCCACGATACATGTTTTTTGGATTTTTTTCTCAGATGAAAAAAAAAATCATAACTTATTTGAAAACTGGTAATTTTTTTAAAACAAAAAAGGATTTTAAAGACTGATATTATACTAGTTCAATACAATTTTTCTAGAATTTATTTTTTACGGTTTATATTTTTAACGTGACGGATGTTCAACAGCATGAAAATTTTTAAAAAATTCAGATATCGTTCGAAAATGTATGAAACAAAAATGCCCTTGGAAGAGTGATGTTTTAACAATTGAATATATTTTTTTTAGAATGTAATCTCTACTGTACATATTTTTTGGATTATTGTCTGATAATGTTAAGTTCCCGGCGCACCCACCATTATGCCTAATCATAAATTAGCTCATTTCAATTGTCTGCAAAGCGATGGTTGCAACTATTATAAACTAGCTCGTCAGCTAGGGATTAAATGAATAAATTGCCTTTATTTGAAATCGCGAGATGAAGTAGAAAAATTGTCCAAACTTAAAAAATCAACTCAATCTGTAATATTATTTACAAACATAAATTTAGTATAAATCTTGGGTATGGGTTGAATTTAATTAATGCGAAGAATGTTTACAGCAGACATCATCTTAACATCGTGCAAAGTAAGCATAAAATTGCCATCATAAATCCATATCGTAAAATGCTGACATTTTCAATGAAATTTCGTTTAATAATTTGAAACTTTTATGTGTCTACATTATAGCCGTAATAAACTTCAACTAATAAATCTACGAATAGATGATAATCATAGATAAAATTATTTTCAATTAATCAAATTACGAGTAAATGTGTTTATAGTGAATGTTAGATGTCTTAAGATCTTACCATTGTTGAGACAGAGCCGCTGTTGTGGTTCCCCGTGGTAGGTAATATCGTTGCGACCGCCGTCCGCGCAACTGTTGCACGACGTTGCGCTGCTGGAAGAGGTCATCCCTCCGGCGCCCCGATGCCTCCTGCCGCTTCGCCCCAGGGTGTTATTCGACAGGACCTTCTTGTTGCTTGCATAAACAACCTCCCCTGTAATCATTTCGAGAAATTGCTCTCTCAGAGAACGGGAAACGCGAAAGGGTTGTGCATACCGTTGTTCCCACGGAGTCGGTCCTGCGGCGTCGCGTATATGATCCTCCTGGAGTTTGTGTTTTCTAGCGGAAAAGGGGACGCCTGTCTGTGCAGGGGCAGCGGAGATCTGGGGGAGATAACTGTGGGCGGCGGCGTCGGAAAGGGGGTCGTAGGGTTATCAGTTGTCACCGCATCCTCTGTGTCATCAGATCGATAATTTCGATCGATACCTGTAACCAAATATCCACGTTCAGAGACAAAATAAATTGCGCGGCTTATAGTACTCTCATGTTACATGGATACGAATAATTCTAGCGTAAGTAATTTCGACTAAGCAAATGTTAGTGCGGAATGTGTTCGGGTAAGTAAGGAAGGCAAAGAAAACGAATAAATTACCGAACAGGGGAAGAGGACCCAGAACTCCTAGAACTATTACAATGTAGGCCGAGGAAGGCATTTGTTTTCGGTATCTCTAAAACAATAACAAAGTGGGCCGAGCAGAAGAGGAGTGGAGGGGTTGGGGGCAATTTCCATTTATGGGAGGCCGCAGGAGACCCAAAGAAAATTAAACGTCGGATTCGTAGGGAACGTAATAAAACGGCGCCCGCTCGGGTCAGAGTCAAAGGTGAACGGGGGAGAGCGTCTCTCCTGCGAACACCTGCGGCATCGGAAGCGCCGAACACATATTCCTGTTTTCCACCCCGCGCTATGCGAAATCTCTAATATTTCAACTAATTCCCCGTAAGCGAGTTATGTGAGCGATGCACGAAACCGCCGATTATTTAACGCCGGCCACATTACGATCCGAATCTCTGCTCGTGGCAATAAAACATCCCTCAGGATCGCATTAAACCATCCCGAATTTTACGCTTCTCTTCCCGCCCGGCCTCGGGACCCGATTCTTTTTATCCTTTCTACTTTTAATACGGAGACGGAACGGATGCTTATGTATTTACGTAAGGCCTAAGGCATTCTTGAAGAGTTTTGTCTTTCCTGGTGGGGGGATAATTAATGACTATAATCACATTTTTTACCTTCCTACTAATTTATAACAAGTATGTGTTAAATAGGTATATCAAAGCTGCGTACAAGCTTCAAATAATTTTGTCCTGACTTGTGTAACATTCCATGTTGTATGAAGAGCGCCAATAAATTGATTTGGAATATAAAACTATGAGAAATTAAGTTTTCAAAATGAAACAGCCTTAGATGCAATATTTTTCAGTTGCAAATGGATATTTCTTTCAGGTGGCAATCCTGTTGAGATTGCTTTTTTGACATTTATGCTTGTCTGGATCTACCATTTCAACATGGAACGATAAAGGCTTCAACAACATTTATACATTATTCAGATGCTTTATCAAAATGCACGTCTCGTCACGGCTATTGTATGGATGCAGCCGCAGCTATAATATTTTAAATTAACTCATCTCTGGCGTGTGGTTTATTTGAGTGTACTAAAGTTTTTTATGTGTCCCCAAAGATAATAGTCTAGAGGCATTAAGTCTGGTGACCTCGGAGGCCACCTCTTCCAATACAATGGTTATTTAAATATGTTCTTACATCATAATGATGAGGTGCGCCATCATGCTGAAACCACATGGTGACTCTGTCCCGAAGTGAACTTTTCTGACGTGATTCTGCGGGTGAGTTAAACGTAACTGAATTGGCAGTTATCGTCTATGGTAAGTAATTTTTTTAATCCATTGAGGTGCGGTCCTAATCCACTTCAACTCTAGATAACTAAGCATACGTCCGTGCGATGGTAAACCTTTATGCAAAGGCATACATCACATTTTTTTTAATTTTTATATGAAGAAAATAAACAAATTTTATTAAATAATAGGAGTAGTTATTTACTGTACAAGCGGTGAGGTATCACCCACCGACAGAATAGGTTGGCCAATTCTCTCATATTTTGCCCACGCGAGTAATATAACGTTTCATCCAACACCTCTAAAATAGGCTGTAAAAATTACCGAAATACTTAAACTTTTAAATCAGGATACCTTTGAAAACCGTTTCTCGGCATGTTACGTCAGAATTTTAGGTTAGGAATGCATGCATCGTGCATCAGAATAGGATACCCTTGAATAACTCAAGGCACATTAAGTTTCATATAGTGTAACTCGTTTCTGTAGCAACACAAGTAAACACTTTGCAGTGGGCAAATAGAAAGTTTCCATCAAAATCGTTATCTTGCAAAATGCAAACTTTCGCCTAGATTTTCTCAATTTTCCCGAAAACACCTCGATGAATAGTATTAAAATGTTCAGGAAATATTTTACACTCTGTAGTTGTGAAACAAAATAAAAATCTAATAATAAGTTATCACTAGCTTTATCGGAATTTTCCATCAAAATCATAGCTTTGCAATATGCAAACTGTCGCTTAGATTTTTCTAATTTTCCCGAAAGCTCCCAAATAAATTTTATTAAATTTTTCAGAAAATATTCTATACTTGTGTAGCTGTGAAGAAAATTAAAAATATTAATAACAGATGGTTACTAGTTTTTCCAAAATTTTTCATCAAAATCGTAGCTTTGCAAAACAAACTTTCGCCTTGATTTTCATAATTTTCCCTCGATATATCTTAATCAAATTCCAAGGAAATATTTTACACATATGTAGCTGTAAACCTAAAGAAAACTCCAACATTAGGTTATCACTAATCGGAAATCGGAATTTTCCATCAAAATAGTTGCCTTGCAAAATGTAAACTGTCGCCTAGATTTTCTTAATTTTCCCGAAAACCCCCAAATAAATTTTATTAAAATTTTCATATAAAAATCTAGTAATTGATAGTCACTAGTTTTTCCCAAATTTCCCAGCTGCGAGGACAACACAATGGACTGCCGATCCGCCCCCCAGCTGCCTGCGGACGTGACAAAATCATCTCGAACCAAAATTGTTCCGAGAAGTGTAATTTGCCGATTTGACCACGTGCGCCAACATCGTAGCTCCCGTCGCACCCTACCACCATCACCCGCAATTCGGAGCAGAGTAGGGCGTGGATACTATAAAGGCCACGGAGCATTCCACCAATCAATCAGGGGAGATTGTCCAGGACAAGAGCAGAAAACACAACGATTTTCGAATTACATCAATCAGTCAGATCTTAGTTAGTCTTAGAGACGAAGTTTTGCAACAGAACCGCCGATCCAACGACGCCGCAGCCGCCGATCCAATGACGCCACGCTGCCATCGCCGCTGCTGCCGTCGCCGCCCCTGTCTTCGCCGCCGCTGTCTTCGCTGTCGCTGCCATCGCCGCCGCTGCCTTTCTCCGTCGCTGCCGCCGAGCCGCCGATCACCTCTCCGCGAACTCGTCGGGCATCCCGATGCGAACCATAGGTAAAGTGTTTTGACAATTTATTTTCGTGACACTATTTTATAAACTTTTCGTGTGTATATATTTTCTTGAACTTTGAATTTTGAACACAAGCGGATGTACGAGGAGAAAATTCGTTACCTTCGAATCGAGAGTAAAATTGCGATGATCCGGCGGGCGAAACGAGACGCGATTAGACGCCAGCATGACAAAATTCAACGCCAGTCCAACAAGCGCCGCCAGGAACGTCATCGCTACGACTTTCCCTAGAGGACCTTGCCATCGAAGACGCCAGCACCACAACTGCGGGCGTGCACAAAGGAACCCGACCAGCTGAAGTACGAGGAAGCGATGCCCCTCTCCGCGGACCATCCAGTTGTTGCCGCAGCAACAACCACCATCGTTCCAGGGCCGACTCCGCTACCAGTCGCAACGATGAGGATGCCGCAGGTCCAGGTCCCAGTCCTACCCGTCATCATCGCAGCCGTTACCACCGTCGCCGCCTCTAGCAGTGCAGCCTCCACTAAACGAAGAATCGGCAGGGCCGTGCAACCATGTGGCCATCCCGAGGCCGTCGAGACGATATCTACTAGCAGTTACGCCTAAACTGCCCGCCAAACGACGCCAGGAAAACAATCCGCCCCCTGCTAAGACGCCGCTGATCATACCACCACCAATCACGACGCTGCACCTCTCATTGGTCATAAAGAGGGACTTGCCGGGCCGTCCGACCTGAAGATCGCTGTCTTCGTAGCCACATGGAAATCCGTAGTACAGCCCGCCAGCGTTGCCAGCCGACGACGCCTAAAGAAGCGCCACCCACTGATCTAACCCAACGACCAGAGACACCGCATGCTGGACGATCCATGGCAACCTAGCCACCCACGACGCCACGATGTCTGCAGACATCGACCTCCGGATGATCCACGGTAAACCGTCGTATATAGACGACGCAGATGTCCGAGAAAGCGACGCCCTCCGGCCCACCTGTAACTTCCCGTCAATAATGTAAATTTTGGTCAACATGGCGTGTCGTGCCGTTCGCTCCATGTCAACAAGTGATGTAAATCTGAGTATCTCAGACGTAATTAAAGTGTGTTCAGTATGTGATAAGGCTATTGACCGGGACAACTCTACGTGTAGTGTCTGTGACCTAGACTATCACGACTTCTGTTCAAAATCGGAAGATAAGTTTGGCATATCCGCCTGCATCAAGTGTGAAAAAAACGGATCCCAAAAGTGTTCTCTGCATATATTAATTACATTAAAAAAACAGATGGCGGCTCTTATATCCCAAGTAAGTCACCAAAACAAGATCATCTATAAACAGGATGAAAAAATATCGGCATTAACCCAGGAATTAAACTACCTCAAAGTAAGCCAGGGCGCAAACCAAACCAAAAACCCGAAGAGATCTAAAGTTAACACAGAAATCTCACCTGCAGAGGGCCCAAGGAGTATGTTATCTGAATTAAATCCACATTGCAACAAAAACAATTAAATTCCAACTGAGAATGCGGCCTCAATGTCCAATATCGATAAAAGAAACAAAGAGGTCGATGAACGTGAAAACATAACAAATAATGGAAATAAAAATGAATGGACTAAAGTAGTCCGAAATAAAATTAGAAAATCAAATTCTTTTAAATTCAACAGGCAGAGCACAGACGTAGACCTCCCCGTTGCAGAAATACAAGCGCGTAAGTGGATTTTCGTCTCTAGACTGCACAAAGAGGTGAACTGTGAGCAAATTAAATCTCATTTAGCAAAAGCTGGTAATTTTCCTTTCATAATTGAAAAGCTAAAACCAAAATTTGAAGACGCAGAATATTCATCTTTTAAAATCGGCGTCCCTCTTGCTTGTGAACAAATAGTAATTCAAGAGAAATTTTGGCCAAAAAATACATTTGTAAATCGCTTCTTCTTTAAATCCAAGCGCAACTCAAATTTTCAAGAAATTCATCAATACCAACCACAAAGGTAGATACATCTAATAAGGAACTTTTAATTCTACATCAAAATATACAATGTTTAACGACATCTCTACATCAATTACGCTCGTTAACTGAAGATCTTAATTGTGACGTTATATACCTATCAGAACACTGGCTCACCCAACAACAAATTGAAATGATTAATATACCAAACTTTAAGTTGTCCACATCCTACTACAGAAGTGCCAACGAACATGGAGGGGTAGCAGTATTCCTTGAAGAAAATGTGCCATCTACAGCCTTAGATATGAAAATTTTTATGGAATCTCGGCAATTAGAATGTGCAGGAGTACAATTAAGTGTAGAAAACGATAGTGTTATAATAATCTGTGTATATAGACCACCACAAGGAAACATTAATATATTTCTCGATTTATTCGAAAAACTGCTGATATATTTATTGCATCATAACAAAACCTTCTTTATTGTCGGTGATTACAATATTGACTTATTAAAAAATAATACCACCGTGGATAGTTTTAAATGCTTATTAAAATCATTCCATCTAACATATCTCATACAGGAACCCACACGTATTTGTAAAAGCTCACAATCTTGTATTGATAATGTTATAACTAATAAGCTATCAGATGTGTCTGCAAAGGTGATACAAACCACAATGTCAGACCATACCGGACAATTACTGAGCTACAAAGCTGACATTAAACATGTACATAATAGATCCACATTTAACACTAGAATTTATTCACATAAAAATATCAGTGGTTTTATTGAGAAAATTAATAGCGAAACATTCACTGATGTCTATAACCAGACGTGTCCAGATAAAAAATATAATTTATTTATTGAAGTTTTTTCAAGACACTTTAATGCTGCATTCCCATTAATAACAAGGATCAAACGCCCAAAAAGTAAAACATATAACACAGAGACATTAAAATCAGCGAAAAATGATTTATTAATATTAAAAACCGTGGTAAACTATTTACCAGAGTATACTCCCCTATATAAAAATTCGCAACAGTTATATAACAAATTATTATTAGAAGAAAAAAACCGTCAGATTCATAGAAAATTACAAAATGCTTCCAATAAGTCCAAAGCTTCCTGGAATGTCATTAGAGACATTGTAAGTAGTAATAAAAATGCCCACAAAATTCCAATCACGGATAATATGAATACATTAGTCAACGACTTTAACAATTTCTTTAACAAAATTGCAAGTAATATAAATCGCTCAAACGCAGTACAGCCAGTCAACCTACCATATAACATTCATTCAATATTTCTTACACCAACAAATGAATATGAAGTAATCTCTGCTACCTTAGGTATCTCTAACAATTCAGGTACTGGAATTGACGAAATACCGATGCATCTGGTAAAAAAATGTATTCACTACATAGCGCAACCTCTTAGTGACATTATCAACGCGGCATTCTTAACTGGTAAATTTCCAACTAAACTGAAAGAATCAATTATTATTCCATTATACAAAAAAGGTGACCATAATATGCTAGAGAATTATAGACCAATAAGTTTATTAAACTCAATTTCAAAAATCTTTGAACGAATAATTTATTCAAGACTATTGAATTTCTTTTGTAAACACAATTTATTATCTCCTATACAACATGGGTTTCTAAAGGGCAAAAGTACGGAAACAGCACTGTTTGATTTTATTAATAATATCTTGGAAAATATGGAAAATCATAAAACACAATGTGGAATTTTCCTAGATCTGTCGAAAGCCTTCGACACTGTAGATCACCATATTTTATTAAATAAATTGTATTCTTATGGAATTAGAGGAACTGCATTTAATTTAATTAAATCATATCTGGAAAACCGTATTCATCACACTAGATTAAGGGATGTAAACAACACATCAACCATTCTCTCTGGCCCATTAACAATAACTAAAGGCATCCCACAAGGCAGTATCCTGGGCCCTTTGTTATTCATAATATACATTAATGATGTATCAAATTACATACCTCCTCATTGTACAATCTTAAACTATGCAGATGACACTAATCTACTGATTGAAAGCAATAGCTTCTTGGATTTAAACATTGCGGGAAATATTTTCATATCCCATCTAAATAAATGGTTTAACCAAAATAATTTGGTGCTAAATGAATCGAAAACGAATGCTGTTTTATTCAAATCAAACCAAGCAAAGCAAACACCCGAATCAATTAATTTTAATAATAATACTTATAAATTTGTAGATAGAGTTAAATGTTTAGGCTTAATGTTGGATGACACATTATCATTCAAACAGCACGCAGACTATATTTGTAATAAAATCAGTGGGGCACTTTATGGGCTCAGGATACAAACATAGCAATAGGGAAATTATTCTACTTTGCCAATATATCATCTCATTTGAGGTATGGTCTGATCTTCTGGGGAAGTAGCACACATGCAAATAAGGTCTTCATCTTGCAGAAAAAAGCTGTAAGAGTCCTTCACAATTTAAAAATAAATGAAAGCTGCCGAGGCATCTTCAAACAGTCAAACATTCTAACGTTGTACGGAATGTATATATATGAGTGTATCAAATTTTTTTGGAAACATAGGCACTTATTTGGTGATGTTTATTTTTCCACACGATATGAAAGCAGACATGGTCTCTTATATAATCTACCAAAACATAAACTTAATAAATTTCAACAAGGATGTTTGTACTCGTGTGTGAAAATATATAATCACCTGCCAGTCGAAATAAAAAGTATTGTTAGTTATAATCAAATGAAATCAAAACTGTATGATATTTTATGCAGCATGGAACCTTACTCAATGGTAGAGTATTTTTCATTTAATTTTAAGACGTAATTATAGCTTGATTTACATTTATATTTGAATATTGATTTCTTTTCGATATGTTAAACTTATATTTGTTTTCTTTGTTTTTTTTTTCTTTGCGAGGACGCTTTACATTGTACAAATTTATGTATGTATATTTGTCAAATGTAAATAAATGCATATTATTATTATTATTATTATTAATCCAAGACGCCTCATCAACTACTTTAGACCCGGCAGGAAGCCTACGGAAGGTGACCCGCCACAACCACGGCCGCCACCAAAGTTGCCATCACGATTACGGACCCGCGAATCGTGATGCGAGTGACCGCGACCGCGACCTTTGACAAATTTTGGACTTTAGACGCAATAGTTTATTAAGTGATCTCATGAACGCTCCTGTGCGCCATGAACAATACCACCCGAACAATCCATCATCCCCTGACGACACGCAGGCACCACCCAGGAACGTTTCTTGACGCCGCTCCCGAGAAGCTGTGTTCACTGGAAAATGTTCCAAAAACACCAAGGCGTTGGAACTAGTACCGCCCACAACACCAGTCCAAAACACATCACCGACAACCACCCGCCTGCATGCGGGAACTCATGCAGTGGCGCCCACAGAATAGACAACAACATCCGACCAGAACACCTCCGGCTCCAGCCGCTCCGTGCTCCGCCTCAGCGTCCAATGCACCAGCTGCCCCAAGGACCGGAGAGACAAACCGCACGTCTTGTTTCCCGCCGTGCCAGTGCACTCCAGGATGACAGCTCATACCCGGCCAGGATCAGACGTGACTGCTCCTAGGATGCGGCCAGCATCCTAGGACCCAGGTATCCAGAGATGCGGAGATCAGGTGCCGAGATGCCCGAATCCCCTCGCACCACAACCGCGGAAGGATCTTCAAGGACCAGCATCGAGAGCAGCCAGCGTTGCTTTCCCAAGACGCCCAACAGCAGTTTCCAGTAGAACTTGGATCCGGTGTGGGAAGAACGAATCTCCTCACACCTCAACCTCGGAAGGATCCACCCTCGTGAAGACATACCCACGATGACGACTTCAACTGGCAGCCATCACATGTACATACTTTCTACGCTCTTCAAAATTCTCTCGTTTGCCGGGGCTGATTGTTGTCACCGCTTAGTTCATCTACGTGTCTTAACAAATGCGTAATTATCTTAATTTGCATTTTATGAGCAAAACATTGCTCATCCTTTTCAAAATTATCAAAAATCCGCATTTTTGAAATTTCGAGATAATTTTCTAAAAAGTACAGCTGCCAGTAACAACACCATGAAGATTATCCTCCATTCGACGTATTGAGGACAACCCTAAGACCGTTTTCGCAGAACAATTAGTGAAATGTGTAGCTGCGAGGACAAAAGTAGTAATAGGGCCACCTGGCCGTGGGAAAATGCGGCGTGTGTGAGGTGTCATCCTCCTATCTTGTCATGCCTATCTTCATTATCTTGTCCTGTGTGTGGCTAATCTGTTCCTTATTAGCTGCATCCTGTTCGCAAGCACATTTCGCGCAAATCCCCATAAGAGCGGATGAGTGTGAGAGAGAATTTTTATTGAAGAAAGACTGAGATGGAGACAATGGACTGCTGATTCACCCCCCAGCTGCCTGCTGTCTCGAACTCTCGAACCAAAATTGTTCCGAGAAGTGCAATTTGCCGGTTCGACCACGTGCGCCGACATCGATGCTTCCGTCGCACCCTACCACCACCACCCGCAATCCGGAGCAGAGTACGGCCTGGACACTATAAAGGCCACCGAGCACTCCTTGGCGGCTCGGCCAAGACAAGAGCAGAAAACAGAACCATTTTCGAATTACATCAACTCAGAACTAAGACACTTCGACACGAAGTTCTGCAACAGAGCCGCCGATCCAACGACGCGGCAGCCGTCGATCCAATGATGCCGAACCCGCTGATCCAACGACGCCGCAGCCGCCGATCCAACGACGCCACGCTGCCACCGTCGCCGCCGTTGCTGCCATCGTCACCCTCGCTACCGTCGCCGCCGTCGCCGCCGTCGCCGCCGTCGCCGCCGTCGCCGCCGTCGCCGCCGTCGCCGCCGTCGCCGTCGCCGCCGCTGCCTTTCTCCGCCGCTGCCGTTGCCGTTGAGCCGCCGATCACCCCTCCGCGAACTCGTCGGGCATCCAGGTGCGAACTATAGGTGAAGTGTTGTGACAATTTATTTGCGTGACACTGTTTTATTAACTTTCCGTGTGTATATATTTTCTTGAACTTTGAACATTTTTCCTGTAACATAATCCGTGTGTAAATAAGAGCGATCATTATCGCGCCTATCAAAATTTTTCTGCCTCTATCCCCCCCCAAGAGTTAGCTGGAGGTCATCTAGTGCGGTTTTTCGCACCCCGCGCTGCGATGCCCTGTTGACACCTTTTGGACTTTTAATATTTTAAGTGCCGGATCAATGAGTCGCTCAATATTAAAACAAAAATATTTCCCAAAATTTTCACGGTTTGTCTTCGTTAAATATACTTTTAGAAAGACATTTCATGAATTAAATTAATGTTTTTAGCGCCGTTTTAGACGTATGTGCCAGCTATAGATCTACGAAATACTTCCAGAAAGGCACTCCAAAAATTGAATTAAAATCTTAACATTTTCTTATAATAATAATAATAATAATAATAATAATGTTTATTCGTGCATATAACATAAGTTTTACACAGGTCAATAAAACAAAGAAATACAGAATATTACAGTTGCAATATAAGTAATATTAATTTAGTAACTATTGTGCAACATATACATGTATACATACAAACATAAAACCGCAATTTCATACAGACATATTAGTTTTTGTATTGAGAGAATAATCAAACATCTAACAAATGAAAAAAATTAAGATTTTTATAATGCCTTTAAAAATAGAACTGGATATACTCGTAGGTTAAATTACTTCATTGTACATAAGGAAATCGTTAATGCTGTAAGGAGCTTTTCTTAATAAATATTTTTTTATTTTAATTTTAAATTTATTTAGTGGCAAGTTTTTAGTTTCAACTGACAATTGATTGAAAAACTTTATGCCGTAATAATTTGACCCCGTTTTTGATTTTTCTAACCTAATTTTTGGTTGGATCAGTTGACATTTTGCCCTAGTATGGTATTCATGATACTCATGCGTGCTATATAGATTTATGTGTGATTTAATATATAATATACACTCTAATACATAAAGTGCAGGAAATGTTAATATATTTTCACTAATAAATGCATTTTTACAATCAGCGCGGTAGGGTACTCCAGCTATAATTCTTACTATTTGACGTTGTTATGCAAATATACGATGCCGTGAGGCAGAATGACCCCATACAATTATACCGTATCGTATTTGGGATTCAAATAATGCAAAATAAGACATTAAGAGTTGTGAGTGACCTACTTTCTTTGCCATTCCTCTAAGGCAAAAAATATTTTTTGTGAGTGTCTTTGCTAGCTTTTCGCCATGTATATCCCACTTTAGTGACTCGTGTTATTCTAAGCCAAGGAAACGGGTTGTTGTATCACTTTGCACTACTAAGGGCCTTAAAGTGAAGATTAGTTTTTTTGTTTTCGTCTGATTGAGCACTAACTTGTTTTCGGCACACCATTTCGTCACCTGAGTTAATGATTCTGAAGTCTTTGCTTGAGCTGTATCTATGTCTGGAGCTGTATTTAGTAGTGTGGTATCATCAGCAAATAAGATGGTTTCTGTTGAGTGCACTTGTGCTATGTCATTAATATAAATTATAAATAGTATTGGCCCCAATACAGAACCTTGAGGAACACCCATTGTTATTTTTTTAATATCAGATTGTTGACTTTTAAAGTTAACAACTTGTTCCCTGTTCTCTAGATACGAGCGCATTAAAGTGAGACTTTGACTAGTGAACCCGTACAAATTTAATTTCGATAAGAGTACCTCATGCGACACGCAATCGAAAGCTTTAGTTAAATCGATAAATAATCCTATACAATAATTTTTGTTTTCAAAGCTATCCAGTATAATATTTGTCATTGATACGAGAGCATCCGTTGTCGAACGACCCGAGCGAAAACCAAATTGATGTTTACTCAATAAATCATTAATTTCAAAGTATTCAATTATCTGTTCTTTTAGAATTAGTTCTACTATTTTCGACACGATTGGTAGTAAAGATATTGGTCTGAAATTGTCAGTATTTTGCGTGTCACCTTTTTTATGAACGGGTACCACCTTTGCCAGTTTCAGTGGCTGTGGGAATACGCCCGATTTGATTATTATATTTATCAAATGTGTAAGGGGTGCTACCAAAATAAATCTGATACTCTTTATTATGTCAACACTAATTCCATATATATCACTGCTTTTTTTGTTCTTCAGATTTTGTATCGTTTCCAGTACTTTTATATATGTTGTGTCTTTAAAGGTAAACTGTGTGTTGCCGATGGTGTTAATATTTGGATTAATTGTGTTTGCATAATTTGAGAGCAGCTCCTTTGTTATATTTGCAAAAAAATCATTGAACTCATGGCAAGTTATATTACAATCAATGTACTTATTTTTAATTATTCGGTGTGAATTTAGTACTACCCAAGAAGCACGTTGTTTATTTGAGGAGCCTTCTATGAAATTGTTATTTGCTTGAGTTACACTTTCAGAAATAGATTATTTATATTTCTTTCTGTAGTCATCTCGAATGAATTTTGTATTCGGTGTTGGATTTTGTTTATAGCACTCATCAATAAAATTCATTCTCTCGCGCATTTCCCTTAAATTATCATTAAACCAAAAAACATTATTCTTGTTTTGAGAATTGCTTTTTTAATTTTTACAGGAAATGAAGAACTAATACCCTCACTTAGTAAATTAAGTATGATACACCACTTATCGTGGTAATTAATTGAACTACTGTATACAAAATTCCAATCTATGGAAGACATTTGATTGAAAAAATTGCATTTTCCAATTTTAGTTATAGGTCTGACTTGAAAATTTGAACTTATTTCGTTAATTTCACTCAGTTCTATTTTCAGAACAATACCTAAATGATCGGATATAGCTGTGTTTAAAACTTCAACATGTATTTGCTCAGGAATAATATTTGTGTAAACGTTATCAAGACATGATTTTTTTCTGGTATTTGAATACACACATTTTCTAAGTCCGTAAGTTAGCAGACAATCATTGAGGTATTGTTCACGAATGTCATTTGTATTATAATGAATATTAAAATCTCCACCCAACACAACGGTATTTTCGCCATAATTTATTTTATCTAATAAAGACATTAGATTATTTAAAAATACGTTAAAGTCTCCAGATGGTGGCCGATAAATACTTATGAAGAACATATTATAAGTAGAACTAAAAATTTGACACAGTTCACAAGACTTTTCGGTGGAAACTCTATCAGTTAGTTCATTATAATCCTTAGTTATAATATCATCGTGGGCATAAATTATTGTCCCACCATAAAAACCAGATTTGCGTGCATAGTATGCTCTAGCTGATAGATTCCCCACACGAGAAACAGAACATTCTTCATTCTTGGTGCACTCGCCGGGAAAATTAAAAAAATATTTATGTATACATCCCTTTATCATTTACACTGTTGGTCTCGTTCTCAGATATTCATTTGCCGCTTGTTTCACCACGTGGTAAATTTTAGGTTCATTCCGAAGTTTAGTGTCTGAAGCTAATTAAAATGAATCCGAAGTAATATTTGAGTGCGTGAAAATATTAACTTCACTTATCTCGGGTGTGTATCAATTGACAGATAATCTACACGTGGCGATATTCTTCTTAAAATTGTAAGCAGCATATCTTAATTCTAAAATATTGTACCATGCGTCCTGAGCCTTCACGAGGTCCTTAAAGTTTGAACATCCAGGCGGTATTATTCGATATTAATGAAATACAATAAAACGAAATGTAGCCTGAATATATGAATATTCAACCTGTTCGTTAATCTGCAAGCAAAAATTAAGTCTTACTAAGACTATAAACAAATAACTTATTGAAACAACTACTTCCCTGATTAGTGCCACGCCGTATATTGAATGATACAAAAGAAATTTGCATGTTATTACTAGTACTACTAGATAATAACATTGGTTTAAGATCGTTTATTTCTACATACAAGACTAACTTGGAAAATTATTCTTAAATGAAATGTGAAACTTTAAACTGTAAATGTTATTATTAAAATGAAAAAACCAGAAAACATTTTGACAAGGACACACAGTGCTAAACTTATCTAGTGTTGCTAGATGAAACAAATTTGATAATAACTAAAAATACCACTGAATTAAAAAAAAATATATGAAAATTAAGTAACTAGCCATCTGCAGACGCGTTTCGAGATTTATCTCTCATCAGTGCAGCTTCGTATTTAAATTGAATGTTAAATAATAAAATACACTTACGTGAAGGTGATCGTAAACGTGAAGACGCCGTAAACGACTGAGGAGATTATGAAAGGTTTAAACGTTTGTATTATTCAATATCCGGCGTGGCACTAGCCAGGGAAGTAGTTGTTTCAATAAGTTATTTGTTTATAGTCTTAGTAAGACTTAATTTTTGCTTGCAGATTAACGAACAGGTTGAATATTCATATATTCAGGCTACATTTCGTTTGATTGTATTTATCTTATGCTTTCTGCAACAAGTAAGGTTAACCCCAATTTGTTCGATATTAATTTACCGAAAACCCTACAATTTCGGTGGTATGACCAGTTTAAAGATCATTTGTCTGTGCGTGCTATCTTTATACAAGCAGTGTGTATTTTTAACACTTCTTAATTATGTAGATGATTAATCATCTGCCTGATGAAGCCACTGTGTGGCGAAACATATGTCGCAGTGTTTCGACAATAAAAATTTGTGAAACACACACGTGTTTTATTTACCACATATATTATGGAATTTCGCCAAGTAACAGCCTCATCAATCTAATACTTCTTAATTAGCTTATTTTCATAAAAAATACACCCGACAACATCGACCCCAGCTGATATCACTGTCAAATTTTGACACCGTAAATAATTCTGCTTTCCTCGTTATTATCAGTTTGTATTAGTTGTATTTACGTTTAATGAGAACGCTGACATGTAAATGATTTTCTGTAATGGAAACGCACATATGGAAAAACTACACTATCGCGTACGTTTTCAAAATTGAAGGCATCGTTCTACAAATATTTTTCGAAGGCTAAATCAACAACTACGTGAAATAGGTATGTTTATCCCCAAAAATGCGACCGAGCACGGCAGGCACAAAGTACTACTTGAAGAGCAAGTTCCAAGTGCAATAAAAGAAGATCCATCCGTCAGTACGAGACAATTAGCTGTTCCCTTGTTCGATATTTGTCTTAGACATTCGATTTCGACTTCGATGCTCCCTTGTGTGGACACGGTATCCAAATCACAACCTTCATTACCAACTTCGTTGCTTCCTTGAGGACACGACCTTCGATTACATAGAACAAACTGAACTTCGCTGCTCCATTGTGAGGCAGGACACTCAACTGTGACGATCTAGACTTTGCATCTTCGTCAGTAAATAAACAACTATTCTACTGTGAATCAACCCAAATATTTAATCATGAGATTAATATAAAAACAGGGTATCCCGTGAATACTATGTTGCCAAATGTACATTCCTTTTAAATGGCTCCTGATGGCATATGAGGCATGATACAATATTTCTGCGTCGACCTTTCCTATTCAGAATTTCATGTAGAATGTCGCCGGGTGTAGATTACCCGCCAACTTCTACACACCCGATATACAATGTACTATTTATTTCTTGCCCCAGTTATAGTTCCCAAAGTTGGTAATTAAAGATAGTACGAGCACGTCTACGGCTTGCATGATGAGATGATCCCCGAACACCGCGCACACGTCCCGACTCCGGGAGGCGGCGCGGCTCTGCTCGGCGTACCCGGAGCCGAAGCCCGGAGCGCTCCTAGAAGTTGAGCTCGAGCTTTTATGCGGACGCGCCAGGATATGGACGAAATCTCGCTAAACTTGTTAAATCTAATCCTGCACCCTTCCGCAGCCGCCTACTGAATAGGAACCAGTCCCTTTATTTATGCATTCATGTAAAATACATTTGATACATTTTTCAGGACTCCGGGCCTTAAATAAAACATAACGCCGAGAACAAAAAGGAACTCGATACTAATAGAGACGACACACGCCGCACAAAAGGGCCGCTCGCCGTAAAAGGGGGGTCACAATAACGCAAGCTGTTAGGGGGGAATGCGGTTATTGTTGAAGGTACAGGTTTTATATAAGGATACATTTTTTTTTCTTTACAAAACAACGGATTGTAATATTTTCACAAACGGAAAATATATTGCTCTTTCCCTTTTTTTTCAATAACTTCTATATTAAATTTCTATACTTCAGCTTCCTGTATACAAAAGTTCAATTAATGAAAGGACTAACATGACTTCTTATTGGAACCTTAAAAAACCCATTATTATACGACTTCCGGCTATACCGGAAATAAACACCAACTTTTATCACAATCTAATATTCACTTTGTTAATATTATTATGTATTTGTGAGTTATGTGAAGTTGCGTAATTAAATAATTAAACACAGTTATATTCCTTACTTCACTCGGTTATTTATAACACTAATAAAACTGATGCTTTAGTTAACTATTGAAAATGAACACATCGTACATTTAGTGTTATAAATAAATGAGTGAAGTAAGGAATATAACTGTGTTTAATTATTTAACTTTGTTAACAATTCAAGTTTTCTGAGGTTACCATAAAAAAACGGTTGATAAATAACCGTTTAATTATCTAGTTATTTTGTGGCAATAGCAAAATAACTGTTTATTTTATCATATTCAAGATCATATACTTTATTTTGAATTCGTTATTCATCATGATATTTCATTATTTTTACGTTTTTAAACGTTTTAACTTTCTTTAATTTTATTATTAGCAAATATACGATTCTATTAATAATTCATAATGTATATGTAATATCTTTACGGATTACGGTCTACGGCAGATCAATCAAGTAACAAAAATTGATGAAACGCCCTATTACTAATAAATTCGTAATTCGACAATAGCACGGATGAAAAAGCAGTGTTCCCTTGAGGTGATCGCAGGCAATTTTGGGCAATTTTCGAATGAGTATCGAGTTTAATTATGTCGGCGTGGAAGTGAGCGGGGCTCGGCGTATAAGTCAAGAGTTTTCGGCGCACAGGAAGTAAAGGAGCCCACAATTTCTAGTAGAAGCAGCGGAGCATCATCCCCTATGAAATTACCTGATTAAATTTTCATATTCAATCTTGAGTTGTTTGCCCCCGGGAGGTAACTCCAGCACGCGCGCGGCCCGTCTTTAATTCCGTTTAGAATCGACCCCCTCAGACCAATCTAAACACGGAGGAGAATGGCCCGATTTCCTATTTGGAATCATGTCCAGTTAGAGAAAACCCTCAGGTGAGTTATTTTCTTTCTATAAATCATAAAGTTCTAGCTTTAATCAAACCAATTAATTTCTTTAGAAATCATTCAAGTGATAAATATTAACTTTAGATAATTAAAATTGAGATCATTAAATATTGTTCCACCATCAGAACACCTACAGACCCGTTTCAACCTTTCAGGTCTCATCAGTTAGTTGCTGATGGGGAAACGGAGATTACTATTGGAATATAAGTATTCCAAACACCGTTAAAGGTAGAAACGCCAAAGTGGCTGAATCTATTGCCTGAATTTCCATATCTTGTCGGTGTTAAAGCCATCCGGATTTGGTTCAGTACAGCATTCAGGCAATAGATTCCGTCACTTTGGAGTTTCTACCTTTAAAATTGAAAACTCTTGCAAAATGCAAAATTCCTTTGTTAAACTGCAGTCTTTTAGAATTAAGAAGCAAAACCTTAAATTGAAAATAAGATTTTAACGTGAATACATTCAATAAATACAAAAAGTAGCCTAAATATATTATAAATATTTAACCCTCAGCAAAAAGTTACGAACAGGTTGTATACAGTGGCGGACTGAAAACATTTACATTTTTGGGCAAGTTCATACCTTCAGCCCGTAGACCAAACTTTTTTTACAAAAAAATTATTACTTTCTGTCAGGGGCAGCTCGTTGTGTAGAGCCAAGGAGCCATGGCACTACCTCTAATTTCAAGCCTAGCAACGATTTTTAAATAATTTTAAAAACACTGATTCGTCATTTTAAATATTAAAAAGTTCGCAACGCATTTGTTCCCCAACGCAAAGGCGCGTGCCTCTAACAGTGCCAACTTACTTCTGATACGGCATTTCGTTAGAATATGGGCTGCAGCGGGGTAGTGCGCGGTTGGGGGAGGGAAGCGTTCTGAATGTGCATTTCGAGCCAAATAAATTCTGGTTCATCTCGAAGGCAATAGAAGGCATAGTGGTAGTGTTTTCTGTTTAATATTCCGTTGTCTTCATCATGTCTAATGTCCTATAATTCATGCATGATTAACTTACTGCTTAAGCATGTATGATTAACTTACCACTACTAGTATTGACACAAATAAATTATTATTATCATTACACAGACAGTCTGCGCAAAATTAACTCAAAATGACAAATTCAGACTTTTTTAAATTCAAAGATTTTGATTTTTGAAATAGCCCAACCGCCAAACGCTTTGTCCAATTTTTATTATTCTAACGTTAAAATATGGTCAATATAGTGCAATTTCAAAACTGTTCTTATTTTTTTGTAAAATCAAAAAAAATGCATGTTTTCAAAGACCAAAAATTTAAAATTGCGATTTTTTTATTCTTTGCTACAACAGCCGAACATTGATGATTCGAACACCAAAATGTGGAAAATTTATTGTAGTTTTAAAATGGGTAGCGAAATTTTCTCGTAAAATGAAGAAAAATTGCAACAAAATGACACTTTTTTGAAATTTTGAAAATCGCGATTTTGATTTTTTTTATATTGGACAACTGCCGATCGTCTTGTCCGATTTCAATGACTCTAACAACAGGTGGCAAATTTATCGCAAAGCTGGTTTTCATTTTTTTTTGTTCAGCGGATTTGAAAGATATTGATCTTCAAATTTACAAACCGGTAAGATTTGTGTAACATTAAAACAAAATGTGTAATTTTGGAATTTAAAAAATTTAAAAGCAAGATTTGTGAAGCTGCTTTCAAAACCTAAGAATTTGGCAATTTTATGTTTGAGTATTCAAAGGTATTGGTCTTCAAATTTCTAAATTATTATTATTTGTCTAGTATTCATGTAAAATGTTAAATTTTACAAATTGCAAAATATCTCTACAGGATTTTAGTAGCTACTATAAGAACTACTAAAGTTTGACACAATTTGGCGTTGTAATGAATAAAATCGTTCAAGGGATTTGAAAGATATTGATCTTCAAATTTCTAAATCGTTAAGGTTTGTGTAACATTAAAACAAAATTCGAATTTTATTCATCCAAAAAATTTTGCAGCAAGATGTGTGAACCTGCTTTCAAAACTAATAAAGTTTGGCACAAATGTTTCAGTGTTCATAGGACTTTAAAGATATTGGTCTTTAAATTCTTAAATTAGTAATTTTTGTGTAGTGTTCATATAAAATGCTAAATTTTACAAATTTCAAAATATTTCAACTGGACTTTAGTAGCCATTTTAAAAACCACTGAATTTAACACAATTTGACACAAATCATTCGATAAAATCGTTCAGCGTATTTGAAAGACATTGATCTTGAAATTTCCAAATTGGTAAGAATAACACAAAAGTGTAATTTTGCAATTAAAAAAAAATGTGTAGCTGCTATCAAACCCAATTAATTTTGACACAATTTGATGTTTCAATCTCCAAGGGATTTGAAGGACAGTCACTGAAAAATCCTGAGTGAGTTTTGTCAATTAGAAAAAAATCGGTGTAAAATTTTCGTGAATGTTTACAAAACCAATGAATTTTGACCCAATTTGTTGTGTTCTCAATGTTTTTTTCTGGAATTAACGCAAAACGTCAAAACGTTCAAATATTTCAAATTTGTAATTTTGATTTCTTAAATTGCCAAACTGTACGCGCTCGAATTTATTGATTCACCACCAAACACCAAAATGTTGCGAATTTAGTGTAATTTTTAAATAAATTTGAGGCAACCTTAATTGTTGCAGAAGCATTAAATAAATTTAATAAAACGAAATATAGCCTGAATATGTGAATATTCAACCTGTTCGTAACTCCAATTATTTTTATTAACACAAAATGCAAAAATCCCATTTTTCAAGTAAAAAATATATATATACATATATACTTGTAGCCCTGTTAATGGACTTTGAGTCTGTTGGGTTTATGAACAATAAATAAATAAATAAATAAAAAACGATTTTAAAATAGAAATTTTGATTTTTGAAATTGCACAACTGTCAAACGATTTGGATAATTTTAACATTAAATAATCTTTATTGTGAAGTTTCGCAGAATATCAAAATTGCACGTTTTCAAAATTAAAATATTAAAAATTGCGATTTCGATTTCTTTAATTGCACAACTAGGCGTTCTTCGATTTTGGTTTTAAAAATCTTTACATTTTAAAACTTTCTCGTAAAATTAACACAAAATGCAAAAATCTCACTTTTTTAAAAGTTTTTCGATTTTAGTTTAACTGCCAAACGCGTTGTTCGATTTTTATGAGTGTTACGTCATAATATGAAAAATTTCGTGCAATTTGAAAATGTTCTTGTAAAATTAACACAAAACGTCAAAATTACATGTTTTCAAAATCCAAAGATTAAAAATTGCTTTTTTCATTTCTTAAATTGCATAACTCGACAACGCGTTGTCCGCTTTTGATGACTCTAACGTCAATATTTAGCGAATTTAGTGTTGTTTTAAAATCTGTTACAAAATATTCTCGTAAAATTAACACAAAATGCAAAAATCGCACTTTTCTAAAGTTCGAAGATTCTAAATTCGCCATTTTGATTTTTGAAATTGCACAACTGCGAAAAGTGCTGTACGATTTTGATGATTTTGCCTTCAAAATGTGGAAAGTTAAGTATTTAAAAACTGATATAAAAAATTCCAATTTAGATTTTTTTTTTAATTGCACATCTGACAATCACGTTGTCTGGTTTTGATAATTCTGAAGTCAGAAAATGTGGAAAATATAGTGCAATTTAAAAATTGGTTAATACATTTTTGGTGAAATGGACGTAAAACATCGAAATGGCACATTTGCAAAATCCAAAGATTAAAAATTGCAATTTTCATTTTTCATATTGCACAACTGTCAATCGCGATTTTGATGTTTCTAACGTCTCAATATGGCCATTTTGTTGTAAAAAATTGATTAAAACATTTTTTTTGTGAAATTGACTCAAAATCACGAAATTGCACATTTTCCAAAGGTTTAAAAAAAATCCATTTTCTTTTAAATTGCACAACTGCACTATACGATTTCGATGATCTTAACGTCAAAATGTCTAAGGTTTACTGCTATTTAAAAACCGGTTAATAATTTGGTTCATAAAGTTATCGCTAAACGTCAAAATTGCAAGCTTTCAAAGCCCAAATATTAAAAATAACGATTTTAATTTAGTTCGTAAAGTAATCGCTAAACGTCAAAATTGCAGGTTTTCAAAGTCAAAATATTAAAAATTGCAATTTTAATTTTTCAAATTGCACAACTGCCAATCGCGTTGTTTGATTTTGATGTTTCTAACGACAAAATATGGCAAATTTGGTGTAATTTTAAAATTGAAATATACTTTTTGCGAAATTGACACAATATTTCACATATTCAAAGTTCAAATCTTAAAAATTGCGATTTATATTTTTTTTTAATTGCACAACTACCAAATGCACTATACGGTTTTGGTGATTTTAACGTTAAAATGTGGAAAATTTAGTGGTTAATAATTTTGTTCGTAAAGTTATTACTAAACGTCAAAATTGCACGTTTTCATAGTCCAAATATTAAAAATAGCGATTTTAATTTCCAAAATTAAACAACTGCCAATCGCGATGTTTGATTTTGTATTTATTACGTCAAAATTTGTCAAAACATTTTTCGTGAAATTAATACAAAATGACAAAATTGCACATTTTCATAGTCCAAATATTAGAAATTGCAATTTCGATTTTTTTTTTCAATCCACAACAGCCAACCACTTTGTCTAATTTTGATAATTCTAACTTTAGAAAATGTGGCAAATTAAGTACAATTTAAAAATTAATCAAAAACGTCAAAATAGCACATTTGCAAAGTCAAAAGATTAAAAATTGCAATTTCTATTTTTCATATTGCACAACTATCAATCGCGTTATCTGATTTTGATATTTCTAACGTCAAAATATGTCAATTTTGTTGTAACGTAAAAAATTGACTAAAACATTTTTTGCGAAATTGACACAAAATCACAATATTGCACATTTTCCAAATGTTAAAAATTGCGATTTCCATTTTTTTTTAATTGCATAACTGCCAAATGCACTATACGATTTTGATGATTTTAACGTGAAAATGTGTAAAGTTTACTGCTATTTAAAACTTGGTTAATAATTTTGTTCATAAAGTTATCGCTCAACGTTAAAATAGCACGTTTTCAAAGTCCAAATATTAAAAATTGCGATTTCGATTTTTTAAATGCACAACTACCAATCACTTTGCCTGATTTTGATAATCCTAACTTTAGAAAATGTGGCAAATATAGTGCAATTCAAAGATTAAAAATTGCAATTTTTATTTTTCATCTTACACAACTATCAATCGCGTTATTTAATTTTGATGTTTCTAACATCAAAATATGCCAATTTTGTTGTAACGTAAAAAATAGTTTAATACATTTTTTGCGAATTTGACTCAAAATCACAAAATTGCACATTTACCAAATGTTAAAAAATTCAATTTTTTCTTAAATTGCACAACTGCACTACGATTTTGATTATTTCAACGTTAAAATATGTAAAGTTTACTGCAATTTAAAAACTGGTTGATAATTTGGTTCATAAAGTTATCGCGAAACTTCAAAATTGCAGGTTTTCAAAGTCAAAATATTAAAAATAGCAATTTTAATTTTTCAAATTCCACGACTGTCAATCGCGTTGTTAGATTTTGATGTTCCTCACGACAAAATGTGGCAAATTTAAAAATTATTTAAAATATTTTTTTCGAAATTGACACAAAATTTCACATTTTCAAAGTCCAAATGTTAAAAATTGCTATTTCTATTTCTTTTAAATTGCACAACTACCAAATGCACTGAACGGTTTTAGTGATTTTAACGTTAAAATGTGAAAAAATCAGTGTAATTAAAAAACTGGTTAATAATTTAGTTCGTAAAGTTATCGCTAAACGTCAAAATTGCACGTTTTTAAAGTCTAAATATAAAAAATAGCGATGAATAATTAAATTTATGTCAAATAAAGCTGCTAATTGAAAACTCCATAAAAAAATAAATTAATAGTATAAACAATTGTAGGTATACTATAACTAACTGAATATGCGTATTTTACATTCATTAAACAAAAAAATCCGCAACCGATACAGTTCTTTGCTTTGCCCATAATTTAAAACAATTTATTTCGGAGCTCCGACAATACGACCGCCACACGTGCCTTATTCACAACCGGCCCATCGGGCGAATGCCCGGTTGCCCGTCAAGCCCGTCCGCCAGTGGTTGTATATTATCTACCCGTAGATGTCAAAAAAGTCTAATCTATGGGTAGATAGGGTATATTATCTACCCATAGATGTCATAAAAGTCTAATCTATGGGTAGATAGGGTATATTATCTACCCATAGATGTCAAAAAAGTCTAATCTATGGGTAGATAGGGTATAATATCTACCCGTAGATGTCAAAAAAGTCTAATCTATGGGTAGATAGGGTGTATTATCAACCCATAGATGTCAAAAAAGTCTAATTTATGGGTAGATAGGGTATATTATCTACCTATAGATGTCAGAAAAGTCTAATTTATGGATAGATAGGGTATATTATCTACCCATAGATATCAAAAAAGTCTAATCTATGGGTAGATAGGGTATATTATCAACTCATAGATGTCAAAAAAGTCTAATCTATGGGTAGATAGGGTATATTATCTACCCATATATGTCAAAAAAGTCTGATCTATGGGTACATAGGGTATATTATCTACCCATAGATGTCAAAAAAGTCCAATCCATGGGTAGATAGGGTATATTATCTACCCATAGATGTCAAAAAAGTCTAATCTATGGGTAGATAGGGTATATTATCTACCCGTAGATGTCAAAAAAGTCTAATCTATAGGTAGATATGGTATATTATCTACCATAGATTAGACAATATGCCCTATCTACCCATAGATTACTACTTTTCGGCTTTATTCAATTTAAAAACTTTAAAATCGTATTTCAAATTTATAGTTTGGCTTTTTAATTCCGAAAGATCTTCCAGTTTGACAAACATATTTTGCAATACACCCTCTATAATTAACTACTGTAGAACTGCTTGATGAATAATATACTTAAAATTTTAATTTTGAGTTATTTTCCTACGCTGACGTTTTTGCTACAAAAAGGGTGTATTTTCATTTTATGTCCATTACAAAATTATTATTTATAACTGTTGATGTGCATGGAATATGCGGTGGGTTTTACATGCAGTAAGTGCAGTAAACGGCGGTAATAAGGCACTGATTACGTGCGGGGGTGGCACTAATGCACGCCACTGCGTCCGTCGGCAGCGGCGGCGGTCCATAAAGAACGGTTAGGTTAGTTCCGAGTTCGGCGGTCTGCCCTCGGCATGAGGGCCAACTTTATGGAATCCTCGGCCCATTACCGCCACAGTTATTATGAATTATTAGGTTTCATGGTGTGCGCCCGCACGGGCAAAAGGTGGAATTCCGTTCGGGAAACGGCAGCAAACACCAGAAGGAGGATAATTGGTGTCGGTATCTTCTCGAACTCGGCGTTATTACCAATATTTTTAATAATTTTTAAGAAATATCACATGGTCTGAGTGGTGGAAAGATTTACGAATTGAAAAATGCTTTAGAGCAATTTAATGCCATCACTTCGAGTATTAAATCTTAGGATGAACTGATGTTCGGATGAAGCTAATACCTGGACGTAGTCGCGGCTTACGCGGAGAAGACTCAGATTGAAACGCCACCCCCAAACCGCTGGCGGAAAAGAGATATAAACCAGTGCATCACCTACTACCCACCACCACCACCACCCCAATGATCCAAAGTCCGCACAATGACGTTGATTTATATTCACGGAGTTACTTTTGTGTCGAGAATGGATAGACGGATATTCCGGGCGTGTGTAAGCCACGCACCCTCGGCGGATACACAAGCCCCCCAACCCCCGGGGGCGGCGGAGGCTGAGGCGGCATCTCTTCTTTATCCCCCGTGCGCGCCGCAGCGAAAAGATTACTCATCGTGGAGCCCGCACTCAAAGTCCGCGCACGTCTTCTTCTAATATCATTTTGATATTATTACCATATCAGCATGTTACCCGGAATATAGATTATCGAATTATGTTTACACTCTTATAATGCGAGATTGATTTTACACTACGGATACGCACCGGATTAGATCGGCCGCATAACTTCTTATTTTCACCCAGGAATCTCCGCATCATGCATAATATTACCACAAATTTCAATACCCCACCGAAACACCCTCCGGTTTTCCTAATAACCACATTTTCTTATCAATCTTTTTATTTTAATATATATAAATTACATCGGCTGTATGAAGTAATTTACATGCGTCATGATTCCTTTCTCAGGTAAACATTATTCATTTGTTAGTTTTACATGCAAATCTGGTATAAAAATAATGAGAAAATAAATAATAAATAAGCAGAGTTCACACGTACTTGCAATCCTGCACGCTTGGACTGGTCCGTTCCACTTACTTTAGCCCGTTCCAATCCCGCGCGATTGAACGTGCGTGTGAATGCAACTCGTCTCACCGTTTTGTCGCACAGGATTAGCGTCTTAAAAAAAATTGGTCTGCCTTAAATTCCACGCTCCGCTTAAATCAAGACGGATATAACAGTTTTGGCATTCACATGCTCAAACTTGTCGTGTTAAAATTGTGTCTACCTTTGCTCAATATGATTGGAACGCTTGCCCTGTATTGCGGAACGCACCATATAATGAGACGTTCGAGGAACGCGCGAAAGAGTCCACGTGTGAATGCCCTTAATAAGGTGATAAATTCATATAATAAGTCATTGTGAAGGTTTTCACTTTGGGACACATCTATAAATCAAAAACATAAGTAACTTAAAAATAGAATGGTTTGTGACATCATCTGGTCATCGCTGAATTGTTTAATACTTAATATTCCAGCGTATTTGCGTACACTCAAGTAGTCAAAAACTGGTCTACAGTTATCATTGATGGGAAACAATAGTTTATGAAAAGCAATTTCGTTAATTTAACAAACTTAGATTAATAAAGTAACTTGTGTTTTTGATTTAGATAATTGATATATTATTCCTTCAGTTTTTAGTCTCGATTTTATATTATTGTCCAAACTTTAATCTATTTATTTAATGCTTCTGCAATAAATAAGATTTTTGTCTTTAAGTCGAATTTTAGGGGTTGGTTTTTACTAGTTCAAGTTTTGATATTTTCTTGAAGAAACCTTGAATAGCATTCCATTTAAATTGGCTAAAGAAAATTATCCTAACTTTGCAGTAACAAAAATGGCTTCTCTAGATACCAAATTTCAATGGCCAAAAATGCGCTTTCTCCAGAAATTGCTCTATAAATTCTACATTTCCTTGGACAAATGGTTGAAATTTGCACAGAGAAATATTGTATGACGTGCCTTTTAAATTGGCTAAAGAAAATATACTTACTCCAGAAATTGCTCGATAAATTCTACATTTCTTTAGACAAATGCTTGAAATTTGGACAGAAAAATCTTAAATGATGTTCCATTTAAATTGGCTAAAGAAAATTATTCCAATTATTATAGTAATAACAAAAATGGCTTCGCTAAAAACCAAATTCTGTTCATCAAAAATGCACTTTCTCCAGAAATTGCTCTATAAATTCTACATTTCTTTGAACAAATGCTTGAAATTTGCACAGAGAAATCTTTAATGACGTTCCATTTAAATTGGCTAAAGAAAATTATCACAACTTTGTAGTAACAAAAATGGCTTCCCTAAAAACCAAATTTTGATCACCAAAAATGCACTTTCACCAGTAATTGTTCTATAAATTCTATATTTCTTTGAACAAATGCTTGAAATTTGCACAGAGAAATCTTGAATGACATTCCATTTAAATTGGCTAAAGAAAATTATCCAAACTTTGTAGTAATAAAAATTGCTTCGCTAAAGACCAAATTTTTAAAACTAAAAATGCACTTACTCCAGAAATTCCTCTATAAATTCCACATTTCTTTAGACAAATGCTTTGAATTTGGACAGAAAAACCTTGAACGACGTTCCATTTAAATTGGCTAAAGAAAATTATCCTAACTTTGTAGTAATAAAAATGGCTTCGCTGAAAACCAAATTTTGAAGACCCAAAATGCACTTACTCCAGAAATTGTGGTATAAATTCCACATTTCTTTAGACAAATGCTTTAAATTTGGACAGAGAAATCTTGAATGACGTTCCATTTAAACTGACTAAAGAATATTATCCTAACTTTGTAGAAATAATTTTTTTTTCGCTAAAAACCAAATTTTTAAGACCAAAAATGCACTTACTCCAGAAATTGTTTTATAAATTCCACATTTCTTTAGACAAATGCTTGAAATTTGGACAGAGAAATCTTGGATGACGTTCCATTTAAATTGGCTAGAGAAAATTATCAGAACTTTGTAGTAACAAAAATGGTTTTGCCTGGAAACCAAATTTTGAAGACCAAAAATACACATTCTCCAGAAATTGCTCTATAAATTCTACATTTCTTTGGAAAAATGCTTGCAATTTGCACAGAGAAATTTTGAATGACGTTCTATTTTAATTGGTTAAAGAAAATTATCCGAACTTTGTAGTAACAAAAAAGGTTCTGCCTGGAAACCAAATTTTGAAGACAACTTTCTCCAGAAATTGCTCTATAAATTCTACATTTCTTTGGACAAATGCTTGAAATTTGGACAGAGATATCTTAAATAATGTTTCATTAAAATTGGCTAATGAAAATTATCCTAACTTTGCAGTAACAAAAATGGCTTCTCTAGATACCAAATTTCGATGGCCAAAAATGCACTTTCTCCAGAAATTGCCCTATAAATTCCACATTTCTTCAGACAAATGCTGGAAATTTGGCCAGATTCATCTTGAATGATGGAATTTTGAATTTTTGTAAAGAAAATTATCCGAACTTTGTAGTAAAAACAATTAAAGAAGGCACACACATAGACATAATTTTTTTCAGAAATCTTTGAATTCGCCTCTAGGGACCTTAATATGAAAATTTCCGCTAAAAAAATGAAAGAATTTTCACGATCACAATACTTTATCGTACTTTGTCACGGAGAAAGTAAATATACATGCAAAAAATATTGGGTTTTAGAATTATTTGAAAAAATTCATGACGGTTTTTAATGATTCGTAAGAGCGTGTAGAGTATTTATTTTTCCGAAAAAACATTTTTTGGTCATTTCATGAGACAGAGGGAGAGAGGAAGAGAGAGAATACATTTATTGCGACACTTTTACAAATGAACAGGCAACTGACCTCATTTTATGATTTTCGCCGTTTTCTTCCATTGTATTACTCAGGAAAAAAATGCTGGGTCTCAGAAATTTTTTTTATCATGACAGTTTTTATCGACTCGTAAAAGGGTGTAGAGTATTTATTAAAAAAAAAAAAACATTTTTTTGGTTATTTCATGAGAGAGAGAGAGAGAGAGAGACTTTTACAAATGACCTCAACAGGCAATTGACCTCATTTCATGATTTTCGCCGTTTTCTTCCATCGTATTACTCAGGAAAAAAATGTTGGGTAAATTTTATTAATTTCGAAAAATTTTCACAATTGGTATGAGGAGACAAGAAACAAAAAAAGGTAAAATAATGTACAGTTTTTAGTCTTGATTCTATAATATTGTCATAATTTTAATTTATTTATTTATTGCAGAAGCATTAAAGGGTTTTTATTTTTAACTAACTAATCAGATTTTTGTCTTCAAGTTCAAGGTATTTAGTCCGAATTTTAGGGGTTGGTTTTTACTACTTCAAGTTTGAATCTCAATTTTTGTATGTCTGATCTACATTTTGGATATTTGCTTTACATTTTGCATGTCCGGTAAAAGTTCAGTAAACCGTGAATATTAAGTTCTAATTTTTAAAATTTGGGTTCTAAATTTAGTATTTTTGACCTAAAATGTTTGTATATTTGACTTAAATTTATGGATTTTGGGCACTACATTCTGTATTGCTTATGCTGGAGGCTTCTACTACGTTATACATTTTGAATAATATAATAAAACACTTTTTACTTCATTTTGTATGACATGAATATTTATTCTGACGACTCAAGTTTCGGTAACTGCGCTTACCATGAAGAAGATACTTCTCTTAGTCTTTCTGATTGCGTTCGAGATAATTGTTTGTCTCTTTGTCTGAGGATTCGTAATGGTTCTTCCTTGAGCTTCTAAACTTCTCTTTTGAGCTTCTAAGTGTCATTGTCTAATTATAATATAGAGTTATCTAGTATTAGATTGTTACCATCTCCTTCCTACTTTTCTTTTTTCTTCTCGTTTCAATGCCTTTCGAAAGAAATTGGTAAGTATAAAAGAAAATTAAAAGTCTTTATTATATTACTTTACATTTTGCATTGTTGGTCCTAAACTTAGGATTTCTTGCTCCGGATTTGAAATTTAGGTTCAAAAATGGATTCAAAGTTTAAGACCAAAAATAAAATGCTGAACCGAAAAATCTATGAATTTAGACAAAATATACAAAAAATTAAGGTCAGAAATTTGAACATTTGACTTGAATATTTTACATTTTAAAAGAAAAGTCGTTAGAAACAGCTTTAGGAAATCTAAAAAAAAATCTTTTGTCTCTAACGGGACTTGACTAGATATTTCGTTTGACGTGAGAATGATCAAAATTTGAAGTAATAAAAATTTAAATCAGATTTTTGAGGTCAATATTCTATAGAGATTTTGGTCGAATTTGGAAAATTACAATCATTATCAAGATTTTTATATGGTTATTTCTTTAGTGCTTCCTATTTATTTGCTGCCGCAATTATTTTAGACAAGTGTATTTAACTTTTTGTAGATCAAACAATTCTGCGTCTGTACATGTTAGAGCAAATAATCAAAGATTAAGATTTTTACATTAAAATCCGGCCAATTATACACAACTGTACCATTGTATATAATGCAATAGTTTGCATAAATTTGTTAGTTTTAAATCTAGCGTAGTAGTGCCTTCTCGGTGCGGGAGGACTACCATCACCCTTTGCAAAAGGGTTACAAAAATGCGCATCAGACGTGACGCACGGCGTTTGTTTACATGTTTAACAATCAACAGAAAATATATTAATATTTACAACAGTCATTAAAAGAGGTTCTACAAAATCCAAAAATATGACAAATACCAAAACAAGATCAAGAAGAAGATGAGAAAGAAGAAGTGTATAAATTATAGAGCTTACCCGAAAAATTCAACGTCGGGTGCCTCTCAAAATTTTGGTCTGGTAATGAAAGCACTAAAAATAACAAAATGAAGCGATATAAGATTTTTATATTATTCTGTAGTTAGTTTTCTTTATGATAATACAGATATGCCACTCAGATTGGGGTTAGTGGAACATTCAGGCAATAGATTCCACCACTTCGGCGGTGTATTTAAAATACAATAGTAATTTCCGTTTCCCCATCAGCAGCTAACTGCACAGGTGACACATGAAAGTTTGAAACCGGTCTGTAGATGTTCTGATGGGGAAATAATATTTAATGTTTACATTATTTGCCGCCTTCGGCATTTATCTATAACTATCCATGGTTATGCTACTCAGATTGGGTTCAGTACAGCAATCAGACAATAGATTCCGCCACTTTGGCTTTTATACTTTTAAGGGTGTCTGGAATATTCATATATAAGAGGTTTGTCCAGCAGGGAAATAGTTGTATTTTTCTACAAGAAGACAGGGAACTTTTATTTTAGGGAAATAGTTGATTTTTCTGCAGCATATCCCGATCGTTCGGTTTCTAGCAAAATCACTTTTTAGTCGAATAAAACATGTTTAAATTATTCTAATTAAGCGCATCATGTAGAAAAATAATTTATTTATTTTACTAACTAAAATTTGCTTCAAAATTATATAATAAAATATACATGAACAAAAGATATAATTTTAAGCATGTAAAATCCCATGGCCCACGATAAAAAAAACATACTGTATAATATATATTTATTGTTATTATTATTATGACTACTCTGATGGGAAATAGGCAAATTCAATGCAGTCCTAGGAGCGGGATCACTCTATTTAATAATTGAGTATCTTTTTCAAATTAAAATGCAATTTGAATATCAAGAAACCCGCTGCAAATAAACGCCCCCTGAATTTCCGTTCCGTTAACAAACTGGTTAATCGGATTTGATTTCAGAGTAGTTCAACAGGAACACATTTTTAAATATTCCTTTTCAGCAGGTCTATCCCGGTTGCAGTTGTTCTGTGCGCGGCGGAGCGGAGTCAGCTAAAAATCGATGCGTTTCATTAGTGTGTATTGAATAATGGGGCCAATTAGCGCTCCCCGGGGTAACCGGGGTGTTAATAACTAAAAATCCGACCGGGCAATTTCCATAAATTGCCGCTGCCGGGTCCCGTTTTGAATATCGCCCGGTAATTTTGTATGGGCCCCAATCAAAAACACAAAGAAGCGCGCATCGCCTAGCTGGGGTGGGGTGTAAGTTTCTAGTGGAATAATCAGGAGGGGGTGGTGTGGCATCTCCTAGCAACAAGTGGTATCATTAGAAACGGGTGAAATTGCGGTGCGTGTATGTAGGTACAGTTTCGAGGCTCGCATGCCAATTATCCTTTTCGGTTTGGGTTTCGGGGGCGGGGGAGCGGCGGGGGGCCGTAATTGCGCACCAAATTGATTCCACGTGTGAATTCGGATAGGCGCATTTTACACGGACCGTCACTCGTCCGTAATGCTCGCCCCATGTTGATTAGCGTCATGAATGCATTACGAACACGGCTAATTAGAACTGTATGTCAAATGATATATCCCGGGGATCTAATTGCCACCACGCCGCTGTGCAGACATAGACGCAGTCAGAGCAACAGCAGGCCTCCATCTACTTGCCTATTAAACGATCAGATTCCTATGTCAATACAGTGTATACTGTAGGACATGTTATATAATAAACGTTTCGGGCGTTATTGTCGTTTCCATCCGATACCGATGTAATGTCCCGCAATTATGGACACCGTGCCACCGTTACTACAAATGTTACTGATGTAATTAACTTAACACCACAATTCACGCATTAATTGCAACTCCTATCACTGCTTTTCAAACAAATCCCACGTATCAATTCAATGGACTCAATTTTTTCAAAGTTTTTTTTTAAGGTATGTACAGTATATTTGGACGTCATGAAAAATGAACACTTGAATAAGTTCTATTCTAGATGTCAATAAATTAAGTATTTTAATTTATTTATATTTAACAACAATACATTTTTTCTTTTACTTGGCTAGTTTGTATCCATATAACTGCTCGGATATTATTAAAACAAGGGTGTTTTATAATAATAATAATAATAATAATTTATTCAAAAGATGGCACATCTACATGTTTATACACAATAAATGGAGACAAAATTGAAATGGTCAGTGGCGAAATAGGTACATTAAAGTAATTAATTGTACAGCAATTGGTTACAGTAATTCATTTTACACATACAATATTTTTAACTCGAAAAAAATTCTATAAATTCTGTAACAGAATATGGCTCGATGCCTACAATTAAATTAAACGTTTCAGATTTGAATTCCTTAAAATTTGCCATATTTTTCAAGTTCGAAGGTAAAATATTGAAAAATCTTATGCATGCGTAATATGCGGATCTTTCTGTAAGTGTAAGTTTGTGAATGGGATATATTAAATTACGTTTATATCTGGAAACATCTCTCCCATGCTCTTCAAATAAATGTTTATGTTTATGGCAAAATTTAAGGCATTCGAACACATATAACCCTGGCACAGTTAACAGGCGCTGTTTTTTAAAATAGCCTCGACAAGAATTTTGGTACTTGATCGCAAACATGATTCTTAAAGCACGTTTTTGGATTTTAAAAACTTGGGTTAGATCTGTCGACCCACCCCAGTGAATTATTCCGTATCTTATATTTGATACAAAAATGGCATGATACGCATCAATCACGATCTTCCACGAGACAGTTTCAGTTAATTTACGTAAGCAGTAACATTTGGTACAGTTTTCCAATATGTACTTTCCAATTAAGATTTCCATCTATGTGAACCCCTAAAAATCTTACACATTTATCTAATATAATTTTGTTTTGATCCGAATAAATATCATTAGAATTGTCAACTGCTGGCCTGTTGCTTGCTCGATACATTATGTAGTGGGTTTTTTTTCTTTATTAAGAATCATTTGATTGCCTAGACACCACTCTTAAATTTCTTTTAATGATTGACTTAATTCAGTTTGTAGGTTATTTAAATTATCTGATGAAATTATTAAATTTGTGTCGTTTGCATAACAAGTTACATGATGTTTATTAATGCTCTTCAACTTGAAAAAGTCATTTAAATACATTACAAAGAGTATTGGCCCTAGAACACTTCCTTGAGCTACCCCTCTCTTGAGGGTCAAACTGCTTGATCTTGCTGATGAACTGCTGGTTTTTATTTCAACAATTTGTTGACTCAAACCATCTATTAGCAACTCCCCGTATCCCGTATCGATTTAATTTATCTAGTAAAATTTTACGGTTAATGGAATCGAAGGCACTCGAGAAGTCTAAAAAGACGCCACACGTTAAGTTTCCATGTTCTAAACCCGTCATTATGTACCTCACGTACGTAAAAAGTGCTTGATCAATGTTCTTATTTGGTAAATAACCATACTGCCTCGTGTCTAGTACCTTGTTTTTAGACAGAAAATTCAACAGCCTATCAGCGATAACTGATTCTAACAACTTAGAAAATACTGTTAACATGGTAATTGGCCGATAATTTTCTATCTTTTGCTTGTTGCCTTTTTTGTGTAGTGGCTTAATTAAGCCCAATTTAAAAACTTCGGGAAATACCCCCTCTTGTAAGGATATATTAAATAACTCTGCCGAAGGATTAGCTATTACATGGATGATACGTTTTAATAAGTAATTAGATACATTGTCGATGCCACAGCTCTTTTTATTTTTCATATTTGCTACTTTTGTAATCAGCTCATTAGCCGTTACGGGCTCAAAGAATATAGACCTGGTTTGCACTGGGATTATATTTGTATATTCCACTATTGGTATTTCCGCGACTAATTGTTCGGCTTTTCTTGTGAAATAATTATTAAAATCATTTGCTAGATTAAAAATATTCGGTGATTCCATGTGCACAGTATTTTCTACATCATGCCCCGTAATTTCTTTCACGATGTCCCATGTCATTTTTACTTTGTTATCTGCATTAATTATTTTCCTCTCGTAAAATTTACGTTTTTCGTCTTTTAATTCAGTATCATATTTGTGTTTATATTTTTTGTATAAATGTTTGAACTCCGGATGGTGAATAGATAACAAACTAAAAATTGACATTTTATTTTTATAGGTTTTAATTTTTTTTGTACAGAATATATTCTTTTTTGATTTTCTTTTGATTTTTACGAGGGGAAATGCTCCCCGGAAGTACCGCAAGAATGACGCCATAAAATTATTGAATTTTTTGCTCGTCTTTGATATTATTGCAAAATAGGCTAATATTTTCTTCATTTATTAAATACCTTCGTTGTAAATTTTTGGGACTGTTTTTATTTTTTACTTTCTCAAGACTGACTACTTGTGCGCAATGATCAGATAGACCTGAGTGAATCACTTCTGCCGAACAATCATAATTGATATTTATTAAAATATTGTCTAAACAACTAGCTTTTCGAGTAGGTTCATTTATTAGCAGCCTAGTCCCATATGAATTTAAAATATTTATGAATGTTTGAGAATCGTTGCTATTTTTTATTGTATTAATATTAAAATCTCCTAAAATTAAGTACGGTATTTTTATGGCCGCTAAAGTGTCTAACATGACAGACAATTTGAAGAAAAAGTTTTTGATGTCCCGATCTGGTGTGCCATAAATTGCAATAACTGCTGTCTTTTGATCGTTAACACTGCACACGATGCCCGCGCACACAAACACTGACTCTTGAGCCTGGATGTTGATGCACTGTAGTGAATTGGCAGTTAGGTCTTTTTTGGCGTAGATTGCAGCTCCGCCTCCGTGTTTTTCTGCTCTGCAGAAGGATGCCGCTAGTTTGTAGTTCTGCAGATTTACACGTTTAATTAAACTTTCATCGCACCAATGTTCGGTCACACAGATAATTTCAATGTCTTCTTCATCTTCCACGAATTTTAATAATTGATTTGTTTTGTTCTGTAGCGATTGCATATTTTGATGCATAATTTTGAAATGTTTTTCACTCGATGTATGTATTTTATTGATATTGATAAAAGATTTGTGATTAATGTTTTGTCCTTGTGAAAATTTTCATTATGTAATATGTTTTGCCTAGGCGAGAAATATTTGTCGACAAAAGTTCCTTTGGGCCAAAAGCTAAGTGAGTTGAAAGTGGTCTCAAGGTGGAATGGAATTTCGACTTTGAATGCACCCCCCATTCTTTCGGATTTTAGACTTAGTTTTTCGCAGCTGTAGTCTGCCTTTTCTTTCTCGTTTAAGCAGGCTATTATATCATCACATGTAACGTCTTTACTCAGGTTTGCCAGAAATATACATGATTTTCTGAATTACTTTTAGTTTAGAAATGTTTACATGGTTTTCACAATTTTTGCCGGTCGCAATTTTATTAATATTTTTTCTAAAGCCTCTTTTTTTCTGTGTTTTCCAGTTCTCATTCCGATTTTCGGTAGGTTCAGTAGTAAGATTAATTATATCCCGTAACTTGCTTTGTGTTTCCGCTTCTGAAAGTACTGGATTTACTTTATTTGTTGAATTTCTTTGTTCTCCATTATTTGCATTCATTTTTGGTCCCGAGTTCTTTGCGTTTTTATTGTTATTAGCCTTATCATTGATATTGATTTTTACTATCTCACTCATGTTTTTATGATTCAAGTGAATGTTCGTTCTGCTTTCCGCCGTTAGGCCATCGGAACAATTAATATTGTCGATTTCTGTATTTTGAGAATAAGCGCAGTTACCTGTATTTGTGTTTACTTGAGTTGCACTTCGTTCTTCGGGAATTTTGTGGTTTGTCTTTGTTTCTTTAAAGTCAGGTTTTAAAAGGAGTAGGATAACGCACCTTCAGATATACCGGTAATGGTTGAATCCAGTGGCGTAATTTAAAGCTGAAGGCCTGGAGGCGAACTTATGTTTAGGAATCCAGATGTCCTGTATTGAATTGGACAGTTAATTCTCTTATCATTAATGATACAGATTTGGTTCAGTGGACAAAGTTGTGCAGTTCTTGTTGGTGCTCCTTCCATGTACCACCCCTTCGTCGTTCTTAGAAATTAACAACTGTAATAAAGAAGTAAATAGCAGGAAGCTTTATAACAATAAATATTATAACACCTGCAGAGAAAATAGATTGGGAGAAAGCTCCTGAAACCAAGAAAGTTATGTAAAGGAAATCGTAAATAACTTACAACTGATGGGAAGAAGATACTTAAAAATTATAGATACCACACGTTATTTCAGAACGCATAAAATAATCAACATCTACGTGGATAACGTACAAATTGACATAGAACATATACTGAATAACAAATTCAAAATGAAAGGAGAACCGCTGTGAATAACGACAGAAACAGGTCTAAATATCGCACCATAAGGCATTAATCAAATAATTCCACCGCTAAATTTATTCCCAGAAGTCTTCTTCACTTTGGCGCAATGCCTTGGCTGTTGCGACAACATGTCTTGAGCTGCCCGTGATCTGTTCAGGTTTGCAAAACTAGCTCGACACCGTCTTGTCGGCTGCCTCCGTCGCCACAGCATCTTTCCTTACCATTCCAAAGATAACTACCCTTGCCCTATAACCCGTGGCACATTGGACAGAAAAGCTCCACTAAGCGCTGCATTGTCAGTTAACCCCGTTGCCATAGTTACAGATTCCAATATTTGTAGGTGATGTTTATGTTCCATTAGGGACGAAGTGAACTTCCAATAAAAGCTAAAACTGGAAAATTAGTTAAAAAAATACGCTGATCTTGATAGAAGTTCATGAAGCAGAGTCCATTTCAAAAAACAACAACCCGGGTCAGAATGGAAGATGTGTTACATTGTCAGTTAACCTCCTCGCCACAGTTACAGATTGCAAGATTTGTGGGCGATGTTTATGTAATTAGGGACGAAGTGAACTTCCAATAAAAGCTAAAACTGGCAAATTAGCTAAAAAAGAAATACGCTGACCTTGATAGAAGCTCATGAAGCAGAGTTCATTTCGAAAAGCAACAACCTGGGCCAGAATGGAAGATGTATTACATTGTCAGCTAACCTCCTTGCCACAGTTAAAGATTGGAAGATTTGTAAGCGATGTTTATATGTTCCATTAAGAACGAACTGAACTTAAAAAAAAAGGTAAAACTGACAAATTAGCTAAAAAATACCCTGACCATGACAGAAGCTCATGAAGCAAATTACACAGTTTTGCATATTACTTAGAAAAGACTATACAGGATATTTACTTGGCGGACGCAACATAGGAAATCGCATGTTAATTTTAAAGTGTTCAAATATTAGCTCCTCTATTTATTTGAGAGATAAAAGGTATTTAACTTTTTTGTAGAGGGAAAAATTCTGAGTTTGGAAATTGAATAGAAAGCATATCGCAAAGATCCTGATAACGGTGGTCTACATAATACCACTTAATTAGCAGGACTTTTTCTTGTGTGGTGTAAATAATTTCAAAAATATTTACTTTACTCAAATGACAGCGATATCTTGTACCATTTTGATATCCGCAATTGTTTCAGTTCCATGGCATGCCATTATTTTTACTAAATTAACATTACTTTTTCTTAATTATTTCAACTTACAACTAAAGAAACGTGTTGAGTGTGAACATTAATAAATGCAGAATTTTTCCCTCTACAAAAAGTTAAATACATCTTGTCTCTAAAATAAATGGGGGAGGCAATATTTGAACACTTGAAAATTGACATGCGATTTCCTATTTTGCGTCCGCCAAGTCAACACCCGGTATGGGCATTATAACATAGTTAAATAAATAAGTAAAACATGCCACAAAAAAAAAATCGGCTAGGTCCAATTCTTCAACAATATCTGAAATCGGAACTCATACCTATGCCAATAATGACGGATAGAAAACGTGTTTTTGAGAGACACTTTCTAAAGTATTTCTCAGTATTATAAACAGTTGAAGAGCAATCGAAGCCCACACAATTCGGACTTAAGAACGAAGTTGGAACACGAAAACATTCAGTTTGCAAAGATATAAAAATATCTACTGTGACATCTGACACAAGAAGACCTTCAGTTAAGTCCAACACCAATGATACAAATTTTGTAGTGTCGATATAGATGACAACGACCTAAGGGTAGTTTTATTGGAACCATGGGCCAAGCGTAATAATCGATGGGGTAATGAGTGGATAATTAGAGTGAAATGAGCCAGGTGAGTTTATCATCTCCTTTGCTATTAATTATTTACTCCGAATACATATTTACTGAAGCCCAAAATTTGTACAGGAAGAAACTATCAGATACGCAGACGATACGGTGATCTTCGCCGACAATATAGATGACCAAGATCACCTAATGAAAAGAATACCCAGCAGTTAACAATAACCTAACCTAACCTAACCCAACCTAACTTAACCTAACCCAACCTTACTTTGTTTACAGACTTAGTCCCACTAAAGGGTTCATGACTGCAACGGGTTAACGTTGGGTCAATTCACCTCCCCTGATGGGTACGAGGCTCAGCTGATGTTGGGCGAGAGAGACTAAGTCGCCTGTGGTAGCCCCCAATCTCCCCGGTATCACCAGTGCGCATTCTCAAGAGGGGATTAGGTTGCTGCGGCTAGGTTGTCTGGTAGACGGGTAGACTGTTCATCCAGGAGACTATCTTCGTGCTTCTTCCTGACCATTATACCTGCGAACAGCGTAACCGCATCCCATTTTGCGCTGTCAGCCAGCATTTTCTGTGTAATGGTCGCGACGCTGAGCGTATCGCCAAGCTCGGGCGCCGGTATCTGACATTCCGGAGACCATTGAGGGCAGTAAAGCAAGGTGTGTCTTTGAGATCGCTGTAGTAGAGGCAGGAGCCTGCAGAGGCCTTTTTTATCCTTCCCAGATATGTATGGAAACAGCCGTGTCACTATAGTAGCTGGACAAGCCAGTGGGACAGCTCGTTGTAGCGTCGTTACACCCAAGGTTGGACGGTTGGGATTAGGCGGCGCGTCCAGCTTCCATTCGTGGAGTTACTCCATCTGGCCTACCATACTGCTAGGGTCTTTTCCCTGGCGGTGGACTTTGCTTTCCGCTGTGTCGAGCCCCCCTTCTTGGCCTCGTACTGATCCTTTCGTTCAATAGCAATAGATTGGCGGGGAAGCAGCATGCCAGTACCTCTATTATGTCGGCAGAAACAGTGCGATAGGCCATAGCAATCCTTAGCGCTCCTGGCCTGAAGGCCCTGGGCAGCTGTTTCTTATTTCGGGATACTTTCAACCGTCAGCCCAAATTGTCGCGGGGTTAAGGAATTTGGCTCTGGCCACAGAGGCCAGCATCTGTCTCTTACCTTCCCTCGGACCGCCGACGTTTGGCATAAGCCGCGTTACGGTAGCCTCTGCACTGACTGCTCCCTTAATGGCTTTATTGATGTGAGTTGAGTGGTTGGGGTTTGCCTCCCATTCACATACCAAGTTATTTGATTGCCTTCTTTACATTTACATCCTCCCCGAGGAGGTTTATGGCCGCTTCTTTTTGGCGGCCACACCTCTTGGTGGAGATCCAGGCCAACTCAGTCTTCTCCCTTGTCAGTTCAAGTCCAGCAGAGGTAAACCATATGTTTACAATCTCAGTCGCCTTGGACGTGGCTAAACAATAGCAGATTGCGTGACAGCCTCTTCGACGCTCAAGGGCCAGGCTCTCGAGGACTTTCGCGTAACCGTCAGGAAGGAGGAGTGGCTGATAGGCATTCGTCTGATCAAGGGGCTCTACAGGCTTGGGAGCGAGGGCGAGTCTGGTCTTTTTCCACCTATTTGGGAAGACTTCTTCCCGGACGCAAGCATTGATGATACCCGTCATCGAGGTTGGAGTCATCTCCGCGACCATCTTGATGAACTCAACTGGCAGGCCGTCGGGTCCAGGACCTTTCTTGTTGGAGAGTCTCTTCACAGCGCCTAATACCTCGGACTCTTAAGCGAGAACATCGTCTGTGTCGTTCGCCACAGGAGCATGCCCGGGTGGGAAGAGAGACTGCACGACTACCACGACTCTGCCGGGGACAATATCTTCCGGTCCTAGTTACCTAGCGCCGAGCTTGCCCCGGACAATCTTATAGCCAAGCCCTCAGGGGTCATTTTCAACCTCATCGCAGAGACTTCTTCATTTTCGAGTTTTACTCTTCTGGATTTCCAGCCGAAACTTGCGCTTTGCTTTGCTGCCAAGCTCTTCAGTGGGCCTCAACGCGGCCCTTGCCCTTGCCTGTCTTCGCCGGGCGGAGATGGCTGCGTAGCGAAGCTGCTTGATTTCATCCATCTACTAATAGGCAGCTTTTCTAGAGCCTGGGCAAGATCTCGGAAAGGCCTTGATGCAATCCTGAGGGATTCTGTTAGCATAGCGCTCGGCATTATCCGTCACGCAGCCGTGTGCATAGTCTCTGTCAGCGTTTCTCTAAGGACATTGGCGTTCGTTTTGGCTACAACCCAGCGGGACTTGGTCTAGGATGCAGAAGGCACGGGGAGGCAGCCTCTGATACCAAACTGTATATATTTGTGAACTCCGCGGCAGGAGATATTCACCACGATCCATAAGCCACGTTACTGCAGCCACTGCACTGGCTGCTCCCTTAATGGCTTCATTGGTGTGGGTTGAGTGGTTGGGGTTTGTCACCTGCCACTCACCAAGATATTTGATTGCCATCTTTACATTTACATCATCCCTGATCTCTTACTTTTGGCGTCCATACCTCTTGATGGAGATCCAGGCCACCTCAGTCTTCTCCCCTGCTAGTTCAAGTCCAGCAGAGGTTACCCTTGTGTTTACAATCTCAGCCGCTTTGGAAGCGGCTAAACAATAGCAGATCGTGCGACAGCCTCTTTGAGTCGCTCAAGGGCCAGGCAGAAGACATGACACCCGTCATCCAGGTTGCAGTCATCTCCGCGACCATTTTGATGAACTCACCTGCCAGGCCGTCGAAGAGTCTCTTCACAGCGCCTAATATCTCGGACTCTGTCCAGTCCCAGGTCTCGTCTTAAGCGAGAGCTTCGTCTGTGTCGTTCGCCACAGGAGCCTGCCCGGGTGGGAAGAGAGACTGCACGACTGCCATGATTCCGCCGGGGACAACGGCTTCCAATCCTAGTTACCTAGCGCCGAGATTGCCCCTGACCATTTTATAGCAAAGCCCTCAGGGTTCATTTTCGACCCCGTCGCAGAGGCTTCTCCATCTTCGAGTTTTACTCCTCTGGATTTGCAGCCAAAACTCGCGCATCGCTGTCTCGTAGGTGCTGTCAAGCTCTTCGGTGGATCTCAACGCGGCCGTTTCTCGTGCCAGTCTTCGCCGGGCGGTGATGGCTGCGTAGCGAAGCTGATTGATCTTATTCTTCCACCAATAGGCAGCTTTCCTAGGGCCTGGGCAAGATCTCGGAACGGCCTTGATGCATGCTCTCAGGATTTTGTTCGCATAGCGCTCGGCATTATCCTCCGCGCAGCCGTGTGCATAGTCTCTGTCAGGTCCAGCGTTTCTCTGAGGACATTGGCGTTCGTTTTGGCTACGACCCAGCGGGGCTTGGTCTGGGATGCAGAAGGCACAGGGAGGTAGCCTGTATATATTTGTGAACTCCGCCGCAGGGGATATTCACCACGATCCAGTGGTGTCCTGATGCCGGTTCCAGGCCTGGGTAAAGGAGGAGGGAGCATACTTTGCATTAACTAGTCTTAAGTCCGATCTCATCTGTTATCTTTCTCTCCGGCTTCTCTTTGTCAACTCTTACCTTTTTTCTTCCCGACCTCAATGCCAACACGGTATTCGAGGGCTTGAGGTCGCTCCGGTCATCGACTTCTCATTTAACTATTGGCTCCCTTCGCCAACCCTTGTTCTTTCTGATGTCGACGTTGTTAGGTAACGAAGGCTCGGGGTCTCTCTCTGCTCGTCTCGCCTTTATGTGAAACCCAACACATTAAACAACTGTCAGTAAGCACGGCTGCCAGGAGAGACAAACTGGTTGCTACCTTTCTTCTTTGACCTATCGCTCTCTCTTGGACTACTCTTCGGACAACCCTTGGCCGTTTTCAGTTCTCGATGCTGTTAGGTTGCGAGGGCTCGAGAACTAAACATCTTTTCGTTCCTCTTTTCTACAACGGCCAGACAAGGTCTATAAACAATCACAATAATGACGTCAATAGTTCAGAGGTGGATAGTGACAATGTTACAGAGTCCTACCCTGGCATTCTGGGGGAGGGGCAATCAAACGACAGCCTTAGGGCCAGCGCTTCGTAATACAGTGACGATTGACAACAACTCCGAACCAACCCAGCTCGACGCAGGTACCACCGATGCGAGCTTCAAATACCCGTTCATATGAAGGGGACTCTCACGCACCCCATCCGGCACAGAACGTCCTCAACCTCGGATGCGCAGCTCAAAGCCGCCTCTACGACGCTTCGAGTTTCCGATATCTACAAGGGTGCAAAACTCCTCGACCTTACCGATATATTAACTAAAACCAGTGCTGCGGTATCTACCCCTAGGCCCGTTACACAGTCGCGCGAATGCACCGCGCTCCGGGCTGAGCGCGCAGATAGGATGTCATTGCTGTAATGGGAGTATACGCGCGCGGAGCGCGGTGCATCCGCGTGACTGTGTAACGGACCCTACTATAGCTAAGAGGAGCAAAGGGAAAGCCAGCGAGTTCCCTGAGCATCAACCAACTCCGAACAGGAGGAAGCAGGACCTACAAGCAGACAATAGTCCAAGGTACTCAAAGAGTCTATCGGAAATAAAGGCTAAAATTCACAAGCTCTGTAATGCAGTGGCCTCTCTTGAGAAAACCCCTATCTCAACGACAAATAACCCGTTCCTTTCTATAACTGGCCCCAGAAAAGAACCAACTCCAGTGACCAGCCCGGAATACAAGCTCCTGTCCGCTAAATATGTGGATCTCTGGTCAAAATTCGATCTCGCCCTGGCCGAAATACGAGGGCTGAAAGCAAAATCGGTTCTGCCACCGAAAGCAGGTTTCGATGCTAAGGAGGAGATTCGTTTCGTCACAGCCAAGGTCAATCGCCTACTCGCAACCTTGGCAATAGTAGTTTTTTAGTAGTTTCTTCACTACCATCCATTACGGGCAGTAAACTTCCCGCAGTCTTTAAACAAAACTTTTCAGCCATTTTTACCGATATATTTGCTAAGTTAGTGCCCAAATCGCTAACACTAGTTCCTAATGTTTCTAACCAACTCTCCAAATTAACACTCGACTCTTTGATATAATTTTGAATAATTTTTATATATGATTTAACTGTATTTCTTACTTCTACTTTCGCACTTAACAATTTCTCATTAGCCTGTTCTATTAATTCATTCACCTCTAATTTTAATTTCTCTAATTTACCTAACTGTTGCTTTATAATCTCTTTATTTTCCCTACGTTGTCGATTATCTTTATTTAAATTAACGCTAATTTTTTTAACTCTGTCTATTACTATTTCAAACGCTAAAAGTTCAGTCATTCGCGATATTTATTGTGCACTATTTGTGTACTCACTAAACGTCTCGGGTGCGTAGGTTGAGCAGCTCCTGGCTGCTGTGGATTTCTCGTGCTATCTTCTTGTTGATTTTTCTGTTGCATCGGCGCCATCCCAAGTATGCAATTAACGCACAGCATATGAAGACGAACAGGAACCCCCCAATTTCCCAAAATATTAAATGATCCTCCAAACGTACCATTGTTAGTTACGCCTCCACTATTTCCAGTTTGAGCAATAATAATTTCTTCTTCCTTTTTGGTCTGATAATTCCCCATGATGACTTGGATTTTTAATTGTATTCGCAGGATTGTATTTTCTGAATCGTATCAGCAGGATCATCCTGGCAGGATCGCCATGTGATGTTTCTCCTCGGGCCGCTCGGGAACTTTACGGAAACGCTTCACTATTCATTTTACTCCCTTTTATTTGGTTACTAAAATACATGTGTCTTCCTCGACTCTCTACTTAAAACTAACCAACTTAATACCAATGATTCACCCATTCATTCTCTGACCCCATTAATTGTCATTGCATTACAATCCGGAGTCAGCACACATTCTTACATAAGTTGGACTCAGCACATTCATTACAACATGCTTTAATATCTAGGACATAATTATTCCATCACACCTCCCTGCACCACCAATAAATGCCGGACAGGTGATGTAGACCCGTATGGAAGACCCAACCTGGAGTGGAGTGTTCGGAAAAGATAAAAGGCCCAAAATCCACCTCAAGGCCAGTGTGCCCTCGACGAGTAATGCTCCCAGTCCAGCAATGCAAAGCACACACCCCTCAGTAAAACAGGGCATCAAAGCCATGCGTATCTTGGTGGAAACAAGTGGATCCTCATACAACAAGCCCCTGAGGAAGCACAAGAACGATCTTCGGCAAAATCCGAGTACGAAAACAGTGTCCACGGCCAGGAGGACCATATCGGAGAACCTCGTCCTGGAGGCCAAGAAAGGAATGGACGGCATCCCTTTCTTCAAGAATATCATAGACGCAGTGGGACCGGAGAGAGCCGAAAGTGGGAGCAAAGAGGTGGCCGAGATTAATGGTGTCGGGGAGGAGACCATGCCGGCCGAGATCCTTCTCGAGGTCAGCAAGTGTTTGGAGTCGCCGGATCCTGCGAGGTTATGGGTAAGAAAGTACGGGCAAAATCTCAGTATCGCTCTATTTGAAGGCTCCAGCGCAGAAATTCGTGCGCTAATTGATCGGAGTAATATACGAATAGGCTGGACAAGATGCAAGGTGCAGAAACGCTCATTTAAGCACGATGCAGGGGATTTGGCCACCCAGCAGCCACATGCTCAATGACATTTTTTAAATTTGTTTAAAACCCAAATCGTAAAAACGCCAATATTTGTTGACAACATAAGCGCTTTAGAGGGACGGTGCAAAGCTATGATGCCACAAGTTTAGCAATACACACATAAATAAACAAAATATTTTATCTGAAGGATCTCGTGATTGATAACCAGTTAAGCAAAATGTTTAACAAATATCATAATTGCTACTATACTAACTCTCAGCTATTAAGATAGTTTATAATAGTCGCAACCGCTGCGTTACAGACAACTAAAATAAACTCATTTTCAACCCCAACTTATGGTGAATTCGCCGGGAAACTAAAATAAACAATATTTTACGAACATGTTATTATCTTCGTGAATTTGCCGTTATTTGTTAGGTACGGATTAATTTAATTTGAAAGATAGTCAGAACCTAACGAATAGAATTCTATAAATTTTGATTTATACTTACGCCATAAGACACGAGCACTCCAATATTTAAGGACTGCAGCTATATAATTTTTGATATTTTGAAATTAATATACATGATAATGGTTAATGGTTAAATTTACCGAGGAACAAATTATTTAAAAAAACAATCATAATAATACGCTGAAGTAACAATGCCAGCAGCGAATGGACACTTCAGCCTCAATCATAAATATATTTGGAAATAAGCAATCATTACTCAATTACTGAAAGTTAAGTAAATACGTAACGATTGTTCCATACATAATTAATGTTAAACGTTAGGGAGCGTTTCACAAAGATTAACTCGTACATAAAATTACATTCTGTGACCCAATATACCATATTTGTAAATATTTAATAATTTATATTAAGTGCTGGAGTTGCTCCACAAATATTTCTTGTACTTCGTATTTATGGTCGCACCTTTGTCCTTTTTGATGATCTAGTGCGAGCGACGCGGGTAAAAAACGTGAAGACGTAATGGCTTTTCATTCCCGAATTGTTTTTGTTCGGTGTGTCATTAGTTTTTGTGGACGGACAGTGTTTACCTTCCGGACGGACACGGAGGTCATTTATCACTTCCGTTTGATGTTCGCGGTTGTTACATTGACGTAAGATATTAATACGAAGCAAAAGGGGTGCGGAATCACACGTGCGCCGATCAGACAGGCAGCGGAGTATATATATATTTCATTCCGGTTGGGCGCATTTCCAATTACCAAAGTGTTTTCCCTGCGGATTGCGTCTTTCCCGCAACCCTTGGCCCCCGAGAATGTCCGTTTCATAACGCATCGCTATTCAAGAAGAAAACAATGCATTACCGAGAAGAGGGAGAGGTGGGGGATTGGGGGGAGAGGAGGGGGGCTAACAACAAATCCCGGCGACGGTCAATCAACCGCGCGCGTCGGCGTCGCGACGCTAGGAGCAACAAGCAGCAGCCGCGAGAGTAGCGTCGCCGTCACCGTGCAACAGGATCGTAGCCATGGTGATAACGGGCCGGACAAAGGAAGGGTCAAAATAATGGGAATTTCCTATACAATTCAAATAAAAACGGTAGAAATAAGTGAAGTTATAAATGCATCCATCAATATACTTATTATATAAATGCAACAAAAAATCCCAAATACTAGAAAGTATTTATAAAAAAAGAAATTATTTTTTATATGTTAATCGTAGTTCTCTAATGAATATAACATTATTAGAAATACAGGGTTGGTAAATTGTGTCGGAACACCTGATTTCCGGTTAATCGTCTGTTTTTTCTTATTACTTTCAAAAGAAATGTTTATAGTTTTATTTATCCTATTTTATCTTCAACAAATACCCAATTTTTTCGAGCCGTTTTTTTTAAATGGATTATCCTGTATAATTTTACATTCTCGAATAGACACTTTTTCAAAAAATTGTAATGATGTAGGGTTTGGTCGGAGTGCGGCTTGTGGTTTCTTAAATATTTGCACACACATTTGCCTGACCCTGTATAAAAAAAAATATTCATGGTCAACATGTAACTTTCTTAGATTTTTGTTTCATTTTTCATATTAAAACAAAAACCTGCACAGAGGTGAAAAAATTAATGCCAGGCAATGAAACTAAATCCGACTAGTAACACAATGATAATTTACGTAACAAGTTCCGAAAGTGATATTTTACGGGATGAGTAGGAATGCTACGAGTCCCGTAAAATGACTTTTGGAACGTGTTACGTACAATATTTTTTCTGCAGCCGTTTTTTATGTTAAAAACGCAAAAACACACGAATGTTATATGACAATCATAATAAATACGAAGTTGGTGTTTTTGTCAAGGCCACCTACATATATACGCAAAATCATCCCGAAAGTAACAAAAATCGTACCGAAAGTACGCTCTTTTAAATGTTTGCTGGTCTCACGACAAATCGCATCTATGGGAACACCTTATAGATTGACAACGGAGATCCGAGGCAGCGATGGACGGTAACCAGGGGAAACATAAAATATACCAAGAGATATAAAAATTTCTCCGAGACATAGATATACCTAATAGCATTGGACGTGTTACCAAGTAGTATTAAACCAGCAGTATAATCAGTTTCGTTGTTCTACTTTCTACTTTAATTCTAATGTAACGTTCTAACCGATAGAAGTATTATTAGAATTCTACTGACGCCATAACGAGCGATACATCTGGTGACCCCTCATTTGAACCGCAATAACCGCTCTAAAGCCAAGCTGCAACAACTGACAACATCTGAGATTCTCACCGGAGAATTATTAGAATTCTACCGACACCATAACGAGCGTTACACATCTTTAAGTTCCTCTAATATACGGAGCTTGTCCACATAAACGTGAGATTTTAAGTAACCTCAGAAGAAGAAATTGCACATGCTGAGGTCTGGAGAATGCGGAGGCCAAAGCATATCTCCAAACCGGGAAATGAGACGAGTGGGGAAGGTACGCCGAAGTAAGTCCATGGATATTCTTGCAGTTGCACCGCCTTGTTGGAACCAAGTTTCGTACTCAATTCTCTTAGGAAAAAGTTTTCGATTGTTTTAGTGTACCATTCAGAATTTACTGTCATTGTACGCTCACCATCCTCACCATCCTCGACAGAATCGAGACCGATGGTACAGCAGCCCGACATCGCACACCATAATGTGACTCTTGATGAGTGCAGTGGGCGTTCGTGGAACTTTTTGGGAGTACTTATTAACTTCCCCGCTCAAATGAAAGTGTTGCCGTCACTGGCGCACCGGTTGTCAGAAAACTATCGCACGCAAACAGGCGATGTTGTAACACTACTCCATTGTGACTGAAATGGCATAACCTTACGAGCTTATGGCCGTCAACTCTGTCCTCCTCTCACCGCCCATTACCTAGTACAGTCCCAACCAAAAACTCTCCGTTTCTCGTGGTCACCCTGTACATTTATAACTGATTGCCACGTTTTTTTTTTCATAGAGCGGGTGAATACCGTTGAGTTCACAATTTTTGTTGTAAAATTAAAACCCAATCTAATTTTCTTTTATTAATATAAAATAAAAATTGGTTGCTCACGACACTATGTTATCGGGGTCTATCGCGGACCTCGATACAATTTTTATAATCAATTAATTTCAAACCGCGCGCTATTTTCAATTCATTTTTCTTCCTTATTATTTCATTTTTCATTTCATAATCATTGCTTGTTTTCCAAAATGAGTTACGTTCGTAACACATACATTGACGCAACGTATTTTATTTTATGTAAATAATAAAATGTATGTTAATTCTAAGCTTCGTAAGGTTAGGGAATTAAGGGCATATGAGTAAGTCTTTCGTGAGGATCTGCTACCTGGCTAATGTATGCGCACCCACGTACGGGCCGACGGACGAGCGCTCGGTGACCTTGCGAACGCGGCCCAAACAGCTTAGAGTTTAGGGCCGTATAAACCCTGCCTCGCCAAACAAAAGCGCCGGGACCAGATTGAATATTTTCGGGCAGTAATTTGGGCAATAAACATTAAAAGCGTTTTGCTAAAAATGTGTTAAACATCTTGGGCCAATAAAGCGATTTGGAAATGCGAGGTCCTTTGTCCGAATTCGGAAAACGAAGACAAAGGAGCCTTCGCTTTGCACCGAAAACATCCAAATCGCTTTATGGCAGGAATAAAGAGGCCCAGTTAAATTAGCAAATCTAATTCACGAATTACGCCGCGGATCGACTAGCGATCTCAACCAGATGGCGTAATTCGCAAAGGGCATCTAATTACGCGTCGAACCACACCACACACGTGGGTCATTCGCATACGGGTAGTAGATTGCCACGGATCATGAGGGACGATGCTCATATGTTCTTACAAGTAGTTGTACACGCGAAGAATTAAGTCTTGCACGATTTTAGTGACCGCGTGCCCTTAAAGGTTCCGACAGAAATGCGATAGTCGCCCTTACATACAACGGTTACCTGCCGTAATGGGTGCAATAAAATCCCAAATATCCCCAATCCCATATTTGAATGAAATTACAATTGTGAATGTGGTCCGCCGAAAACGTAGCGTTTTAGGTCACTTGTAAAAATTATAACCGCAATAACAACCTCAAGGGCTTCGGCGTTAGCGATATTCCAGGGCTTATAATTGGGAAGAATTTATAATAACTTGTTTCATTATTTTTTTGTAAAATATTATGTGCATTTTATAAACTAAATCGGATATAAAATGTAACAACGGCGTCGTCGGAATAAACACAATTTGCGGTTTTAAAAAGTATTACATAATAAAATTACAAAAATTCGTATGTTTTTGTTAATTTAAGGTGAAAAAAGATTATGCGGCATATAATACTCTAGATTAGACCAAATTTGATTAATAAATATATTATTTACAATTTTAAAAATATAAACCTAAAGTTAATACTTTGTATAATACCCTCCATTTTTAATTACTTCCCTTAGACGTCGAGGCATGGAATTAACTAAATTGTTACAATTATTTAATGTGTCAATTCTCTTCCAAATGTCATTGAAATGGTTTTGCAAATAAATTCTGCTTTTGTTTTGGGGGTTGAATGTTCTGTCATCATCCCATGAATTAACCATTTTAGCCCACATATTTTCTATTGGGTTTAAGTCAGGGGATTTAGCAGGCCAATCAATGACTTCAATTAAAGTAAATTCTGAGAACCAGTATTTAATTAATTTTGACGTGTGCACCGCACTATTATCCTATACAAATGCTAATTTACCATCATTTGCATATAATAAAGGTAAAAGATATTTTCCAGCAAATCGCGATACACTTTACTGTTAATTTTTTCATTGATTGGTACTAAATCCCCTGCACCATGAGATGACATCCAACCCCAGTAGGCACAAGAAATTCTGTCATACTTGTTATCTTCCAAAATATATTTTTTTATCATACCTACAATTTACAGGTCTGTAACATAATTTATTTAATAATGTTGAGTAGAATACTTTTTCATCCGAAAATACTACATTCTCAAAATCTCTGTATAAATTACAAACGGCGAACTCCATTCTTTTCGTCGCGTGAGTTTCTTTAAAGTCTAATTTTCTTGCAGAAACCCGTCTATGTAAGCCTCCTTGCTTTAAAATTTTAATTGCTGTTTTTGGACAACAATTAATATTTGTTCTTTCCAGCAGCTGTCTTGCTGCAATCGGCCATCTTCATCATTCATTCACTTCGACATTATTCTCTCGTCGGAATCGGCTTATCCAGCGTCGAATCGCCGATACCTTCAATTCGTAAAATGTCCAAATTTTATTTTGAAAAAGTGTATATAATTTTTACATAAATAAACTGCGGCGCAGTCACTCACATTTTAATTTTTTTGTGTCTCAATGGGAGCAGATTTCAAGTATTAAGATTCATAATATAAATATTATTTTACTTACATCTCGATTTAGAGTAGCAGCAATTTCTGCTGCACCAATGCCACTTTGCCACATCCCGATTAATCTGCCTCTCTCGAGCTTGGTTGTTTCTTTTGACATAATTTTAGAATGAAAAATAACTATACGAATGATTGCGAACAAATGATGGTATTTAAATAACAAAATCTTCAAATAAACTAGGGAGGGATAATATTTCACAGAATCGAGAAATTGAATTTCCCTGACCTAATTTGATTAGAACGTCTTTATTTGAAGGGTAGAGAGGAAATAGCGGATTATATCTAATCTCACTAATGGTTTGATGTCGGATTTCACAAACATTCACATTCACAATGTAAGTCGCGGTTCAATGTTTTGTGAAATCCAAACATATTTATTATTGGAATATAAAACACAGTGTTATTTTGTTTATAAAATTGAAAAATCATATAACCATATGGTTTATATTTGTAATCCAGTGTTAAATCTTATAACTCGGTGTTATGTGACAATTTGCATTCCACAAAACATTGAATGTGTTTTGAATTTTAACAACGGCTTTCGTAACTCCGACTTAAATAAATGCTTGTGAAATTCACTATTAGTTTAATAATATATACCAAGGCCCAAATAACGGCCTTCTCGGTCATTAGGGTCGTAATCTGGTCGGGTCAGGTATGTCCTACTCAGGTAGACACTGTCAATACGATTCATAAAAATTGTCCAGTTGTGTCGTTAAGGGCGCATTTCAAACGAGAACAGGCAAGACTTAATTCTCCGCGTGTACATATACGTAGTTAGCTTTGGATAGGTTAGATCCTTCAGATTCAAAACACGTAGAATAAGTTAGAAATTTAGTAAATTTAATACCCCTGGCGACACCTAATAGAGGGTGGAAGAACCAAGTACGTACCCCTACCACTTGGTTCGACCACCCCCCCCCCCCCGATCACCCTACAACGGTTTTCAAAAATATGTAGGAGAACAGTTCATCTGGTTCTTCGAGAAGAACAAGTCTAGTTTTGCTACTTCGTCGCGCAGCTGCCAGTGCAGCCAGTCAGTTTTTTTTTGCTTTGGCCAGTCCCAAATTTTTAATTATTAATTTCGTTATTTTTTTGTTATTCAGTTGTGTTATTTTAGTCTTGTATTCATAATTCTCTTCATAGTGTGTTTAAATAGTTATTTGTTTGTTTTATTGTTATATTTTTTTTTGGATTAATATAAGTTAAATTTCACAATAGTTTTTTGTTTAAATTCTTTTTTTTTACTCCGGTAATTGTCAGTGCGGAACCGACAGTTAACAAGGTAAGTGGATTTATTTTTTTTTATAGTTTAGTTTTCTTTTTTTTATCTCTTTTTACATGCTCATGCTCTCCGCACATCTGTTGCTAGTACGATAAGTTCACCCGAGGGTTGTACAGTTAGCGTATGCGATATTTACTTTTTTTGTTTAGTTCTATACGTGTACAATTTGTTTACCACACACCCTCGAGTGTAACAAGTACATTTAAATTTTTTGCATGCTTTTAGTCGATCCTAGTAGTAAATAACATCTTAACTAAATAACATTAGTATACCGCCCCACGTTGGGCGCCACGAGTGGGTTTTGAAGAAAAGGGAGCGAACACTACCTGGTTGACCTACTGCTAGCTCTCAGAGTCGGTGTCGTGGTGAGAGCCTGCTACTGACAAGGATAGAGATAAGAGGCAGTATAACTGTTCAAAGTATACAGGCGGGAATAAAACACAAGAGTCAAAAACAAAAGGCACGGGAGAATAAAATCGAGTATCAACAGAGGGTTCTAAGCGTCGTACTGGAGCCGTTGGCAGCGGAATACTTCGGCCAAGAAGGATTCGCGCTTCAGCAGGACTGGATGCCGGCTCATGCGGCCAATTCAACAACCGCCGTGAGGAGCTGTTTCCGAGATTTTGGAGAAAAGATGTTTGGCAGTCAAACTCGCCCGACTTGATCCCGATGGACCTCTCGGTGTTGTCCATCTTAGAGCAAAACATCTCGGGTACGCGAAACAAAGTGAACATTCAATGCATATCATGTTGTGATTACGTCAATAAAAGTAAATTTTCTGATTTTTAAGGATAACTCTTGAACTACCAGATTTTGATTATTCTTTCACTAAAATATTGTACTCACCGAATAGATCTAGATAAGATAATCAAATAAATTCGTTGTTCAATTGTTCTGTGGTTTTGAGAAGATAAGTCTTGAACAAAATGGCCGATTTTTTAAATTCTTCTTGAAAAGTATTGTATTCATCGAATAAATGTATACTCGATCAAAAAATCAATTCGTCTTCAATTGTTTTTACTTTCTCCGTTACAAAGTACGAGAAAGTATTGTGATCGTGATTTTTTTTTAATTTTTTTTCGGAAATATCCGTTTTGGGCTCCCTAGATGCCATTTCAACAATTTCTGGAAAAAAAAAATTGTGTCTGTGTGTGTGTCTATCTGTGTGCCCTGTATCTCAAAAACTAATAGAGCAATTGATATGAAACTTTGAACAGACGTCTTTTTTAATAATCCCAAGAACTGAAAAGCTTTTGGTAACATTTTGTACACTGGAAGTGGGTGTTTACCTTAACTATTTTTTGTTTTTTGCCAAAATTTTCTTAAATATGAAAAATATCACAAAAACATTTAAACAAACATTAAAGACAACAAAGAAATGAACATCTTTTGCTTGAAAATATTTTTCATAAAATCATTGTTATTCGGGAAAAAAAATTATTATTATTATTTTAAAATTTTTGGTTTATAATTATAAAACGATAATAGCTACAGTAAATTTATGTTAATAATAATTGTAGAGAAGACTAAAATAAACAACTTATAAAGAATAAGTTTTTTCGAAATCCCTTTAGTTTTTGAGTAAACTGAGTTTTTCAATTTGAAGTATAATTTTTCCATCTTTCATAATTTTGACGTTTTAAACGTCAGTTTCATCCGAGTTTACATAACGCTCGATGTTCATTTAAAATATGATTTCAATTGAAAATAAATCATAAAAGCGTAAATATAAATGATACGATCAAGTCGGAGAAAGTAACACGATGGCCACATCACCATTTTTTTTTGATAACTTTGGAACGGATGAACAAATTTGGTAAATTATTTCATCAAAGTGTAATACTCGACGAATAGATGCAAATTAGACACAGAAAATTAAATTTGTGGTTTAATTGTTTTCTGTTTTTTGTTTTGAGAATAATTCTTGAACTAAACGACAGATTTTGCAAATTCTTTCAGTACTCATTAAAGAGATGTAAATTAGATAAAAAAAAGTAGTAGATAAGATCAAAAAATAAATTCGCAGTAGTTTCCAAAGTTTTCAAATTCTTAAGGTATTGCACTCATGAAAGAGTTGTAGATAAGGTTAAAAAAATCGACATTTAATTGATTTCTGCATTATAGATTTGAATAATATTTGTTACGAACAGCTTGAAGATATATACCGGGTGACCCAGGGATCTGTAAAAGCCCCATAACTTATTTGCTATTTGAGATATCGACTTCTAGTTTTTTTGAACTGTTACCTACACTTCAAAGGCAAACATTGATACATACATTTTCAATTTGCATTTTAAGGGCAAACTATGCATTTTTGGCAAAAATTGCTTTTATTAAGAGTTGTAGAGCGGAACATTTTCAAACGATACGGGCCATTTTAATTTCTCTATAATTTTCCATTTTTCCGCTAGAGGGTGCGGAAAATAAAGTATAGTGCAATTTATTAATAAAAAATTTGAAAAGAAAACGGTAAAATGCTTATACGGTCAAGATTTTTCGCGCTCTGGCAGGCAATGCAAGCATTATCTTAAAAGTTGAAAGACCTATATCGATCGGAAATTTTTCTCTCTACAATTTTGGTCTCTTATAATTTTTCCTGAAAATGCATAGTTTTGGCTGAAAATCCAAAAATCAGTAGAAGGTGGCAAAAGAAATATGTTTTTATTGATAAATCTCAAGAATCCTTAATATTTTGTTATACAAACTGTATATCATTGGAAAGTTTATTAAAAATGCCATAGATTAGTGGCAACTCATATAGGGTGTTCCATTTGAAAAAAAATAGTTATCTATTGTTTTGCGTATGTTGACACCCAGTATAGCACTATGAATAAAAGAGAACCAAAACCGGTGTGTATTATTCTTTATGATGTGGGAAATTTTCTAGTATATAAATAATTATGCTTTGTTGTTCTTTGCTAAGAACGCTTCTGCAATGTTTTTGCCACAAATTTGCCCATAACTAACCAACCGTCCATTATAGACCCATGGTATCTTATACTATTTTTATCAGCTTCTCAAGAGGGTTGCAAATAAAGTATAAAGTATAGGGTGTTCCATTTAAAAAACATAACTTTGTTCTGTTTTGTATATTGGGACACCCTGTACAAAAACATACATATTTTTAAAATATGTAGAATAAGTGTGGGTACCAGTTCAAGAAAACTAGAAGTCGATATCTCAAATAACAAATAAGTTATGGGGCTTTTACAGATCCCTGGGTCACCCGATATGTTAAATGTTGTACATAAATTTGTAACATGTACTATTACCACTTATGTACCTTGCTATATTATATACTTATTAGCCAATTACACTTAACATCCGCTGAGTCCCTCTGCATTCATCTATTCGTCTTTAAATATCAAAAGTGACAGTGACGATATATTATTCGACGGAAAATTGTTCGAACGGTAATTCGTTTGTTTAGTTGGTAGTCGTCCTACATTGCCACTATCGGCTAATTTAATACAAATTTAAACTTCACCCTATTAAGATTCAGTTTCAATGTGTCTTTAGTTTAAGCGAATAAATGTAAGGTCGAAGGTAAAGTATAGTACATAACGCGAGTTTTAACGCAATTAAGCATTATTGAAACTGGAATATAATAGATGCAACGATTAATTCCGTTCAAAAGCGGTAAACTCTCCTCTCTATTGACCATCTATCTTTTTTTTCATTTATGTGGACACCTCCAGGCAACCCCAGAGAAACACAATTGTGTGCATGAAACATTTAAGAAAATAACACAACTTATATTAGAGAAACGCAAAAAACCTAAAATCACCCGACAGTGAGAAATCAGTGACTGACAATTGTAAGATTGTAATCTGTATGGGCTGTTGCGGTCGACTGTTATAGAGCCCGTACCGTCTGGGTAAAATAATAGGTCAAACTGGATGCTCCTCGTATTGCTATTTACAGCAACAATATCTACATAATCAATACCTAAGAAATGGTTTAGTAGGAGTTGGGTATTTTTTTGGCAGTCTTGGACAACTATATGTAAAACAAATTGTTTCTCACTTTCATCTTCTGTGAGAATGTGATTGTAATCCTAACCGAGTTTGATACCTCCTTCTGCAACAACATCTCAAATTTTTCAATTTCACTTTTGTACCGAGGTTAGTTCATCTATGTTGAAGGGTCTTATACCAGGAGTTACAGAAGACAAAAACATAATATAAACGAAAAAAATCCGTTCAATGCAGAACATACATCTTCAGTTAACTTTTGTCTTCTGTCTCTTCTTCGTTTTTGCCTGCTTCAAGTTACGTCACGAAATTGGTTCGAACCCAAATTGTTCTCGGAAGGGCAATTTGCTGATTCGAACAAGTGCGCCGACCTCGACGCTCCCATCACACCCTGAGCAGCAGACGGAGAAACCGGAATAGCAACAAGGACTACTACCAGTCCTTGTTCGATGGCTACGACGGCGTTTACCGGGCCAGAACAGAATTCCGTGCTCACATCACCCCGGACTGCACAACTTTTCAAGTCTAGAATCGCATTCTGAACACTATTTGTTCATAAAACTTATTTGTAAGACTTACAGAAATTGAGACAAGCAAAATTTCTTTTGAAGTGGATAGCTTTCACATCGACTGGAAATGCCGAAAAATGATTAAATTTTGTTTTTTTTTTGTTTGGTTTTAACACATGTAGCAACAAGCACAAGCCTATCTGCATGTGTCTATCCCATCATTTTTTTTTTATAAGAAGTGTGCCTCCTTCAGAACTGAGATGAGATATCAATTCTGGTTTTGGAGACTTTTTCTAAAAAAGTAAAATAATTAAAAAAAACCTGTGTAGATGAATAACTACAAATGAAAAAATTAAAAAAAATGAAAACCCCCTGGCTGCAGAAGCAACATAGGTGAAATTTGAGATTTAAATGCTAAGACCAATAATGAATGTGTAGATTAGAGTGCGTGAATTTTTGATGATTAAAGTAGTTAATTAGATTAATGGTTAATATAATTGTTATTCAAGGGGTAGAAACTTTTTTCTTTTTTATGCTTGGTTATGTGTGAGAAAGTATTGTTTGGTGTAGTGTTTGAATTTGTCCATATCTGACACCTGTCGTATTGTTGTTGGTAAGTTGTTGTATATCTTTACTCCTGACACAAATATGCTATTTTTTAGTACATCGGTAGTATTTGGTTTGATCATGATATTGTCTTTTGTACGTGTGTTGTGTTCGTGTATTTCTTTATTTTTGATTAGGTTTATGTTGGTTTTCACGTAATTGTTTATTATTCCATGTATGGCTTTACATCTGTCCAGATTGATTTTGTTAATGATTGTCAGTTCAGGTATAAGATCATATAGCTGTTTTGTAGAAGTGTATCTGTCAAGTTCGTAAATTATTTTAAGTATTTTATTTTGCTGTCTTTGAATTATATTAATGTTATGCGTGCTAGTACCTCCCCAAATACTACAAAGATAATTGATTTTTGATGTAAAAAGGGTGTTATATAAACTTTTCATTGACTTCAAGGGTATTAGTTTTTTGGCTCTGTATATGACTCCAGTTGCCGAACTGGTTTTTTTTGTTATGCTGCGTATATGTTTGTCCCATTTGAAATCTTCGCTTAGAATTAGTCCTAGATATTTAGTTTCGGCTGTTTTTTTTATGGTGGTATTTTGAATAGTTAAACTTAAGTTTCTTCTAACTTTATTTTTTTGTGCGAGTAGCATATACGTTGTTTTGTCTTCGTTCACTGTTAAGTGATTATCGGAAAACCACGTGGTTATTTTTCCTAATTCCTCGTTGACTGTCTGCTCGAGCTGATCTAAATCTTTTCCACTATATAAGATGCACGTGTCATCGGCGTATATATATATATAAGTTGCCCTTAAGTTTTAATTCAAATATGTCGTTGATGTATGTTATGTATAAAGTAGGTGGTAGAACTCCACCCTGTGGTAGACCATATTCTGGAGATAGTGTGTCACTAATTGTTTGGTTGATTTTTGTTTGTTGTTTCCTGCCTCGAAGGTACGTGCTTATTAAATTCAGATGTGGACCTCTAATACCAAGTTGTTCTAGTTTATTTACTAACATTGTTGTAGATATAGTATCAAATGCTTTTTTCAAGTCTATGAAAATGATAATGACAAAGTTATGTTGGTCCAGTTCGGTTTGAATATTATATGTTAAATCGATGCACGCAGAAGTAGTTCCCGATTGTTTTTGATAAGCGTATTGTTGCGTGGCTATAATTTTATTTCGACTTATATGGTTTTGTAGTCGCTTGAGTATGACTTTTTCTGTTATTTTTGCAAGGATTGATGTTACAGCTATTGGGCGGTAATTCTCAGGATTAAGATGGTCTCCTTTTTTGTAAATCGGCGTGATGAGAACTTCTTTCAAGATTTCTGGATATATGCTTGATGACATTATATTGTTGATCAGTAATTTTAAAATCGGAACTAAATCATCTGCGAGAAGTTTTATTATTTTGTTTGTGATACCGTCCTTTCCAGGAGCAGAGTAAGGTTTAAGCTCTTTAATTATAGCATGAATTTCTTCCTAAGTAGCATTTTCAAATGAAGCATTTGATGTTATATTTTGTCGTAGAGTATTATTTTGTGTATGGAATGATTCCGCGAGATTTTTTCCAATTGTGGCGAAATAAGTATTAATTTCATTTGCTTTGTCCTTATCATTTGTGATGGTTTCCCCATTGGCGTTGGTTAGTTCTGGAATACTGTTATTTTTATTTTTATTTGATTTGTTTAAAATTTTATTAATTCCAAACCAGGTTTTTTTTTCATTACCTTCGGCAGCTTTTATTTTGTTTTCGTAATATGATTTCTTTCTCTGATTGATCAGTTTAATTGTTGCGTTCTTTTGTTGTATGTATAATTTCCGCAGGTTATCATTAAGCGGATTATTCTTATGTCTCTTGTGTAATTTCTCCCTTTCCCTAATACTCGTTATAATGTCTTTATTCACCCATTCGTTATTTGATCTTCTTTTGAATGAAACTGTGGTTGTCTCACTTTTTATTAAGTGTGTTAAGGTGCTAATAAGATCTTCAAATGTTAAGATTGACGTTTTGTTTATGTTTTTAAATTTGATTTTTATTTGTTTGTAGTTGACTGTTGTCTTATTTACTTTTTCATATATGTATTTTGGTTTATTTGTTGTCCACTCACTGATAATAGCGCAATGATCTGATATGGATGTATCTTCTATGATACATTTTTTTAGTTGGTTGTTTTTTGTAGTTAGTACGTGATCTAGTATGGCATTTTCTCTAGTGGTGTTGTGTGCATTGATTGTATTAGCTATTACATATCCTTGTTCCTCTATTATTTGTTTATATGTTTGTGTAAGCCCATTTTCATTCAGGAGGTTTATGTTGAAATCTCCCATTATAATATGATTTTCCTTTTCTATTAGAATTTGTTCTTCTAGCAAATTCCATAGGATATTGCAATCTATATTGGGTGTTTTATACACAAGTGTGAAATGAGTTTTGTTTGATTTTAGAAAAAGTTTAATTCAATTTTGTTCATGAAAATTATTTGTTAGACTTACAGAAACTGAGACAAGCAAAATTTCTTTTGACGTAAATCGTTCGTACAACTGCCGGAAATGCGGAAAACGATTAAATTTAATTTTTCTTCAAAAATTTATTTTTGTATTTTTTCAAGTCTAGAACCCCATTCTGAACACTATTTGTTCATAAAAATTATTTCTGAGATTTACAGGAACTGAGACGAGCAAAATTTCTTTTGACGTAAATCGTTCGTACAACTGCTGGAAACGCCGAAAACGATTCAATTTATATTTTCTTTAAACAATTATTTTTGTATTTTTTCAAGTTTAGAATCCCATTCTGAACACCATTTGTTCATAAAACTTATTTGTAAGACTTACAGAAACTGAGACAAGCAAAATTTCTTTTGAAGTGGATAGCTTTCACATCGAGTGGAAATGCCGAGAAATGATTAAATTTAATTTAATTTTGTTCATGAAAATTATTTGTGAAACTTACAGAAACTGAGACAAGCAAAATTTCTTCTGACGTATAATAAATCGTTCGCACAACTGCCGGAAATGCCGAAAAACGATTAAATTTAATTATTCTTCAAAAATTTATTTTTTTATTTTTTCAAGTCTAGAATCCCATTCTGAACACTATTTGTTCATAAAACTTATTTGCAAGACTTACAGAAACTGAGACATGCAAAATTTCTTTTGAAGTGGATAGCTCTCAAATGTCTTTATATATCTCTCTCTCTCTCTCTGTCTTTGTAGTTTCAGAGAGAATAAATTTCACGAATTTTAAAGTGTACAGTAACAAAAAAGGCAAATCGAGGGCTAAAATATAAATAATTTAGCTATTTAACGTCGGATTACAGCTTAAGTATTGGAGATAGAAAAATGTTAATATGCTTTTTTATAGGCAATTTAATGAACTATATTTTTTATCTGATCTATTTTTTCAGTTATAGTTACCGAGAAATAGGCAAAAAACTGAATACTTTCCACGACTTTTAAGTATGTTCAATGGAAAGCCTAAAAAATCATTTACACCAAAATTGACTGAACTAACAAGTTTAAATATAAAATGAGAAATACGATAGTTTTCGTCTTCCACAATTTAAGAGTCTCTAAGAGACTATAATTAAGAAATCATCTACTGAAACAACTACTTTCTGGCTAGTACCACGCAGTGGCGGCTCGTGGAACATGTTGATGGTACAGTCACTTATACAATATAAACATGTATCTTTGTTAAATGATCCAAGTGTAAGGCGTGATTCTCATGATTCACGTTTCGGGGAAGTACAAACATGTGCCGTAATTTGTTTTCGCGTTATCCGTTATCCGTTCTTACTTAGCTTGAAACAACAGGTAGTGCCATGGCTCCTTGGCTCTATACGAGCCGCCCCTGGTATCACGACGAATATTGACTGATACAGTAGATAATTTCTGTGTTAAACATATCAAAGATATCAAATTAACACAAGGATGAATGTATTTATTACTGTACAAAAACATAGTCATTTACATATCCATGAGTGCTAGGTGTACCATGTCAAATTTTGATAGCGTTTTACTTATTATTTCTTAAATCGCAAATACATGATCTTTTGTACTTCTACGTTTCCTAAATCCGCTCTGTTTTTAGGTCGGAGTTTGGTCAACTTTTCTTATGAGCATTTTTTCTAAATCAGTTTCATACCAGTGCTGAGCGTTATATCACTATAATTGTTCAGTCCTTCTTGTCTGCTTTTGTGATTTCTTCTTCTACCGAGAATGTATTGCATATTTTTACCAGAAACTCTCTTCCGCTGTTTCCCATTTTTTTAACATTTCTACTGCTGTTTGGTCATCTTCTACAGGAATGCCATTTATTGCTTCGATTAAATCATCCATCGTTATGTTTTGTTCCATATTTGTATCCTCTTTCTTTATTCTATACTGGTTTGAATGATTAATGCAACACCAAGAAATTATGGTCAGATTTTAATGAAAATTTCACAGAAGTTGTGTTTGAATATCTTAAGTAAACGATCAAAATTTCAGTTGAAAAACTTACTTACACAAGAATTTTTTTAAATAATGAGTCGGTCCTCCGTTGTTTCTAATGCACTCATTCACGCGGTTCGGCATGCTTTGAATGAGGTGATCAATATCTTCTTGGGGTAGCTCATCCCAAGCTTCCTGAATCCGTCAACGAAGTTCGTCCAAAGTGTCTGGGGCACGGGGCAAATTTCCTAGTCTGACGCCTATCATATCCCAAACATGTTCGATGGGCGAAAGGTCTTGTGAACGAGAAGGCCATGGAAGCACTACAACGTTAGCTTTTTCTAAACACTCTTTGTTACCCTTACTGTATGTGGGCGAGCATTATCTTGCTGAAAGACAGGGTTTTGCAACCCTTGTAAATACGTCAGTGCAACGGGCTCTAGAATAGTCTGTACGTAGCGCCAAGCATTTAGGGTGCCAGGAATAAAAACTAGAGGGGACCTACCACCATACGTGATGGCACCCCAAATCATCACCCGCTGCGTGAGAGCAGTATGCCGAGGAAGCGCGAAGTCCATATTTCTGCGTTCTCCGCGGAAACGTCTGACACGTCTCCGTCCATCGTTGGCCCACAAACAAAATCTGGATTCGTCAGTGAACACAATTTGTTGCCATTCTTGTTTCCAATTCACCAGTTCTCTACAACATTCCAACCTAGAAGCTCTATGACGTGGAGTCAGGGGAAGGCAACAAAAAGGGCGATAACTACGCATTCCAAAACTCCGTATTCGATGATATATCGATGCCATTGAGATTCTAACATTTAATGTATGCCTCCAAGTGTTTCTAATGGCCCGCGTAGTGGATAATCTTTCTCTTAGCGCCAAAAGTCTCAACCTGCGTTCTTCGCGGTCTGTCGTTCTTCGCTGTGGTCCAGATCCTTTCAAACGTCCATGAAAACCTTCCTCAGACCATCTTCGCCAGCACCTCATTACTGTGGTTGCGTCACGTTCCATTCTATTGGCAATTTCTCTAAACGAAAGACCACCCTCTCTCATGCCAATAATACGACCTCGCTCGAAATCACTTAGTTGTACAAAATTTCGACGGTTACAAACTCTGGGCATTTTAAATGATGTTCTTCGCACTATTATCACGAGAAAACTAATCCAAATTATTCCATGTTTATAAAAACACCATTTGATATTGCCATTTTTCGTATATAAAATCATCCTAAAAAGAGGTTCGACGAAGGAGTTTTTTATTGAAATTTTTATGAGTTACTTTTTATACTGAAAGCCATCAATTGTAGAAAAATTAAATAAATTCTGGCTGTTTTTCTAGGTGTTGCATTTTTCATTCAAATCAGTATATTTAGTGCTTGCTTCTTTGCTTCCAATTGTCCAATTCCTTGCTTTTGGAATTAATTCTTTTAAGGCTCCATTATCTGCCATTATGGAAATGAACCAGTAACAAAGTATAAAATTCTTTAAAATACACCACATTATGCTGTATTTGAAGTTTAAATTCTGCAATAGAACAAGCTGAGGAGGCTTATTTCTACTAAAACTACTGAACTCTTTGTATTAGAAGAAACAAATTCATTTTTGGCAATTTGTTAACAACTTAAAAAATAACGAACTTTTGCAAATAATATTTAACCACTCCATTGCGATAATTACATATGTACAAGTTATTATTAACCAGGCTTGACAAACACACCTTAATTACTAGTTACATATAGTTCATTTATTGACAAACACACTCGCTTCCAGGTGAAGCCCGTTAAATTAAACTCACCAAATTTACTTCAAAACCCGCTACAAGATTAATTGCCGTGTAAATTCACTACAAATTATTCGATCTGGTTTGCTTAATGATGAATTTCAATACCTCCGTCTGTAATTGGTCCAATTAACCGCTCGACTAATCACCGGATGCATAATCACTTCCATAAATGTTTAATTCGTTTCGTGTTTCACATTTGGGCTTTTGGTCTTTTAGGCGGGCTCCGCTAATTAAACGCCTAAGTCTAAGGCTAAGGGCGTCGCGTGACTACCCCGTTCGATCTGATAGGGTTTCGATAGTGCACGGAGAAATTAATTTCTAACCATTACTCAGGGCCAGACGTCGCCCTTTGATCTGATTTTCTGGTTTTTATTAATCGCTTGTTGTAGAATTGGTTACATTTCCTGAGGCGCACGGAAATAATAAAGGGAAAAAGTAAATTCGATGCGTATCGCTACAATAAAGATTAGATTTGAAAAATACACGGGGAAATAACAATTGCATGTTAATGTCCGGCAATTACTTTATCAGATGTTAATTTTTCATAATTATCCTTGCTTACTTATGATTCAAGTACGTTTGTTATCTTTATGAAAATCCTGAAGGGTTATGATGGTATACCGTGAAAAATAATAATATTATTTACTTGATGTATAGTCGGAATATAGAGAAGTGAAGGGATTAGAGAAAATTAAAAAAAATATAGAGATGGGCAAAACTGCTACTTTTGAATCACGTTGCTACCTGTGATTGCTACATTCTAATATCAGTGATTTTAAACCGTGACTGTGATCACGGTCAGTAAATGTCGTAACACGAAAAAAAAAATTGTTAAAGGTGTCTCAAAAATATTTTTGATATGTTTCTGCTAATATTTGTCAACCGGTCACATAAATAGTGTTCCTTTTGATATTATACCTGTGACTGAAGGTAATATTTTGGCTATATTATCTGCTATACCAAATAAATATACGACTATCCTTGATTGCCAAATCAACAAAATTTCTCGGTATCCACATTGATGACAAACTCAACTGGTCCTCACACGGTGACCATCTTGCTAAGAAATTAAACACTTCCATTTTCTTATTAAGGAGACTCGCTACAGAAGTGTGGTATACGGTGCTAAAAATGGTCTATCGTGCATTTTTTGAATCTCATCTCCGCTATGGCCTCTTGATGTGGGGCCATAGCTCCATGAAACATAGAATATTTGGCCTCCAGCGGAAAGCAATACGCGTAATATCAGGGTCAGGATATCGCGATGACACTAAACCTCTTTTTAAGCAGTCTAGATTGCTACCCCTGCCATGTCTATACATAATGGATTACCTCCTATATGCAAAAAGACACTACCATGAACTCCAAAAGCATGAAGAAATACATACGCATAATACCAGGCATAAAGATAACATCTGCTTACCCTTCAATAGACTTGAAATATCCAAAACAGGACCTAGATATTACTGTATCAAATACCTTAATGCTCTGCCGGCTAATTTGCGAAATATGAATCTTACTGCATTTAAATCAAAAATTAAAAAATTCTTACTTGAACACGCATATTTCTCCTCGGAAGATTTCCTTTGTGATATTGGTGGTCATGCGAATATGTAATACTTCTAATTATCTCTATTTGTATCTTGCATTATAACATGTATTTTAAATTTATGTTGGTTAAGTCAAACCTAAAATATTCTTAATTGTGTATCATATTTGTATTTACAATGATTTTATCTGTCCACTATTTCATAGTCTTATTTATACTAGTTTTTAATGTACTAACCACTGTTGCGCAGTTTTATCTATACATAGATTCTAATTCATACTGGACGATTGTAAACCTAACGGTCTTAACATAATAAACTATTCTATTCTAAACTATTCTATTCTATTCTATTCTATTCTATTCTATTCTATTCTATTCTATTCTATTCTATTCTATTCTTGATTAAGTTCAAAATTCGAGAAGTGTTTGGAGATTTTTGCAGAAAAACAAATGTTTGTTCAATCAATTTGAAAAGTTAGAAAGTTTTAGGCATGCGCATATGTTTTCCTATTTTGGTTTTACCTCTGAAAAAACGCATCTTTAAGGATTATTTTGAAATAAAATCATTAACCAATAGAGATTTGGATTTTAGAAGATTTTTGTTTTAACTTTTTGAGCACTTGAATGAAAACGTCCCAGAAAAAAAATATAAAACGCGTAGAAAAAATTCCTTAAAAAAATATCCTCACTGGTCAAAATATCGCTTATTCAAAATCAATTTGCTTTTTGTAAATTCAATATTTTTTAATGGAGATATAAATTTTTGAAAATTTTAGTTTAATTTTTTTAAGCACTTGAATGAAAACATCGCAGAAAAAATATAAAACGCGCAGACAAAATTCCACAAAAATCATCCTCAATGGCTGAAGTATAGCTAATTCAAAATCAATTCAGTTTTTGTAAATCCAACAATTTTTAATAGAGATATGGATTTTTGAAGATTTTCGTTTTAATTTTTTGAGCACTTGAATGGAAATGTCGTAGAAAAGAATATAAAACGCGTAGAAAAAATTCCTTAAAAAAATATCCTCAATGGTCAAAATATCGCTTATTCAAAATCAATTTGGTTTTAGTAAATTCAACAATTTTTAATGGAGATATGAATTTTTGAAAAATTTTGTTTTATTTTTTTGAGCACTTGAATGAAAACGTCGCAGAAAAAATATAAAACGCGTAGGAAAAATTCCTTAAAAAAATACCCGCAATGGTCAAAGTATCGCTTATTCAAAATCAATTTGGTTTTTGTAAATGCAACCATTTTTAATGGAGATATGAATTTTTGAAAATTTTAGTTTAATTTTTTTGAGCACTTGAATGAAAACAAAAATATAAAACGCGCAGACAAAATTTCATAAAAAATCATCCTCAATTGCCGAAGTATAGCTAATTTTAAATAAATTTGGTTTTTGTAAATCCAACAATTTTCAATAGAGATATGGATTTTTGAAGATTTTCGTTTTAATTTTTTGAGCACTTAAATGGAAACGTCGCAGAAAAAAATATAAAACGCCTAGAAAAAATTCCTTACAAAAATATCCTTAATGGTCGAAGTATCGTTTATTCAATATCAATTTGGTTTTTGTAAATTCAACAATTTTTAATGGAGATATAAATTTTTAAAAATTTTAGCTTTATTTTTTTGAGCACTTGAATGAAAACATCGAAGAAAAACATAAAACGCGCAGACAAAATTCCACAAAGAATCATCCTAAATAGCCGAAGTATAACTAATTCAAAATTAATTTGGTTTTTGTAAATTTAATAATTTTCAATAGAAATATGGATTTAAAAAAAAATCGTTTTAATTTTTTGAGAACTTGAATGAAAACATAGCAGAAAAAAATACAAAACGCGTAAAAAAAATTCCTTAAAACCATATCCTCAATGGTTGAAGTATTGCTTATTCAAAATTAATTAGGTTTTTGTAAATTCAACAATTTTTAATGTAGATTTGAGTTTTTGAAAATTTTAGTTTTATTTTTTTGAGTACTTGAATGAAAACATAGCAGAAAAATGTAAAACGCGTAGACAAAATTCCATAATAAATCATCCTCAATGGTAGAAGTATAGTTAATTCAAAATCAATTTGGTTTTTGTAAATTCCACAGTTTTTAATGGAGATATGGATTTTTGAAAATTTTAGTTTTAATTTTTTGAGCACATGAATGAAAAAAAAAATAAAATGCGCAGACAAAATTCCATAAAAAAATATTTTCAGCGGCCGAAGTATCGCTTATTCAAAATAAATTTGGGGCTCGAAAATTCAATAATTTTCAGGAATTTAGAGATTTTCGCAGTTTGGTAAATTGTTTTTTTTTTCGATTCATGAAGTTTGCAATTTCAAAATTAGTTTCGTGATGTTATTTTAAAATATATGTTTAGATATTTGCACTGAATCTTAAATTAAAATTAATTTTGAGCCATTTTGGGTCGGACTCATCACTTTCGATCACAGCGGGCAAGATAATTTTTTCGTATTTATAAAATCTCAATTAATTAATAATTATTAGTACATAAGTTGTAATTTATTTCATTTTATATGGTATATACTATGGCATTTTATAAATATTTACCTTTTTAATTAAATATTTATTCAAAATTTAAATACAAAACCCCGCAAAAATGGGAGAATATTAAATAATATTTAGAAATGCCACCCTGTACTGTCTTCTTATAATTATGTTTTAAGTAATAGTCACGGTAAGTAGCAATCACAGTTTGTCAATGTTTAAATAGTAGTAATTTTAAGTAGCACTGATTTTAAGTAGCAGTGATTTTAAGTAGCAGTGATTTTAAGTAGCAGTGATTTAAAGTAGCAGTGATTTTAAGTAACAGTGATATTAAGTAGCAGTGATATTAAGTAGCAGTGATTTTAAGTAGCAATGAAATTCACCTATTGGTAACAGTAACGATCTGTGATTTTTCAATACCAGTGAAAAATCACAGATACGTGAAATATCGCCCATTCCTTAAAAAATATATATTAAGAAGTTAGTCAAGACCCCAAAATTTTTCAGCCGAAATACGAACCATCCGAAAACAAACCAAGAATCTATTGAATAATAATTAAATTTCACTTGTTGCAGATGAATTTAATAAATTTAATAAAGACGAAATATAGCCTGAATTCGTCTTTATTACAAGAACCTCTTGTTCATATTTTCTTTTATTTAAACATAAACATCAACCAGGCCTTGGGTCAATAGCGAAAGAAGGTGAAGAATATCTCTATTTTAATTATTATACAGAGTGAGTATGGGTAACTGTATTATTATTAACGATTAAGATTTGGTTCAAACTGCAAAGTTTTACTGATTTATGTGCTTACTCAGATTCCATCGAGATAAAACATAAATTATGAGAAGTTTAGCATCGAAATAACATTTTGCATTATCCAGAAGGAACTTTTCTAGCAGAAAACACAATTCACTTAAAAAAAAATTGTTTCGTACTAAACAATACCTTTAGAATCGGAGAAAGTTTCACGAAGACCATATTTCATAAAACTTTAAAATCTCTATATATTAATCCAACACAATATTTCATTTTAAGTAATTTAATACCCCATTTGTTTACCATAGTAACATAAGCTAAGCGTATCAATTTGAGCCATCAAATCGTGTGTATCCTTCCCCCAAGTGTTAACTAGACAAGTTTACATGCGCATTTGTAATTGCAGAAGATAAATTTAAATGGTGATATACGAGCAGGTGTTCGAATCACTAGTTTATCAAGTGTATCCCCGGAGGACTCGGGGCCATTTGTTTGCCAGTCAGTGCAGCCAACTCTCCCCCATCTATTCTCGATCTAGTTCATCATTCATTATTTTCATCCGTGCGACTTTTTCCCCACTCGTTATAAACTAGATTTTGAGAATTGAATATATATATATATATATATATATATATATATATATAGAAAGAGCGAGAGTAATGCGAAACTATATTTCATCGAATCCGGATGGGATTTGTCTCTATTGTTTGGCCCGTGTACAATAAAGCGCTTGGGTTTTTGGCTTAACTTCATTTAAATAGGGTTGGGAAAATGTATACACATATACAGCGTCTTTTTTTAAATATGAAACCAAAGCGCTCCCGCCGAAATAGGTCAAAAAAATCAAATATTCTCGAACAGGTCAAATTTTAATTTAAGCAATGAAAATATTAGTGCAGTTTTTAAGTTCAAGTTGTGCTCCTCGATCCCTAACTCTTTCAACTTTTTTTGTCAACCCATTGTGACACCTCAAGTTAAAAGCAATTCAATAAGCAACCCAACGGTGTGACCATAATTGAAATCGCTTAAAAAGGTCTTTAAAAAATAAGCAACTTTTGTAGGAAACATTTTGTTACTGACACCCATTTTGAACAAAATCTGATTAAAGTTAATAAATATCAGTTTTCCATGGCTGACTTATTTTAAAATTTAAAATTATTCAATATAAAGAGGTTTCTCTTTATATTGAATAATTTTAAAGTAGTCTTCGTACATGTTTATCTCTAACAAATATATTGAACATTAGTCGGTTTGTATATGCAATTTTGAATAAAATATTTTATGCAGGTAAAGACTTACAAGTCTCCAAAGTTTAAGTAGTGCTACAGTAACTCATCATTTCAGAAATAAAATCGTATTTTATTGTCAAGGGAGCAAAATTACTGTATAATTGGCTTGCAAACTATCAAGTGTCAAAATATGATCAAATTTGTCTAAATAACAAATCGGAAGAAAAACGGTCCTCCAATTGTTGATTAATATTTTTAATAAGACCATAAAGAACATTTTTCGCCATCAAAATAATTTCTAAACGAGGCCAAACACTTACTTTTGATTTTTTTAACTTACCATGCTTTCGAATATGACGCATTTCAGGAGGAAATTGTTTAAATAAAATGAAAGAAAAACAGTCCTCTATTTGTTAATCATGAGACCATGAAAAACATTTGTGGCCATCAAAATAATTTCTCTAATTGAGGTCAAACACTTGATTTTTTAAATTTACAATGTTTTCGAATATTATGCATTTCAGGAAAAAATAATTTAAACAAAGTGGAAGAAAAACTGTAGACTAATTATTGATTAATATTGTTAATAAGACCATGAAGAACATTTGTGGCCATCGAAATCATTTATAAATAAGGCCAAACGTTTTCTTTTGATTTTTCAGAATTTACAATGTCTTCGAATTTTGTGCATTTCTGGAAAAAAATATTAATACAAAATAAGAGAAACGGTCCCCTAATTGTTGTTTAATTTTGTTAAATAGAGTATGAGGAACTTTTGTAGGTATTAAAATAATTTCTAAGTGAGGTCCTTAATTTACTACGTTTTCGAATATTATATATTTCTGGAAAAAATATTTAAACAAAATTGAAGAAAGTCGGTCCTCTAATTGTTGTTTAATTAAGTTATTAAGTCTCTGAAGAATATTTATAATCATTAAAATCATTTCTAAATGAAGCCAAACTTTTGAATTTTTTTTAATTTACCATGCTTTTGAATATTATGTGTTTCTGGATAAAAATATTTAAACAAAATGAAGAAAAACGATCCTCTAATTGTTATTTCATACAGTTATTAAGACTTTGAAGAATATTTCTGACCATTTAAATCATTTCTAAACGAGGCAAAACAATTACTTTTGATTCTTTAAATCTTCCATGATTTCGAATATTATTCATTTCAGGAAAAAAATATGAAAGAAAAACTTTCCTTTAATTGTTGTTTAATATTGTTAATCAGATTATGAAGAACATTTGTGGCCATCAAAATAATTTCTAAATGAGGTCAAACATTTACTTTTGATTTTTTATGTCATTTCAGAAAAAAATATTTAAACAAAATAGAAAGAAAAGGCATCTAAATGTTGTTTAATATTGTTAACAGGACTATGAAGAATAACTGTAGCCATCAAAATAATTTCTAGATGAGGCCAAATACTTACTTTTGATTTCGTAAATTTAGCATGTTTTCGAATATTATATATTTCAGAAAAAAAATTATTTAAACAAAATTTAAAAAACCAGTGCTCTAATTGTTATGTATTATTGTTAGTAGGTATATAAGGAACATTTTAGGTCATTAAAATAATTTCTAAATGAGGTTAAACACTTACTTTTGTTTTTTTTTAAATTTACCATGTTTTCGAATATTATGCATTTCAGGAAAAAAATATTTAAACAAAATGAAAGAAAAACTGTCCTCTAATTGTTATTTGATATTGTCAATAAGACTATGAAGAACATTTAAGGCAATCAAAATAATGTCTAAATGAGGTCAAACATTCACTTTTGATTTTTTATATCATTTTAGAAAAAAAATATTTAAACAAAACAAAAGAAAAAAAGGGCATCTAAATGTTCTTTAATATTGTTAACAGGACTATGAAAAACATTTTTGGCCATCAAAATGATTTATAAATGAGCTCAAACAGTAACTTTTGATTTCTTTAATTTGACCATGTCTTCGAATGTTACGCATTTCCGGAAAAAAATTAAACAAAATAGAAGAAAAACGGTCCTCTAATTGTTGTTTAATATAGTTGTTAAGACTCTGAAGAATATTTATGGTCATCAAAATTATTTCTAAATAAGGCCAAACATTTACGGTCGTCTAATTCTTATTTAAAATGGTAATTAAGACTCTGAAGAATATTTGCGACCTCAACAGGCAATTGACCAAAGGCCCTTACTTTTGATTTTTTAAATTTGACATGTTTTCGAATATTTTGCATTTTAGCGAAAAATTATTAAAACACAATGGAAGAAAATGGTCATCTTATTGTTGTTTAATATTGTTAATAGAATTATGAAGAACATTTATGGCTATCAAAATAATTTCTAGATGAGGCCAACCACTTACTTTTGATTTTTTAAATTTACCATGTCTTCGAATATTATGTATTTCAGAAAAAAAAAATTTAAACAAAATGGAAGAAAACCAGTCTTCTAATGATTATTTAATATTGTTAATAGGACTATGGGGAAAATTATAGGCTATTAAAATTATTTTTTTAAACACTTACTTTTGATTTTTTTAAATTTACCATGTTTTCGAATATTATGCATTTCAGGAAAAAAATTATTTAAACAAAATGAAAAAAAAAAACTGTCCTCTAATTGCTGACAATATTGTTCCTAAGACTATGAAGAACATTTGTGGCCATAAAAATAATTTCTAAATGAGGTCAAATATTACTTTTGATTTTTATGTCTTAGAATATTATTCATTTCAGTAGAAAACAAATATTTCAACAAAATAGAAAAAAGGCATCTAAACGTTGTTCAATATTGTTAACAGGACTATGAAAAACATTTGTGTGGCCATCAAAATGATTTATAAATGAGCTCAAACAGTAACTTTTGATTTCTTTAATTTGACCATGTCTTCGAATGTTACGCATTTCAGGAAAAAAAAAATAAACAAAATAGAAGAAAACCGGTCTTCTAATTGTTGTTTAATATAGTTGTTAGGACTCTAAAGAATATTTATGGTCATCAAAATCATTTCCAAATAAGGCCAAACATTTACTTTTGAATTTTTTTAACTTGCCATGTTTTCGAATATTGTATTTCAGGAAAAAAATATTTAAACGAAATGAAAAAAAAAACGGTCGTCTAATTTTTATTTAATATGGTAATTAAGACTCTGAAGAATATTTGTGGCCATTAAAATCAATTCTAAATGAAGCCTAACACTTACTTTTGAGAGAGAGACAGAGAGAGACGATACATTTATTGAGACACTTTTACAAATGACCTCAACAGGCAATTGACCAGAGGTCTTTCAGCCCTTACTTTTGATTTTTTAAATTTACCATATTTTCGAATATTTTGCATTTTAGGGAAAAATTATTTAAACACAATGGAAGAAAATGGCCATCTTATTGTTGTTTAATATTGTTAATAGAATTATGAAGTACATTTGTGGCTATAAAAATAATTTCCAGATGAGGCCAAACACTTACTTTTGATTTTTTAAATTTACCATGTCTTCGAATATTATGTATTGTAAAAAAAATTATTTAAACAAAATGGAACAAAAACAGTCCTCTAATTGTAATCTAATATTGTTAATAGGACTATAGGGAACATTTTAGGCCATTAAAATTATTTTTAAATACGGTTAAACAGCTAGTTTTGATTTTTTTTAATTTACCTTGTTTTCGAATAGTATGCATTTCAGGAAAAAATATATTGAAACAAAATGAAAGAAAAACTGTCTTGTTGACAATATTGTTAAGAAGACTATAAAGAACATTTGTGGCCATTAAAATAATTTCTAAATGAGGTCAAACATTAGTTTTGATTTTTTATGTCATTTCAGAAATAAAATATTTCAACAAAATACAAAAAAAGGCATCTAAATGTTATTTAATATTGTTAACAGGACTATGAAAAACATTTGTGTGTCCATCAAAATTATTTTAAATGAGGTCAAACAGTAACTTTTGATTTCTTTAATTTGACCATGTCTTCGAATGTTATGCATTTCAGGAAAAAAATTATTTAAACAAAATGGAAGAAAAACGGTCCTCTAATTGTTGTTTAATATAATTGGAATATTTATGATCATCAGAATCATTTCTAAATGAGGCCAAACATTTACTTTTGGATTTTTTTAACTTACCATGTTATCGAATATTATGTATTTCTGGAAACGAAATGAAAAAAAACGGTCCTCTAATTATTATCTCATATGGTTATTAAGACTCTAAAGAATATTTGTGGCCATTAAAATCATTTCTAAATGAAGCTAAACACTTACTTTAGATTTTTTAAATTTACCATGTTTTCGAATATTTTGCATTTAAGAGAAACATTATTTAGACACAATGAAAGAAAATAGTCATCTTATTGTTATTTAATATTGTTAATGTAATTATAAAGAACATTTGTGGCTATCAAAATAATTTCTAGATGAAGCCAAACAGTAACTTATGATTTTTTAAATTTGCCATGTTTTCGAATATTATGTATTTCAGAAAAAAAAATTAAACAAAATGGAAGATAAACAGTCCTCTAATTATTATCTAATATTGTTAATAGGGCTATAGGGAACATTTCAGGCCAATAAAATTATTTTTTAATGAGGCTGAACACTTTTATTTTATTTTTTTAATTTACCATGTTTTCGAATATTATGCATTTCAGGAAAAAATATTTAAACAAAATAAAAGTAAAACTGTTCTCTAATTGTTGCTTAATATTGTTAATAAGACTATGAAGAACATTTGTGACCATCAAAATAATTTCTAAATGAGGTCAACCATTTACTTTTGATTTTTTATGTCTAAAAAAAAAAAAGGAAAAAGAGCATCTAATTGTTGTTTAATATTGTTAACAGGACTCTGAAAAACATTTGTGGTCATCAAAATTATTTCTAAATGAGGTCAAACGGTATCTTTTGATCTTATGTTATCCATTTCAGGAAAAAATGATTTAAACAAAATAGAAGAAAAACTGTCATCTAACTATTGTTTAATATTTTGAATAAGGAGACAATTTGTGGACATTAAAATTATTCCTAAATGACGTTAAACACTAACTTTTGTTTTTTTTTTTTATTGACCATTTCTTTAATTATTATGCTTTTCAAGAAACATGTATTTAAACAAAATGTAAGAAAAATTGTCTTTTAATTGTTATTTTATAAGACTATGAGGAACATTTGTGGCTATCATAAAATCATTTGTAATTGAGGCCAAACACTTATTTTTATTTTTTTCATTCACCATGTCTTCGAATACTATGTTTTTCAGGAAAAAAATATTTAAACAAAACGGAAGAAAAAAGGGCATCTTAATGTTGTTTAATATTGTTAACAGGACTATGAAACACATTTGTGGTCATCAAAATTATTTCTAAATGAGGTCAAACAGAATCTTTTGATTTCTTTAATTTGACCCATGTCTTCGAATGTTATGCATTTTAGGAAAAAAATGATTTAAACAAAATAGAAGACAAACTGTCTTCTAATTGTTATTTAATATTATTATTGAGACTATGAAGAATATTTGTGGCAATCAAAATTATTTCTAATTAAGGTCAAACACTTACTTTTGATTTGATTAAATTTACCATGTTTTCTAAAATTATGTATTTCAGGAAAAAATGATTTAAACAAAATAGAAAAAAAAGGTCTTCTAATTGTTATTTAATATTGTTATTGAGACAATGAAGAATATTTGTGTCCATCATAATTATTTCTATTCAAGGCCAAACACTTACTTTTTATTTTTTTTAATTTACCATGTTTTCTAAAATTATGTATTTCAGGAAGAAATTGTTTAGACAAAATGGAATAAAAACTGTCATCTAATTGTTGTTTAATATTGTTTATAAATAGAAGATTTGTGGCCATCAAAATTATTTCTAAATGACGTTAAACACTAACTTTTGTTTTTTTTTAATTGACCATGTCATCAATTATTATACATTTAAAAAAATGCATTTAAACAAAATGGAAGGAGAACTGTTTTTTAACTGTTATTTAATTGGAATATGAGGAACATTTGTAGCCATTGAAATCATTTGTAAATGAGGTCAAACACTAATTTTTGTGTGTTTTTTTTAACTTACCATGTTTTCGAATATTACGTATTTAAAAAAAATAAATAAAATGCAAGAAAAATAGTCCTCTAATTGTTATTTAATATTATTCATAGGACTATAGGGAACATTTGAGGCCCTTAAAATCATAAGGTCAAACACCTAATTTTGATTTTTTTTAAATTTACCATGTCTTCGAATATTATGCATTTCAGAAAGAAAAATTAAACAAAATGGAAGAAAACAGGACTTCTAATCGTTATTTAAAATTGTTAACAGGACTATGAAGAACATTTGTGGTCACCAGAATTATTTCTAAATGAGGTCAAACAGTAACTTTTTATTTCTTTAATTTTACCATGTCTTCGAATGTTATGCATTTTAGGAAAAAAATATTTAAACAAAATGGAAGAAAAAGGTCCTCTTATTGTTATTTAATATTGTTAATAAGACAGCAAAGAGCATTTCTGGCCATCAAAATCCTTTCTAATAAAGGTCAAACACTTACTTTGAATTTTTTTTTAATTTACCATGTTATAAAATGAAATTATGTATTTCAGGAAAAAAATATTCAAATGGTCATCTAATTATTGTTTAATATTGTTAATAAAACTATAAAGAATATTTGTGGCCATCAAAATAATTTCTAAATGAGGTCAAACAGTAATTTTTGATTTTTTCTAATTGATCATGTCTTAAACAACATGTAAAGAAGACGGGCATGTAATTATAATGTAATGTAGTTAATAATAGCACGAGGAATATTTTTGGTTATCAAAATAATTTCTAGATGAGGTCAAACAGTAACTTTTAATTTTTTAAAAGTTGAACAAGGAAAAATTGTTATTTTAAATCGGAAATTAACGGAAAATTACCTAATTCGTTTTTGCAATTAAATCTTCAGTGGTTAGGGCCAAAAAGAAGATGAATGAATGTTTTATTGAGATTTGTAATATTTTGGGTGACGGTGTATGCGCCGGGAAACCGTGGCTGGACATTCGAGGCAAATTTCTCAATATTTGCTAAAAAAAAATTGTGTACAGATATGTTGCATTAAATCGTCTTATTTTAAACTAATGAATCCCTGCTTAAGTCATTTATAGACACTCCGTTTATTGGGTTATTGGTGTTACTGATTGAAAACAACAAAAATTTAATCTTTTTTTAAATACTATAATTTGTTATTGATGAATTGAAGAATCTTCTAAAGATACCTCCGTCCCCCAAGTTGAATGTGCATAGCGACTATACCTCACTACTTATTTCTCCAAGGCCTCCTATGGAGAAAGGGAAGTATCGGAGTATCTGGTGGAGCTTTGGGTTGTGGCAGATTCTCCTGGCAGAAAATCTGCAGTCATTCCTCAGATAAATGAAAAACCTTAAACCCCTGATGGCGAAGAATAACCAATGTCTCTTCCACAGAGAAATCAGCGATCTTTGAAAAAAAATCCTGAATTACGACAGACAAAAAATCAGTAAGTTGATATGCGTCCGCAATAAACTGGCAATAAACTCCTCTATTAACTTAGAATGGTTGTGCACAAAATATTCTTCAGACATATAAGTACTTCAGTGTTTTCAGGAAGAATTTCAATTAGTCGATGAAACACGACGCGGATTTTGCAGACTCAAATCGAGGTCGTCCATTTATTCTAAAGAAGAATGCAAATTGTTTCTTATAAATGAACTTAATACCTAAAACACCTTGTAATATCCTTATCAATACAACAATATCTGTCTTGGCATTTCGATCAACAAAATTATTTAGCGCACATCACTAATTGTAATTCTTATTCATATAACTTTTAATGAATGAGATTGGCCATGAGCTAGAAAAGATAGTACGTAAAATGTAAGAGTTTTGGTTTCAGCAAAATGGGTCTTGTAATTTGAGGTGATTGTTTGAGCCCCGTTAAATTTCTTGATCGACAGCGGTTAACAAATTAATTGCCAGCTGTTTCATTTTAGAATTTTGAATACATTGATAATTTTTAATCAATACCAAGTTTCTGAAACTCGTATAAATGTTTAATATTTTAGAAAATACGTAAGCCAGCTAAAGGAAACGAAAGTGATATGCATATATGTATGCAGTTTTACCATTATGTGTATGATTGAGTATTTAAATATTTCACATGTATAATGTATGAGCAGCTAGGTTTTTTTTTTGAATAAAAATTCGTGATTCCGAACAAGAATGGTATTTACGTGCGAATGCGCCGGAGGGGTTATTTTCCATTTAATCTGGCATTACTTTGATATAACGCGAAATGCTTTCTATCGGGCCGTATCAATGCGAATAAGTATCCTCCCCGCCATGAAATATGTATGGAATTTTCAGGTAAAATATGCCAGGAATTAACATAAAACATACGTCAGCTCGTCGGCGAGAGCTCAGCGCGGAAACCCTGGAAGAGGAGACGAGAGACCTCCCCGAAGCCTCCGCCGACTTAGAAAACATCAAAAAAGTCATTTCCCGAATCAACATGAAAGGTATATAATTCGCAGGAAACAAAACAACTGTAATAACGTGGAGCGCGCGGGTGTTCCCTAGGGAGCGGTTCGATGTGCTGCGGTGCGGCCGGACACAAATCGGGAACGTGACACGTGGCCACGTGGACACGTCGGGCGCGGGGACGAGGGCCGTCATCCATCACCGTCAGCCCCCCATTTCACACTCGGAGAAAAAGAAGCTGCAGGTTTAATAAAAGACAAGGGAACTTAATGCCCCCTCGTGTCTAGTTTCTATTGGTAAATCCGAGTAAGAGCATCGGATCCTCGAGTGATAAGCACCGCTCTGTTTACCCTTTTCATCCTTGAGTTTTTTATTCAAATACTGGGATCTTCTCTGCCGAAAGCTTGACGCTTTTAAAAATCATTCCACTTCTTGCGCTTTATTTTAAATTTGATCAATTATCACGCAAAATGTGAGTGCTATTATATTTAAAAAAAAAATCGAGCACTGAACTTGTTATACAGGGTTGGGAATACAAGGTTTTCCCATGTAAACAACTGTTTTATGTTAAGTTTCAAAATATGCATTACAATCTTTTTACATTTGGATTGACTGTTAGTTGTGACATTTAGTAAATAATATACGGACCTCGATACAATACTTATAACCAACTAATTGCAAACCGCGCACTATTTTCAATTCAATTTTTCTCTTATTATTTCATATTTCATTTCATAATCATTGTTTTTTTTTATTTCCAAAATGAGTTACGTTCGTAACACATATATTGATGCAACGTATTTTAGTCATGTAAATAATAGGATGTATGTTAACACTTTTTGAGCGGGCGCTATGACCAAGGTGACTTGCCCGTGTAGCGGGTTGGATTTGTAACGCAAGCGAAAATACTGCGCCGTGTATGATGCAACCCATTCTGCATGTTTGCGTCTAAAAATAGACGGCCCGCCTATAGGACACAGTTCGCAAAGTGTCTACAAATAGACGCTCCCGCTCAAAGTGTGTCAACTTTAAGCTTCGTAAGGTTAGGAAATTAGGGGCATATGACGTTCCAAAATCTGCGACACAGATGGCAAACTACCCAAAATTTAAACATTGGTCCATAAAAACATGTTGTAAATATTGGAATAGTGTTGGGCCATTAAAACGTTTTCGAAAGTGCGAGACCCTTTGTCAAAATTCGGAGAAATGTAGACAAAGGAGCCTTCGTTTCTTTCGAATGGAAAACGTTTTATGGCCCAACAATAAAATAATCTGAGCGCGTATTACGCGAATTACGCCGCGGATCAAGTCGCGATCCCAACGAGGATACAAAATTCGAGCAGGCCACATGACAACACGTCGAACGACACCCCACACGTGGCTAATTCGCATACGGGTAGTAGATTGCCACGGATCATGAGGGACGATGCTCATATGTTCTTACAAGTACGGTATGCGGCAAAATAAACAGTACTGAAATGCGCATGTGTCAAATGTGTATGTGTCATGCGCTGAAACGTACCGAGTGATTTATGAACGTGGTTACAACGGCTGTGAGTGTCTTTTTAATGTTAGTTGCTTCAGGATGGTTCTCACTGTTGTAGTTCTTATCGTGGAACACTATTTTCGGTCATACGGTAAAGGGCGTGAAAACGGTCCAAGCTTAAAAGAAGTTTATGAAATGGGCTCCGAGTAATACCGTTATGCTAGCAGTTGTTGACAAGTTTCGTCGTACAGGAAGTGTGCTTTGCCAACGCAAAGGTCACGTGGGTTGCCCAGTGACAGTCACAACCAATACGATTCAGCCATTTTGCCGGGCCAGTAACCTACCACGTAATCAACAATGGTTTCAACAGGATGGGGCAACCTGTTACACGGCTAGGGAGTCTCTTCGAATGCTGCGCAATCATTTTGGGGATCGTCTTATTTCGCGTGGCACTGATTCCCCATATCTATCGCACTCACCAGACCTAACCTGATGCGTACATATGGGGAATTTTGAAATAGGCTGTTCTGCGTACTGATCCACATTCCGGAATTGCGGGTTAAAATTCAAGGTTTTTTTCGTGCCATGTAGCAACCTGTCTTCACAGACATGTTTGTGAACCTTCGCGAACGCTATGAACAATGCTTGAAACTGAACGGAGGTTATCTTGAACATCTGTTTTATCGGGAACGTCGTCGTGAATAATGTTTGTAACGATATATAATGTAAAAATAATAAATAATTAACGTTTTATAATTTCAGTACTGTTTATTTTGCCGCATACTGTAGTTGTACATATACGTAGGTAGCTTTGGATAGGTTAGATCCTTAGATTCAAAACACGTAGAATAAGTTAGAAATGTAGTAAATTTAACACTGATTACGACATCTGATAGAGGGTGAAAGAACCAAGTACCTACCCCTACCACTAAGTTCGACCCCCCCCCCCCCGATCATCCAACAACGGTTTTGAAAAAACGTAAGAGTTCAGTTTATCTACTTCCTCTACAAGAAGCAGTCAAGTTTACTTCGTCGGGAAGCTGCCCATGCAGCCAGTTAGTTTTCTTTTTGCTTTGGCCAGTGCCAAATTTTTTCGTTATTAGTTCATATCGTTATTGTTTTTATTATTCAGTAAGTGTTATTTCATTTTTATATTTCTATTTTTCATCATAGTGTTTTTAGATTGTCCTTTTGTTTTGTTTGTTGTATCATTTATATTTTTAATTAATATAAGTTAAATTTCCTATGATAGTGTTTTATTTCTTAAATTCTTTTCTTTTGTTTTCTTTTACTCCGGTAATTGTGTGTGCGGAACCAGAACCGACAGTTAACAAGGTAAGTGGATTTCTTTTTTAAATTTATAATTGAATGTTCTATTTTTTTTTCTCTTGTACGTCTTAATGCTCTCGGCGCATCTGTTGCTAGTACGATAAGTTCACAGAGGGTTGTATAGTTATCGTATGTGTTATTTTTTTTGTTCTACACGTACAATTTTGTTTACCACACACCCTCGAGTGTGACAAGTGTCGCCCAACTCGAGGCTGAGTTCAAACCAACGACCTGAGGATGATACAACGACCCAACGATGCAGAGGGACACCAGAATCAACCCCGTGATGTCAGACCCCAACGGGGCCGCTCTGTTCACCGCACCTCGACGGGGCCGAGTGACGCGTGATGAGCAAGAGAAGAAGAAACAGTAAACAGCGAGGACGGCCGTTATTACACCAGGCTGTATGATGGCTACGACGCCGTCTACAGGAACGCAGCGTCCCGAGCTCAAGCCTACACACCTCCATCCAGGAACCGCAGCTATGCCACCCACACCAGCGACGGTAGATACAACGGGTTGTACGTCGGCAGCATTGCCGCCCCACGGCAACCGGTCTACATAAATCCACCTGAGCCAAGGCGGACACAACCCCAGGACAATGGTGGATGTAGCGCATATTATGACGCCACCATCTAGGCTCACGCCGACGCCTTGGCCGTCGACTTACCACGCTTCCATGGAGATGACGTGGAAGGATTCCTTCAACTTCGAATTCATCATATGCCTAGTGATAGTCAAGTCCAGGGACAAACTCACCTGGGCCCACCACTGCATAGACGGGGAAGCGAAGCAGCGCTTTTCCATAGTCGCAGACACTCCAGCCACTCCATGGAAGCAGGCAGAGGACCTCTTACGACGCTGGTTTCCCCAGAGGAGGGCGCCATGGAAAATACCGACACCGCAACTAGCACTAATACCATTGCGAGTGTGCACCGTCACTAAATGCACAGCCGAAGTCAGGTACGAGGAGGCGATTCCACTGGTTGCTAAAACACCGGTGTTTCTTAAGGCAACCGTGACCACCCAGGTCACACCACCTACATACACTACGGCGATGCCGCTTGGCCTGCCGCCAGCCCTCGCAGTATATACAGCCACCACCAGCATGGTTGGCGAGGTCAGCTTCGAGGATGTGATGCCCCTAGCCGCGGACCACCCCGTGGTTATCTTAGCCGGGTTCGGTTCGCCATCGTTCCAGAGCCAGGTCAACTGCCAATCGCTGCGCTGATGGTGCCGCCCTAGCAGTTTGCACAGCCACCGCTGCTGTTCTCGACGAGGTCTGCTTTGAGGAAGTGGGACCCCTAGCCGTGGACCACCCTAGAGTTGCTACTGCTGTCGTCGCCCTCACCACTATGCTGTCAACGACGCCAGCCCAACCTCTGCCGTCGAAGGAGGAAACACCGGGGCCGTACAACCTCGCAGCCGACAACGCACGGAATCACGTGTTCCGCTCAGACGCCCGAGGAAGCACCGTCCTCCGGTCCAATTATTGCTGCCTGTCGCTCCAAGGCACCGCAACGTACACAGACGCCGCGTCCAAAGATGCTGCCCGCCGTACGATCCACGGCAACTCGTTATCCACAGACGATGCAAATGTCCGAGGAAGCGACGCCCTCCAGCCCACATACAACTGCCGGTAATTTTGAGATGCCCGAGGCACCGCATAAGCTGCTTCCGACGCCGCAAGCAGCGACCACCCCACCTTCGGAACGCAACCAACCTTAACCGTGAGCATCATCACTATTACGGACCCGCGAGTCGTGATGCATTACCGTGACCGCGTAAAGTAAACAATTCCCGATTAGTATTAGTGCCCCGCGAAAAGACGCATCAAAAACAGTTTAGTGTACGAGGGTAGATTGAAAAGTTTCCGGAATGGGCAAGAGATGGCGCGCGTATCGTGAAATTGTTATGATGGTTGTCAAGGCTAACCTATTTTAGGAAAGCTGTCAAATTTTCAGACACGTGCGTCGTTCCGTTTATGTTTACTAGGATATCTTGTGAAGCAAGTCTGGCACTTTTGCAAAAATGGATAAAAACGAATTTCGTGCAGTCATCAAACATTTCTGGATGGATGGGAAAACGGCAACGGAGATACGAGATATTTTGCAGAAAGTTCATGGCACATCCACACCTTCATTTTCGACTATTAGTTTCTGGGTGAGCGAGTTCAAACGTGGCCGTACGAGCACCAAGGATGAACCACGCAGTGGACGTCCAAAAACGGCCACAAATGAAGAAATGGTCGACAAAGTCCATGATCTCGTGTTAGCCGATCGACGAGTGAAGTTGCGCGAAATAGTAGAGACCATGGGCATCTCATATGAACGTGTGCAAAATATCGTGCACGAACATTTGGGCATGAGGAAGCTGTCGGCGCGATGGGTGCGGCGTTTGCTGACTATGGATAAGCGAAATCGTGTGACCACTTCAAAAGAGTATTTGGCCTTGTTAAATCGTAATCCAACGGATTTTTTTCGCCGATTCGTGACAATGGACGAAACATGGATCCACCACTACACACCAGAAACCAAGCAGCAGTCGAAACAGTGGATTTCTCCAGGCGAATCTGCTCCGAAGAAGGCAAAGACTGTCCCATCGGCTGGAAAGGTCATGGCCACCGTTTTTTGGGATTCGCAAGGTGTGATACACATCGACTTTTTGCAGAAGGGAAGAACTATCACGGAACAATACTACAGTGATTTATTGGATCAATTCAACGGCATATTGAAGGAAAAACGGCCTCATTTGCAGCGGAAAAAAGTGCTCTTCCACCACGACAACGCGCCGGCCCATTCATCCCGAATCGCCAATGCTAAATTGGTTGAATTGGGCTACAAGGTGGTACCGCATCCCCCGTACTCTCCAGACCTGGCCCCGTGAGACATCTTTTTGTTCACAAACATGAAGACTTGGCTCGGAGGCAAGCGCTTTACGTCAAATGAGGAGGTCATCGCCGCCACTAAAGCTTATTTTGCAGAGTTCCCGAAATCATATTTTTCTGAAGGCTTAAAAAAGTTGGAGCACCGCTGGGAAAAGTGTATCGCCCTGCAAGGGTACTATGTTGAAAAATAAAAACAAAAACCTGTTCAATTACTGCGTTTTCTTGTCCATTCCGGAAACTTTTCAATCTACCCTCGTAAGTGACCTCATGAACGCTCCAGCGCGTCATTAACAAAACCCAACCACCCAAACAATCTACTCCGCCTGATGACACGCAGGCACTACCAAGGTATGTGTCGTGACGCCGCCCCAGACCAGCTGTGTGTATTCTTGGAAAACGGTTCTAACACACCAAGGTGTCGAAACCAGAGCCGCCCACAACACTAGCCGAGACGCACCACCTGCAACCACCCGCCTACATGCAGGAATTCATGCAGTGGCGCCCAGAAAACGTGAATAGACGACAACATCGAACCAGAACATATCCAGCTTCGGCCGCCCCATGCTCCGCCCAGGCGTCAGATGCCTCAAGGACTGGAGAGACAGACCGCACGTCTTGGTTCCCGCCATGCCAGAGCCCAGTGCACATCAGGATGACAGCTCATCCCCGGCCGGACCAAACGTGACTATTTCTAGGATGCTGCACTCCAAGCATCCAGTGATGCCGATATCCAGTGCGGGATGTCCGAATCTCCACACACCTAACCTCGAAGGATCTCCAAGGACGTGTCCCGGCCAGTATCCTGGGACCCAGGCATCCAGCGATGTCGAGATGACCTAATCCCCTCGCACCACAACCGCGGAAGGATCTCCCCAAGGACCAGTGTTCTGACTAGCGTCAAGAGCAGCCAGTGCTACCTCCCCAAGACGCCCAACAGCAGTTCTCAATAGAACTTGGATCCGGTGTGGGAAGACCGAATCCCCTCACACCTCAATCTCGGAAGGATCCACCCTCGTGATGACATACCCACGACGATGACTTCAACCGGCAGCGATCATATGTACATACTTTCTACGCACTTCAAAATTCTCTCGTTTTCCGGGGCCGTTTGTTATCGGCACTTAGTTTATCTACGCCTCTTAACAAATGCGTAATTATCTTAATTTACATTTTATGAGCTAACCATTGCTCCTTTTCAACATTAACATAAATTCCGCATTATTGAAATTTCCCAACGAGATAATTTTCGAAGAAGTACAACTGCCGGTAACAATACAATGAAGGGATAAACCTCCACTGCTGTGCATCTTCCCATCGAAGATGTCGTTAGGACATTTCGTAGAACTATTAGTGGAAATATGCAGCTGGCAGTGCCAACTCAATGGACTGTTGATCCGCCTCTCAGCTGCCTGCGTACGTGACGAAATCGACTCGAACCCAAATTGTTCTTGGAAGAGCAATTTGCCGGTTCAAACAAGTGCGCCGACCTTGACGCTCCCGTCACAATCTACCACCACCACCTGCAACCCGGAGAAGAGTAGGGTGTGGACGCCGTAAACGGCCATGGAGCGCTCTCAAGAGGTCAGTCATTTTTCAACAACCATCAGTAATTTTTCAACACTCAGGTAGAATTCAACAATCAGTCGGCTCAGAGCATTCAGTGCAACATTCGACTTTAACTAAGTCACAACACCATAATCTACGCAGTCGTCGATCCACTACGCTGTCGATCCACCGCGCCGTCAACTCCGACACCGCCACCGCATCCGCATCCGCATCCGCCGCCGCTGCCGTCACTTCTTTCGCCACCACCGGTCATCCATCCGCGATATCGTCGCCCTCTCTTGCCTCTCGCTAACTTTAAGTATTGTGCTGGTGACTATACTTTCTTCGAGACTGTTTATTTTTTTTGTGACATTATTTTATTGATTTATTTTTCGTGTATATATTTTAGAACATTTCACATTTTTGTAATAATTTTCCGTGTGTAAATAATAGTGATAGTTATTGCGCCTATAAGACTTTCTCTGTCTCCACCCCATCCTTGTGTTCTTGTGCTTTTTCATAGCGAACCGACTCCGAAGGAGTCCTTAAGATATAGAGACACAAGAGGCAGAGGGGCTGCGATATCTTGAGCAACAATTTACAGATTAGTCAGTAAGTGGCAAGAAAGAAAGAAACTTTCATCTGATGGCTTACTTTGATGACGAGGCTTGGAATAGAAGAGTTGAAATGAACTAGAATGCTGTTTTCTGGAGCTTGTAGGAAACGACTTTTCTGCATCCCTTAATATCAACAGCATTTCTGATGAAGTCCAATAAGAATTTGTAAATATGCTCCAAGATTCTTCAGTTGGTGACCTATTTCAAGATAAATTTTGAAATCAATTTTGAAAGCAAAAATATCCATTTGCAACCTCATATTCATCCGAAAGTGGATTTTCAAATATTGCGAATCTTAAAACTAAAGGAAACATAAGTTAAATTTTCAGGCTAATAAAATGTTAACCTTAACCAACACACAGTAACAGAAACATTTTTTAAATTATTTTTGTTGATGCTATTGATACAATTTATGTTTGACTGCAATTTGTTTTCGCTTATAATTTTTATCAACTTGTGTAGTTTTCTTTTAACTTGATATATTTTTTGTTAAATTTCATTTTAACATCAAAAATTGTTTCCAATACAGGTTGTCCCATTTTAAATTGCCACCCCAAATATCTCGAAACCTGAGCAACATGGCAAAAAATGTTTCAGATAAAAGTTGTAGAGTTCGGAGGGGGACATATGCTGGTGACTTTGGCAGTCATTTTCAAGGTCAAACGAAGGTTAACTTTGATTTTTCAAATTGAACCCCCTATTTTTTATTACGGGATTGTATTCTACGGGAAAAATACAAACTTTTTGTAGGAATCGTTTTTTTTTAATGCGTTTTTTACGAGTTTTTTCACGAATTTTGTCCGTCAGGTTGTTTGAAATCTCAGATGAACCCACGCTGTGATTCATGCATCTCCGTTTGGCCTTAAAAATTGACCCCAAGGTCATTTTCAATGTCACCTTCATAAAACCCTACAACTTTCATCTGAAACATTTTTTGCCATGTTGCTCAGGTTTCGAGATATTTGCGGTGGCAATTTAAAATAGGACACACTGTATAAAAACACCGCGTGACTGACAAGCTATAGCATTTTTTGTGTATATTCAAAGTTAGTGGGCGGCGCCAAAAAAGGTTGGGAACCTCTGCATTAGAACATACATTTTCCATGCCAATAAGCAACCGCCAATCAACCAATAATTAGCCTGCATTTGTCAATCCCCGACCCTCCCTGCCCCTCAAAACCCAAGTAAATAACTACAACACATGTAAATCCCGCAATTGAGTGCGCTCCGGTTAATTGTTATTTAAAACGTTTCCCATTAAAGCGGTAATAGCGGACATTCCTAGATAATGCCCTCAATATAATATTCAATTAAAACTGTAATTATTGCGGTCCCCGGCTCAATAGTCCGGACCATTAGACGCCACGATAATTACAGAAGAATTCCGGGACGGTGAAACTTAAACTCACATTAGGGGTTTGATTGATTGGAAAGGGGTGGATTTCGATGTATTATTGGAGAAGGGGAGTTATTGCTTTTATTATCGCCTATCAATCAAAGTGCTCGCGAAAGCGTCGCGTCAATTCACTAAAACCGCACCGACGAAACAAAAAAAAAACAAACTTCCGTCTATTTAATGTTCCGGGAGGGTGGACGGGGGTGGCCGCGGCAAAAAGTTAACATCGATTTAGGGCATTGACACATAAACTACATTACATAAATAACTGATCGTTATTAAGTAGTCCGTTATGTTCTGACGCTAGGTAAATGTTTGCCGCAGAAGACTGATGTTTCTGTCTCGCAGGTATTGTAATTTACCATTATCGGTAATGAGACCATATTGTGTGAAATAATAATCAACGTTATTAATGGATATAAGTATAGCTTTTATACACATGCTTTATAAAATATATGAATCATAATAGCGATATTTATGTGAGCAATAATGGAAAATTTATTCTACAACTTCCACCTGTAGGTATCAAAAAAGATATATTTTCTTAAAACGTCAGTTAATCACTGAATATATGATGTTAAATCGAACTTTATTCCCAGAATCATTAAAGGTACTTTTAGAGTCACGTACAACGGCATTAAAAGTACTTTTAGTGCCATGCCCAATCAAACTGATGACAATAAACAAGCCACCTAGTTGAGGTCCAGTCAGAATTTAAAATGGCAAAATGAATGCAAACGTAGCGAAGGTTAGGTACACATATTCGGGCAATTAGAATACATTAATTTTATTACCATTTTAACTATTTCCGGCGCTTGAAGAAAAAAATGTGTTTTATTTGGAATAGAGGAAACTTTTTGTGGCTCATCACAAAAAGTGCTACTCCTAATAAAACAGTATACTATGGTTCTTACGGTTTTTAATTGTTTTTTTAAGAAAAACACTGCAAGCCACACAGAGACGACTAGTAAACTTACGGCTCGAATCAGAAAATTATTGCAGACAAGAAAGAGGTACGCCAGAAATATCTAAGGTTTTATAAATAAATAAATCGCAGTCGCCCATGAATTCAATTGCGCAAATCTCTAACGGTTTTTCGCAGTAGAGTCAACATTTTTTTATGTAAACTCTCTAAATGACAACAAATGTTTAATTAGAAATATGCACATTTGAATTAAAGGCGACTGCGATTAATTTCTTTTTGAAACACACCGTATAAAAAACCTACTTTAAAATCACTTGCGGAAAATGAACGAAATTGCAACGATTGGTAATGCAATGACTATTCAAAATAAGCGAAACCGTCTTGTGAATATTTTTGAACCATATAGACTAATGTTGATGCCTTAATCATGCCATCTTGTCCCTAGCATCAAAAACCGCCGTAGATGTACATGTCTGATTTGATCGTAAAGATCAACAAATATTTTTAAAATACAGTGGAACCTCATTTATACGAAGTTCACTTTACGAAACACTCAGTTATATGAATACTTCTCCGTCGATACTCCCAAAAGGCATGGGTATTTAATAATTCACTTATACGAAACATCCACTTATACGAAGCGATGATCGGTCCCAACATTCATTTTATTCAGTTATACGAAGGAAGCACGGGTTTTTCCGCGATTCGTTTACGATAGGACCGGTTTCCTTCCCTCTACCCATCCACACTTCTCTTTCGCTCAAGTATTTGAATTTTTCAGAAAAGCTCGTCGTTCTGTTGTGTTTGCAGAAGGTACCCGTTTTTGTTTTTCACGTATTAACAAAGCTAATAGACAATGAGTAAGAAAATTAAAATTCGTTGTATGGTTTTTGAGAAAATGAACAAAATCTAGTCGAACGTTTGCGTTTTTCAATGCAGCGATTTTGACGAAAAATTCCGGAAAAACTAGAGATAACGTCTTTTTAGATGTTTACTTTATTTTACAGCTACATATGTCTGGAACATTTCCTGGAAAATTTGATAAAATTCGTCAAGGGGTTTTTGAGAAAATTAAAAAGATCTAGTCGAACGTAGGCTGAAATTCTCTGTTGAGGTCATTTGTAAAAGTGTCTCAATAAATGTATTCTCTCTCTCTCTCTCTTTCTCTGTAGTCGAACGTTGGCATTTTTGTAATATAGCGACTTTGTTAAAAAAATTCGGGAAAGTTTTTGTTTTGTTTTGTAGCCATATAAGTCCGGAATATTGCCAGAAATATTTATTGAAATTCGTCACAAAATTTTTGAGAAAATGAAGAAAATATATTTGACTGTTTGCAATTTTTCAAAACAACGATTTTGATGAAAAATTCCGGAAAAAACTAGTGATGACATCTTTTTTTTTTTTATAGCTACATATGTCTGAAATATTTCCTGAAAAATTTATTCAAATTCATCAAGGGATTTTTGAGAAAATTAAGAAAATCTAGGCGGATGGTTGCATTTTTCAATGCAGAGATTTTGATTAAAAAAATCCGGAAAAACTAGTGTTAACGTTTTTTTGGATTTTTCTTTTGTTTTATAGCTACATATGTCTGGAATATTTTCTGAAAAATTTTAATAAAAGTCATTACAGGGTTTTTAAAAACATCCAGAAAATCTAATCATATGTTCGTATTTCACAAAACAGAGTTTGAAGAAAAAATCCGGGAAAACTAGTGTTAACGTCTTTTTGGATTTTTCAGTTATTTTATAGCTGCATATGTTTAGAATATTTTCTAAAAATTTTATTGAAATTCAATAAAGGGTATTTGAGAGAATTAAGAAAATCCAGTCAAACGTATTTTGTAGAATTTATTTAGATGAAAAATTCCGGAAAAACTAGTGATGACATGTCATTGGATTTTGCTTTTGTTTTATAGCTACATTTGTCTGGAATATTTCCTCGAAAATTTATTAAAATTCAGATTTAGATCAAAAATTTCGGAAAAACTAGTGATGCCGTTTTTTTGGGTTTTTATTTTGTTTTATAGTTACATATGTCTGAATATTGCCTATTATTTTTTTTAATTCGTTGCAAGGTTTTTGAAAAAAAATGAAAAAAATCCAGTTGAATGCTCGCATTCTGCAAAACAACGATTTTGTTAAAAGAATTCCAGAAAAACTAGCGATAACGTCTTTTAATGTGTTTCCTTTATATTTATAGCAATAAATGTCAGGAATATTTTCTAAAAAAATTATTTGAATTCGTTTCAGGATTTTTAAGAAAAACATTTTTTTTTGATAAAAACAAATCTGGAAAAATCAGTGATAACGTCTTTTTAGATTTTTTTCTTTGTTCTATAGCTACATATGTCTGGAATATTTTCTGGAAAATTTATTAAAAATCGTTACGGGGTTTTTGAGAAAATGTGGAATATGCAGTGGAAGTTTACATTTCCAGGGCAGAGATTTTGATGAAAAATTCCGAAAAAGATAGTGATAACGTCTTGTTGAATTTTTCTTTTATTTTATAGTTACCTATGTTTGGAATATTTCCTGATATATTTATTAAAATGTATTAAGCAGTTTTTGAGAAAATTAAAAAAATCTGCTGGAATGATCGCATTTTTCAATGTTTCGATGAAAAATTCCGGAAAAACTAGTAATGACGTCTTCTTTCCTCTATTTTATAGGTACATATATCTGGAATATTTCTTAAAATTTTAATCAAAATACATTACATGGTTTCTGAGAAAATTAAGAAAATCCAGTCAAATGTTTGTTTTTGCAAAGTAGAGATTTTGATGGAACATTCCAGAAAAACGAATTTGAACCAAAAACTAACATCCAAAGGGTCACTTATGATACATCTATGAACTAAGAATTTAGAGACAAATTAAATTATATAAAAATATACAGGGTGTTCCATTTGAAATGGAATAGTTAAGATAATTTCCGGTTAAACCGGAAATGGAATTTGTATTAAAAATCCACATGTTCTTTAAAACACCATACTAAATTTTATAAAGATATATGTAAAAATTTAAATGATATTTGGGGTCTGCCAGAATTCAGTTATACCCGGTATATTCAGGACTTTTTTTTTCGGGACTTCGTCAGGTCTTTTCCAAGGCTTTTTTTCAAAACTATTTTTAAAACTTTCTTCAGGACTTTTTTTCAACTCTCTTTGGGATTTTTTGTAAGGATAATATTTTTCCTATTTTTTCGGGTCTTTTTGAGGACCTTTTTTATGGTATTTCTTGCGAGACTTTTGTTAGGTTCACTTTAATTACATTTTTTTGGGGATTTTTTTTATTACATTTTTTCAGGACTTTTTTTAAGGCTTTGCTTTCAGGACTTTCTTTCGGGACATTTTTTCCGGATTTTTAGGACATTATTGCAAGGACTTTTTCGGAACCTTTTAAAGGAATTTTTTCAGTACTTTTTCTTAGGAATTTTTCTGGACTATCTTTGTCGGGACTTTCTTCCAAGACTTCTTGCTTCGGGAATTTTATTCAGGACTCTTTTTCAGGACTTTCTTCCGGGACTTCTTGCTTCATGACTTTTTTAAGGACTGTTTCTAGGACCTCTTTTAGGACTCTTTTAAATACTTATTCAGGACTTTTCTTCAGAATTTTTTATCAGGACTTTTTTTCAGTACTTTTTCCAAGATTCTTTTTCAGTACTCTGTTCTTCAAAAGTTTCTTGTAGGACTATTTTTTCAGAAGCATTTATTTAGGACTTTTTTCATGATTTCCATGATGTTTTATCTATTACACTTTCTTTCAGGACTATTTTTTCAGGCCTTTTTTCGGGATGTTTGAATGACTTTCTTCAGGTCTTTTCAAAGGCCTTCTTTTCAGGATTTTTCTTTTTTCTTTTTGGTTTTCAAGACCATTTTTTCTAGAACTGTTTTAAGGACTTCTTTTTTCAACTTTCTTTAGGATATGTTTTGTTGGGACTGGAGATGGTAACCCATTGAGTTAAGTCTTGGAAATGAGTCGAGGATCAAGTGACTCATTGTGAGTCATGAAGTTTTGTAAGTGAGGAACTTTTTTATCATTATATAATAAAATATAAAATTTGCGAGGTGGCTACCCTTATTTTTTTTTTTTTTTATTTTTTTGCTCATCAACATTTTGTGGGATAAAGAGTCGACTCTTTGTAAACATCTAGAATATGGTACAAATATTTGGGGAAATTAAATTCATTCCGAAAAACTTCTCATCGCACAAAAAAATAGTCTTATTTAAAATGTACCCTGGGGAAAGCACTGCTAGACAATTTTTTCAATTTATTTAAATTTGTTATTTATTTAAATTCAATTTAAATTTAAACAAAAAACTAACAACCAAATGGTCACGTATGATACATCTAAAGATTTCTTTTAGAGACGAATTAAATTATGAAAAAAATATAGGGTGTTCCATTTGAATTAGAAAAGTTAAGGGAATTTCTGGTTAAACCGGAAGTGAAATTTAGATTAAAAATCAACAGGTCGACACACTTTATTCCCTAAAAAAACACCATCTAAATTTCATGAAGATATTTGTAAAAAATGCAAATGAAATTTGGGTTCTACCAGAATTCAGTTACCCCCCGTATATATTGATTAAAAGTGACCATAGTTTCGACTATATACTAGTCATTTTTAAACTAAGTTATAGTTATAGTCACTTTTAATCAATATAAAATAAAATTTTACGTTTATTTCAAATAATTTTTTTTATATTTTATATATTGTACAGAGAAAGAGGGGAGAGGGAGGGAGGGGAGGGGTGGAAGGGGGGGGTGAGGGATGTAAGGAATTGATTTGTTTTTTGTTTTGTATATATGGTTATGCCAATAAAGGTTCTTTTTTTTTTTTTTTTTTTTATATTGTACATATTTTTTATTTTATGTGTGTATTTAGATAGCATATTGCTAAATGAAGATTATTATTATAATTATTTCGAAACTGAAAGTAATGTTTTATCACATAAACATTCGAGGAAATGCAAAAAATCTTTTTATTTGGAACAAATTTGATGGGTTTCTAAAGTTGAATCTTTAGGACAGAGGGCAGTTTGATACTGTCAAATTTCTTCCACGTACATAAAAAATTAGTCGAATTCATAAGAGAGTAGTTGCAAATTTATTATCTGTCATAAGGCGGCTTTCATAAAATTTAGAAGATATACCTCTAAATATAATAGCAGATATGTGTCATTATCTGTCATTAATGATGTCACAGGTCAAATTTTAGAAGATGCACCTTTAAATATCAAATCAGATATTAGGATACAGCAAGATAGAGCACCTTCAAATTTTGCTTTGTCCATCATTTTGCGATACCCCTTATATTATATCGAAGTAAGGATGAACATAACTAGCATTAGCGCATTTTCTTTGACTTTATTACTCTGGAAAATATTAATGTCAGTTCTGATATTCGTTTGTACCCATGTAATAAATATAAATTCAGGAAGAACAATATGCAACTACACCACAATAAAATACAATTGAAAAAAAAACAGGAAATCCGTCCAGGCCGTAATATTATAGTTGAATTCATACTTCCTGCTGATAAATCATCTCATTTCGCCTTCGCCAGAAGCAATATAAGAAAACCCCAAAAAATATTTACTCTATAAATCACGGGCGAACCCTTACACACACACAAATACACGCATTTTTTCATCCGATTTTACAGTTTGCCATTTTGTAAAACTCACATTGGTATTCCTGCTGAGCCTGTGCGAGCAGCGAGGCGAAGACGTGGCTGTCCACGGGTCTGGTGGCAATTTCCTCCTCGCTGGAGCTGTAGCCCCTTTCCTGCCGCCATTCGAGGCTACGCTGTCTACGCATCCCGGCGCTTCCTTTGGGACCTCGACGGCCCAGAGTCCCGGCACTGCTGTCCATCACCAGCCCATCTGGAACAAAGGGGAGCTATTAAATAAATAAAATAACGCAAACTTTAGAACGGAGCGGGGGCGCGCCGCGCGAACAAGGATTAAATAAAAATATATTAACGCCACCGGGGACGCTTTATTCTCCTACATGCGCGAAAATAAAAAAGAAATACGACCGTCCCGTATGGGATCCAGATTTGATTTTCTTGTGTTGCGGAGATTTCTACTCGCAAGGCGGGAAAATTACAGCCGGGCAAGACTTTTTAAATTGAAATTATTGCCATCCCTTTTTTAAGGTTAAAATCGAATTTTTGAAGAAAATAACAAATAATAAATACATTTACATACAGGGTAAAGTGTCGGAACTCCTGATTTGCTGCTGAACGTTTGTTCTTTTGTTACTCTTAAAAGTAATATTATAGTTTGTTTATTCTATTCAGTTATGTACTTTGATATTCAATAGTTATTTCTCATCTGCATTTTTTTTAAATAGATCACTCTGTATATTTTTACATTTTGAATAGATACCTTTTCAATACCCTGTATATTTTGACATTTTTAAATAGATACCTTTCCAGCAATTACAATGATATAGGATTTGGAGGGCGTGCGACTTGTGGTTTTTTTAATATTAAAAATTAAAATGGCAATTCGTATATTATTTTTTTTTTTTTTTATATAAAAAAGGAAGGACGTGGATGGAACTGCGGGGTCAAGGAGAGTGAATGATTAGGGAATTTTGGCGTCGGCTACTAGGCCATCTGCCACCACCATTGTTTTTAATAAATTCGAAATTAAATGAATAAATGAATAATGATACAAACACAACGACCATGGTCCCGAGCGAATATTCCGCGGCCCCGAAATCTTTCGCCCGAGCTGGGATTTGAACCCACACGGCACGCGGTGCAACCGACACAAGCGCTCGCCTGTACCCACTACACCAACGTGCCGCCCATTCGTATATTATATTATTTATTTTTGGACTTGGATTTTTTTATTCTCAGACGTTTGTCCTGTGTTTCCGTTTTTTTAAATTTCACTTCTGGCCAAAATTTTCCCTATTTTGACCTAAATTTTCGATTTATTTGGTAAATTTTTTGATATTTTGGTTTGTATTTTTTATTTTTTAACCAGGATTTTAGAATGTTTAACCTGAATTGATTTTTATGAGCGAATTTTTGATTTATTACCGGTATTTTGGTACAAGTTTTTGATTTGTTTGCCTTTTTTAACGTTAATAATTGTTTTTTGGTCGGAAACATATTTTGAGCCAAAAATTTATATTCATAGCAAAAATTGATGAACTATTTTTGTTTATCTTTCATTTTTAGATAGGATTCTTATTTTTTTGACCATATTTCGATTTTTTGGTTCAAAATTTTCGATTTGTTGGAATTTTCGAGTGTTCATTAGTCCACGTGTTTTATCTTTGGGCCCGAGCTTTCCATGTCTTGTCTGGCTCAAATTTTACTTTTTTTTGGCCAATATTTGAGATTTTTTAAATATAATTTTTCTTTGGTTAAATTTTTTACGTTTGGCCTAAATATTTTCTATTTTAACGATTTATTTGTTAACATTTTAGATTTTTTGGTCTGTATTTTTATTTCTAGACCTGAATTTTTGAATTTATGTGAAACATTTTTATTTCTCACCATATATTTTAGATTTTTAACCAGAATTGATTTTTGTGCGTGAGTTTTTGATTTATTGCCGGCATTTTCGTGTATTTGGTCTAAGTAATTTTTTGCCTTTTATTTTATGTTTTTTAACCTTCATTATTGTTTTCTACACACGATATTTTCATTTTTTTGGACATTATTTTCGAGTTTCTGGTCAAAAACTCACTTTGGGCTAGTAAGTTATTTCTAGGGGTAAATGATTTTTCTTTTGCTTTATTTTTGGTCTCTATTCTTCATTTTTAGACCAGAATTCTTAAGTTTTTGGTCTGATTTCGATTTCTTGTTAAAAAAATTTCATTTTTTGGTTAACATTATTTACTTTGTTTTTTCTTCAGTCCGTGTTTATTATAAAACCCGAGTTTTCTATGTTTTGTCTATATTTGAGATTACAGTTTTTTTGTCAATATTTTAGATTTTTTACCTGTATTGTCATTTTTTTTTGGTTAAATTTTGCCTAAATATTCTTTATTTAGACGTAAAGTTTCGATTTAATAGTTCAAATTTTGGATTTTTTGGTTTGGATTTTTTATTTTTACATTTTTGTCAACATTTTTTTATTTTTTGCCCAATATTTTATATGTTTAACCTAGATTTTTATGCATGCATTTTATTTCTTTACTTTAATTATTATTTCTTAATGCACGAATTTTTTTATGCACCATTTTAAATTTTAACCTGAATTCATTTTTGCGCTTGAATTTTTGTTATTGTCTATTATTTGATTCAAATTTAATCACCGTTTGATTTATGCACAGTTTTTTATTCGGAAACTCATTATTTCGAGCTGGAGAATTATTTTAAGGGCAAAAAATGCTAATTTATTTTTCTTCTACTTTTTCTTGTCTTCATTTTTTTATTTCTCGACCAGGATTTTAATTTTCTTGGCCATATTTCGATTTTTTATTTAACTTTTTTTTATTTTTTGGCCTAAACATTCTTTATTTTGGCCAAAATATTCAATTTGTTCATATTTTCGATTTTTGTTAATCCTAATTTTTTATCTTTACGCCCGAGTTTTAGATGTTTTGCCTAAATTTTTACCTGTAATTTCACGATATTTTTTTAGTTTTTTAGACTTTATTTTCGAGTTATTATTCGGAATCTAATTTCAACTGGAAAATTATTTTTAGGGAAAAAAATGCTTCTACTTTTATTTTTTTGGCATAAACATCTATTTTAACCAAAATATTCAATTTATTTGTTCATATTTTCGATTTTTATTAGTCCACATTTTTTATCTTTAGGCCCGAGTTTTCGATGTTTTGCCTAAATTTTTTCCTATAATTTCGATTTTTTTCTGTTGAAATTTTCTTTATTTTTGCCCAAATTTTTGATTTATTTGTTAAAATTTGCGATTTTGTAGGTGCGCATTTTTAATTTTTAGGCCAAAATTTTTGATTTTGTGTGAATTTTTTAGTTTTCGTCCTATATTTTACATTTTTGAACCTGTATTATTAGTAATAATAACAATAATAATCTTTATTGTTGTTAGCCACCTTCACAGATATACAAAAGTAAATTTTACAAAGTTAAAAGTTAATAATAATAATAATAATAATAATAATAATATTTATTTCCTTAACAGGCCGAAGCCTAATTACAAAGGAAACATACAAAGTAAAGAGGATGATTCTATATAAAAATAAAGATAAAATTAAAAGTGAAAATAAAAATAAAAAATAAATATAATACTATCAACAAACTTATAATACCTAAGTAATAAGTTATACGAAATGAACAAATAAACTTAAAACAAACACGTTTTTAAATTATTAACAAATTCATTTTTATTATTACAAAATATTATTATTAAATATTATATCAAAAATATTACACAATAAAAATAATATTACACACAATTAGTACAGTACAGCACAATTTACATTACACAGATACATATTCGTTTATATGAGAGAGTTGTTAATTGTTTCTGTTATTTTTAAGTTTTCTGGTCTAGATTTTTGATTTTTTGTTCTTTTGATGATTTCACCGGAATTATTGATTTAAGCGCGATTTTGATTATTTTTGGCCATTATTTGGTTTGTATTTTTTGTTTTTAGATCAGGATTTTTGTCAACATTTATTATTTTTATACCTTAAGTTTTAAATTTTTTAACTTGAATTGATTTTTAAGCGTGAAGTTTTGATTTATTGTCGATATTTTGGAATATTAAGTTTTCTATTTTTTGCCGTTAATTTTATATTTTTCAGCCTTAATTATTATTTTTACATGCACACTCTTTTTTTTATTTTTATTTTACATTATTTTCGAATTTTTGGTTAGAAACTTATTTTGAGCTAGAGTTATTTTAGAGCAAAAATTGATTATTTTACATTTTCTCTCAATTTTTTAGTTCTACACCAGGATTTTGATGTTTTCTCTTCAAAACTTTGATTTTCTGGCCTAGACATTCGTTTCTTCTGCCAAAATTTTCGAATTGTTTGTTGACATTTTCGAGTTTTTATTAGTGCGCATTCTTTTATTATAAGGCCTGAGTTTTAGATGTTTTGCCTTAATTTTTACCAGTAATTTCGATATTTTTGGTCTAAAATTTTGACCCATTTACCTAATTTTTCTTTATTTTTGCTTAAATTTTCAATTTTGTTAGTCTGATTTTTTTTTTATTTTTAGGCCAGTATTTTTCATTTAAGGTCGAAATTGTTTATTTTTCAATCTGTTTGATTTATATGCGGGAATTATTGAGGTACTTCCGTATTTTAAAATTTTTGTGCCTAAGTTTTTGATTTTTTGCTCTTAGTTTTAGATGATTTAACCGGAATTATTGTTTTTAATGCGCGAATTTGATTACTTTTTCGTTATTATTTTCGAATGTTAGTAGGAAACTTGTTTTGGGCTAAAAGTTATTTTTGGGGCTGAAAATGGTAACTTATTTTTCTATTTTACTTTTTTGCTTTGCATTTTTTTATTTTCAGACCATTTCCATTATTTCAACTATATTTTAGATCTGGTAACATTTGGCCTAAATATTCTTTTTTTTACCTAAATTTTCGATTTATTTGTTCAAAATTGGGATTTTCTTGGTTCGCATTTTTTATTATTAGACCCGAATTTTTTATTCAGGTCTCAATTTTAGATTTTTTAACATGTATTATTATTTTTTTTATTTACGGAAAGCGTTGATTTTTTCAATATTTTCGTGTTTTTGACTTTAAGTTTTCGATTTTGGCTCTTTATGTTAGAAGACGTAACCTGAATTATTGTTTTTTTTCTATGCACGATTATTATTATTTTGGGCAGTTGTTTTTGAATTTCAAGACGGAAGCTTATTTTGAGCTGAGAGTTATATTTGGTTCAATACAGCATTCAGGCAATAGATTCCGCCACTTTGGCGTTTCTACCTTTAACGGTGTTTGGAATACTTATATTCCAATAGTAATCTCCGTTTCCCCATCAGCAACTAACTACACTGATGAGACCTGAAAGGACGAAACCGGTCTGTAGGTGTTCTGATGGGGAAACAATATTTTTTCTATTACCTGAAATTTTACTTTTTTGCTTTGCATTTTTTATTTCTAAACCAGGATTTTTGATTTTTCACCTGAATTTGAGATCTTTGGCATATATTTTTGATTTTCGTTTTCTTTATTTTGGCCCAAATATTCTTTATTTTTGCATTAATTTTCGTTTTATTTGTTAATTTTTTTTTTTTTTGGCGTCGACTGCTTGGTCATCTGCCACTACCATTTGTTTGATATCGATTTTTTTTTTGGTCTTACGTCTGAATTTTTGGATTTTATGAGCGAACAATTGTTTTGACAAAAATACCTGTTTTGTGGCCCCTAAAGGCGATTTCAACGATTTCTGAAAAAAAAAATTGTGACATAATTTAAAGCAACAACTTTTAATAAACTCTCCAAAAATAAGTTTTACTAGAACACCTTTAATTTGACTATTTTATCTGCTAATGCTACGATGAATATTTAATTCCACAAAACATATTTTGTAACCTTGGTACCACTCATAATTCAAAAATGATGAGGCATTTTCAACATTCATTCTCGATTTATGTATTTACAAACAGTAAGGGTTTTGTATTGTATTGTATTCATCATATTTATCTTGTACAACACCTATAAATATTCATAAGCTGCGAAATACATTAGACAAAACATAGAACTATCTAATTTAGAATTTACTGAACATCTACGAAGTCAATTAGTTAGAGACGGTGTCGTGCGTAAATAAAAGTAATGCAGCAATAGGCAATGTATTGCAGTGCCATCCAGGGAACTTCTTCCAATAAATGCCGTGATGTGTCTCCATAATACTCAACTTAATTACAGGCCAGGGATAAAACACACACCGTAATTAAATTCAGCCCTATGTCCCCCCTCGCACTTAAAACGTCAATTTAAATATGACAAATGAAAACAACGCCACAGCACGCCATACTCCCAATGGCGGTAATAACTTATTAATTAAATTCCATTCTGGAGGATTAAGTCGCGTCTCACTTCACTCTCTGACTTGGGGACATTTTTCCATTACGTCCCTCCACCGCCACCACCGCTCGAATTAGTCAGCTGATGAATTTGTAATTAATAGGGAATTATGCGACCGAGAACATCATCCGAGTTTTTGGAAGTAGTTAATGAAAAAATTGTTGGCAATTTAAAAGAATTTTCGCTCGGACACGTTCATAATGAAAAAAATAATTGGAGATGCAGATGCAGGAGGAAATTTTTAAGACCACATAATCCTAGAAGTGTTCTCGCAATTACTTTTTATTTACGATTTTGGAAACTTTCATTGGTAATAATGGGAACGTAAATATGTATCTTGAAACTATGCGAAAATAAATTTCCTCTCAAAAACTTCAAAGTTATTAATCCTTTGCTCGGCATTTTCCAATCCCGGAACATATGCGCGAAGTTTCGCTCCGGAAATTTTCAGTTTCCGCCCAAGCTGGTTCTCGTCCTGTAGCTTCTTTTCAATTACTTGCTTCCTGTACAATGCAAATCGCGCACAGGCTTTTATCCTCTCGCCATCCTCCGCCCACTTTTATTATTCGACCATTATCCTGGGTTATCTTTCGATATTATATTCTTTGTGGGTCCCGAACTTAAACCACCAGTAATTAGCAAGTGCTAAACATATTGCTCAATATTACGTCATTAGCACTTCGAAAGTAACGTTGAAGAAAAAATATTGGAGATGAAATAAATCATCAATAATGCCAAAATGAATATTGAATTACACACTAATTAATTTGTAACTTAATTGGAGATGAAATAATTCATCAATAAGTGTCTGGCTAATGCCACGACGAATACTTAATTTGTATGTTATAAAGAGCACAATCATAAAAATAAGAAACATTATTTGTTTAGTGATTGCCCAATTAATTTACAATTTGTATTTATAAAAATAATTGACAAAAGTATGGATGTAAATATCTATGATTTTAATGTATTGCATTTGAACAAAAAATGCCTTATATCTTTCAAGTCCTCCTAAGATATGGCTAAATCAATATATTCCTGTGAAAATAATAAAAAAGTTTTTAAAGTTTGGGCCCTTGCTAAGAGATACGCGAAATGACTCTTTCTTGCGAGTCGACTCATCATCATCATCATGAAGAGTCGTCTGAAAAGAGACTCTTTTGAAAAATAAAAAAGTATGTGTGAAAAATTACATCGAGCGTTTTGCAAAATTGGATGATACTGACGTTTGAAACGCCAAAATAATGAGAGATGGCAATGACTAATTACACAAATTCAAATAGTCAGTTTACTCAAAAACTATATTTCGAAAAACTTCATTATTAATAAGTTATTCATTTTGGCATTCTTTACAATTATGATTTATTTAGAAAACTAAAAAATTAACATGGTTTGATTTTTTTTTCGGAATATTAAAGCACAATTATTTCCCAATAATGTTGTTAAATTTCTGTCTTCATTTAAGTCTGTTTTTGAAAAATCAATACTTTTTAGATATTTCAGCATTGAAATGGCAACGCTTAAGTTTGATGTTGACTATCTAAAAAAGTAATAATTACCTTGTTTGATTTTTTTTTTCGGAATATTAAAGCCCAATTATTCGCCAGTACTGCTGTTAAAGTTGGAAGTCTGTATTTAAATTAGTTCTCAAAAAATGACTACTTTTTTTTTTTTTTGAGCGTTTAAATTGGCAATTTTTGGGTTTGATTTTGAATATCTTAAAAATGAAATAATTAAAATGCCTTGACTTTTTCAGGATATCAAAGCCAAATTATTCTCTAATAATGCTGTTAACGTTGCAAGTGTGTATTTAAGTAAATTTTTGAAAAATCAAAATTTTTTTGGTTTTTGAGCCTTAAAACTGGCCTTTTCTGGATGTGATTTTGATTATTTAGATAACTTAATAATAATAACATGCTTTGAGTTTTCCAGAGAATCAAAGCCCAATTATTCCCCAATACTGCTGTTAAAGTTGGAAGTCTGTACTTAAGTCAGTTCTCAAAAAAAATTCTTCTTTTTTGATTTTTGGGCGTTGAAATTGCAATTTCAGGGTTTGATTTTGATTATAAAAAAATTTAAATAATTAAAACACCTTGAGTTTTTTAGGATACCAAAGCCAAATTATTCTCCAATAATGCTCTTAACGTCGGAAGTCTGTATTTAAGTCAATTTTTGAAAAATCATTACCTTTGTGATTTTTGAGCCTTGAAAATGGCCATTCTTGGATGTGATTTTGATTATTTAGATAACTTAGTAATAATTACATGCTTTGAGTTATTTAGGAAATTAAAACCTAATTATTCCCCAATACTGCTGTTAAAGTTGGAAGTCTATACTTGAGTCACTTCTCAAAAATAACCTTTTTTTTATTTTTGAGCGTTGTAATTGCAATTTTTGGATTTGATTTTGATTACCTTAAAATTAAATAATTAAAATTCCTTGACCTTTTTAGGATATCAAAGCCAATTTATTCTCTAATAATGCTGTTTATGTTGGAACTATGTTTTTAAGTCGACTTTTGAAAAATCAATACTTTTTTGATTTTTGAGCCTTGAAAGAATGTGATTTTGATTATTTAGATAACTTAATAATAATTACATGCTTTAAGTTTTCTAGAAAATCAAAGCCCAATTAATCTCCAATACTGCTGTTAAAGTTGGAAGACTGTACTTTTGTCAGTTCTCAAAAAATGACTACTTTTCTGATTTTTGAGCGTTGAAATTGGCAATTTTTGAGATTGATTGTGATTATATTAAAAATTACATAATTAAAATGCTTTTCCTTTTTAGGATATCAAAGCCAAATTATTCTTTATTGATTTATGAGCGTTGAAATGGCAATTTTTGAGTTTGTTTTTGATTATCTTAAAAATTAAATAATTAAAAAGCCTTGAGTTTTTTAGGGTATCAATGCCAAATTATTCTCTAATAATGCTGTTAACGTTGGAAGTCTGTGTTTAAGTCAATTTTTGAAAAATCATGACTTTTTTGTGATTTTTGAGCCTTGAAAATGGCCATTCGTGGATGTGATTTTGATTATTAAGATAACTTAATAATAATTACATGCTTTGACTTATTTGGAAAATCAAAGCACAATTATTCCCCAATACTGCTGTTAAAGTTGGAAGTCTGTACTTAAGTCAGTTCTCAAAAATGACTTCGTTTCTGATTTTTGAGCGTTGAAATTGGCAATTTCTGGGTTTGATTTTGATTATCCAAAAATTAAATGATTAAAATGCCTTTTTAGGATATCAAAGCCAAATTTTTCTCTATTAGTGCTGTTAGCGTTGGAACCAAGTATTTAAGTCAACTTTTGAAAAACAATACGTTTGTTTTTATTTTTAGCCTTGAGTTTTCTAGAAAATGAAAGCCCAATTATTCACCAATACCCTGTTAAAGTTGGAAGTCTGTACGTAAGTCACTTCTCAAAAAATTAGCACTTTATTTTTATTTTTGAGCGTTGAAATTGGCAATTTTTGTTTTTGATTTTGATTGTCTTAAAATTAAATAATTAAAATGCTTTGACATTTTTAGGATATCAACGCCAAAGTATTCTCTAATAATGCTGTTAAAGTTGTAAGTCTGTATTTAAGTCAATTTTTGAAAATATCAATACTTTCTCGACATTGAGGCTTGAAAATGACCATTCTTGGATGTAATTTTGATTATTTAGATAACTTAATACTTAACAGATGCTTTTGATTATTTCACAATAATGATGTTTAAGTTTGAAGTCTCATTCAAGTCAGTTCAAAAAAAATCAATGCTATTTTGATTTTTGAGCTTTCAAAATGGCCATTCGTGGGTTTGATTTTGATTATCTAGAAAACTAAAATATTAACATACTTTAATTTTCTTAAGGTATGAAAGCCCAATTATTATTTCCCAATATTTATGTTAAAGTTGGAAGTCAGCATGCATCTGTTTTTGGAAAACCAATACTTTTTGATGTTTGAGCGTCGAAAATAGCAATATTTTTGGGTTCACGGTGATTATCTAGAAAACTAAATAATTAACATGCTTTGATTTCTCTAGAATAATAAATCGCAATTATTCCTAAATAATGCTGTAAAATTTGATTTCAGATATGAGGGCGTATTATCGCCAAGGACAATAGCGAAAAAGGAACGCGAATTATACACACAGGGATAAAATTTGATTTGTTAAGCAACTGAGCTGGATATATTCCCGGCGCCTCCGCCAGAACTCACAGAATAAATTTTATATGTTGTAGAGAATAAATCGACTGTACATCTCAAAAATTACGAGATATTGTTATTTTTGAGTAAATCTCGCTTTACACATATACAAGTTATATAGCATAGATTTACGTTTAATTAATAATAATTGAGTAACCGTAATTAAGTGACCAGTAATGCATCTGCATGCTGCATTAGCTACTTTGTAGGTTTGTCTTAAGTTTCATATTTCACATGAGAATTGTTATTCATTTTATTAGTCAGCCTAGAATTTGTTCTTGTATCGCTCACACGTTACGAAATAAATCATTTTTTAACACAAGTTCGTGTGCTCATAAATTAACTTACATATGCAAGGTGAAATGATTTTTTTTTTATTTCAAAGGTTACCAAAAGTAGGACTGGGACAACAGAAACATATAACAAGAGAGCTTTACTATATTAAACGAATAATATAAAGCTATATATTTAAAAAGTCCACCAACAAATTTTTTATATAATATCATTTTTAATACACATCGTCAGAGGCAAAAGAACCTTTTAATTTAATTTATAATCCCAACTTACGAAATTAACTTTTCCCAGAAAATCCATATTAAATACGCCTCAGCCCCTGCGAAACACGAGACCCGAGGGCATTAACATGTCCTAAGAACCTGCACACAGCCAGAATTCCTCTGAATATCTTGAAGACTTGTATGTGCACGCTAGTGTGTGCGAACTTCCCATCAAAAGGGCGGAGGAATTCCAATTTCTGACACAAAGTTTCCGACGATACCACCTTTCCGGTCCTCCCTCCTCTCCCAATGTTGAAGTTTGCTGTACTTTTTTTTAATTCGCTAATAAAATATGAGGCATTTCATATTCGCTGCGGATAATTGAGCTCTGTCATCCGCAAACGGTCGACTTTTCGTCGTACAAAAAGTGGCCTGAATTATGAATAAACATTACTTTCGCGTGATGTATATTTCGCGATTTGTTTTTGGCCGTGCGCCTTTTTTAAATAATTGAAACACCATCAATTTGCGTGCGCCGGGTGCTCGATGGAAGTCCATTAATTCATTAAACCGGAATGGAACGGACAATATTTATACTAAATCCATAAAATGACCACGTGTTCAATGGATAGTTATAGAAAAACTTATTATTGCATCTATTAAAACTAAATTACTCTTCTTTAACACGTTGGCTACGACGGACTTGCGAACTGGATTAAATAACGGGGAGCATTCTCGTAGGCTTAAGTTAAAATTAAAGAATAAGCAGGGAAGATCAGCAAAAATTCAGGAAAATAAAAAAATATATAATTGTAAAGACTCCCAAGTAAATTTCTTTCTCTTTCAATGAGTACGCCGAAAATAGCGGACACTATCACAAATAATCGACTTTGTGATTTGATTGTAAATGTTTTTTTTTTGTTTGACTTAGGCATGAGCCATTCAGCCACGACAAGGTTATTATTTATGTATTCAATTTGGGATGAGTGAATGAACAATGTCAGACGTATGCAACAACCATGGACCCGAGCGAATACTTCTCGATCCTCGAAAAATCTTTCGCCCGGGCTGGGATTCGAACCCACACGGCACGCGGTGCAACCGGCACAAGCCCTCGCCTGTACCCGCTACACCAACGGGGCCGCCCATTGTAAATGTTACGAACACGCAAATTCTGGAATTCAGAAACAATGTACAAACATTAAACGATGGTTTAACATAATCTAATATTATTATTGACTGCCTACAAGCAGAAAATAAAGAACTAAGAAATCAAATTCGCCATCTTGAAAGACAGCAACGTAAAAATAATTTATTAATTTTCGATATTCCCGATAATAAGAACGAACCAATAATTAAAAACACCGTGCAACTCTTAAATAGAAAGTTGCTGATACAACTCAAAGCCGACGACTTTTCTAATGTGTACCGCTTAGGAAAACTAGTTGGAAAACGCCCTATTTTGGTATAAAATCAAATAGTATTTGCTAACGCAAAGAAATTAAAGGGCTCAATACATATTAATCACGATTTAAAGAATGAAGATAGAGAACGAAATAAAATTCTAAGGCAGCATCTCAGAAATGCAAAACAGAAAAAATTGAATGCCTACATAGGAAATCTAAATTAGTTGTGGAAAATGAGGCCTACACTATTGTGCAATTGATAGCGTTGACTTAAGAAGAACCGGAAGAATCTGATCGGCTAGTACACCCTCAACGCCTAACATTCCAAAATTGGACATCGACGATATATTCGATGCCGCGCCAAGACTAAGATCGAAGGGCATAAAATCAAGCAATGCAGATTTGAAAAATACATCAAATAGGATGCTTCATAAGAAACCGACGTGAACACCCCTATGGATCAAATACAATTACCCGGATGATTCGAAATTTTGCAGACCGAAGACATTTTTTCGCACAATGATTAACCATTAGAGATGAAAGATTATTTGCTCTGTTCTCAAAGGATTATTTTGATATGAAATCGTTAACCAATGGAGATATGGATTTTTGAAAATATTCGTTTTAATTTTTTGAGCACTTAGCCAAAAACATCGCAGAAAAAATATAAAACGTGCAGGCAAAATTCCATAAAAAATATCCTCAATAGCCGAAGTACCGCTTATTCAAAATTAATTTGGTTTTTGTAAATTCGACAATTTTCAATAAAGATATGTTTTTTTGAAGATTTTCGTTTTAATTGTTTGATCACTTGAATGAAAGCAGAAAAATTCCTTAAAAAATATCATAAACTGTCGAAGTATTGCTTATTCAAAATTAATTTGGATTTAAAATTCAACAATTTTTAATGAAGATATGGATTTTAAAATTTCAGTTTTATTTTTTTGAGCACCTGAATGAAATCATCGCAGAAATAAAATTCCATAAAAAATTATCGTCAGCGGCCGAAGAATCGCTTATTTAAAATCAATTTGGAGCATGAAAATTCAACAATTTTCAATAGAGATATGGATTTTAAAAAATTTCCGTTTCAAGTTTTTGAGTACTTGGCCAAAAACATCGCAGAAAAAACATGCAGGCAAAATTCCACAAGAAATCATCCTCAATGCCCAAAGTATCGCTAGTTCTAAATCAATTTGGTTTTTATAAATTCAACAATTTTCAATAGAGATATGGATTTTTGAAGATTTTTGTTTTAATTTTTTAAGCACTTGAATGAAAACGTCGCAGAAAAAAATATAAAATGCGTAGAAAAAAATCCTTCAAAAAATATCCTCAATGGTCATTATATCGCTTATTCAAAAGCAATTTGGTTTTTGTAAATTCAACAATTGTCAAAAGAAATATGGAATTTTAAAGATTTTAGTTTTAATTTTCATCCTTAATGGCCAAACTATCTCTAATTCAAAATCAATTTAGTTTTTGTAAATTCAACAATTTTCAATAGATATGGATTTTTGAAAATTTTCGTTTTAATTTTTTGAGCACTTGAATGAAAACATCGCAGAAAAAAATATACAACGCGTAGAAAATATTCTTTATAAAAATATCCTCAATGGTCGAAGTATCGTTTATTTAAAATAAATTTGGTTTTTGTAAATTTTACAGTTTTTGATGGCGATACGGATTTTTGAAAATTTTAGTTTTAATTTTATGAGCACCTGAATTAATCCGCAGTGGCCGAAGTATCGCTTATTCAAAATCAATTTGGGGCTTGAAAATTCAACAAATTTTCAATAGATATGGATTTTTGAAGATTTTTGTTATAATTTTTTGAGCACCTGAACAAGGATCATTTCAATCATTTCAAATCTCAATTAGTTAATTAATAATTGTTAGTACATAAGTTGTAATTTATTTCATTTTCTATGGTATACTATGGTATTTTATAAATATTTGTCTTATTTATTAAATGTTTATTCAAAATTTAAATACAAACACAAATGGGAGAATAAAGTAATGAATATTAAATAAATGCCACCTTGTACTATATTCTTACAATTATGTTTTAAGTAACAGTCACAGTTTAAGCAGCAATCACGGATTGTCACTGTTTAAATAGTAGGGATTTTAAGTAGCAGTGATTTAAAGTAGCAGTGAAATTCACCTATTAGTAACAGTAACGACCTGTGATTTTTTAATACCAGTGAAAAATCACAGATACGTGAAATATCGCCCATCCCTATTTACCATTCATTACTTCAATGCATACTCTCTATGTTGGTCATTAACACCAGATCTACAGAGTGAGCAACAATGGTTGCAGGTTGATGGGTAGGAAACCAAATACGCATGTTGGTACAACTGATCATATGAAATGAAAATCGCTTATATTGCTTTTCCATTAGCGTAGCAAACATTAACATTTTTCCCAGTGTTATGACCTCTTTTTTGAAATAATGATAGCATTAACAGAATATGGCTGATTTGGGCCACCCGGTATACATTGGGTAACTCGTCTTAACCCTTTAGGGACCAGAGCGGATGTGAATCATCTCAGCGATCGGCCGAGGGCGAGAATTTATTGTGAAAACTGAAGGTGGGCGAAATGACTCTTTTTTGTGAACTCTGTCCATGAAATAAATAAATAAATCATATATAAGAGAAAAAACAAAAACGTTAAGAATTGGAGAGCAAAAGTACGGCGCTCGGCCGGCAATGTGGAGAATGTAAAACGTACATGTACGAAAGGGTTAAAATATATATTTTGGCTTGGACTGACTACTTTTTTTAAGGGGATCACATCCTCGGCCGTTTTCCATTAAGAAAACGTGATTTTTAGGTATAATTTTCTAGAAAACTACTGGAACGATTTCTCTAAAATTGTGAACACATGTTGTTACCTTCAAAATAAGCATTTATGGATAAGGAATTAATTTTTTTTTATTGGATTCAGAATTATGACATAAGAAAAAAATTATTAAAAAAAAAGATCTGCAACTCAACGTATGGAAATATTGTCGACCATACTGGTAGATAATGATACCACCTTTAAAAGAAAACAAAAATAGTGTTAATATCTTTTATAGTTATGAAGAAATATGTATCTAAACTTAAAAAAGTAAATTTTTCAGGAGAGTTAAAAAATCTTAAAATAGTCCGTACAAGAGCTTGCCTCGCCCACTTTGCTTACAAATTTCGATCACTTCTACTATTTGGAAAAATGTAAAAAACAATTTTTTATACGCAGAATTGAGTGTTGAATCAGAATCAACGATAGAAGAAGAGCGATTATTTTAATAAATAAAACACAGTTGCTTTGTTTGTATAACTTTTGAAAATGTATTATTTCTGTGACTATAGTTTTGGCAACTTCAATGTGCCATTATCAAACATATGTTGAAACTATCCTCCTTGCCGAAACTAAAGTCACGGAAATAATACAAAGCAACAGTATTTTATTTATTATATAAAATGTATAACGAAGTAGAAGCCTCCAGTATACACAACATTAACGATTATTTTGTTCATTTTGGTGACCACATTTATGATGTTGGTAGCACTGGTACCAAGTCAGCGGAAAATCCGTTAGATCTGGCGGATTGCGAATAATTTTCGTTTTAGCGGCTGGCCGAATATCTAGCGGAATTATATTGGATTGTTGAAAAAACTGGCGTAATTTAATTTAAATTTAAATTTTATTTTCAAAAGATATATTTTACAAGAGGAAAAGCAGAAACTTAAAACATTAACTTAAATAAAAAGGTAGATGCTTTGTGAATATATTAAAACATTTTAGATACTTTCGTTCGTCTTCAACAACTTTAAATATTAATTTTTTAAAATTCATAACACACAAAAATTGTCACATTGCAAAAATCAAAGTTAATTCGAAAGCAGATGTTTTGTGGGTATATATAATACTAAAATTTTTGAAAAATTCTATCACCTCAATAGATTTTTTTGTTCAAATCAATATTTGAGAAACACAATTTTTGTTTTGTTCATATGTTCGACAACTTAAAATATGAATTTTCAATTCATAACGCGAAAAATTTGCAAACATTCATGACGATTTTTAATGACGGGTGAACGTGTGTAGAGTAATTATTTTTCCGAAAAACAATTTTTTGGTCATTTCATGTTTTTTTCCTGCATGCAAGAAATGTTGGGTCTCAGAAAAATTTTACGTTTTGCGTCAGGAATTATTAATTTCGAAAAATTTATATCAGGAGACTAGGAACGAAAAGATGTAACTTGTCCTAATGTTCTAAGGAAGTTGTATGTCTTAAAATGCACTTTCTATGGATTGATTTTCCGGTTCAGAATGTCTACCCAAAATAAATTTTGGGAAGACAATAGTCCTGGTTGGCAGTTGAAACCTGTTATTTTGGCAGTTGAAATTTATAGTTTTTGGTTATTGAAAATTCTAATATTTGGTAGTTGAAAATTGTTATTTTTGGTAGTCAAAAATGATCATTCTGGCAGTTGAAAAATGTCATATTTGGCAGTTCAAAATTGAAATTTACAAGTTAAAATACGGCAATAGATAAATAAAATTCTTGTTCTAAAATAAATTACATAGGACTCCACGAACATTTTAAAAATTATATCATTATTGAATCAGCATACAAATACAAATAGAATATATAAGCCATCAAGCCGTATTGCCAAATTGTAGTTTTTGGCAGTTGAAAATTGTCCTTTTTGGCAGTTGAAAATAGAAGTTTTTTGCTGTTTTTGGCAGCTGAAAGTTGTCAGTTTAAAATTGTAGTTTTTTATAGTTAAAAATGATCATCGTTGACAGTTAAAAATGTTAATTTTTGGCAGTTGAAAAATTGTCATTTTTTTACAGTTAAAAAAAGTCATGTTTAGCAGTTGAAAGTCTTCATTTTTTCCAGTTGAAAATTATAGTTTTTAGTTATTGAAAATTCTAATATTTAGCAGTTGAAAATTGTTATTCTTTACAGACAAAAATGGTCACATCTGGTGGTTGAAAATTGTCATAGTTGCCAGTTGAAAATTGTAGTTTTTGGCAGTTGAAAGTTGCCATTTTTGGCAGTTGAAAGTTGTCATTTTTTACAGTTAAAAAAGTCATGGTCAGCAGTTGAAAACCGTCATTTTTTCCAGTTGAAAATTATAGTTTTTGGTTATTAAAAATTCTAATATTAGGTAGTTGAAAATTGTTATTCTTTACAGTCAAAAATGGTCACATCTGCCGGTTGAAACTGGTCATAGTTGCCAAAATTGTAGTTTTTGGCAGTTGAAAGTTGCCATTTTTTTGCAGATAAAAATTGTAGTTTTTAGCAGTTAGAAATGGTCATCGTTAACAGTTAAAAATTATAGTTTTTGGCAGATGAAAATTGTCATTTTTGGCAGTTGCAAATGGTCATCGTCGGCAGTTAAAAACGCCATTTTTTACTTTTAATACATTTGATACGTTTGGCTAAATCGAAAACTGTGCAAAACAATTGGAATTATAGTTAAGTAACATTTATAAGAGGCGAAGTTTAATTGTTATTTTTTTCCAAAAATATTTTATTTCTGTTTTAGTGAATATATTCCATACTTTAGGCACGCACTGTGTATATATTGTTAATACATTTTAGGGTAACATACATTTATAAAGTACAAACACTGACCGGCAAAAAAATCGTCTTATCGAAATGTTTGAGAGCTCTTAAATATTCATTATTTCGACTTAACAACGGTATTGAGTTAATAACCATTTATTGGTGAAATAGGCTACAAATATTAGGAGAAAAAAGACGAAGTAACAGAAAACCAGGTAATTTATTTAAAAAAAAAATACAGAAGCACAAAAATTATTTTTTGCTTTGTGTAAAAAATGTGAATTGAACTCCTGCTTATTTTCAGTACCGTGTAAATCCTCCTTGAGCCTGAATTACAGCATTTAACCGTCGTGGCATTGAGTTAATCAAATTTGCTAAGCACATGATTATTTTATTAAAAGATAATTTCAGCTGTTAAAATGAATATTAGATGTAAGTATGAGTGAAGCAGACATTTCAATGCACAAGTTATCAAGAAAATCAAATAAGTTTTCGATTTATATACTTATATACTCAGCAGATAAATGAACTTATATAAAACATTTTGGGGTAGCCGGTTATTTTTGCCGGTCAGTATATATTTAAATAGCAAATGACTAAAAAATACGTTTTTCTACGTCCGGTATAAAATGTACAGTTTTTTTTATTAATTTGGGTTCATAAAATATGTGATTCCTGAAACCTACAAACAGCGTGAAAAAAGTGCCATAACGGTTTATTTTTTCACTATTTTGCGTGAAAAAAAGTGCCGTAGCGGTTCATTTTTTAACGCTACTATAAAATTGTTTGCGCAAAGTGTGTCATGAACGCTTCGCAACACGCCGCTAGTTCCGCCGATAAATGTCAAACATTCGTTTCCGATCAAGAAAACTTGATGATAATTATTATTTTCTTCATTTAAAAGAAGTATTATTACTTATGAAAATTGATTAAGGTTTTATCGAATTTATTTAAAGTTACGGACGTATGAAACTCGAGAGTAAAGCAACTTTTTTTCACTTGTAAGAATTGCCGCACTCGCCTTCGGCTCATGTGGCAATATTTCCTACTCGTGAAAAAAAGTACTACTTTACTCACTTGTTGCATAAATAACTATTTCTCAACAACATAATAGAGCGTATACCCTACCGTTATAGTTTTTTAATTAATTCGAAGATTCGTTTTTCATCGCATTTCTGCAGGGTGTAATTGCACAAAAGTCACATAGGCAAGTAGTTTACTTTTGTTTTGTCACTATTATAATGCAAAATGTTATGTGACTAGGTATAACTAATAATGTAAAACAAATTCAAGAAATAAAGTCATTTACTATTATCATTAATATTATTAATTTTCGTGTACAATTTAAGACTTTCAAATATTTTTTCAACTTTGTGCATCTAAATTTATTGTACGTTTTCCGGAAATGTATTAAATATTTTGAGCAATATATAATATTTATATTACACATGCTAGCGGCGATATACAATGCTCCGCATTAAAATTGATTCCAGAATACATTAATATCATATGGCGAGAACATTTATTATCCATTACCATAATTATTATTATTATTACATATAACAAGTTTATGGCGTACGTTTGATCAATATAAAATTTATGAGCGATTTAGTGTCTCTGTTTACGTTTACGCGAGCAGATTTTATAGGTAGATTACGGCCTGTAATATATTGGATGAAAGTGCTAAGGGGCTGAGGAGCAATCAATAATAACTTAACGATAATACTTTTATGGATTTGTACGGATCGAAGTACCTGCACTGAGGGAATGACCCCAATAACCACAAATAAAATTGCGGATTTATTATACCCTCTTGGAAATTATTATATTTTACGATAAGAGCATAAATTATATTTTCCACTACATTTAAATTTATAAATTAATTTAATGAATTGGGATAAAAGCAGCAATAAAGGAGGCATAAATTTCGTATTCCGGGAAATAAAAGGGGAAGCTCTTTATGTTAATGGTCGGGGCATTACAATTATGCGCCGCGACGCTCTGGAAATTGCGATGACAGGATTTTACGAGTACGTCGCTGTTCTCAGGACACCAACAAAGAACTGAAAAAAAAAACTAATAACTCAATCATCGAAAATTCACCTTTTGCACACACACGCCGTCGCATTAATTAAATTCCGGGAATTTTTGTTAAACGTGTACTTGTTGAAAAATTAAATTTTAATATATCAAACGCGAGGGGGCGCTCTTTTGACCCTTTTGTGCTCCGTCCTGATAGCTTTTGACAAAAGGGCGGAAAGTGGATGGGACACTAGAAAGGAGAAGTCCGGTTTGTCCAGTAATTGCTAACTTTATTTGCAGCGCGAGGGCATAATTACATTTTACTAATGTACCGAATAAAGAGATCATTTTGTTTATTTTGCCCGGTTAAACGTTCGAGACGTGCGCTTGTTTGTGTGCCACTTTAACTTACATAACTCAATTGACCGACCTTCGTTTCCCTTAATTGTTTTCTAATTGATTTTACTCACTAATTCAGTACAGAGTAATTAATTACGAAAATCATTTTGGCTAAATTTAATATTTCTTATTTGATCTAATGAAGGTGGAGTCTACGGGTTTGTCACAATTAACTAAATTTTACCAGAAATTATGAAAGCAACAATTCTAAAACGAGGATCTTGTTAAAATTTTGTTATGTAGGACGCTTCTAGAAGCTTCTACTTCGTTATACATGCTTTTACGTAGAATAAACACTTTTTACTTAACACTTTGATTTTATTCGTTTGACTGCAGTTTCGGTAACTCAGCTTATCATTATCAAAACTAAAGTCGACGTTAGTTTTGAAAATGGCAAGGTGAGTTGCCGAAACTGCATTCAAACAAATAAATTAAAGTATTATGCAAAGAAAGTAAAAAGTGTTTTAAATCAGTCATGACAAAAGTAAAAATTTTATATCAATGTTTGCTTATAAATTTAAAAACTAAAGTCGACGTCAGTTGAGTAATATATAATATTGATATTGGCAAAGAGGGGCTGCGGTGGCCTAGTGAGTAGAGCTCACGGGCCTAGTGGTCGTGGGTTCGAATCCCATCCGTGCGGTCACTTTTTCGGAATGAAGAAGTGGCCGTGCTGGTCCATGGATGTCTAGTGTATGTCCCATTCATTATTAAAATTAAATCTCAAAAACTTAATTATCGTTAATGTCCGAATAGCTAGATGCTTACGCCAATTCCAAATCATCCGCACTTTCTCAACACGAATTCCCGTCAACCAGCCTTAAAAAAAAGATATTGGCAAGCTGAGTTGCCGAATAAATCAAAGTTTTATACAAACAAAATAAAAAGTGTTTTAATTCATTTACGAAAAAAGTAAATATTTTATATTAATGTTTGCTTATAAATTTAAAAACGAAAGTCGACGATAGTTTTGATATTGGCTAGGTGAGTTTCCAAGGCTGCAATCAAACGAATAAATCAGTGTTAAATAAAAAAAAAATAAAAAGTGTTTTAATTAATTTATGACAAAAGTAAAAATTTTACATCAATGTTTGCTTATACATTTATAAACTGAAGTCGACGTTAGTTTTGATATTGACAAGCTGAGTTGCCGAAACTGCAGTCAAACAAATAAATCAAAGTGTTATACAAAGTATAGTGTTTTATTTTATTAATGAGAAAAGTAAAAATTTAATATTAACGTTTGCTTATAAATTTTACTTAGGTAAGAATTTTAGAATCTACAATACGAATAAATTTGTTTTATTTTATTTATATATTACCACGCTCGGGTCAAATGGAATTCATCTCAAAATTAAGGGATAATGTGCTGATAGAGAGAGAGAGAGAGACAATCTTTATTCAGACAATAAAAACATAAATTAACAAAAGTAGAGTAATTCGAAATACAAAATGAGGTTGTTAGTCTGTCTGGGCTATCGACCGAAGGTCTTTCTGCCCTGTCTAAATGTGCTGATAGATTTTTATAGAATCGTAATTCTACACTACGTAAGTTAGTGTAGAATTACGATTCTGCAAAAATCTGCAAATTCTGCAAAAATCTATCAGCACATTATCCCTTAATTTTGAGATAAATTCCAGTCGACCCGAGCGTGGAATTGTGGAAAAATACATCATTTCAGTGATCTGAAAAAAATATAAAAACAATTGCCATCGAATTGAAGTTTCACAAATTTATTCAAAACTTATTCGAAATTATGATTCTATAAAAATCTGTAAACACCCTGTCCCTAAAGTTCGGGATAATCTCATTCGAACAGAGCGTCGAATTGTGGAAGCATACAATAGTTTCAACGACTTGAAAAAAAATATAGAAACGATTGCCATTGTCTTGAAATCTCACAAATTTATTCAAAATTCATTTGTGATTAGGATTCTATGAAAATCTGTAAACACCCCATTCCTAAATTTTGACAAAATCTCTTTCGAACGGAGCTTGAAATTGTGAAAAATAAATGGAATAATTTCCATGTCTTAAAAAAATATGAAAACTATTGTAATCGACCTGAAATTTCACCAATCTCTTCATAAAGAATTCGAGATTACTCTACTACAAGAATCGATAAACACCTCATTCCTAACACGGAGATAATTTCATTCGAACAGAGCGTGGAATTATGAAAAAATATAATAATTTTGACGACTTGAAAAATAAAACAATCAACTTGAAATTTCACAAATATATTAAAAATCTATTCGGAATTATGATTTTATAAAAAAAACTCTAAAGACCCCATTCCTAAATTCTGACATAATCCCATTCGAACAGAGTGTGAAATTCTGAAAAAATCCAATAATTTCGGCGTCCTAAGAAAATATGAAAACAATTGCCATCGACTTAAAATTACACAAATATATTCAAAATTTATTGGGGATTATGCTACTATAAACATCTATGAAGACCCCATCTGTAAAGTTCTGTATAATCTCATTCAAACAGATCATAGAATTATGGAAAAATATAAAAACGATTGCCATCGAATTGAAATTTCACCAACTTATTCAAAATTCATTTGTAATTATGATTCTTTGGAAATCTGTAAACACCCCATACCTAAATTTTGAAAAAATCCCTTTCGAACGGAGCGTTAAATTGTGAAGAAAAAGTGCAATAATTTCGACGTCTTAAAAAAATATGAAAACTATTGCAATCGACCTAAAATTACACTAATCTATTCATAAATAATTTGAGATTTTTTTACTATAAAAATCTGTAAATACTCCATCCCTAAACTTCGGAATAATCTAATTTGAACAGAAAGTAGAATTATGGAAAAATACAATAATTTTGACGACTTGAAAAAAGTTTAAAAACGAGTGCAATCGACAATTTTTTTTTTAATTGATTTGTGATTACTATTCCATGAAAATCTATGAATACGTCATCCTTAAATTTAAACAAAATCTCTTTCGGACGGACCGTGAAATTGCGAAGCAAAAATGCAATAATTTCAATGTCTTAAAAAAATATGAAAACTATTGTAATCGACCTGAAATTTGACCAATCTCTTCATAAAGAATTCGAGATTACTCTACCATAAAAATCTATAAACACCTCATTCCTAACACCGAGATAATCTCATTCGAACAGAGCGTAGAATTATGGAAAAATATAATTATTTTGACAACTTGAAAAAAAAACTATCGACTTGAAATTTCACAAATTTATTCAAAATCTATTCGGAATTATGATTTTATAAAAAAAAACTGCAAAGGCCCCATTCCTAAATTCTGGCATAATCCCATTCAAACAACAGAGTGTGAAATTGTAGAAAAGCAATAATTTCGGCGTCCTAAGAAAATATGAAAACAATTACCATCGACTTAAAATTACACAAATATATTTAAAATTTATTGGGGATTATGCTACTATAAACATCTATGAAGACTCAATTCCTAAAGCTCTGTATAATCTCATTCAAACAGAGCGTAGAATTATGAAAAAATATAAAAACGAAATTCAAATTGAAATTTCACCAACTTATTCAAAATTCATTTGTTATTAGGATTCTACACCCCATCCCTAAATTTTGACAAAATCCCTTTCGAACGGAACGTGAAATTGTGAAGAAAAAGTGCAATAATTTCGACGTCTTAAAAAAATATGAAAACTATTGCAATCGACCTGAAATTAGACTAATCTATTCATAAAGAATTTGAGATTACTCTCCTATAAAAATCTAAAAATACTCCATCCCTAAACTTCGGAATAATCTCATTCGAACAGAATGTAGAATTATGGAAAATACAATAATTTTGACGACTTGAAAAAAGTTTCAAAACGAGTGCAATCGACAAACTTTTTAAAAATTGATTTGTGATTACTATTCCATGAAAATCTATGAATACGTCATCTTTAAATTTAAACAAAATCTCTTTCGAACGGACCATAAAATTGTGAAGAAAAAATGCAATAATTTCAGCGTTTTAAACAAATATGAAAACTATTGTAATCGACCTGAAATTTGACCAATCTATTCATAAAGAATAAATTAGAAACAACCTTACATGTTGCAGAAAGCATTAAATAAATTCGTTTTTTTGTCTTCATAAAGAATTCGAGATTACTTTATTACAAACATCTATAAACACCTCATTCCTAACACCGAGATAATCTCATTCGAACAGAGCGTAGAATTATCGAAAAATATAATAATTTTGACAACTTGAAAAAAAAACTATCGACTTGAAATTTATTTAAAATCTATTTAGAATTATGATTTTCTAAAAAAAATTCTAAAGACCCAATTCCTAAATTCTAACATAATCCCATTCGAACAGAGTATGAAATTGTTAAAAATCAATAATTTCGGCGTGCTTAGAGAATATGGAAACAATTGCAATCGACTTAAAATTACACAAAAATATTCAAAATTTATTGGAGATTATGCTACTATAAAAATCTGTAAACGCCCCATCCCCAAACTTCGGAATAACCTCATTCAAACAGAGCGTAGAATTATGGAAAAATACAATACATTCGACAACTTGAAAAAAATATAAAAACGATTGCCATCGACTTGAAATTTCACAAATTTATTCCAAATTCATTTACAATTACGATTATATAAAAATCTGTAAACACCCCATCCCTAAATTTTAACAAAATCCCATTCTAACAGAGCGTGAAATTGTGAAGTAAAAATACAATCATTTCGGCGTCTTTAAAAAAACTGTTGCAGTCAAGCTAAAATTAGATTAATCAATTCATAATGAATTTGAGATTACTCCACTACAAAATTCTGTAAATACCCGATCACTAAACTTCAAGATCATTTCATTCGAACAGAACGTAAAATTATGAAAAAACAATAATTTCGACTTGAAAAAAAAAATAAAAACAATTGCCATGACTTGAAATTTCACAAAATTGTTCAAAATTAATTTATGATTACGATTCTATAAAAATATGTACATTTCCAATACCTAAATGTTAATAAAATCCTATTCGAACAGAACGTGAAATGCAATAATTAAGACGGCATAAAAAAATTGAAAACTATTGCAATTGACTTGAAATATTACTAACTTACTCAAAATTAACTTGGGGTTGCTCTAGTACAAAAATCTGTAAACACCCCATCACTGAACTTCCTGAATATCTCATTCGAACACATTACAGAAAAATACAATAATTTCGATGACTTGAAAAAAATATAAAATCAATTGCCATCGACTTGAAATTTCACAAAATTGTTCAAAATTTATTCTAAATTATGATTTTATATAAAAAAAAAAACTCTACACACCCTATTCCTAGATTTAGATATAATCCCATTCGAACAGAGTGTGAAATTGCAAAAGAGCAAAAATTTCGGCGTCCTAATGAAGTTTGAAAACAATTGCCATCGATTTGAAATTCCACAAATTCATTAAAAAAACATTTGAAATTATGATTCAACGAAAATCTGTAAATATCCCTAAATTTTGACCAAAAACCATTCGAACACAGCGTGAAATTGTGAAGAAAAAAATGCAATAATTTCGGCATCTTAAAAAAATATGAAAACAATTGCCTATTACACAAAAATCTATAAACACCCCGTCACTTAATTTTGAGATAATTCTGTTTGAACAGAGCTTGTAATTGTGGGAAAATGCAGTAATTTCGTCTATTTGAAAAAATATATGTAAAAACAATTGCCATCGACTAGAAATTGCACAAATCTATTCAAAATTCATTTGGAATTACTATTCCGCAAAAATTAATAACAACCCATCCCCAAATTTTTGAGATAATTCCATTTGAACAGAGCGTGTAATTGTGGAAAAAAGCAGTAATTTTGTCGATTTGAAAAAAATATAAAAACAATTGCCACCGACTTAAAATTGCACAAACCTATTCAAAATTCACTTGTAATTGCTATTTCACAAAAATCTGTAAACTCCCTATCCCTAAATTTTTGAGATAATTCCATTTGAACAGAGCGTGTAATTGTGGAAAAATGCAGTAATTTCGTCTATTTAAAAAAAAAATATATAAAAATATTTGCCATCAACTAGAAATTGCACAAATCTATTCAAAATTCATTTGGAATTAGTATTCCGCAAAAAATAATAAACACCCCATCCCCAAATTTTTGAGATAATTCCATTTGAACAGAGCGTGTAATTGTGGAAAAATGCAGTAATTTCGTGGATTTGAAAAAAATATAAAAACAATTGCCACCGACTTAAAATTGCACAAATCTATTCAAAATTCACTTGGAATTACTATTTCACAAAAATCTGTAAACACCCATCCCTAAATTTTTGAGATAATTCCATTTGAACAGAGCGTGTAATTGTGGAAAAAAGCAGTAATTTCGTCGATTTGAAAAAAATATAAAAACAATTGCTACCGACTTAAAATTGCACAAACCTATTCAAAATTCACTTGTAATTGCTATTTCACAAAAATCTGTAAACACCCTATCCCTAAATTTTTGAGATAATTCCATTTGAACAGAGCGTGTAGTTGTGGAAAAATGCAGTAATTTCGTCTATTTAAAAAAAAATATATATAAAAATATTTGCCATCAACTAGAAATTGCACAAATCTATTCAAAATTCATTTAAAATTAGTATTCCGCAAAAAATAATAAACACCCCATCCCCAAATTTTTGAGATAATTCCATTTGAACAGAGCGTGTAATTGTGGAAAAATGCAGTAATTTCATGGATTTGAAAAAAATATAAAAACAATTGCCACCGACTTAAAATTGCACAAATCTATTCAAAATTCACTTGGAATTACTATTTCACAAAAATCTGTAAACACCCATCCCTAAATTTTTGAGATAATTCCATTTGAACAAAGCGTGTAATTGTGGAAAAAAGCAGTAATTTCGTCGATTTGAAAAAAATATAAAAACAATTGCTACTGACGTAAAATTGCACAAACCTATTCAAAATTCACTTGTAATTGCTATTTCACAAAAATCTGTAAACACCCTATCCCTAAATTTTTGAGATAATTCCATTTGAACAGAGCGTGTAGTTGTGGAAAAATGCAGTAATTTCGTCTATTTAAAAAAAAATATATATAAAAATATTTGCCATCAACTAGAAATTGCACATATCTATTCAAAATTCATTTGGAATTAGTATTCCGCAAAAAATAATAAACACCCCATCCCCAAATTTTTGAGATAATTCCATTTGAACAGAGCGTGTAATTGTGGAAAAATGCAGTAATTGTGTGGATTTGAAAAAAATATAAAAACAATTGCCACCGACTTAAAATTGCACAAATCTATTCAAAATTCACTTGGAATTACTATTTCACAAAAATCTGTAAACACCCATCCCTAAATTTTTGAGATAATTCCATTTGAACAGAGCGTGTAATTGTGGAAAAATGCAGTAATTTCGTCGATTTGAAAAAAATATAAAAACCATTGCCACCGACTAGAAATTGCACAAACCCATTCAAAATTCATTTGGGATTACTATACTACAAAAATCAGTAAACACCCCATCCCTAAATTTTAAGATAATTCCATTCGAAGAGAACGTGTAATTGTGGAAAAATACAATAATTTCGTCGATTTGAAAAAATTTAAAAACAATTGCCATCGACTAGAAATTGCACAAATCTATTGAAAATTCACTTGGAATTACTATTTCACAAAAATCTGTAAACAACCCATCCCTAAATTTTGAGATAATTCCATTTGAACAGAGCCTGTAATTATGAAAAAAAATACAATAATTTCGTCGACTTTAAATAAATGTAAAAACAATTAACATAATAATGGAAATTGCACATATCTATTCGAAATTTATTCAAGAATACGATTGTGTAAAAACACATAATGACCTCCTCCCTAAATTTCGAGATAATTATATTTGAACAGAGCGTGAAATTGTGGAGAAATACAATAATTTTAGTGACATGACAAAAATATTAAAACAATTGCCAACGACTTAAAATTATACAAATCTATTCAAAATTCATATGGCATTACGATTACACAAAAATATGTAAATACCGAGATAATTCTATTTGAACTGAGCGTGTAGTTGTGAAAAAAGGGCAGTAATTTTAACGACTTACAAACAATTGCCATCAAGTTAAAATTTCACGAATCTATTCAAAATTTATTCGGAATTACGCTACTACAAAAATCTGTACCAGGTGAATGCATAAGTGTTTTCCGGTTTAACTAAGAGATGGCGCATTTTTTAACTAAACAACCAATAGAAAAAAAACACATACGTCATTTTGTTCATCTGACATTAAACTACAAACAGACACAAGTTTAGTCCTCCAAAAATTGGCGTCTTTGTTTTATCGTTCAGTGATCATGCCGAGTTTTGTGCCCGAAAAAGCACATTTGCGGCACGCATTGCGATTCATATTTAATCAAAAGAAAAAGGCTTCTAAAAGTCAAAGTTTTCTGGTAGAAACATATGGTGAACACGCTCCATCGATTAGAACATGTTAGACATTAATCGAAAGACGACCGGAATGGGCCAGAACACATGGCAAAGTGATTTTGTTACACGACAATGCGCCGTCTCACACAGCAAAACCGGTGAAAGAAATCTTGAAATCTCTTGGATGCGACATCCTTCCGCAATACCGTATTCCCCCAGACCTGGCGCCACCTGACCACCACCTCTTCGCATCAATGGGCCACGCAGAGCAGCACTTCAGAAATTTCGAGGAAGTTGGAAAACGGCTCGTCGAATGGTTTGCCGCAAAAGACAAGCAATTTTTCTGGCATGGTATTCATAAGTTACCTGAAAGATGGGTGAAATATCTAGAAGCCAATGGCCAATATTTTGAATAAAACAAAAATTAATTTCTCTTGAAAATTACCTATTTTTTTGTACCAAAAAACCGGAAAAAACTCATGCATACACCTGGTAAAACTCATCTCTAAATTTCTAAAAAATATTATTGGAACGAAGTGAAGAATTGTGGAAACAAACAATAATGACCCGAAAAAAAAATTAAAAATAATTGATATCGATTTAAAATTTCACAAATCTATTCAAAATTTATACGAAATTACCATTCCACAAAAATCGGGCAGCACAACACCCTAAATTTCGAGATAATTCTATTCGAACAGAGAGTGAAATTATAAAAATATACAATAATTTTGGTAACTTGAAATAAAATGTAAAAACAATTGATGTCGACTTGAAATTACATAAATCTGTAATAGTACTTCGCAGCAAAGTGCAGACTATCTTAGGGCCGGCCCTGGATATATGAAATAACTAAATATAACAAAATAAATCAAACCAAAATCAATCTCGTTGATATTTTATTAGGACTGCAATGAATGTTTTAAAAAAGAAACTAACCGTAAATAATTTAAATAGCTGAGGCTAAACCTATTATTATAAAAATAATAGCTGCGAATAATGGTTATAATAATATAGTTGATAAACTGTTACATAAAAAATAATAAATATTTCTGCAATCAATTTTATGAAAGATTCGTCACCAAAACAATAATTAACAATTTGCCCCCCAAATAATTATTTTTTATTTGTTTCCACGAAATTTGTGTCGATATTACATGCGGTAGATTTAACCTAATTAACCAACAAAGTATGCTCACTGATTATATTTCTTGTATAAAAGAGATTCCCAGAGCCGACCTTAACAAGAGAGCCCCGTATTTCCTTCTTAGAGATGCTTCCAAGAAAAGCAGAAAACCCCGAGGAGGATCTTTTGTGATGGGGGGTGCACACAATGAGACCGTGCCTTGCTGCACCGGCATTCTTCTTTTTTCGTGGAGCGGTAATGAGATTTTATGAAAATTTATTAATTATGTTGTATGGAGGACTCGAATCGTAAATAAGGCCCGCCGCTTAATAATAATTCCTGCTACGGCTCTAATAATTCATGAAGGCGTTCTTTTGTGCGAGGGACGGCTTTTGTTGTCTCGATGTTTATTCGAGGACTGAATATATAGGGATTTCTTTTGATTGCGTACGTGTGCAAACAGGAAACGCGATTTGTCGTCCCTCAATTACGTCGAGGAATTCAAATTTTTCGGTTCGAAAATAATGAAAAATGTTCAATTAATTCGGTGAAAATAAATTAATACGTTCTCTCAAACTGATCGTAAATGTTATGTATGGTATTTTTATTCTTACATATTGTTTTATTATTTAGGTGTAATGGAAGATTAAGGTAAATTACATCTTGTTTTTCTGTGAGGGAATTATGTAATTGGAAATGTATATTCTGTAATTGGTCAAATAAAAATTATTATTAAAAAAAATAAGAGTCCTAGTATAGACACCCCATGTAAAATTGTTGCACCTGTTGACAATTGTTTGTTTTAATACATCTTTTGTCAGAGAATTCCATGAGAGATGCTATCAGATGTCTTACTGAAGTCTAGGAAGTATACAGATTCGAGTTAAGACCGCATCCATGAAAGCTTTGACAACATCGACCACGGATCTCCCCTTTCGAAAACCGTATTAATGGTGATTTTTTGCATTTTAGGAATTCTTTATGTTTCCTTACTTCATAGTCACCTGTAATCACGGCTTTGATAACTTTATTAAATTACTAAGATCTGGTACTTAGTAATCCTCTTTATAGTCGAACGATATACACTAGTATTTTAGTATTTATCTAGACCAGTTTTAACTTATTCTGCTACTGTTAAATATATAAGATATACTAAATAATGTTTCGTAGGTGTGCTTGTAGTTGTCATCAGTGAAGGTAGCAATGGTAGCGCTTCGTAATGATAGCACGTAAATTGAAGATAATGAAGCAATCCTAAGGTACTTCCTTGTGGCAGCACTGGTTGAATTTCTTTTCATTCTGATTAGGCTTCTTCGTGCCTAATCCTATAGTATTTGTCTGAGCGATTTCTTTTCATTTTGTGAGCTAGGTCTTCGCTCCACTCCTAGTTAAATGCCAGAGCATACTGTATCTATAATTTTGGTAATTTCGTGGATCTGAACCATGGCTGAATGTTTTATTTTGGACCCGAATTGGTGATTTGAGATATAATAGGTTTTAATCTCTTCAATAACAGTTTTTCCAATTGCTCAGATGCTTTGGCACTAACAATTTTTATAGCTATTAGTATAACGACAATCGAGGAGGCGCCTCGCCACCTACAACACATCCGAGATTATAAAAATCGCAAATATTCGAATTATAGTCAAAGCTTTATCGTATTATCGACGGTGCCGATGTTATCTAAATCAAATCAATAAATTATTTCTGACATAAAAATGATAATCCCAAAATTTGCACGTTGTTATTAATGTTTATTGATTTGTAACTAAGGAATTATCAGTAACTAAGGTCCATTGAAATTATATAAGATAAATTGTTTGTTGATTCTCGTAACTAACGAATTATGAAATGATAGTACTATTATGACCCAAATAATTATCAATAAATGTTTAACATAACAAAACCTAATATATGTTACGATGAAAAATAAATGTTAATCATGTGTTATTCAATTTTCCATTAAATCCTTTACAATATTTCCCTCTCCTAGAAACCACCTGAATCCTCCTTAAAGTTCTAAGAATTAAAAATTGGGTTTTAATTTTGAAATTGGACTAAAAATCAAAAATCTAAAATTTTAAAGTGGTGGCCGATATTGATATGCATAGCATGGGGCTGAATTTCACACAAAAAGTACTTCATGATCCAATACTAAATTACCCATAATGGCCACGTTGTTCCGGAGTTATGACGTTAAGCTAAAAACTTTTTGGAGGGACCAAACAAATATTTTTTTATTATATTTTGACATCTGAAAAAATAACATTTTTCGAAACGCGATTCTTTTAACACCCTGTAGAAATACCACCATCACGTTTCATATGTAACATCACTACATATTCATGTATACCATATGTTTAATTGGAGATGATGGTGTTGGTACAACATGGTGAAAAACTCAAACAATAAAAAATACACATCATTACAAATGCTTCGTACTGTAGCAACTCATAAATAATGTTGTGTCTGTAGTGGAAACTTATCTTATAATTGTTTCGTTCAAGGCCCGTTTGCAGTCTTACAAAACAATAAAGATTTTTGTTCCTAAAGGTAACCGATGTTGCAGGAAGCACATCATATTAGATAGGGTTTTTGAAGAAGAATTGAACAGTATTAAAGTTTATTCCACCAATAGCACCAACGAAACCTCGGATCTTCAATTACTGTTTGAAAAACACGCCAAAAGCAGTGAAGCTGGCATTACAAGTAAAATCGCTGATGGCTCTTTGTCAAGGGAGAAGTGCAAATGTTTACTTGGGAAATATGAGAGATCTTGAAAAAATGGCAAATTCCCTAAAACATTCTTTCAACCATTTTCGTATTTTTATTTAAACTACGATCAGGAAGCTCGGACGCTGTGATTTCGTAGACTATTGGGTTGAAAACTAAGCAACTTGTTTCTCATTACTACCAGTAAGTCGAGGATTCCTTTGAAAAATACATACTTCCTACCAGTTTAGGTATTAAAATATTAAGCAAAGAAACATTAATATAGGACCACACGACTAAAATTGCAAAAAAAATTATATGATTGCAATGGCAGATTATATTTTTATTTGTAATGTCACGTAAATTCTATATAAAAAAAAGTTCAAATAATGAAAACCAGAGGAAATCATACACAAACTTATACCAAAAATTGGTTTAAATCGCATCGTTTCCTTCCTCCATAACGAATTTGGACAACTACTGGTGGCAAATAAAAATAACGTGGATGAGATCGTACAAAGAATAAAGGTAAGAAAGCACAGGGAAAACACTTTGGCTGCGGAAGTAGTACAACAAGCATGGAACCGCCCGAAAATTCCATTCCATATAATTTCACTGACCAATCTCAAAGACTTTTTTTTCCAAAAATGACTCAATGACTTAAAACTTTCTTTTTGCCGGAACCTACCAATTGAAGCAAGCTGCCGATTGCAGAAGCTTAGCGCGTGGAAGGGGTGGAACATTTTCTTTAAACGTTTATCTTTGAGAGGTTCCTATTTTCTTTTTTAGTTTTTTTACCATGTTGTCCTACCACGTTCATCTCCAATTAAATATATATATTATACATGAGTATCTAGTAATGTTATATATGAAACAGGGTGTTACAAAAATCGCATTTCGAAAAATTAATTTTTTCTTTGGTCATCCTATAGATGTCGAAATAAAATAAAAACATATTTGTTTGAACCCTCCTAAGACATCCTACATTTGAGTTTTTTTTCAAAATTTTTACTTTTTCCGTTCCGAAGAAAACAATTATGTTTTATTCTTTAGCTTAACGTCATAACTCTCGAACCACGTGGTTCCAGAAGATAGGCGTGCTGGATAATTTAGTGTTGGATCATGAAGTATTTTGTGTGTGAAAATCAGCCCGATATCGCTGGGGGCATCCTATCCATATGTAAACCGGCCACGGCCTTTGGGTTAGAAAATCCGAAATTTCATCAAAAACATCTAATTTTAACAGTCAAATTTAAAATGTAAACAATTAAATTAAAAATCGGATATTGATCAATTTAATTTTAAAATGTAGTCCCTAAAATCGAGACTAAGATTTAGTAATAAAATCTCAAAATTTGAGATTTTATTATTAACTTGAAGGAACAATAAATTCAAAAATTTAATATTTGGGCCCTATAAACAGGTCCTATAAACAGGTCCAGGCCCTATAAACAGGTCCATACTTACAGAGCAATGCTCTGTAAGTATGGACCTAAAAAATATGTAAAAAAATTCTCAAAACCCTTTCTAGGGTATGTGGGGGGAATCAGTATGACCACAAAAATGACCTTCACTAAGCGACTCCTGGAGCTGTAGCCACCCCAACTTATTTTTTTTTAATGAGAACACCTCCTTTATGATAAAAAAGCTCTTGAAAATTGCTATTTAATTACTAAACAAAGTACTTCTTATTAGTCTACTTTTTGAGAAATACGCAAAATAATGTTTATTGTTTTATTTATTTATTTATTTATTCATAGCTAAGTATGTAATTAGCTTTCATTTAGAATGCACACTACAGTATTGTACAGATACATTTGATTCCTATTTCTCGCTCTTAATATCAAATTAAACCATTTTGTTGCTAATAAGGTCGAAATTGTTCAACAATAATCAGAACAATTTAATTTTTAGGGTTTCATTAAATGCAAAATATAACTGCGATGAGTCTATTTCTCAAAATAACAACAATTTGTTTCTTTATTGTTTTTCTTGTTAGAATTATGTGTTCTCCAGTTTTCTTACTATTTTTACGACTTAAGCATTAAAGTTTAAGGCACTAAATTGCAAAATTTAATACTTAAAATGTGCACAACAAAAACATTTTTGAATTACATTTGCACAATATTAATTCACAATGTATGTTCTATAATGCAAACATCAATACTTCAAATGTTAAGTCAAATTTTTGAAGTTTAGGGTTTTAATATTTAACAAAAATTAAAATTTATCAATTTTGGTCTTAAAATTCTAAACTCAGACATTAAATTCCATAAATTCAACCGTAGTTGAAGGTTTTCATTTTGAATCCTAATTTAGACTCTAAAATCCGATTATTCGATCTCAAACCCAAAACTTTGGTCTGCGAATTATAATTTCAAATCCTCAAATAATAAATTTGGTCAATGCAATCTAAAATCTTTGTAGTAAAATTTAAAATTTTTAAAATTTGGTTCTTAAAATTCGAAATTTGATTAATAAACTTTAAAATGGGCTGCAATATTTAACACTTAAAATTCCATCATTGGATCCAAACAGCCGACTGTAACTTTCAAAATCTGATATCTTGTGTGTATCTGCAAATCTAAAATTTTCTAAAATTTGTATATAAATTATTAAATGTGGATGATAAATCCCGTAATCTAAAATTCAGACATAAAACTTAAAAATTTAGTTCCTAAACTAGGCCGCAAAATGTTAAAACAAGGAAATTTTGACACGAAAATTCAAAATTTAGACATTTAATACCAATATTTGGTCTTTGACATCCAATTTTCTTCAAATCTAAAATTTTCTAAAATTTTTATATAAAATATTAAATGTATAGGACAAATTACGTAATCTAAAATTCAGACATAAAACTTAAAAATTCGGTTTTTAAAATAGGTCGCGAAATCTTAAAATAAAAAAATTTGACCACGAAAATTAAAAATTTAGACATTTAATACCAAAGTTTGGTCTTTGAAATCCGATGTTTGAACTTAAACATTAAAGTTTAAAGCCCTTGATTGCAAAATGCAAGACTTAAAATGTGCACAACAAAAATATTTTTAAATTTAAATTCGCACCTTGAATGAATTCGCAATGTATATTCTATAATGCAAACATTGCAAATATATTTTGACAATGAGGGCAAATCTTTCAAATGGTAGGTCATTTTTTTTTTAAGTTTGGGGCTTTAATATTTGTTAAAAGGATTCAAATGTATCAATTTTGGTCTTAAAATTCTAAATTTAGACATTAAATTCCATAAATTCAACCGAATCATAATTTAGACTCTAAATCCGAATAATCGATCTTAAAACCAAAACTTTGGTCTGCAAATTCTAATTTCAAACTCTCAAATAACACATTTGGCCAGTGAAATCTAAAATTGAAATAGTAAAATTAAAAAAAAAATTTTCGTTAAAATCCGAAATTTGATTACTAAACTTCAAAATTGGCTGCAATATTTAACACTTAAAATTCCATCATTTAATCCAAACATTCGACTGTACATTTCAAAATTTAATTTCAAAATCTGATATCTTGTTTGTATCTTCAAATCTAATTTTTTTTTTAATTTTAACCCTAAAATCCGAAATTTAAAATTGGCTGCAAAACTTAAAATTCCATCATTGGATCCAAACAACCGACCGTAAATTCCAAAATTTAATTTAAAAGTCGTAAAGTGCCTTCAAATCAAAGTTTTGTGCCGAAAACGAAAATTGGAAACCGAAATAATCATAAATTCGGACTTGAAATTTTACAATGTATGTTATTAAATTCTCAATTTATGTCAAAAAGTTCCAATTCTACGGCCTACATAAAGATTAAATGTCTAAGTTTGGAATTTAAGGCTTGAATTTTAAATTTTAGGATACAAATTTCTTAATTTAGGGATTCAAATTTGAAATTTAGACCTAACTTTTTACCTCAATTTAGATTCTGATTTCGGAAAATTTGATCTTAAATTCAAAATGAGTTACAATTTCAAATTTGGGCAATAAAATCCGGAATGTGTGCTCTAAAACGCAAACTTTGAGAAATCTGAAATTTGAGCGCCACAAAACAAAAAAAATTGGAAACCGAAATAATCGTAAATTTTGACTTAAAATTCTACAATAACTTATTTGCTATTTGAAATTTCGACTTCTAGTTTTCTTGAACTGGTAGCCACACTTTTTCTACATATTTTAAAAATATGTATGTTTTTGTACAGGGTGTCCCAATATACATAACAGAACAAAGTTATGTTTTTTTAAATGGAACACCCTATATTTTATATTTTATTTTCAACCCTCTTGAGAAGCTGATAAAAATAGTATAAGATAGTATGGGTCTTTTATGGACGGTTGGCTAGTTATGGGCAAATTTGTGGCAAAAACATGTACACATTAAAAACATTGCAGAAGCGTTCCAAAGATAGCATCGTTATTTATACACTAAAAAAATCCCCACATCATAAAGAATAATACACATTGGCTTTGGTTCTCTTTTAATCATAGTGATATACAGGGTGTCAACATACGCAAAACAATGGATAACTATTTTTTTTCAAATGGAACACCCTATATAAGTTGCCACCAATCTATGGCATTTTTAATATGCTTTCCAATGATATACAGTTTGTATAACAAAATATTAAGGATTCTTGAGATTTATCAATAAAAACATATTTCTTTTGCCACCTTCTGCAGATTTTTGGATTTTCAGCCAAAATTATACATTTTCATGAAAAATTATAAGAGACCAAAGTTGTAGAGTGAAACATTTCCGATCGATGTGGGTCTTTCAACTTTTAAGATAATGCGTGCATTACACGCCAGAGCGCGCAAAATCGTGACCGTATATACATTTTAGCGTTTTTTATTAATAAATTGCATTATACTTTTTTTCCGCACCCTCTAGCGGAAAAACGGGAAATTATAGGGAAATTAAAATGGCCCATATCGATTGAAAATTTTCCGCTCTATAACTCTTAACAGAAGAAATTTTTGCCAAAAATGCATAGTTTTTTCTAAAAATGCAAATTGAAAATGTATGTATCAATCAAAAATTGCATCTTTTAAGAGTTGTAGGGCGGAATTTTTTCAATCGATGTAGGTCGTTTGAATAATTCTATAATTACCCGGTTTTCTGCTAGAGGACGTGGAAAATAAAGTATACTGCAATTAATTAACAAAAAATTTGAGAAAAACGCTAAAATGCATATACGGTCAAGATTTTGCGCACTCTGGCGAGCAATGCACGCATTATTGGAAAAGTCAAAAGACCTATGTCGATCGAAAATTTTCCGCTCTACAACTTTGGTCTCTTATTATTTTTTCAGAAAATTCATAGTTTTGGCTGAAAATCCAAAAATGAGCAGGAGGTGACAAAAGAAAAATGTTTTTATGGATAAATCTCAAGAATCCTTAATATTTCATTATACAAATTGTACATCATTGGAAAGCTTATTAAAAATTCCATGCACTGGTGGCAAGATATAAAGGGTGTTCCATTTGAAATAAAATAGTTATCCAATATTTTGCGTATGTTGACACCCTGTATAGCAGTATGAACAAAAAAGAACCAAAGCAGATTTGTATTATTCTTCATGATGTGGAAAATTCTTTAGTGTATAAAAAATGACGCTAGCTTTGCTAGGAGCGCTTCTGCAATTTTTTCAATGTGTCCTTGTTTTTGCCACAAATTTGCCCATAACCAACCAATCGTCCATAATAGACCCATACTATCTTATATTAGTTTTATCAGCTTCTCAAGAGGGTTGAAAATAAAGTATAAAATATAGGGTGTTCCATTTAAAAAAACAAAACTTTGTTCTGCTTTGTATATAGGGACACCCTGTACATAAACATACATATTTTTAAAATACGTAGAATAAGTGTGGGTACCAGATCAAGAAAACTAGAAGTCGATATCTCAAATGGCAAATAAGTTATGGGGCTTTTACAGAACCCTGGGTCACCCGGTATGTTCATAAATTTTCGATGTATGTTCAAAGTTTCTAATTCTATGGCCTACATATAAGGTTAAAAGTCTAATTTTGGAATTGAAATGTCTTGAATTTTAAATTTTTGAATTCTAATTTCTTAATTTAGAGATTCAAATTTGAAATTTAGACCTAACTTTTTTACCTCAATTTAGAATATAATTTCCGAAAATTTGATCTTTAATTTAAAATGAATTACAATCTCAAATTTGGGTAATAAAATCTGGAATGTGTGCTCTAAAACGCAAACTTTGAGAAATCTGAAATTTCGGCGCCACAACGAAAAAAATTCGAAACCGAAATTATCGTAAATTTGGACTTGAAATTCTACAATGTATATAAGGTTAAAGGTCTAATTTTGGAATTTAAGGCGTAAATTTTAAATTTTAGAATTAAATTTTCTTAATTTAGGACTTCAAATTTGAAATTTAGACCTCACTTTTTTACCTCAATTTAGATTCTAAAATCCGAAAATTTGATCTTAAATTCAAAATGCATTACATTCTCAAATTTGGGTATTAAAATAAGGAATTTAAGCATATCAGAGATTTAGATATTAAATTCTGAAATTCGGTTTTCAAAATCCGGAATTTGTGAACTAAAGTGAATCGCAAAGTTTTAGGCTTGAACTCCATAATTGGGACGCGAACATACGGTATTTAGACAAAAAAAATTAAAATCTGAATTAAGGATATTCAATCATAATAATCGAGTTAGATGTTTCTTTTTTTTAAGATTGATGGGAATTCAGGTTAGGGAACCATGGATAATATGGGATATCAGCTTAGGCAACATAGGCCATTCAGCCACAAACGATTTGTAACATAAATTAAATTTTCAAATGAAATGGACAACCACTAAACATCCATGCCCTAGCTGGGATTCGAACGCAGGACCTGCATTAACGCAGGCGGGTAGGAGGCCGGCCATATTTAGATGTTCAATTCCAAAATTTGGTCCATAAAATCGGAAACTAAAATTGAAATGCCAAACGCATTATTCGATTTTGATGATTCTAACGTCAAAATGTGGTGAATTGAGTGCAAAAACTGGTTGAGGAATGTTTTCGTTAAATCAACACAAAACGTCAAAATTGCACGTTTTCAAAGTTCGAAGATTTAAAATTGCGATTTTGCTTTTTGAAATTGCAGAACTATCAATAGAGTTAGATTTTGATGATTCAGATGTTAAAATATGGCAAATTGAAGCTTATTTTAAAACGGAGTACGAAATTATTTCATGAAATCATTTATGGATCCAGGGCGAAGGGTTGGGGGTCAATGGACCTAGATTTTTTAGCGTTTGTCGACTTTAGTTTCAAATCCGTCCTAATATTTCTTAGTGACATGACTTGCATGTAAACTCTATTATTACCATGTAAGTGTGCTTTTTAATTAAATTACACGTTTGGTTTACGAGGTGGTGACCCCTGATGCAATTATGCAAACGAGGTGTGGTTAAGTCCGGGATACTCGTAGGCGATCACGTTTTACGACCATTACTGAAATATCGCTGTTTAACTCTAATACTTTCGTGCAGTTTTCCCCTTTGCGAGGGAGCCGTAAAAAAATGTTCATCCCTCGGCCACCCTCCTCCGGCGGTGACACGGGCCCCGCGTGCCACTATAAACAAACTGGAAGGAGGCACCCCCCCCCACCCCCCAGCGAGTGCGTGTCTGCCCTCTAATCTGCGGGATTCGGTTACACGCTCCTAGATATCGTCCATTATTGATCATCCACGACCGTTTAGGATCCACCCTGTGTAAATACATGGGAAAACAAACACGTTTAACCCTTTTAATGGTCAACTTTCAGCCTATGACTCAGTGCATGGCCAAGGGCCTAAGTACACTAATAAAATTTATATTAGGATTAACTTTTTTTTCCTGTGAGCAGCATCCTTTCTGACTCATTACTCCGAAAGGGGAGGGCGCTTTCTCGCAATAATGACAGCATTCATACAATTTGACAAGGAATAAGTTTCAGGAGTTGTAATCTACTTTCAGTTTTCGGGGAAGTTATCGGGTCGCATTATAAACAGGTTTTAGACTTGAGGACTTTAAATTACGCGACTTATTTTTAAAACTTTTGTTTCACTCTAACAGTTAATTTCGAATGAGAAATGTATGGAGTTTAGCTAAGAATGCTTACTTTTTATTGGAATTTATTGAATTTATGCCTCTACAACAAGTAATATAATTTTTATTATTAATACGTATTTAAATAGTGGAGCGGGAGAATCTGCGTGCTGGATCACGGAGTGGGTTCGATTTCCCGCTCGGGCGGAACATTTTTTTGACCGAGAAACACCCGCTCGGTTTGTGGTCATTGTCGATTAATTGATACATCCTGTAATCAATTTTGTTAGTGGCCGAATGATTAATATCTACGCGATAAAAAATGTTTAAACTGTCACATTTGAATGCTTTTGATTACAGCATTAGTTGGCATAATATAATATTAATAGAAGTAGTATTGAAACCCAAATATAGGATTTATATTAATAATTTTCAAATAATCCACAATTCGAATAATTTAAAATTTCGTATTTTTTACTGAAGGGACATCTAGGGGTCTCCGCAGTATTAACAGGCGTAGTCAAAATGATGAATGACTATTATTAGATTTAGTAAGGTATATTAATCCGATATTTGGGTTAAAATAATATAATTATTCTTTTGTTGTTACTACTTTAAAGAGAATATTATTTATTGATGACTTATTCGTCGACGTTTAAAATTGCGGGAGATTTTATAGATAGATTACGGATCGTAATATATTGTATGAAAGTGTGCAAAGGGCTAAGGCGCAATCAATAATAACTTTACGATAATACGTTTACGGATTTTGTTTGGATCGAAGGACTTGCACTAAGGGAATGACCTCGATAACCGCGCACAATACAGAAATAAAATCCGCAATTTATTAGGACTTGCTGGAAATTATTGGGGCGGCCTTTAATAAAAATCAATGTTTTATTTCCTTATTTTCGAATTGGAACTTTAATAACAAAACCCAATTAAATAATAGTTATTTATTATGCGAATGTGGAATGTATGTACGTAATTAGTCCCGCGAGAAAAAGTTTTTAAGGTAATTTTCTTGAAGGACTAATGAGTAATTCCACAGTATAATATAACATTTGATCCAAAATCGTCTGTAATTGCGTTAAATATTGAAATAATATTTTTAAAATTTTGACAAGAAATTTTGACGTACGTGGTGTCAATTTGAAATATTTCAAAAATACTAAGATGTCTACGTATTCCGTGTGACCGAGTTATTCTCTGACTAGGAGGTAATGAACGACATTACATCCCTCAAATGAACGCAGTAATTCGCTTATTACACCCGATTTTCTTTTTCGATACTTTCTTTTTCTATACAACCGAGAAAAAAAAGTGTAAATTAAAACAAAGATGAATAAAGTAACTACATGGTAAATTACAACTGGATTTAATTGAACAATCACTAGCCCTTTATAAATCATTTTTCCTGATACGAATGTTTAAAATTTACAAATTCAATAAATAGCAAATCATCTCGGCGCTTTCCATTAGACTTACAAGAAAAGTTATCTAGAAAAGTTGTGTTTAATTAATCTCTCTATAAGGTCACCTATTTAAATTGAGATCAAGAATTAAGTTCAATTTTTTTTTTATAAAAAAGGAAGGATGGTTGATGGGAATTCGGGTTAAGGAAGTGCGAATGATAGTGGGAATTGGCGTAGCCATCTAGGGCATTCTGCCACAACCGATTGTTTGTAATAATCTTCATATATAGATATGAAAGGACAATCACAAACATCCATGGACCCGCACGGCCATTTTTCATTCGGAAAAACTGACCGCACGGATGGGATTCGAACCCAAGACTACGAGGCCCAGAAGCAGGAACGCTACCCACTAGGCCACCGCGGCCCCCTAAGTTCCATTTGGTATTATTTATTTCCAAGTTAAATCAACTCACCGATCGATTTCTGAAATTTCTCAATACACGGTGGATCGCCATACAGGAAAAATGATTCGAATTAAAGTTGTAGGAAATTACATTCTCAACAATGCGGGTTGAACATTTGCGGACCATCGCCCGCCTCTGGCGTTCCCAAACTCAGGAACATAAAATGGTTAAATATAGTGCATTATTCAATTCAGTTTTTCAATATAAAGTTTCTATTGATTCAAGTTCCGATACCCCTGGCATTTCTACCTTGACGTTCGTTTCAGGAGTCAAGAGCCATCTGTTATTCACTGTGTTTTTACTTTCTCCATTACGAAGTACGAGAAAGTATTGTGATCGTGAAAAAATTTTTTTTTACGGAAATATCCGTTTTGGGGTCCCTAGATGCCATTTCAACAATTTCTGGCAAAAAAAAATTGTGTTTGTGTGTGTGTGTGTGTGTGTGTGTGTATGTAGGTGTAGGTGAGTGTGTGTATGTGTGTATGTGTGTATGTGTGTATGTGTGTATGTGTGTATGTGTGTATGTGTGTATGTGTGTATGTGTGTATGTGTGTATGTGTGTATGTGTGTATGTGTGTATGTGTGTGTGTGTGTGTGAGTGTCTGTGTCTGTGCGCGCTGTATCTCAAAAACTAATGAAGCAATTAATATGAAACTTTGAACATAAGTCTTATTTGATAATCCGAAGAACTGAAAAGCTTTTTGTAAAATTTCGTACACCGGAAGTGGGTTTTTTGTTTTTTTCCAATATCTGCCTAAGTATGAAAAATATCACAAAAACATTTAAACAAATATTGAAGACAGCAAATATATGAACATCTTTTATTTGAAAATATTTTTCATAAATCATTGTTATTCGAGAGAAAAATTTATTAATTTTTTTTTTCATTTCTGGTTTATAATTATGAAACGATAATAGTTACATCAAATTTATGTTTTTTTCGAAATCGCTTTAGTTTTTGAGTATCCTGAGTTTTTGAATTTGCAGGGTAATTTTTACATCTTTCATAATTTTGACGTTTTAAGCGTCAGTTTCATTCGAGTTTACAGGACGTTCGATGTACATTTAAAATATGATTTAAATTGAAAATAAACCATCAAAGCGTAAATATAAATGATACCATCAAGTCGGAGAAAGTAACATGATGGCCACATCACATTTTTTTTCTCAACATAACAGTCTGTGTAACTGTGCGCGCTGTATCTCAAAAACTAATACAGACTATAAAACTTTGAACATGATTGTTATTTTAGAAACCAAAGAACTGAAAAGCTTTTGGTAAAATTTCGTATTTCCGAATATATTTCTTAACATTTTTTTTTTTTCATCAGTTTATTAATTTACAATGTCAGAATGCTGTCGCATCATTGCGATAATAATGATCGTCAGTCGGATTATAATCAGTTTTTTTGTTCTTTTAGCCTTTTTGGGACTTCAGAATTTCTTTCAGGTCTTTTTTAAGTACTTTTTTAAAAGACATTTCTTGGAGGATTCTTCAAAATTTGTATTCTTGTATTTGACTTTTTAAGAAATTTTTTTCAAGTCTCATTTTTACGACTTTTTCTTTCAGGACCTTTCTTTTCAGGATTTCTTTTCAAATTCTTTTTTTCAGGAATATTTTCTCGGGACGTTTTCGGGACTCTCACAGTTGAGAACTTATTTTCGGGATTTTTTCATAACAAGTTTTTAAGAATTTTCTTCATAACATTTTCTAGAATTTTTTATGACCTTTTTTTGACCTTTTTAATGACTTTTTCAGGTATTTTTAACATTTTTTTAAAGACTATTTTCAAAATTTGTATTTCAGGAATTTTGTTAAGGACTTATCGCAGGACTTTTTTCGGGACTATTTTTAAGACTCTTTTTGGGATTTCTTCAGATCTCTTTAAGGACCTTCTTAAGGACTTTTTAAAATGCTTCTTTTCAAAAAGATGTTATTTTCGGGACAATTCTTCAAGACTGTTTCTACAGGACAATTTTTTTTATGATATTTTATCAGGACTATTTTTATGAACTTACTTCAGAATTTATTTTAGGACTTTCTTTCTGGACTTTTTAGGACTTTTTTTCGGGACATTTATTTCTGGTATTTTGTATGAAGACTGTCTCTCAATACTATATTTCAGGATATTTTTTACAGGATTAATTTTCACGACTTCTTGTTCGGCACTTTTTTCAAGACTCTTTATGGGATTTTTTTCAGGACAATTTCTTCAGAACTTTTTCATGTCTTTTTAATGGATATTTTTACAAGGTTTTTTTTCAGAAGCATTTTCCAGGATATTTTTACAGGATTAATTTTTACGACTTCTTGTTCGGCACTTTTTTCAAGACTCTTTTTGGGATTTTTTTCAGGACAATTTCTTCAGAACTTTTTCATGTCTTTTTAATGGATATTTTTACAAGGTTTTTTTTCAGAAGCATTTTTCAGGATATTTTTTACAGGATTAATTTTCACGACTTCTTGTTCGGTACATTTTTCAAGACTCTTTTTGGGATTTTTTTCAGGACAATTTCTTCAGAACTTTTTCATGTCTTTTTAATGGATATTTTTACAAGGTTTTTTTTCAGAAGCATTTTCCAGGATATTTTTACAGGATTAATTTTTACGACTTCTTGTTCGGCACTTTTTTCAAGACTCTTTTTGGGATTTTTTTCAGGACAATTTCTTCAGAACTTTTTCATGTCTTTTTAATGGATATTTTTACAAGGTTTTTTTTCAGAAGCATTTTTCAGGATATTTTTTACAGGATTAATTTTCACGACTTCTTGTTCGGTACTTTTTTCAAGACTCTTTTTGGGTTTTTTTTTCAGGACAATTTCTTCAGAACTTTTTCATGTCTTTTTAATGGATATTTTTACAAGGTTTTTTTTCAGAAGCATTTTTCAGGATATTTTTTACAGGATTAATTTTCACGACTTCTTGTTCGGCACTTTTTTCAAGACTCTTTTTGGGATTTTTTTCAGGACAATTTCTTCAGAACTTTTTCATGTCTTTTTAATGGATATTTTTGTAAGGTTTTTTTTTCAGAAGCATTTTTCAGGATATTTTTTACAGGATTAATTTTCACGACTGCTTGTTCGGCACTTTTTTCAAGACTCTTTTTGGGATTTTTTTCAGGACAATTTCTTCAGAACTTTTTCATGTCTTTTTAATGGATATTTTTTCAAGGTTTTTTTTTCAGAAGCATTTTTCAGGATATTTTTTACAGGTTTAATTTTCACGACTGCTTGTTCGGCACTTTTTCAAGACTCTTTTTGGGATTTTTTTCAGGACAATTTCTTCAGAACTTTTTCATGTCTTTTTAATGGATATTTTTTCAAGGTTTTTTTTTCAAAAGCATTTTTCAGGATATTTTTTACAGGTTTAATTTTCACGACTGCTTGTTCGGCACTTTTTTCAAGACTCTTTTTGGGATTTTTTTCAGGACAATTTCTTCAGAACTTTTTCATGTCTTTTTAATGGATATTTTTGCAAGGTTTTTGTTTCAGAAGCATTTTTTTACGATATTATTTTCATAACTCTATTTCAAGACTGTTAATACAGGACACTTTTCACGATTTTTTTATGACTTTTCAACAAGACTTTATGTCCAAAACTGTTTCTCCCGGTCTTTTTCAGGACTTATTTTTGTCAGAATTCTTTCTTCGGGACTTCATTTCTGGTCTTTTTGAAGGACCTGTTTTTGAGACATCTTTTGTCAGGACTCTTTTTTCGGGACTTTTTATCAAGATTTTTTTATCGGGACTTTATTTAAGACTTTTTTGTTAATGACTTTTATTAGGTTTTTAGAACTTTTTAATCAGGACTATTTTTAGAAAGGTTTTTCAAAACTTTCTCGTTCAGGGATTTTATTATTTATTAGGTTTTTGAGGACTTTTTAACAAGAACTATTTTTAGAAATCTTTTTAAGACTTTCTCGTTCAGGGCTGTTATTAGGTTTTTTAGGACTTTTTAATGAGGACTATTTTTAGAAATCTTTTCAAGACTTTCTTATTTGGGACTTTTATTAGTTTTTTTAGGACTATTTTTAGAAATCTTTTTTAAGACTTTCTTATTTGGGACTTTTATTAGTTTTTTTAGGACTATTTTTAGAGATCTTGTTTAGGACTTCTCTTGCATTATTTTTAGTTTTTCAGTAAACGTACGGTAAAGATTATTGGAATTTGAAACATAATTTGTCACTTTTACCTTTCATAATTTTGACGTTACAATCATTCGATCATGTGAAAGCCTTCTTTACAGGACTTTTTTCTGTACTATATTTCAGCACATTTTTTACAGGATTCATTTTCAGGACTTCTTGTGCGGCACTTTTTTTTTCAAGACTCCTTTTGGAATATTTTTTAGGACAATTTTTTCAGAACTTTTTCAGGTCTGTTTTAAAAATCTTTTTAAGGCTATTTTTACAGATTTTTTTTTTAGAAATGTTTTCTTAGCATTTTGTTTACGATTCATAACTCTTTTTCAAGACTGTTATTACAGGACATTTTTTCAGGATTTTTTTCACGACTCTTTTTTCAAGACTTTATGTCCAAAAATTTTTTTTTACGGAAATATCCGTTTTGGGGTTCCTAGATGCCATTTCAACAATTTCTGGAAAAAAAAATTGTGTGTGTGTGTGTGTGTGTGTGTGTGTGTGTGTGTCTGTCTGTCTGTCTGTCTGGCTGTGTGTGTGTGTATGTGTGTGTGTGTGTGTGTGTGTGTGTGTGTGTGTGTGTGTGTGTGTCTGTCTGTGCTGTATCTCAAAAACTAATAGAAAACTAATAGAGCAATTGATATCAAACTTTGAACATACGTCTGATTTGATAATCCGAAGAACTGAAAAGCTTTTGCTAAAATTTCGTACACCGGAAGTGGGTGTTTACCTTAACTGTTTTTTGTTTTTTGCCAATATTTTCTTAAGTATGAAAAATATCACAAAAACATTAAAACAAAAATTGAAGACAACAAATAAATGAACATCTTTTGCTTGAAAACATTTTTCATTAAATCATTTTTATTCGAGAAAAAAAAATATTTTTTTGTTTCAATTTTTGGTTTATAATTATAGAACGATAATAGTTACAGGAAATTGATGTTAGTAATAACTGCAGAGACTGCTAAAATGAACAACTTATAAACAATAAGTTTTTTTTTTAATCCCTTTAGTTTTTGAGTAAACTGAGTTTTTAAAGTTGAAGTATAATTTTTCCATCTTTCATAATTTTGACGTTTTAAACGTCAGTTTCACCGAGTCTACGAATTGTTCGATGGACATTTAAAATATGATTTAAATAGAAAATAAACCATGAAAGCGCAAATATAAATGATACCATCAAGTCGGAGAGAGTAACGTCACCATTTTTTGAAGACTTTATGTCCAAACTGTTTCTCCAGGACATTTTTTTATCAGAACTCTTTCTTTTAGTACTAATTTCTGGTGTTTCTGAAGGACCTGTTTTTCAAGACATTTTTGTAAGGACTCTTTCTTCGAGACTTCTTATGAGGACTTTTTATCAGGACTTTTTTATCGGGACATTTTCAAGACTTATTTGTTCAGAACTTATATTGCGTTTTTAAGGACTTTTTAATCAGGACTATTTTTAGAAAGGTTTTTCAAGACTTTCTTATTCAGGACTTCTATTAGGTCTTTGAGGACTTTTTAATCAGGACTATTTTTAGAAATCTTTTTTAGGACTTTTTCAACATGATTTTTAGTTTTTCAGTAAACTTTCGGGAAAGATTTTTAGAATTTAAAACATAATTTGTTATCATTTCATTTCATAATTTTGAAGATGCAATCATTCGATCATGTGAAACGCTCGATTTATTTAAAGCTGAAAAGCTTTTGGTAAATAAAGTGGGCATTTACCTCAATCGTTCTTTGTTTTTCTCCAATATTTTTTTAAATATGAAAACTACTAGAAAAGCACAAGGTCCTTTTGCAAAAACTCTAAATGTCAAGTTCTCACCTTCAATTATCATTTACTCGAAAAATCTCTTATGTAAGATGGCAATATTTTTATACTGCCAGTTCGACAATGAAAAGATCTCTCAAAATCAAGAACCAAAAATAGGAAGTTGCTATTTAAAAACAAAATGGCGGATGTCATAACTCAAAAACAAATGACGACTAAAAATCGACTTTCATGTAAAAATGTGTATCTTTATAAAAGAAAATCGACCTGTTCGAGGATTTTTTCCAAAAATATTTTATTTCGGTTTTACTGAATATATTCCATACTTTAGGCGCGCACTGTATAGCTATAAATATGTTAAACTGTTGTGCAATAAAAAATATTATTTTTATTATTATTATCTCAGCCTTTTAAATTCATCAAATTAGATTGGATTCTTACTTAATCGCCACTTTCGTCTATAATATTTCAAGTTCCTTTTTATTTCAATTACATTTTCATAATCCGTGGGCATACATTTTTTGGTTCTTCTCTTATTTTGGGCAGATATGTTTTTATGTCATTAAGGACTTCTATTGTCAAATCCACTTCAGATTTACTTCAAAAATCACGTTGAGTAACACTCAAAGTTGTACTTTTCGAGATAAGATAATTTATATATGTTGACTTATCTCCAGTGGTGTATTGGAGGGGGAACCCCTTTTTTCAGAACGAAACGCGTTTATGTTTGTTAATATTTTGTATAGTAAGAATAAAAAAGATAAAAAAGCTTACAAGGAAAACAATAGTTTAAAAGAAGATGATCTCCGAAAAACTTTTAGCAAGCTGCTTGTGGAAAGTCGAGGATTATTTTTTTTTGCTCTCACCATGCGTTCCCTTACTTCTTATTTTACCAATACACCATTGTAACGGGCCTTAAAAATGCGTAATTACAATGGTCGGCTTGGCCATCAGCAGATCATCTCGCGGAACCCCTAAATTCTGCAGTAAAGGACTTTTTGGACAGATTTTACAAGGTGTATCAAATGTGCATCGTCGTATTAAATAAGGATCATCACATTACAACATGTCATTTTATCGATACTTTTAATAACGTAGGATAGAAGGGTCCATGATTCGGGTCCCTACCAAAACATATTAATTAAATTCCCCGGTTTTACGCGGCGATTTGCATTTTCGCGATCGCCACCGTTATTATTACTATCTGCGAATATTCGGGAGCCCTCTATTTGTTTACTTACCATCCGGGACTCCCTTGTTATTGTTTCATTAAAAAATTCGGACGTAGCCTAATATTTTTCCAGAATTAATTAAAATCTGCATTATTCTAATGCCAACAAATTTGATCTCTCAGAAACGTAATATCTGATCGGAAAAATACTTCCTGGATATATGTACAAATAATGGTAATCATTCACAACAACTCTACCTCAGGTAAGGGAAGTAATTAGTTCTGCCAGTCATACGTCCGCGAATTTAATTGAAAATATGCTAGTGGCCTTTGAACTGTCGAAACATTTGGAAATGAGGGGCATGATTATTACTATTGATCAAATAGTCCAATCATTTGTGAATGAAATGAGTTACTACTCAATATTAGTGGTGGAAATTGCATTATTGGATTCACTGGAATATAATACATAATACATCAAAGAAACTAACACGCGATTTAATTATTGTAGGCCTGCAATATACAGGATCTTTTTTTTTAAATATGGAACCAAAGTCCTCCTCGAAAAAATTTAAAATCAGATAAAATCTTAAATAAACCGCAAACATGGCGGAGTGTGAAGATATTAGTGTAAAAGAAAGTGAAAATAAAAATTACTGTACTTACAAGCATTGCAAACGACCTATTGTGAGAGATAGTGTAGAATGCTGTGTTTGTTTAGCAACATACCATCCGGGATGTTTCCCCAAAGGGAAGAAGGATGCCCAAGCAAACCATATATGCACAACCGATGTTGAAGAAGGTAATAATTATCACATTATTTCACTACAACAACAAGTTAACCATCTCACCAAACTACTAGTCCAGGTAGAAGACACAAACACTACTTTGAAGATAAATAATGAGTCACTAATTGCAAATAATAAATACCTTCTAAACAGGTTAGAAATATTGGAGCAAAACCAAAATATTTTTCTATCTAAGGAGCAAACCACTGTTGCAGAAAATTCAACTAAAATAAATCCAAATTCTCAATTTTGTCAACCGATGGAGCAAGCTGTTCCGTCGAAAATAAAAGTAAATAATAAAACAAAAATAAACGAAGAACGGCAATCATCGAAAAAAAGTGCAGACAAATTGGAGCCTACAAAAAATGTAAACAAAGATAAATCATTGGAAACTGATCCAAATCGAAATAAAAACATAATAACAACTGCACAAGTACAAGATGCATTTAATAAACTAGAAAACAATAATTCATTGGAAAAAGAACAAGGTAAATGGGAAACTCAAAAGAAAAGAAGAAGAGATAGTAATAAACAACTGATAATGGGAACAAAGGAGAATGCTGAATGTAAATTAACTGCTGTTCCTCGAATGTCATGGTATTTTCTAGGCAGGGCAAATCTGGAAACAACGACGGACGATGTCATCACGTACATTAGGAAAAATATTTGTCCCACCGGTTGTCTGGAAGTTACTAAGATACAAATTAAAAAGGAAGATGAAGTCGCATTTAAAATTGGCGTCGAAAAAATATTTGAAGGAAAATTCCAAGATGCGGAATTATGGCCCATTAACATTAAATTACAGAGGTACTCTTTTTTCGCCGAGCGTCAAAAAACAAAAATATCGAAATAAAATTAAATAATCAAAATTATCTACAAAATCAAATCAAAATGATGCATTTAAATGTGCAAGGTTTATATAACAAATTAGAAGAAATCAATATTTACACTAGCTTCGAGGAACCTACTTTTTTTTGTATTTCGGAACACTGGTGTAACAATGATAATATAGACTTTATGATATTGAACAACTATACCATCGCCGCAAAATATTGCAGATCCTCATTTATCCGAGGAGGGGTGGTCATATACAGTAACAATAAATTTGAAACGAAAACACTAAATAACGTATTTAACAGTAGCGTTGAGAAGCATATCGAATGCTGTGCTATAATGTTTATAGTAGATAATAAGAAGATTGGTTTGATTGCGATATATAGACCCCCTTCTGGTGATTTCACTGTATTCGTAAATAGTTTTACGAGCATACTAGATTCAATTCATAACATTTGTGACAATATTACTGTGTGTGGAGACTTAAATGTGAACGCACTTAAAGAGTCGTCAAACAAAAAACTGTTATTTGACCTTTTCCGATCATACGAATTAAATTATATATGTGAAGATCCAACACGAATTTTTATAAATAAAAATAATTATACTACCATTTCTGCCATCGATTACATGATTTCGAATTTTCCTAGTGATTTAACAATATGTTATGTTACTGAACCACACATTTCTGACCATAAAGCTCAATGTTTAATATACAACATTACTGATAGATCTATCAATAAGACATTAGATAATACACCTATTAGACATAATATAACAAAACAGGGTATGATTGATATTAAAGAAAAATTGCAACATATCTATTGGAACATATTATATTCAGCGACAAATGTTCACGCAGCTTTCGAAATTTTTCAAGAAATTCTATTGAAAAATATTGAACCTCACTACGTAATTTCTAGGAATAAATATATAAACCAAAATCATCCACCATGGCTAACAAATGAAATCAGAATGGCGAGAAATGAATTAAATGATTTATTTTGGTTAAAAGAACATTTCAAATGCGAATATTTTACGACATTATATAAAACCAGGAAACGAGACTACAAGACCCTTTTAGCAGCAACAGAGAATACGTATTATGAAAATATTATTCAGGAGTCTTCGAACAAACCAGCAAAAATTTGGGAATTAGTTAACACCAAACTTGGTAGGAAAAAGGTAAATAAAATTGATAAAATAATAGACAATGGGAATGTTCTTACTGAACCAGTAGACATATCGAATGCAATGGCCGAATATTTTTCAAATGTAGTGTACGAAAGTTTAGTACAACATTTTGGAACAAATATTTCAACAAATTGTACAGGTTGCATGGAATTTCCAAATACTTTTGTATTTCTTCCTGTAGATGCAAATGAAGTTCAGCCAGCAATATTTAGATTAAAAAATAAAAAGAGCACAGGTCACGATGGACTTACAACGTCTCTGATAAAGTCGGTATCAAACGAAGTAGCGGAACCATTAACATACCTAATAAATAAATCAATTGAAGAAGGAATATTTCCAGCATGTTTAAAAGTAGCAGTCGTCATACCAATTTTCAAGAAAGAAGATAGAACTTTAAAGAAGAATTATAGACCCGTTTCCTTGTTAAGTGTTGTGTCTAAAATAATTGAAAGTGTCACAAGTGAGCGTCTGTGGTGTTACCTAAACAAGTTCAAATTGTTATCAACAGCACAACATGGCTTTAGGCAGTCCCTATCAACGGAAACAGCATCATATCAACTGGTAGAACATGTCAGTACAGAATTGGATGCGAAACATTGTGTAGCAGTGCTATTATTTGATCTAACTCGTGCATTTGACACGGTTAACATCGAATTTGTTAGATATAAATTAGAAAAGCTAGGTATACGTGAGAATTTTTTGAACTTTATAGTGTCTTTTTTGAGCGACAGAAAATTTTATGTAAAATGCAACAGCTCTGATTCAAATGTACATAATATACACACAGGTGTGGCGCAAGGGTCGATTTTAGGCCCTTTGATATTCTTGCTTTATATAAATGATATAACCAATCATATTAGCTGCGGTAAATTAATTAACTTCGCTGACGATACGTCAGTAATTGTGTCGTCCACTGACCCAAACGCACTAAAACATAAAATTCAAATAATATTGTATGAAGTGAAAATTTGGTGTGATAAGAACAGTCTTATTTTAAACCAAAATAAGACTGAATGTATATATTTTTACAATTCTAAGATACCGGAATATGTAAAAGACGGTGACATTTCTAAGGACATAAAATTTTTAGGTATACATCTTGACTCCCAACTTTCATGGAGTACTCATATAGATTTTGTTTGTAGCAAACTTAATAAAGCCTACTATGCAATTTTAAAATTAAAACATACCCTAGGTATTAATAATTTATTTGAAATTTATTATGCGCTTGCGTATTCATACATGTCATACAATATAATTGTTTGGGGAAAATCTGCCATAACGAGTAGGACTTTTATTCTTCAAAAAAGAATATTACGTTTAATAGATGGTACTTCATCCAGAGACTCATGTAAGCCAATATTTTCCAAATACAATGTACTTACATTTCCATGTATATACATATTTAGAATTTGTTTGTTTGTAAAAAAACACATGCATTTCTTTGAAACAAACGCAAATTTTCATAACTACGGTACCCGACATCGAAATAGTCTTACTGTTGTAGGGCATGACACCGCCTTGTATGAAAGAGGGCCGAAATATAATTGTATAACAATGTATAAGAAATTACCAAGTTATCTTAAAGATATTGAAGTTTATAGTGAATTTAAAAAACAATTAAAAATATATTTATTACACAATGTATTCTATAGAATAGATGAATTTCTTTTGTAATGTTTTTGTAAGGACAAAATGTTACACTGACTTGTCCAATATCGTTTGATTTATGTGGATTAATAAAGCATTATTATTATTATTATTATTATTATTATTTATTGACAATTGATAATGCAATTTTTTCAAATGGAATTCGATTTTATTTATTTCGCAACTTTTGCAGAGCTCTTGATTGTCTGCTTTTCGTTTTAGCGAAATACATTTGGCAGCAATAGTTAGGTAATATAAGATTCTTTCATAAGTTTTGAAAGCTTCGTTTTGCATGCGAGTACCAATGGAAGGTACGAGCATGCAATGTAGCTTTCAAAACGTGTTAAACACTCTACTTTTCCTACGAGCAAACATTTTCTTAATTATGTTTCAATCATAATTTTTCTCGAATTTACCCGCGTCTATCTCAATTAAATATGTGCGTATTATTAGTGCCAAAACATTCTCAAATTTTAATATAAATTTGCTTATTACTCATGGTGATGGTTGCGACCGTTACTACGTGGTAATTAATTATAGAAACAGTGAATAAAACATAGTAACTGTTTTATTCAGTGTTGCTTATTACTATTTTAAAATCGATTAATAAGTAATTAATTGTTTTTCGTCACTACCCATTTTATTTTAATGATTTTGGCACACTTTTTGAACTTTGGGGATTTTACTTCAACGGCTGTGAAAATTCAATTTTCAAGCATGACATTACTTGTCAAAAGTGACAAATATACAATTGACAACTTTCAATGCAAAGGTATTACGACGATATGTTTGTTTTCAGGAGCGTCGTGGGAAAATTTATAAATTAGCAATGAAACCGATGGGGAAAATATATACCGCGCCGATGATAAATTTTCTTAAGAAATTTCTGTATAAACGCAGACAGATAATGTTGCCGAATTTATTTGGTAGTAAAATTTTTGAAGTAGCGCCCGGGCTCTCTCGATTTTAGTCAATTTACAAGTGAAATTAGCCAGAATGAAGCAGTGCTTTATAGGCTTAATTTTCGCCCGTTTCCAGCAATAAAATATAAATAAAAGTAATTTAAACTACAACAAAACTCTGCTCCTTGCAATTTATCGCTTAATTTTACACAATGCTACCCAGAAGGGCCAGGGGGCGGCGCGACGGTGGCGTCGTTCCACCCCCGAAAAGGAAGCGCGAAACGAGAGGTGCTTTAATTCCAGACACGACTTATTAATACCTCCAGTTAGTTAGGCTGTAATTGGTACATTAATAACCTTTCAAACAATTTTTATGTGATGGAACAAAAATTTTTACATGGATATTAATTGTGTTTAATAGATTAGCTTAAAAAAATGATATCGTCTTGGCCTAAGATTCTAGTCGAAACTATAGTCATCGAATAAACGTAAGTAATATTTAAACAAAACAAAAGCATGAATACTGAAGGAAAAAAAATGAAATACTTTAAATTCGTGAAATTTCAACCATTTTCAAACCGCCATAACTCGGCGTATTTTTAATCGATTTGGATGAATCTTTAAGGGCGAAAAACTTTGAAGTGTCTTCATAAAGTCATGCACGCTAAATTAAGCGTGACCACTCCCCTCTAGCGCCCCTGTGAAAAAAAAGTTTTTTCTGGAAACCATGTCCAACTTTGACGATGTCTACGGAGTTGGAAAAATTTTGTCGACTCAATATACCATAAAGGCATTAAAATTTGATCAATTCCCTTTGCAAGACTCAAAGAACGAAGTTCCTACGACGATTTGGCATCAAGTTTTTCGCAACTCAGTGACTTTTCAACCAAATTTGATGATTCTTTCAGGAAAAAATCCCATTTTGGCTCTACTTTAAGAAAGTAAACTCAGATTAGAATGATCTCTTTTCGAACCCTTCAACCCCCGAACAACAACAAAAAAAAAACACTTTTTTGGACAAAAAACGCCCAACTTTGGCAACTTGTACCGAGTTGGAAAAAATGTGTCGACTCGATCCAACAAAAGAGCATTGAAACGTGTTCAATTACCTGCTCAGGAGTCAAATAACGAAGTAACTACGACGATTTCGCACAAAGTTATGGGTGTTTGAAAAAAAGCGAATTTTGTGGTTTTTTTACTCATAAGTCCGAAGTTTTTCGACGAAATTGTTTTCGTTTTCACGAATGAAATTTTCTTTGCATGTTCTTTGAGGTATGCACCAAAGTTAATTGTTTGCGCGAAATCATGAATATCACATTTTTTTCCTTAGAACTCCATTAACAAAAAAAAATATTTCAGGTTAAAAAAGGCTTACTTTAACGATTTCTGTTGGGTCAGAAAAAAATGTGGGCCTAACTCACCACCATTCGTCCATTTTTTCATTCGTCCAATAAAAACAAACAAATTGCACTAACGGAAACAAATTAAACACTTGAGATTTGTAAAAATTTAGGTAATTTTCAAATGGCCATAACTCAGCTTCCATTCAACCGATTTCGACGATCTTTTGAGAAATAAAAAACAAAATATGTCCTCTTTGAGAGTGTTTATCCCCCACTCAAAGAGAGGGCTCTACGACCCTCCAAACAAAAAAATAAAAAGACCACAAAATGCACTTTTTTAAAACACCCATAACTTTGTGCCAAATTGCCATAGGAACTTCGTTTTTGAGTCCTGCGTAGGTAATTGAACACATTTCAATGCTCTTTTGGTGGATAGAGTCGACACATTTTATCAACTCGGTACACGTTGCCAAAGTTGGACGTTTTTTTGCCCAAAAACATGTTTTTTTGTTCGGTGGTTTAAGGGTTAGAAAAGGGATCATTCCAATCTGAGTTTACCCACTTAAAGTAGGGCCAAAAAGAGATTTTTTCCCGTAAGAATCATCAAATTTGGTTGAATAGTCGCTGAGTTATGTGCGAAAAACCTCAAAATGCACTTTTTTCAAACAGCCATAACTTGGTGCCTAATCGTCGTAGGAATTTCGTTCTTCGAGTCCTGCATAGTAAATTGATCATATTTTAATGCCTTTATGATGGATTGAGTCCACAAAATTTTTCCAACTCCATAGACATCGTCAAAGTTGGACATGGTTTCCTGAAAGGACTTTTTTTTAAAGAGGCGCTAGAGAGGGGCGGAAGGGGTTACGCTTAAGTTCGCATGCATGACTTTAAAGAAGACACTTCAAAGTTTTTCGCTCTTAAAGATTCATCAAAGTCGATTAAAAATACGCCGAGTTATGGCGGTTTGAAAATGGTCCAAATTTTCACGAATTTCAAGTGTTTAATTTTGTTTTCTCCAGTGTATAACGAAATCTACATAACGAAATATATTAATGAGGTTTATACTGGAGGCTTCTACTTCGTTATACATATTATATAATAAATAAAACACTTTGAAAGTTATAAAAAAACAAAGTAATAGAATTGTATTTAGTTTAAAAAATCGTTTGATGCACCGAAATGAATAAGTGACCAATTTTAGATGAAAACTCAATTTTTACGTACAGAAAAATTGATGTATGTCTAATTCATCATTTATGAGCTTACAGAAGTTAACAATCAAAACATTTCCAGGTGTAAAGTCATTTTACTAAACTATTTATGTACTAATAAAGATGTTTTGAAGCTCAAAAATTTATAGGTGATAGGAGAGAGCCTTGCAGAACACCATATTGGTTGGGAAAATACAAGGAACATAACTGGCGGACTGAATTGAGAATTAAGAATTAAGAAGGTAACATTTATGAAGGTTCCTCTTTGAAGTATAAAAATACGACTGTTGTTGTCGGCCTTTTGAGTTTTAAGGACCTTTTGTTTTAGACAAATCAAACAGTAAAATTGCAGAGATAGAAAAGGACACTAATATGACTATAGAATAAGCTACTGATGAATCTAAGTTTTAAATGGAACGAAATAAAGCTGCAGCCACAAGGGTACAATAGAGACGCTATGTTATAGACACAACAAAAGAAACAAAATGCAAAATCATGAGAATCACAATAGACATAAAAGGAAGCTTTCTTTATTTCCAGAAATCGTTTCAGTCGGCTTTGGGGACCTCAAAATGGATATTTCCTTAAAAAAAATTGAAAGTAAAAACCTCTTGATGGTCGGGGGGGTAGTACCCCAGTACCCCCCCCCCCTCTCTAATACGTCCCTGATCTTATCTTTGGTCCTAATCACAGGACATTTAACTACAAAAACGAATTAAGTGATTTTCCGTATTTCTCTGATTTTGGTTCCAAAACATGTATTCGAAGACGTTTAATTAAAAAAAAAGTTATTGTTCGATATTCTTTCGGAATTATTTTAATAGCTACATATAAACATTTTCCAATGTTTCTTCCATTTTGTTTAAACATCCTTTTTCTTGAAACGAATATCTAAAGACATAGTTAATTTGAAAACATCAAAACTTAGTGTTTGACCTCATTTAGAAATTATTTTTATAGCCGTAAATGCTCTTCATAGTCGTATTAACACAAAAAAATGGTGATGTGGCCATCATGTTACTTTCTGCGACTTGATGGTGTCATTTTTATTTACACTTTCATGGTTTATTTTCAATTTAAATCATATTTTAAATGTACATCGACCGTTTTGTAGACTCGGATGAATCGTCAAAATTATGAAAGATGGAAAAATTATACTTCAAAAACTCAGTTTACTCAAAAACTAAAGAGATTTCGAAAAAACTTATTCTTTATAAGTTGTTTATTTTAGCATTCTCTACAACTATTATGAACATAAATTTTCTGTAACTATTATCGTCTCATAATTATAAACCAAAAATGAAAAACAAATATTATTTTTTCTCGAATAACAATGATTTTATGAAAAATATTTTCAAACAAAAGATGTTCATTTCTTTGTAATCTTCAATATTTGATATTTTTCATATTTGAAAAGAAAATTGAGAAAGAAAAAACAAAACAAACAGTTAAACACCCACTTCCAGTGCACCAAAAGCTTTTTAGTTCTTCGGATTATCAAATAAGACGTATGTTCAAAGTTTCATATTAATTGCTCTATTAGTTTTATTGAGATACAGCGCGCACACACGCACAAACACAAATTCCAGAAATTGTTGAAATGCCATCTAGGGACCCCAAAACGCAAATTTCCGTAAAAAAAAATTGAAAAAATGTTCACGATCACAATATTTTCTCGTACTTCGTAACGGAGAATGTAAAAATAATAATTAGAAGGTTGTTTTTCTTCCATTTTGTTTTTACAAAGTTCGAGGAAGTATTGCGATCGTGAACATTTTTTCAAAATTATTTTTTACGGAAATATCCGTTTTTTGGTCCTTAGATGACATTTTAACAATTTCTGGAAAAAAAATGGTCTCTCTCTGTGTGTGTGTGTGTGTGTGCGCCTGTGTACGCTGTATCTGATAAAAACTAATAGAGCAATTGAAATCAAACTTTTAAAATCAGTTTTATTAAACAATCGGAAGAACTGAAAAGCCTTTGGAAAAATTTTGTATACCGAAAGTTTTATGTTTACCTTAATTGTAATTTTTTCCAATATTTCTTTAAATATGAAAAGTATCATTAAAATAATAGCATATATTGAAGACAACAAAGAAATAAATATCTTTTGTTTGAAAATACTTTTCAAAAAATCATTGTTATTCGAGAAAAAATTTTTTTTTTTTCATTTTTGGTTTCTAATTATGAAACAATAATAGCTTCAGCAAATTTATGTCAATAATAACTGTAGAGAATTCTAAAATGTACAACTTATGAAGAATTCGATTTTTTTTTTAATTTTGAGTATACTGAGTTTTTGAATTATTGAATCTTTCACAATTTTGACGTCATTTAAACGTCATTTTCATCCGAGTCTACAACCCAATGTACATTTAAAATATGAGTTAAATTGAAAATAAACCATGAAAGCGTAAATATAAATGATACTATCAAGTCGGAGAAAGTAACAGAGTAACATGATGGCCACATTACCATTTTTTTAACGCATAATATTCAACTTATAAATGTCGAAAGCAAATTGTTTAAACAAAATGGAAGAAAAGCTAATTATTATTTAATATTGTAAATAAGACAATGAAGAACATTTGTGGTTATAAAGATGATTTCTAAATGACGTCTTTTGATTTTTTTTAAGGTGACCACGTCTACGAATATTAAGCGTTTCAGGAAAAAAAATTAAACAAAATATAAGAAAAAGTGTTCTCCAATTATTGTTTATTATTATTAATAATATTATGAAGACCATTTGTGATTAAAATAATTGGTCAAACACTGACTTTTGATATTTTTAAATTGATGATATCTTCGAATTTTAACAAAATTAAGGAAAGACGAACCTCTAATTATTGTTTAGTTTTGTTATAATATTTATGGCTATTAAAATGATTTCTAAACGATGCAGTTACGTTTGATTTTTCAAATTAAACATGTCATTGCACAAAAAAATCAGAGAAAAACGGAAAATCATATAATTTGTTTTTGCAATTAAATCTTCTGTGGTTATTGCCAAAAATTAGTATAATTAACATTTTATTGAGATTGGTCAAAATTCGGGGCCAAAATTCGTATCTCTAGTTGTGACTATTTATTTTCTCATCAGCATATGTTTTGTTAACATGCAAGAGGCTTTTGTTGGGATACGAAGATCAGATGTAAGAATATTTTGAATAATACTTTGAAAGTTATTATTATTATTTATAAACCTAGCAAACTAGTTATTTTTGAAAAAGCAAGAGAAATGACTTTAAATTTCTATTAAAATATACTGTGTTCCATTAAAAAAAAAATCTTTACATTTAGCGAAGGTCTTCTTACTTCATAAAAATAGCTACCATTTAAACAAACCTAATAATCTAAAAATGTAACATTTTTATTGTCAAAAAACGCTTCGATCATTTTAAAATACCAACTTATTATTTTTTTATTTTTCTGTGACAGTTCAAATATTGATTGTTTTTGCCCTAAAAATCAGAATAACTATTTGGATTTCTGGGAATACATAATTTTGAAAGAATGTATATGTTATTGAAATTGGTGGAAAACATTTCTGTTAGATGGAGTAGTCGCTCTTGGAATTATTTGGGTGCGATTGTATAGGAGTTCATTTGAGGGTTTATATAATGGCTTGTTTGGGTGTCTGATTTTAGTGAGGATTCTGAAAAGAATTATATTATCGTTATTTTTCTATTTATAGAATAACATTCCAAAATCATCCCTTTGTTAGCACAATCCTTTTGATTGGCATTATATAAACCGCATTATATTTATCGTGCCATAACGTAATTTTAGTCCCCGATAGAAAAATATGACGTTGAAGTGGAAAAGTGTGTCCTAATAATGATCCTTATAATAAACCTCGGCCATAATAAACAGGCGGTAAAATTACAAAGGGCCCAATGGTCCGCGTCCTTTTATTTTTAACGATTACTTCTTCCATTAGAGTCCATTGGCCGTCGCCAGATAAAAGTGCCCTCTTGCAATATTGACTTTAATAGTATCGTCTGGGAACCGCGACGCTATATCAACTTAAAATTGCCCTCAGATATATAATAATAAACTTTTATCGTCACTATTTTCTGTTATATTTATTTTTACTTATATATAGGGAGAGTGTGTGCGGGAATATTACGGCCGAGCCTCACACGTCGTTAAACGATATTAAGGGATATTTCCGGCTCTGCGTAATCCCACCAACATTTATAGATCTATTTATTAAGGCTCGCTTATTGCGACTTTGTACGAAAGTTATATCTGCAACAAATTCACTAAACTACTAATATTTTTAATACAAAATGTAACTGAAGTGAAAAATTCCCCAGAGAAAGTTGTGGTTGAAACATAGTTTAATAATAGATTACCACCTAGTAACAGCCGCAACCTCTTCATGTACAAATTTAAGTTTCATAATAAATAAATAATTTGAGTACATCACTATCAAACATTTTCTAAAAATCATCAAGTCGCACTCAAATATGACAGAAAGACCGCTGGCCGATTGCCTTTTAAAATAAAACTTAATGCTATATGTATACTATTGTCTGTAGAGTCACAATATCTTGGATTAAGGGACATTCAAATAATGAAGGGAACGACTGGGCCGATAGGCTAGCCAAAAGGGCTGCCCTGAAAAGGGAAGGCTCTAAGGCTTTGCCACTGGCAAATCACTATCAGATTCAGTGTTGCCAGGAGTAATTTTTAATTTTCCCCAAATATTTCATTAAAAACCCCCAAAATTACCCCTCGCATAAAATACCCACCTCAAAAAATACCCCATCGATTGAATCGATTGAGGTTCCCCAAAATACACCCCAAAACCTTAATTTGCTCCCATTTTGGGAAAAAAACCTCCAATCTGGCAACACTGGGATTAGAGCAGGCGCGCTGATAAGTTTTCGGAATTTGCACAAAAAACCTCCAATCTGGCAACACTGGGATTAGAGCACGGGCGCTGATAAGATTTCGGAATTTGCACAAAAAAAAGTTGCCTTCGCCGAATCACGAACCTCGCGCATCAGTTTTATAACTCCGTTTTTCCGATAATAAATATGTAGGTAGTACAAAAAAGCCAGTTAAGAAATTAGAAAAATATTTAATCGTGCTGTGGTATCCTCCAAATAATGAAAATAATTCTTTAATTTTTCAGAAAGCCTCGCTAATCAACTAATTCCAAACAGTTCCAGTTATACCGGGTGATCAGTTTCATTCCGGGAAAAAGTATTATACTTAACAATTACTAAAAAAAAACTTAATTGCCTGCAAAAATTATTGTTTTGATTTAAAAATTACGAATTTTCAAAAAAAAAAATCAAAAATCGAATTGAAAATCAATTAATTCCTTGAACAAAAATCGCGCTGGCTGTATTTTCCAGCTAAATATCAAAGTACATTAAGTTTTATCTCAAGAAACCACTATAATTAAATTAAAAACACTAAAACAAAAAAATTTCAAATTAAATAAATAACCTAACATTAATACAAAAACCAAGTACAGGCCAAAAATATCAAAAATTCAGTGTGCAAAATCTAAATTATAGGGCAAAAAAATAACAAAACTTTGACCAAAAAACTCGAAAATATCGGCCAAACATTCGCTCATAAAAATCAACAATTCATTTAAATCTAAAGTAAAGACCAATAAAAAAATCGCTCATTAAAATGAATAATTAAGGGAACAGAACTAAAAACATTGGTAAAAAATATAAAAATTACATTAAAAACAGAGTTGAAGGAGATAATTTACTGATTTTCTACTGGCAAGTTATGAATTTATAAAATTTTCTAGCAACCTTCCAAATGTTTCCAAAAATTAAAATTAATTGGAAAAGTGATTGAACATGTATCGAATTTTCGGAAAGTTGCGTTTTTTTTATCGTTTTAAAATTGAGTTTCCGAACCCGAAACGCAAAGGTAAAATGACATCAAATTTAAATTCATAATATACTAATTTTCTACTGGCAAGTTATGAATTTATGAAATTTTCTAGCAACCTTCCAAATGCTTCCAAAAATTAAAATTATTTGGGAAAGTCATTGAAAATGTATCGAATTTTCGAAAAGTAACGTTTTTTTTAATCGTTTTAAATTTGAGTTTCCGAACCCGATACGCAAAGGTAAAATGACAAAATTTAAATTTACGCAGAGTTGTTACTTCAAAATTACTTCCGCAATTTCCCGACTTTTGAAGAAAAATGCCAACGTAAATTTCTATAAAATGTCCGTTTGTTCAAAATTAAAAATTAATCCATAAGGATTCATAAATTCATAAAATTAAGAATAAGCTTCATTTTATGAATTTTTATTTGTCGTTAATACAATTTTTATTTGCATATCAAGGCCGCGAAATCATTCTTTAACGTACCGAGAGAAAGAAGAGACAATCTCGAGGGCGCTGAACGATTTCACTGCTCTGCCTAAAAAGGCAGTCAAAAAAAGAGAAAATTTATGCCAAAAACATCTAAAATGTGGGCAAAAAAAAACTAAAAAATAAAAATGCAGACTAAAAATAGAAATTTCAAGTAAAAGAAAAATAATTTGCCATTTTTAGCCCCAAAAATAACTCTTTACCTTAAAGTAAATTGCCGAAGCTCTAAACTCAAAAATAATTTTAAAAATTCGCCCATAAAAATTGTTAATTATTGACGTTGAATTATTTAAAATGATTACCAATAAAAAATTCGCTCGTTAAAATTAATAATCAAGGTAAAAAATCGAAAATTTAGACCAAAAATCGTAATCTCTCGAAAAAATTAAAAATAAAGAAGAAAACGAAAATTTTAACTAAACATTCGAAAATTTTAGTTTATAGGCCAAAAACTTAAATTTGGAGCAAAGAAATGAAAAACGCACACCAAACATCTAAAATATAGGCAAACAATCAAATATCCTGATGTAAAAAATAAAACATGCAGACTAAAGAATTGAAAATTCAAGCAAAAGAAACATAATTTGCTATTTTCAGCCCCAAAATAACATTATCCCAAAATAAATTGCCGAAACTAAACTCGAAAGTAATTACAAAAATTCGCCAATAAAAACAATAATTCAGGTTAAAAAAATCTAAAATGAAGGGCAAACAATCAAAAACTCGAAAATACCCTCAAAACAAAAAAATGCCCATAAGAATTAATAATTCTTAAAAATTGTGTAGACCAATCAAAAATTCGCTCGTTAAAATTAATAATATTGATAAAAAAACTAAAAAAAAAATCGAAAAATTAAAAATATAGAGTACAAAACTGAAATTTTTAACAAACCGTTAAAAAAAACTGACCAAAATCAAAAACTCTAAAAGTTAGAACAAAGAAATCAAAAATGCAGACCAAACATCTGAAATACAAGCAAAAAAAAAATTAAATTCCTGGTCTAAAAAATTAAAATATGCATACCAAAAAATTGAGAAATCAAGCAAAAGAAAAATAATTTGCCATTTTCAGTTCCAAAGATAATTCTAGCTAAAAATAAATTGCCAACCAGAAACATGAATTTTTTTTAAAAAGATGGACACAAAATCAAAAACTCAATAATAATTCGGCAGTCAAAAAAAAGAGAAAATTTATACTAAATATTCGAAAATTTTGGATTAGATGCCAAAAACATCTAAAATGTGGGCAAAAAAAATAAAAACCCTTGTCTAAAAAATAAAAATGGAGACTAAAAATAGAAATTTCAAGTAAAAGAAAAATAATTTGCCATTTTTAGCCCCAAAAATAATTCTTTACCTTAAAGTAAATTGCCGAAACACAAAACTCAAAAATAATTTTAAAAAATCGCCCATAAAAATTGTTAATTATTGAGGTTGAATTATCTAAAATGATTACCAATAAAAAATTCGCTCGTTAAAATGAATAATCAAGGTAAAAAAATTAAGAATATAGGCAAAAAATCGAAAATTAAGACCAAAAATCGTAATCTCTCAAAAAAATTAAAAATAAAGAAGAAAACGAAAATTTTAACTAAACATTCGAAAATTTTGGTTTATAGGCCAAAAACTTAAATTTGGAACAAAGAAATGAAAAATGCACACCAAACATCTAAAATATAGGCAAACAATCAAATATCCTGATATAAAAAATTAAAAATGCAGACTAAAAAATAGAAAATTCAAGCAAAAGAAACATAATTTGCTATTTTCAGCCCCAAAATAACATTATCCCAAAATAAATTGCCGAAACTAAACTCGAAAGTAATTACAAAAATTCGCCAATAAAAGCAATAATTCAGGTTAAAAAAATCTAAAATGAAGGGCAAACAATCAAAAACTCGAAAATACCCTCAAAACAAAAAAAAACTCATAAAAATTCATAATTCTTGTTAAAAATTGTGTAGACCAATCAAAAATTCGCTCGTTAAAATTAATAATGTAGATAAAATAACTAAAAAAAATCGAAAAATTAAAAATGTAGAGTAAAAAACTGAAAACTTTAACAAACCGTTAAAAAAACTGACCAAAATCAAATACTCTAAAAGTTAGAACAAAGAAATCAAAAATGCAGACCAAACATTTGAAATATAAACAAAAAAAAATAAATTTCTGGTCTAAAAAATGAAAATATGCATACCAAAAAATTGAGAAATCAAGCAAAAGAAAATGATTTGCCATTTTCAGTTCCAAAGATAATTCTAGCTCAAACTAATGTGTCAACCAGAAACGCGATTTTTTTTTTAAAGATGGACACAAAATCAAAAACTCAATAATAATTCGGGTTGAAATATAGGACAAAAAATCAAAAATTCGGGCCTAGAAATAAAAATTGCCGACCAAAACATCGAAAATTTTAACAAACAAATCGAAAATTTGGACCAAAATGAAGAAAAATTACTTCAAAAGATTTACAAAAAAACGAAACTGCAGGTCCAAAATCTAAAATATGGATAAAAAATTAAAATTCAGGCCTAACGATAAAAAATGCAAACAAAAAGATTGAATATTTAATATAATAATAATCATTTATTTAAGGGCAACGAGTATCGTCAGTAGTAATTTTTAATTTTCCCCAAATATTTAATAAAAACCCTCCAAAAATTACGGCGCTGTCCCTCTCCAAAATAATAAAATTTGAAAATAAAACGTAAACGTTTAAATGAAAGTGCAGCATCTCATTGGGGGTAACAAAATTATGAAAACGGCAATAATAGAATCCAACAACTTCCATAAATTATGTCACAGGTTTTTCCTCGTCGCTGTGGAAAATTACTGACTTCTCTATGGTTGTGCACTATTGGTAATGATGATTTCTAGCAAATGTAATAACATGTTCATTAATTTCCCCAAAAATACCCCTCTTATAAAATGCCCACCCCAAAAAATACTCCATTGACTGAAGTTCAAATACACGCCAAAAAAATAATTTACCCCCATTTTGGGGAAAATCTCCCCAATCTGGCAACACTGGCCAGATTGGCACAACTGGGCAACACTCCACACGGCCAACTACTTGACTTCACAAGAAGTTTAGGTTGGCTTGAGGAGTAGGGCTCAGGAGGTGGCACAAAGGACCAACGAATGGTCTAAGTGCTGCGACCATTTGGTCGCCCTCCAAAAAACCATCATCATTGTCTGTATAAATGTAAAAAAGTATAAAGATTATTTAGTAGTATTATTTAATGTTAAAGATCGACTCCTTTAAAAAAATCCGGTGCATACGAAACCTACTGCTCCATGTAGGTCGAGCAGGATGAAATGTATCAATTCGTTTTCGTGTTCGTCTCAAACAACATTTTAGGTTGTTTTAAAATAGTTGTCAAAAATGCAATTTCCAGACCTAGATAATCCCAATTAAAACAAATGCTCTAAGCTAAATCTGCCAGAGTGATTGGAAATTTTGAAACAAACCGTCCAGACCTGAAAATATTTGTAGGTTTTTATAATAATCAATCTAGAGGAAGTTAAAGTAAATATTAGCTAAATTTAAATTAACAAAAATAAATAATCTTCGCGGTGAAAATTACAAATTAAATTACCTCGCAATTACGCTTTTTTTTATCTCCCCGCGCACAAACACAAGATGTAATTCAGATAATAAAGCTAACCCCTTTAACCCTGCGCCTCTTCATCCCTTATTATCATTATTCAGCGAGCGTCTTGTGTTCGTACGGTTTGTGCGTGCCAGTGTAAATATTAAGAAAATTACTTACATCGTGTGCACTCCCGCAAGAAAACTCCTTTCACTCCTCAGTCTGGGTATGTGTGTGTGTGTGTATACGTCTGTAATCAAATAAAATCACAATTAATATTAATCAAGCTTAATGGGACATAAGGAAGTAATTTACTTTTATAATTTCCAGTCGGAGCAATTGCTCGCGCCGGTAATCGAATTTAAGTGTAATTACGGTTTGTGTGTGTCTTGTCTTGCTTCAATTCAACGCTTGATTTTCAGTTTGTGGAGTTTAAAGAAATATATTATCGCGTGATGATTGTGGTAATTTACATGAAAATGTGCAAAGACTAATTTAATTTATCCTTAAATTAAATTAGTCTAAAGAATAGTAATTTACGTAACAAGTTCCGAAAGTGATATTTTACGGGATGAGTAGGAATCCTGCGAGTCCGGTTTTTGTAGAATCATAGAGCAGAATCGATTTTGAGTAAATTTGCTAAGTTTTCAGTCTGTAGCAATGGTCTATATATTTGTTTAAAGTAACTTTAAAGACGTGCACTTTCTAAATTTAAACGTGGCGAGTTTAAGTGTAATAATTTGGAAATTTGGGGTCGAGATGTTTTTAGTTTATGAATCGATTTTGAGAAAATTTGCAAAGATTGCAATTTGTAGCAATTGTTTTTACATCTTTAAAACTATTTTGAAGATGGGGAATTTTAAAATAAAAACGCAGCGAATCTAAGCGTATTTTTTGAAAACCTGGATAGAGGGTGTTTCCGGTTTTTGTAGAATCATAGAGCGGAATTGATTTTAAGTAAACTTGCAAAGTTTGAAGATTATTTTATTTTTTGAAAACCTGGGTGGGGGATGTTTTCAGTTTTTGTAGAAACATAAAGCAGAATCGATTCTGAGTGAATTTCCAAAATTAACAGTTTGTGGTAATTGTTTTTATATCTTTTAAAGGGTAGCACTACTCTAAGATTTTGGAAAACTCGTTTTTGTCTGCTTAAACAATATTTTAGGGCCTTATAAACAATATCCAGTTGGTCCTATAGTGAGAAGATTCCTTAGGGTTTCTCAGAAGTCCACCAAAGCGCGCCAATGCTGTAAGGATTTATGTGCTCGTTAAACTTTAAACGCGTTTCTTCTTGAAACCATTTTTTTTCAAGAAGGATTACAAGAAGCATGGCTAACGTCACCATGACTGAGCAACAGTTCCAGGACCTCATGAACCGAATGTTGGAAACGAGAAGGCCAGAGGCGTCAGTCCAGAGGAAAAGTTTTTCTAGATGTACCACAAGATTTAAGGGACAAACGGACAGCCAGGTGGTGGAAAGCTTTCTAAACACAATAACGGTGTACAAAAACACGGAACGTATTGAGGAAGCAGACGCAATATTAGGATTTCCGTTGCTGTTGGTAGCCCCTACCGACACCTGGTGGGAAGGAATCAAAAAGGAAATCAAGACATGGGATCAGTTAATGCACGCTGTCAGAAGTGCCTTCGCTCCAGTAATCCCAAATTTTAAGATTTTCGCGAACATATGTGAAGAAAAGCAGAATAAGCCTTCAAGAACAGACCAGTTCGTAATCCAGAAACGGGCGCTTTTTAGTAAATTAAGCCGCCCTATGGAAATGGAGCTGCAGCTAGACCTCATCTTCCGCTTGCTACACCTAGAGATGAGAAAGAGAATTCCTAGATCGACCTTCGACAACTATGGAGGCCTGGTGACAAAAGCGAGGGAAGCAGAAAACCTCATCGAAGAGGAGAACCAGGCAAATAGGTCGACCGGCTCTGAGAAAATCCGTTGCAGTTATTGCAAGAATAACGGACACCGCATGGAAGAATACAGAAGGAAGCAAAGGGAAATAACGACCATCAACCCCGGCAACTTTGCATATTATGGCTGTGGGAAGCCGAACACTATTAGAAGCCGCTGCCCGAACTGCAGCGCTAAAGCAAAGAGAACACAGATCTCGTCGTTAGCAGCAACGATGGATCCAAGTAGACCACATGTGTACATTCACGATAATAATAAGGTAGAATATTCACTATTCGACACAGGATCGCAGGTTACAGTTGCATTTCTAAGGCTGAAAACAAACGGGAATAAGTTCCAGACGCAAAAAGGAAACATCGCCTTCGCGAACGGATATGCACAGAGCAGCACAATGTTGTGCACAGAGGCTGACATAATAATCAAAGGAAAGAGAGTTGCCACAAAATTTGTCATATTACCCAATAGTCAAACCAGAGAGACCATTCTGGGGACAGATTTTATGAAGAGTGCCGGGATAACCCTGGACTTGGGGCAGCAAACATGGACAATTTCGGAAGGTAATTATCCAACGTACGATGCCACCAGACCCAGAATGGAATAACTCCTGGCACAGCAGCATCAAGAGATAGGGGAACAGTTTCTCTTACCGGAACCCCCAAGGAAGATCGCAGGAGAAGACGTCGCAATGTTTTCATGTTACGAAACAATGGAAATCGCCACCCTCAGAGTGGATTTGCGAAAGGAGGAAGAGGAAAATTTAAAGCAGGACGAACGAGAGGCTCTAAACAAAAACCTTCAGAAACACAGGTCTCCGAAGCCGCCAACCACCTTAGGATGTCACCACATACAAACCAGTTCGCACCCTCCCACAAGCGCCAAACCTTACAGGATGTCACCGCCAAAGCAGGATGAATTGCAAGGGCAGGTGGAACAAATGCTCCAGGATGACATTATCCAAACATTCACCTCGCCATAGGTCGCTCCGGTGGTAATGGTACCAAAATGGGACGGGACTTCCAGGTTATGTGTGGACTATAGAGCACTGAACAAAATCACAAGAGCTGACCGATATCCGCTTCCTAGGATGGACGACCTACTCCACAACGGTCCTACAGGAAAGATCATGTCTACAATCGACCTTAACCTCTTCACGCCCAGGTTCGCCACATGTGGCAACAAGCGAAAAATGAAAACAAAAACATTGTACAAAAAAAATTACTTCTTTAGCGCTATCTATGGAATATTTTTTCATATTTTTTTGCATAAATGGGAAAGTTTGTGACAGTGAAATCATATTTCGTAGAAAAAGTTAACAACAACAAAGAAGTAATTTTTAATCAAACCTGGGATTAAATCAAAGCAGCATGGGCGCGAAGTGGTTAAGAGCGGGTATTGGCAGATCCCAGTGGCCAAGGAAGACCAGGAAAAAACGCCCCAGCTATATTCCAAAGGACGATGGATAGGCTGCGAACTAGGATTCCTCACGTGCGGGTGCTCGCATACTTTGATGACATCGTCATATTTTCTGACAGTGTCACCCGCCACCTCCAGGATATAGACGAGGTTCTGACCTTATTAGAGAACGAATCGCTGTCAGCAAACAGGGAAAAAACATGTTCTGTCCGAGAAAAGTCCGATTCCTAGGGCACGTCATTACCAAAGAGGGGATCGCGGCGGATCCCGAAAAACACAATCCATCACGTCATGGAAGGACCCTCGGGACAAGAAGGAGGCCGTGTCATTCATCCAGACATGTTGTGACTGGTACCGGAGATTCATCCCCGATTTTGCGGAAAGAGCCCAACCCATCACAAAACAATTCAAAAAGAATGCCACGTGGAAATGGGAACAGCCACAACGAGCAGTGATGGCCGACTTAAAACAGGCTCTGGTCACCGCTCCGATCCTGAGAACCACCACAACCACAGAGCCTTTCCTAATCAGGACCGACGCCAGTGAGTTTGCCATTGGAGCAGTTTTGGTCCAGGGCGAGGGACCAGAGGAACACCCATTGAATACGCCAGCCGCCTACTAGCACCTGCGGAGAGGAATTATACGACCACAGAGAAGGAAGCTTTAGCCATCGTATGGGCTCTGGGAAAATTCAGAGGATACGTGGAAGGTTCCCCTGTTTCCCCTTTGACAGTCGCCACGGATCATCAGGCCTTACGTTGGCTGATGTCCTTGAAAGCACCATCAGGGAGACTTGCGAGATGAGCTTTGTAACTCCAACCTTTTGAGCAGGAAATCAAGTATATTCCAGGAAGGGCGAACCATCTAGCTGATGCCCTCTCACGAATTCCCAGCGCTGAGATCACGGAAATCAATCCAATCCAGGTAGACATGCCCCGGAGGACCACCAACCACATACGGGAGGCTCAACACCAGGATGATGACCTGAACCGCATCATAGACACCCTGGAGACGCAGCCCGCGCCGAAGATGCCATATACTGGACCAACAAAGGATATCTAATGGACCAAGGTTTCTTATACAACATTGACAGTGAAGAAGCGCAACAGTACATCCCGCAGCAAGAAGTCCCAGCCTTGTTAGCAGAATTCCACGACAGCCCCACTGCCGGACACTATGGTTTCCGCGGAACCTATCACAGGTTGTCACAGAAATACTTTTGGAAAAAGATAAGGGATGACATCGCGAAACATCTCAGAAACTGCCTTGAGTGTCAACGATACAAGCCGACAAACCTGAAACCCGCAGGTCTGACGCAGACGACGCCCCTAAACAAACGATTTGAGACCATCTCCTTCGACCTGTTCGGACCGCTACCCACATCCCCAGACGGCTACACGACGATCCTTATTGTTGAAGACCTAGCAAGTCGTTGGAACGAGATATTGCCGCTAAAAAAAGCCTCGGCACTAAAATGTGCCATCGCCCTCCTGCAAGAGGTAGTTTTTTGTTATGGTATTCCAAGAAGATATATTTCGGACCACGGGACTCAGTTTGTCAGCGCCGTTATGCAGCAATTAATGTACAGTTTGGGAATCGACCACCATTTCACAGCCTCTTACCACTCATAAACCAACCCAGTAGAGAGGAAAAACCGAGATATGAAGACGCAGTTGGCCATCCTTGTTAGACCACATCACGATTCTTGGCCACACAAATTAACAGCCATCCGCTTCCCTATGAATACGCACGCCACATCCAGCACCGGATACAGCCCTGCCTACCTCACCTTCGGAAGAGACCTAAGGACTGCCGAAGATGTAGGCAGAGACATGAGAACCATAGCCGCCTCCGACAACTTCATTACTGAGATCAGTCCCTATCTCACACGGATGACAGACGCCCTAGAAGCAGCTCATCAAACCAACGATAAGCAACAGGATCAGCGCAAAAAGTTCGCAGATGCCGCCAGACGCCCCGCTCCGGCATATGTGCCTGGAGACCCCGTATGGGTTGACACTCACCTCCTGAGCAACGCGAAAAATCAATTTACGTCGAAATTCGCCCCACGTCGAGATGGGCCCTACGTAATTCTGCAAGTGAAAGGAGCCGCCACCTTCGAAGTCGCATCCCTGGACGACCCGAGTACACCCATTGGCCGATTCCACGCCTCCGCACTCACCCCATTCACTGGAGATGTCCAGGAAGCCCAACCGCTCCATCCCATTCGTAAGAGACGACACCCAAAGAAGACGTTCACTTCAGGGCCTCCTATCTAGAAGATTGAAGGACCAGAGGGGGAGAATGTAACGCCGCTTCCTTAGCGCGACCAAGCGCGCTTGACCCTTGGGTAGGTAGACGAGCCGACGCAGCACCGCGCGCTACCCCTGCCAGGGAGACCACCCGCTGGGAGCCCTATATAACGCTGAGCACCCCGACTAGACAGCAGTATATTAGCGCTCGTTCTTTCGGCCTAATAAGCTCAAGCTAAGTGATAGCTAGCACTCGTCTTTTCGGTCTAGCATCATTGTTCTACGCTCTCACACGAAGCACCCCTTCGAGACAACACCCAGGTCCTAGATGACGGACAGTTCCGAGACGCCGCATCAGTCCTAGACGACACCCTAGTCGCCACGCAGAAGAGGCCCTCCACCGCTGGTCGCCTTAATCCACGAGGGCCCTACTGCACACCCACACCCGTCTAACGCGAAGACCACACATATTTTCTGTAAATAGACATTCTTGTAAATAAATCCTGTTAAACTACCACACGCCTTATACACCTCAATAAGTGTTAAACCCTCTAAAAAGATATTCCATTTTTTTTCCATACTCCCAAAATAAATCGTCAAAGTTAGGCTTGTTTTTCCTCCGCTAGAGTGATGTTGCCCCTTAAAGCAATTTTGAAGGTGTGCAATTTTCAAATTAAAATGCGGTGAGTTTAACAGTGATTTCTTTCGGAAATTAGGTTAGAGGCAATTTCTAAGTTTTGTAGAATCTTAATCATAATCGATTTTGTGCAAATTTGTAAAGTTGTTGGTTTTTATAAATTGGTTTTATGTTCTTTTTTAAGCAACGTTGAAAGTGTGCAATTTACAAATTGATATGCGGCGAACTGAAGTGTGATATTTTGGAAATAAAGGGAGAGAATGTTTCTGCTTGTTATCGGATCATAAAACAGAATTTATTTTAAGTTAATTTGCAGTTTATAGGGATTGTTTTTATAATTTTTTTCAAGCAACTTTCAGGATGTGGAATTTTCAAATTAAATTAAAGTGTGAGCTTTTAGCAATGTAGGCTGGAAATATTTATAGTTTCGCTAGAAAATTAAAAGCAAAATTTATGTTAAGGGCAGGTGACCCCTACCTATTTTGGTGCGGTAGATTGGGTGTAGCTCGTTTATTATAAGATGTGAACATACCGATTTAAGATATATTGTTTATGACTGTTCACTCTACCTTTTGCAAGAAAAAAAAAAGTAAACAAATTACTAATAAACAATATAGCATTTCGTGCATTTTTAAATTTCTGTAAAAGTTAGAGTGTACAATTTTTTTTATATGTACGTTGCTATAATACCTAAGAGGTCAGCAATTTTTAGTTAAAATACGGTTAATATTTAATTAGTTATTGAATTATTTCTTAAATTTTATAAACAAATTTTGACAATTTTCATAATTTCTAGAAATATATAGTATTCTAGGTTATACGAATGTACTGATTGCCTAGGTAGTTGGTTTATGTTGATATTTTTTGAAACCGCTGGATAAAATATTATTTTTTATCATTGTATGTCAACAAAGTATAGTTTCATTTTTTTATAAATCTAGTGAGAATGCAATTGTTATTTGGGTTGCCTATACTGCCAATTCTAATGAAACGTGCAATTTGGTGGGGGATAGGGAGGTGCATGGAATAACGGTGTGGTGGTGTGGTGTAAACAGATTTTAATTTTATTTGTGAATACGTGAATGCGAAACCGTTGAGAACAGAAAACGCGAAAACAGATTGAGGCACATGTTTGTACTTCCCCGATACGTGAATCATGAGAATGGCGCCTTACACTTGGATCACACATACACATGTGTATTCGCGCGCTGTTATTCACACTTTTTTTTACATTTGTATATTTTTAAAGAATATTATTTTTATTAATACACCGTAGGCCAAAAAAATGGTACAAGTAGTTTTGTACTTTATATCTTCGTGAGTTATTAATATTTTTAAATAATTAATATAACAATGAAAAGCATGGGTAACCTCCCCTTAAGCACTATTTCTATAGAGCAAAAGTACTTCATTTTATCTATAAAAATCGGGCACAGTTATATTAATTATTTAAAAATATTAATAACTCACACAGATATGACAGTACAAAACTACTTGTAGCGTTTTTTTTTGCCCAAAAACTAGCAAATATCAACACCGTTGCACAAGGACTCGAGATATGGTAGCACCCACCAAACATTTGTAACAACAATGGTTGGTAGTAATTCCAATAAATAAATAAATAGTCATCTGTTGTCACTCGCATTTTTTCTAATTTTAAACATTTATTTTTAATTAAACCGCATATAAAATCCATATTTAAATCATTTTTCTGCAGCCGTCCCGAAAATAACACTTTCGGTATGATTTATTAAATCGAAAATACCACTATACATTTTTGTATAATCAATATTCGTCGTGGTATTAGCCAGGAAAGTAGTTGTTTCAAAAAGTCATTTATTAATTGTAGTCGTATTCATACGACTAATCATCTACAGCAAGTTTAGCATTTTTGATTTCTTATTATTAACATTAATACAAGTATGTGACTTATTTTTTCTTTATTAAAACAGTAATTTACGTAACAAGTTCCGAAAGTGATATTTTACAGGATGAGTAGGAAGTATCCTGCGAGTCCCGTAAAATCACTTTTGGAACGAGTTACGTACAATATTTTTTCTGCAGCCGTTTTTTATGTTAAAAAAGCAAAGACACACACGAATGTTATATGATAAGCGCTGTCATAATTAAATACGAAGTTGATGTTTTTGTCAAGGCCGCCTACAAATATACGCAAAATAGTCTCGAAAGTTACAAAAAGCGTCCCGAAAGTAAAGAAATCGTTCCGAAAGTGAAACAAAATCGTCCCGAAAATAACCACTTTCGGTACGATTTACGTAAAGTGGTACTTTCGATTTAATAAATCATACCGAAAGTTTTATTTTCGAGACGGCTGCAGAAAATCATATACCGGGTGACCCAGCGATCTGTAAAAGTCCCATAACTTATTTGCTATTTGACATATCGACTTCTAGTTTTCCTGAACTGGTACCGACACTTATTCTACATATTTTAAAAATATGTATGTTTATGTACAGGGTGTCCCAATGTACATAACAGACCAAAGTTATGTTTTTTTAAATGGGACATCCTATATTTTATACTTTATTTTCAACCCTCTTGAGAAGCTGATAAAAATAGTATAAGAGAGTATGGGCCTATTATGGACGATTGGTTAGTTATGGGCAAATTTGTGGCAAAAACAAGGACACATTGAAAAAGTTGCAGAAGCGCTCCTAGCAATGCTAGCGTCGTTTTTTATACACTAAAGAATTTTCCACATCATGAAGAATAATACAAATCGGCTTTGGTTCTTTTTTGTTCATACTGCTATACAGGGTGTCAACATACGCAAAATAATGGATAACTATTTTTTTTCAAATGGAACACCCTATATATCTTGCCACCAATGCATGGAATTTTTAATAAGCTTTCCAATGATGTACAATTTGTATAATGAAATATGAAGGATTTTTAAGATTTATCCAAAAAACATTAAAACATTTTTCTTTTGTCACCTCCTGCTCATTTTTGAATTTTCAGCCAAAACTATGCATTTTCTGAAAAAATAATAAGAAATAAAAGTTGTAGAGCTGAAAATTTTCGATCGATATAGGTCTTTTGACTTTTCCAATAATGCGTGCATTGCCCGCCAGAGTGCGCAAAATCGTGACCGTATATGCATTTAAGCGTTTTTCTCAAATTTTTTGTTAATTAATTGCACTATACTTCATTTTCCACGTCCTCTAGCAGAAAAACGGGTAATTATAGAATTATTTAAATGACCTACATCGATTGAAAATATTCCGCTCTACAACTCTTAAAAGTAGCAATTTTTGCCCAAATGGCATAGTTTTCGCTAAAAATGCAAAAAAACATTGAAAAACGCAAAAATTGATATATACATTTTTAATTTGCATTTTTAGGGAAAACTATTAATTTTTTGCAAAAATTGCTTCTATTTAGAGTTGTAGAGCGGAACATTTTCAATCGATACCGGCCATTTTAATTTCCCTATAATTTCCCGTTTTTCCGCTAGAGGGTGCAGAAAATAAAGTATAGTGCAATTTATTATTAAAAAATTATATACGCTAAAATGCATATACGGTCACGATTTTGCGCGCTGTGGCGGGTAATGCACGCATTATCTTAAAAGTTAAAAGACCTATGTCGATCGAAAATTTTCCGCTCTACAACTTTGGTCTTTTATAATTTTTCCTGAAAATGCATAGTTTTGGCTGAAAATCCAAAAATCAGCAGAAGGTGACAAAACAAATATGTTTTTATTGATAAATCTCAAGAATCCTTAATATTTTGTTATACAAACTGTATATCATTGGAAAGCTTATTAAAAATGCCATCGATTAGTGGCAACTTATATAGGGTGTTCCATTTGAAAAAAAATAGTTATCCATTGTTTTGCTTATGTTGATACCCTGTATAGCGCTATCAATAAAAGAGAACCAAAGCCGATGTGTAATATTCTTTATGATGTGGGAAATTTCTAGTGTACAAATAATAATGCTATCTTTACTAGGAACGCTTCTGCAATGTTTTCAATGTGTACATGTTTTTGCCACAAATTTGCCCATAACTAACCAACCGTCCATAATAGACCCATACTATATTATACTATTTTTATCAGCTTCTCAAGAGGGATGAAAATAAATTATAAAATATAGGGTGTTCCATTTAAAAAAACATAACTTTGGTCTGTTATGTACATTGGGACACCCTGTACAAAAACATACATATTTTTAAAATATGTAGAATAAGTATGGCTACCAGTTCAAGAAAACTAGAAGTCGATATCTCAAATAGCAAATAAGTTATGGGGCTTTTACAGATCCCTGGGTCACCCGGTATAAAAAAACTTAAGTATTTTTTCATTGACATATTTCAATTTATTACATGAATATTTGAGATAATAATAATAAATATATTTCAGCATTTTATAGTGCATACAATCCTCTCTTTACTGATAATAAAATACTCTGGGGGGGGGGGAAAATGAAACACTTGCAATTCGTGAAATTTCGACCATTGACAAACCGCCATAACTCGGCGTATTTTTAATCGATTTTAATGAATCTTTAAGGGCGAAAAACTTTGAAGTGTCTTTTTTAAAGTCATGCATACGAATTAAAGCGTAACTTCTTTCGCCCCTCTCTAGCACCCCTGTAAAAAAAAATTCAGGAAACCATGTCCAACTTTGACAATGTCTATGGAGTTGGAAATTTTTTTTCGACTCAATCCACCATAAAGGCATTAAAATTTGATCAATTCCCTATGCGGGACTCAAAGAACAAAGTTTCTACGACGATTTGGCACTAAGTTATGGGTGTTTGAAAAAAGTGCATTTTTAGGTTTTCGTGACATAATGCCCTTTTGTTGGATCGAGTCGACACATTTTTTCCAACTCGGTACACGTTGCCAAAGTTGGGCATTTTTGCCCAAAAACGTGTTTTTTTTTTGTTCGGGGGTTGAAGGGTTCCAGAAGGGATCATTCCAATCTGAGTTTACCCCTTTAAAGTTGGGCCAAAATGAGATTTTTTTCCCGAAAGAATCATCAAATTTGGTTGAAAAGTCACTGAGTTATGTGCGAAAAACCTCAAAATGCACTTTTTTCCAAACACCCATAACTTGGTGTCAAATCGTCGTAGGAACTTCATTCTTTGAGTCCTGCAAAGGGAATTGATCAAATTTTATTGTCTTTATGGTGGATAGAGTGGACAAAATTTTTCCAACTCCGTAGACATCGTCAAAGTTGGACATGGTTTCCAAAAAAAAAACTTCTTTTTTTCACAGGGGCGTTAGAGAGGGGCGGAAGGGGTTACGCTTAATTTCGCATACATGACTTTAAAGAAGCCACTTCAAAGTTTTTGAAATCGATTGAAAATACGCCGAGTTATGGCGGTTTGAAAATGGTCGAAATTTTACGAATTTCAAGTGTTTCATTTTTTTTCAGTATTTACCTTTTATATTTATGTATACTATTTATTGTTCCATTTTTACTGACGTAATAGGACTGGTTACTACCTTTTGCGTTTTCTACCGTTATTCTGAATATTTTGCCTTTTCTTACTACGTTTCTCGGCCTTTTCCGCCTATTTCCTTATTCTGACTATTTTTATTTTATTTAGTACCCAACTTCTTTGATCTGGTTATAAGCCCAAAATATTATGTATACTTATATTTTAACAAATAAAATAAAATAATTAATTTATCTCTCTTTAATTTGCCACATTCAGCCCCTCCCGGGCGCTATCGTTGGGGGCACCCCCAAGCAAACAGAAATAATGACGCCATAACACAAATCAGAGAAAGGGGAAGTCCCTGTAGAGTGACGTTTTTAAATAATAAAATGTATTGATCAACTGATTATTTTCGTTAAAAAAAAACATTAAGGGTGCTGATAAATACCTCACCCGGGGCGCCCGGATGGTCAAGGCGGGTACTGGCCCCTGCCCCTGGTAATATCAAATCAGATAAAACTAATACCACAAAAATAATTATATATGATGAAAAAAACACAAGTTTTGGTATTGCCGTCAAAAACGCATAAACATGTCGGCTCCAATTTATTGAGGCGTGGTCACTCCATGCTTGGGGGCGTGTGATATATTTTTTTTCGTCCTCGATTGCGAAATCATGTAGACCGAAACATTACCCTAAACAGTGAATGTTGTGTTGCCTATAGTTGTACTAATTTGATTTAATCCCCCTCTAGTGGACCGTTTAACGTACTTCCTATGGGTACCGACCCGTTAAGTTAATTTGCAATATTTGCAGTTTGTGGGGATTGTTTTTATATTTTGTTCAAGCAACTTTGAGGAAGTGGAATTTTCAAATTACTTTGCGACGAATTAAAGTGTTAGTTTTTAACTATTAAATGTTCAATTACTTGCAGCCAATTAAATGTTAATTGCTGTCTCTTGCTGATATGAATTAAGTAGAACGTTGAAAATCTAAACGTTACCCTGACAAGATTCACTTCTAATTTGTCTTCAGTTTGAGCGTATAAATGTAAGGTCGTAGGTAAAGTATAGTACGTGGCTTGAGTTTTGACGCAAACATGTATGAATTACTACGCATAATTTGCTATCTACAAACCTAGTTGTGTAATATACTATCAGAATTAGGTTCAAGCTTTATTTTTGCGACAACGTGAAAAAATACAAATTAAATAAGCAAACGTGCTGGTTAATTAAAGAGAAATTCCATCTAATTACCCGACGATAAGGAATGAAAAACGGAAATATTTCCCGGGTACGTGGAAGCGAATTTTATGGTAAAATTCTTTCGGCGGGCGACGCCGGGAACGCGGAGGGTTTTATCGAAGGCGGCGGAGGCGAAGATTCTGAAATGTTATTTCAACCGAACAGGGCGAACACATTCAATAGTTTATTAAATGTCATACTTAATTAAATTCCGGAGATCTTTCAAAGATTTTCAGCCGGTTGATATCACTTCCAATAGATGCCTGTTTATTTCAGCGGAAAATTATTTTATACATTCAGGGTGGCGCGCTGGCGGTCCGTTTTTCCCCTTTCTTATTTCCCCAGGAATTTATTGTTAAAACATACTATTTTAATTAAAGTTATCAGTGGGAACGGGAATTGGGTTACTGTAAACAACTTCGGTTTCTTAATTAAAGGGGCAAAGTTGCGCGACAATAAAATGTGTTGAGTTATTCGCACAATGCAATGTTTAAAATAAAAATATAACGGAAATTATTTTCTGCGAGCTTCGATGTTACATTTGGATACGGCAGTATTTTTAACGTAAAATTACCTCTTTAATTAAAACCACCCCAAACAACGAAACGATTTTTATTTCAAATGAAAATTTACTTCATTCACTAACCAGCAACAAATAAATTTACGAGTTATAAGGTGTGAGCCACAGAATTTTGTTTCCGAGTTGGCCATGCCTGAGAGAGAGAGAGAGAAACATAGCATTATTTCATTTTTTTTATATCTAATTCAATTGAACTAATAATTATATGCGACATACCTCATTTATCTCACAGCCAACTCTGAAACAAAATTTTGTGGCTCACACGATATAACAATAATGTATTTCAAATATTGAACCAAACATTCATCATGAATGAAAACCGGACAGAAATTTTTGCACTGAACACTGCGATGATATTTTTTAACTTTTTCCTTTTATTCAATAATGGATTAGTCCTCAGAAAAAGCTTAGTATTTTCTGCATGTTTAACTTTGAACACATTTTAAAGTTAAAAATATAACTTTTATTTCTACCTCACTAATCGTATCATCCTCCTTTTGTAATAATTTAAAGCCGACGCAAAATAATCATATTTTAGCTATTTTTAACTTAATAAAAGAACTCCACCCCCGGCGACTATATCTGGCAATTATATCAAGCATAAAATTTTTTCGTGATCAGCAATAGGGCCACGCACTGGTCCCAGTAATTTAATTATCGATACAAAGGGCCCTCTGATGAATCGGCTTTCCGAATGAGAACTTTAAAGTGGACCCTCTTCCTTCCTCCTTCCTCCTTCCATCTTTCTAGTTCCTTCTGGATCGGGGAAAAGTAATGCCATGCCAGCCAGACCGTCTTTTATGGGGTGGTTCACTTTCGGGACTTTATCGAGCGTGAGAGTACAATTAATGGTAATGCGAGAGAGTGCGTAACATAGCCGTGCTTATAAGGAGCGATTAGAGTGAGATGTGGGAGGGATGGAGTGGAGGAGGAAGTCACATAAGGAGTAATCGCACTTGGGGGTTTAATGGAGACAGTAAGACTGGAATGATATTTCTGGTCGAGATTTTTACCTTTTACAAAATATTATATTTGCAGTTTATGTTTTGAGGCTTGTCATTTTGTTTCAGGCTGTAATATGTGAATTATAGTGATGGAATGTCAAGGCTGAATTCATTCCCGATGGATTTTGAAAATTTAATGCTAATTCCAGCGTGAATTAATCATTTACAATTTATTTAATCGCCGAATGCAATATCGCTTTCTACAGTTAAAGTTTTGAGTGTTGCTATTTTATTTTAGGTTATAATTTGTAAACTTTTAAAATTAGGTTGATACTGGTTCAATTTTAAAATTTTAACGCCAATTCCAGAGGGGGTTAAATTTTTACAATTTTGACTCTCGCCGAATGCAATTTTCTATTCTGCAATTTAAGTTTTGAGGATTGCCATTTTGTTTCAGGCTATAAAACGTCAATTATAGTGATGGAATATCAAGGCTTAATTCACTTCAAATTTACAGCTGATTCCAAAAAGAATTAGAATTAGAAAGACTAATCTTAAATAATACGTCTTTACGATTGTCCAAAATAAATGAGCCGAACTCTACCGTAACAAAATTGGCTTCGCTAGAAATTTTGATGACCAAAGTGCACTTTTCCAAAAGTTGCTCCGTGAATTCTACATTTCTCTAGACAAATAATTGAAATTTTGAAAGATTATTCTTGAATAACGTGCCTTTACTACTGAAAAAAATCATCCGAACTTTGCAATGATAAAAAAAGCTTAAACAAAAAATGCACCATTTCCAGAAATTGTTTTGTGATTGTGGAATTCACAAAATAATTTCTGGTTTTGACAGAAGCTTGAAATTTTCATTGAATATTCTAAAATAACATATATTTACACCTACTTGAAGATACTGCTAGATGACAAATTTTGATGACCAAAAATTAATTTTTTCCAGAAATTGTTTTGTGAATTGTACCATTTTTTCTTTACAAACGCTTAACGGATTATTTTTGAATAAAATGTCCAGGTGCCTGCTTAAGACAAATTATCTGCACTGAACAGTTCCATATAATAATAATAATAATAAACCAAATTGATTTCTTACAGATATACATTAAATATATATTATTTAATAAGTAAGTATATAATTAAGAAAATAGTCAGACCAAAATATATGTATATATATATACACACACGCACATACATATATATATACAATTAGCATACAATTAGCAAAAATGTCAGTAGTATTCATCTATGGTGTACGGTTCAATTTCTACCAGTTTATTTTTAATTTGATTTTTAAATTGCTGGATTTGATTAATTTTACGATAAGACGTAGGGAGTCTATTATATAGTCGCATTAACATGTAGTGTGGTGCTTTTTCTAACAATGTTAATGTATGCCTTGGGTAATTGTAGGTCATGTTTGCATTCCTCGTATTATGTTGATTAACATTTAGATTTTCATAAAATAAGGATTTATGTTTATAGATAAAAACTAGATAATCGTAAATATATAGTGCCGCCACTGTAAGCAAACCATTTGCTTTAAACACTCCTCTACACGAATCTCTGAATTTCATGTTGAAGAGTAATCTTAGAGCAGTTTTTTGTATAGTAAAAATGTTTTTAGATCCACTAGCTGCACCCCAACATATAATTCCATATCGCATTAATGAACAGAAATATGCATGATACACCGATAGTAACGTATGATGGCTTACATAATGTTTAATTGTTCGCATACAATACAAAGTGTTGTTTAACTTATTACTTAGCCCCTCAATATGGTTTGACCAATCAAGGTTTTTATTTATAATGAGCCCCAGGAACTTGCAGCATGTAGATACCGGTATGTTAATAGAGTCTACAGTTAAAACGTCTGGAAAGTCCCGCGTAGATTGTTTGGTAGCAAATATGATACAGTTCGTCTTGTCGTTGTTAAGAAATAATTTATTTTTGTTCAACCAAGTTAGTGCGTCTGTAAAAACAGTGTTGGCCGTCGTTACGAGATTCTGATAATTTTGATTTTTCACAATAATGTTAGTATCATCAACATAGCTTATCAAAGCTTCGTTTTGTCTTTTTGTTACACTAGATATATCATTCATGAATATGATAAACAAAGTCAGTCCTAAAATACTCCCCTGAGGTATACCTCTAGTGACATCCTTTATATTGGATTCAACAGTTTCAAAACCTTTTTGAACATGCAATTTTTGCTTTCGATTGCAAAGATATGACTTGATCAGGTTGAAGTTAACACCTCTTATGCCATATTTGAAAATCTTATTTAGTAAAATATCATGGTCAATGCAATCGAAAGCCTTGGATAGATCCAAAAAAATGCCCAAGGGAATTTCTTTATTATCCAGTGCACTCGCTATAAGATCAATTAACTCAACCGCGGCTGTGGTAGTGGATCTGTTGTCTAGATATCCATGTTGCGCCTCGGTAAACAAATTATGTTTTTGAAAGAAACCAACTGTACGAATTTTAATGACCTGTTCAAATATTTTTGAAAAATATGTCAGTATACTTATTGGTCGATAGTTCTTAAAAACATTGGGATCTCCATTTTTCAGTATCGGGCGGACAATGGAGTATTTTAAGTAATCTGGGAATATCCCCGATTCTAAAGCGCTGTTTATTATGTACGTTAAAGGCGTTATTATGTGTTGTATACAATTTTTAATTACAGATATTGCTACACCATCGATTCCTGTTGAGTTAGAATTTTTGAGATCTGCCACAATTTTGTAAATTTCAAGTTCAGTTACCGGCTCGAAAAAACTGGAATGCGTGTTCATATTTATAGTATCTGAATATTCTACATAGGGTATTTTGGATAATATTTCCGTTGGTGCATTAATAAAGAAATCATTAAAAGCATTCACATCCCCTTGAAAATCGTGTTTCTGTTTATTTCGTGTACCCTTTAGTTTATGTACAATATTCCAAGTTGCTTTCGTAACGTTATCCCCGTTATTGATTATTTTATCAAAATGATCTTTCTTGGATTGAATTAAGGCTTGATTGTACTCTTTTTTTGTCTGTTTATAAGTGTCATTATAAGAGTTATCAAAATGTTTTAAAATGTTAAGAAGGTCTAGTTTTTCTTTTAGGCTGCATATTTGTGCTGAGTTATACAAATAATCATTGTTAGTATTATGTAGTTTGCACTTTATACGTGGGAATGATTCATTATACATAAGTAAGAATTTGTTTAGGAATATGTTCCAGCTATCATTAGTGTTGGATGTGTTATACACTTCCTGCCAATTCTCCAGTTTTAGTTGGTTATTGAACATTAATAAGGTATGGTTATTTATTTTTTGCTTAAAGAAGTAACTATTTTGAATGTTTGCTTTTCCAAAATTTTTAAAAATTACTTTTTGCCCATAATGGTCTGAAATATGTGATATCAAAATTTTGGATTCAGCGTTAGGGATATTACTAATGATATTATCTATGCATGTTTTTGAGTTATGTGTCACTCTTGTGTAGTCGTGTATTAATGGTTTCGCTCCATAACTAAGTAATAAGCCAAACAAGTTTACTTTGTCCGGACTGTTACTTAAAAAATCTATGTTAAAGTCCCCAGAAATTATATAAAATGCACCTTCCTCGGTTAGTTTATTGAGAATCACTTCTAGTTTTTGGAAAAAAATTTCGATGCTACCGCTCGGAGGCCGATACACTGCTATAACTGTTGTCCTTGAGCCATTGATGTTGATACTCGCCGCTGCGCACTCAATGATATACACTTCCGACAGAGCGTTTAAGTCTTTGCGTTCAGTTGCATTTATTTCCCCTGCTGAGTAGACAGCTACGCCTCCATGTGAGTTTTTACTCCTGCAGAAGTTTGAGATCAGACTATATCCATCAATTTTATAATGTTGTAATTCTTCAGTGGTTCTCCAGTGTTCCGTTAAAGTAATGATTTTGCATTGTTTGTTTTCTGACAATAATTTGTTAAGTGAATCAATTGATGTGCTGATTGATTGCATATTTTGATTTATTATGGAAAAATAATTAGTTTCGTTTTCTATCGATTGCTGTCCTCTTCTGATGGGCGAGTCCCAAATCTCTTCTTGTGAAGATGTGGAAAAAACCGATTACATATAACTCCTCTGGGCCATAGATCTTGGTTTTGTATTTCATCCCGTTTGCTGAATGGAACAGAGATCTTAAACGAGCTGTATTCACTGGGATGTTTAGCTTGTAATTTCTCGCATTTAAATTTCTGAATATTATTATTTTCCAGATATTCCGTCAATGATTCTTCTGTAGTTTCCGGATTAAGTCTGTACACGTGAAGATGAGCGCTACGTTCAACTCCTCTAATCACATCATTAGGGTTACCCTCTCTGCAGCCGTACATAATATTACTTGATCGCTTCATTTTCCTGCTGACCGTTTTCCATTCACCCACATTTTCCGTGGGTTTGGCGAATTCAAGTCTTGTTTCATCGTCCCCAGAAATATGCTTTTCGGGGTTATTGGATTGCATATTTATCACTTTGCTTTTCAACGCACAAGTGCCTCCCTCTTGTGAGCTAGTCTCACTAATTTCAACTGCACTTTCTGCAGGTTTCTGTAAATTTGACTGTTGTGAATTTACAGAATTCTTATTTATATTTTTATTTTTGCTTGTGTTTTTGGAACTGTTAGAAGGAATAGTGTCTTTGTTATTATTTGTTAATTCCAAATTTTCTAACCTTGCTAATAGATACGAATTTGTTTTTAATAAACTCTCGTTGTTTTGGCTCAGAATCCTGTTTTTCTCTTCCAGCTCCTGAACAATCTTCTTGAGGAAAGCTGTTTTATATTCTTCTTCCGGCTCCCCCTCTTGCCTGTCAATCTCAGTGGTCGTGCATATATGGTCGGGCTGACCATAATTTTTTCCCTTGGGAAAACATCCTGGATGGAAAGCTGCCTTACACACTACACACTGAACTACATCACGTACTATATTTCTATTACAAGGTGTGTACTTGCATATGAACTGCACATTTACCTCACTATTTGCACGGTTCGGTAAACGACCTTCTTGCGTCGACGACGACATTGTAATAGGAATAACATTGAATAGCAAAATATGCACTTTTAGTACAAATTACTCTGTAAATCCTTAATTTTTTCAACAGATGCTTGAAATTTTGAAAGATTCATCCTAAATCCTAATCCTACCATAACAAAAATAATGCGCTAGAAATTTTGATGACCAAAAAATGCACCTTTTTCAAAGATTGCTCTGTGAATTCTACATTCCTTTAGACAAATGATTGAAATTTTGGACGTTTGCTCTTGAACAACGTACCTTTACTACTGTCAAAAAATAAATAATTTTAACTTTGCAGTAACAAAAACAGCTTAAACCAAAAATGCACATTAAGTACAAATTACTCTGTAAATCCTTGTCAGATGCTAGAAATTTTGAAAAAATATTCGAATATATTAATATTTCGAACGGTTGTATGCTTGGTTCTTGTATGCTAATTTTATAATCCAGTGAAGAAGTATATTCAGATTTCTGCAGAATCATAAAGTAGAATGTATTTTGAATATATTTAAAAAAATTAAAAAATTTATTGTTTTTAATTTTTTTTTTTGCTTGTAAAAAAGTTCAATCTCAGAATTACAATAAGTTCTTTTCTCCGAAGATTATTTCAAAATTTAGTAAAGGGTTATTGTCAGACTTTTGCAGAATCTCAAAGAAGAATGAATTTTGAGTCGTTTAAAGTACGTGGCAATTATTTTTCTTTGCTTCTAATATAGTGAGACTTTGGAATTTTGCAGAATCATAAAGTAGATTGTATTTTGAGTAAATTTTGAAACTTTTACGAATGTAAAAAAAATAAAAAAAATTCACTCGAACACAAAGTTAGATCCCATGTTAAGATACGTTCTGTTCTCCTGTGATTTGTTTTTAAATCTGGGTATTGATAGTCTTTACATTTTTAAGAATCGCGAAGAAGAATGTATTCTTGGTAGTTTGAAGTACTGGGTACTGTTTTGTATGCTTGGTTCTTTCATGATTATTTTCAAATCTAGCGAAGAAGTATTTTTTAGATTTTTGCAGAATCTTACAGTAGAATATGTTTTGAGTAAATTCGAAAAGTTTAAGGAATTAATCAATGGTTTTTATTAATTTATTTGCTCGAACAAAAAGTTCATTCTCGGAATTATGATGAGTTCTGTTCTGTTGATGATTTTTTTTAAATCCAGTAAAGATTCAGATTTTTGCACAATCGTGAAGAAGACGAAGAAGAATGTATTTTAGGTAGTTTAAAGTATGTGGAAATTGATTTTCTATTTTTTTTTTGCTTGTAATAAAGTAAAACTTTGGAATGCTTGCATGCACTATTTTTTGGATGATTATTTTAAAATCTAGTGAAGAAGTATTTTCAGATTTTTACAGAATCATAAAAAAAAAGTTTTTCGAGTAAATTTGGAAAGTTTTAAGAATGTAATAATGTTTTTAAAATTATTTTTTGCTCGAACAAAAAGTTCAATCCCAAAATTACGATAAGTTTTTTTTAATCTAATGAAGGATAATCTTTAGATTTTCCATAATCGTAAAAAAGAATGTAATTTGGGTGGTTTTAAGTATATGGCAACTGTTTTTCAATTTTTTTTTTGCCCGTAATATAGTAACATTTTGGAATGGTTGTACGTTTGATTCTTGGATGATTATTTTCAATTCTAGCGAAGAAGTATTTTTTAGATTTTTGCAGAATCATCAAGTCGAATGTATTTTGAGTAAACTGAGAAAGTTTCAAATATGTATCAATTATTTTTGAATTTCCTTTTCGTCCGAACAAAAAGTTAAATCCTAGAATTACGATAAGTTCTGTTCTCCGGTGATTTTTTTTTTAAATCTAATGTATGTATGGTATAAATATTTGACAGAATCGCGAAAAAGAATATATTTAGGGTAGTTTGAGGTATGTGGCAACTGTTTTTTTATTTAATTTTTTGCTTTTAATATAGCGAAATTTTGGCATGGTTGTATGCTTGGTTCTTGGATGATTATTTTAAAATCTAGTGAAGAAGTATTTTTAGATTTTTACAGAATCATAAAGTTGAATGTATCTTGAGTGAATATTAAAAGTTTTGGGAATGTATCAATTGTTAAAAAAATTTCTCCAACAAAAAGTTCATTTCCGGAATTACGATACATTCTGTTTTTCGATGATTATTTCAAAATTTAGATTTTTGCAGAATCGCAAATAATATTGTATTTTGGATAGTTTGAAGGATGCGGCAATTGTTTTCCTATTTTTTTTGCTCGAAGTATACTGAATAGAAATGGTTATATGCTTGGTTGTTGGATGTTTATTTTAAATTCAAGTCAAGAAGTATTTTTATACTTTTGCAGATACTTAAAGTAAAATATATTTTGAGTAAATTTGGAAAGTTTTAGAAATATATCAGTTGTTTTTTTATTTTTTTCGCTCGAACAAAAAGTTCAATCCCGGAATTACGATACGTTATCTTCCGCAAAGATTATTTCAAATTCAAGTGATGGGTTGTAAAATTTTTACAGAATCATGAAGAGAAATGTATTTTGTGTAGTTTTAAGTATGTGGCAATTGTTTTTCATTTTTTTTTGCTTGTAAACTAGTGAAAGTTTGGAATATTTGTTGAATTTGTTCGTTTATCACGTGGTAAAACATTTTTAATATTAAAGGTTGAATAGGTTTTTATGATTGCCCAAAACAAACGATCCGAACTCTAGCGTAACAAAATTGGCTAACAAGGGGAGGATCAGATGTGTGACTCATCGATTTCATCCATCTTTGGCACACGTGTAGGTCATAACTAGGAGTGTAACAGGTGCAAGTAATAGGGAGCACTATTCAGCCGTTTTCGAGAAAAACGTTTTTTTAATTTGTTATTAATTCGTATGTTAATATACCTTTTGCGATAACAAACATATACCGACCTTTTGGCGCATCAATAGAACCTCTGATTTGTAGTCTGAAGGTCTAAGGATCGAACCCTATTGTTGAAGTTGGTTTCATTCATTTTCTTTATAGTTTTTATAAATCTATGTGTATTTAAATATCTTAATTTTAGAATCAATTTTTTTCTTGAAAACGGCTGAATAGTGCGCCCTATTACTTGCATCTGTTATACTCCTTGTCATGACCTACACGTGTGTCAAAGATGGATCAAATCGGTGAGTCACACATCCGATCCTCTCCTTGTAAGCTAGAAATTTTTCTTCCAAAAATTGCTCTGTGAGTTCAATATATCTTAAGACAAATGATTAAATTTTTGAAATATTGTTTTTGAATAACGAGCCTTTACTACTGTCAACAAATAAATCATCTGAACTTAAAACGAAATATAGCCTAAATTTGTGAATATTCAACCTGTTCGTAAGTAGGCAAAGCAAAATTAAGTCTTACCAGACTAAACAAATAATTTATTGAAACAACTACTTCCCTGGCTAGTGCCACGCCGGATATTGAATGATTATAAGTGAGATTGCCTCAAATTTATTTATCTGAACTTTGCAGTGACCAAACCAACTTTAACCAAAATCGCACTTTTTCTGTAAATTGCGAATATTTCTGGAAAAATGCTTACAATTTTAGGATATAAATTTTGAATAACGTGTCTTTATTATTGCCAGAAAATGAGAAAAAATGAGGAAATGAGAAAATCCGAACTGACCTGGGAGACAAACTTTAAAGACCAAATATGTACTTTTTGCAAAAGATAGCTGTGTAAGTTCCATAATTCTTTGAAATTTTGAGTAAATTATTGTGAAAAAGTTGTGTTTCCTTTATATCGAAATATTTTTGAATTTACGCCAACTTGAAAACTACTGTTGTAAATATGGTTGCGGTAAATGTCAAATTTTGATGACCAAAAATTCACTTTTTCTTGAAATTGTGAATTTCACATTTCTGTAGACAAATGCTTGAAATTTTAGATGATTATTATTTAATATTGTGCCTTTACTATTGTTAGAAAAAATAAAGCATCCGAACTTTGCACTAATGAAAACAATTGAAACCAAAAATGCACTTTTTTACAGAGCTATTCTGTAAATTCCGAATTCTTGTGGACAAATGGTTGTAAATTTAATAGATTTCTTGAATAACGAATCTTAACAACTACCTAAATAAAATCTGAACTTTGCAATACCAAAAGTAGCTGCGCTGGAAGACACACTTTGAAGACCAAAAACATGCAATTTTTGTAAAAATAACTCTGTAAGTCCCACAAATATTTAGAGAGAAGCTTGAAATTTTAAGTATTATTCTTGAATAACGTGGTTTTACGCCTACCTGCAGACTACTCTTGTAAAAATTATTGAGCAAGATGTCAAATTTTGTTGACCAAAAAACTCAGAATCGATTCTGCTTTAAGATTCTACAAAAACCAAACACATCCCCTACCTTAGGTTTCCACAAAATACGCTTACATTCGCTGCGTTTCCATTTCATAATAGCTCATGTTCAAAATTGTCGAAATATTAAAAAAATAAACATTAATACCTTAAAAAAATGAGGGCTAATAAAAAAATGTTTGAGATAACAGTTATTTAAATTAATTAGCACAAGAAGATAGTACAATAAAAAATTGCAGTTTCTTATAAAAAATTAATTGACCTTGATCTGACCTCGATAACCCTTTCCACTGTGACCCAATGTGACCGAATGCACTTTCTTAAACCTTAAAACACTTTTCTTTAAATGGATTGTTCTTGAAATATTCGACCGGTTCCAGGTCTGGGTAGGGCATCCTAAGTCGTGCGGTTATCAAATGAAAAGGTAGGGGCTATAACTTTCAGAATGTCTTATTGGCATCACCTACAGACATTCTGAATGTTATAGCCCCTACCTTTGCATTTGATAAAACGAAATAAAAATCGAAAACGGTGAATCACCTGGAGACCTTCCCTCATCACCTGACCTTAATTATAATTGGCTAATAAGTATATAATATCGCCTAACACATAAATTATTGATACAATTACAACTTACGTGTTACATTTTACATTTATATGTGCTGTATGTATTCGTAATGGATCGCTTACGATTGGTGAAAACAGTTCGTAATTTATCAATTACAACGTGGGAGTGTGTAAATACATTACCGCCACTCTAGGGTTATAATAAATAATTATTTTTGAAATTAACTAGCATATAAAATATATTTTACTCCAAATTATAAAGATATACCGTAAAATACGTACAACATACCACATTTAATTATTGATTGTTACTGTTTTGTGTCTTTTTTTAAATTTTCCTAAAACAAATATTCATACAATCACGCAACAATACTAACCAATTTTACCATCGGTCAGCGATCTACGGTATGTTCGGTGGTATTAAATAAGCATATGTTTAATAATGGATATCGGGTTTCCTGAAAACAACAGAACGGGGCTGGTGCGGGCATATAATTAAACTTTAATTGCGTCCATTGTTCGCAAACATATGAAATGAAGTTAATAATCAATTTTAAATGAGAAAAGCTCACATAACTAAAACCATTATTACCTCTATTGTTTCAAGTTCAGAACTTGGGGCCGCTCAATTTATGGAGCCGTACATTAAATAAACCCACGAAATTTAATTAATAAAATGATTCAAAATAAGCCGAGCGTGAACCCTCGGACGCACTGCGGTTGCTACAGAAATATTTTTTTTTTATTAAACTGTAATAACAGAATTTAACATCAAACACATTCTACTAGATTCGAGAACTAAGTAAAAAAAATACATTAGTTTATCTACATAAAAAATATTTTTCGATTATAGAGGCGATGATTAACCACAACTTTTATATAAATCATATTTTTCTATCTTAAATATTTAAGGCCAAAAAGTTACTTTAACCCGAGATAATATAATTAAAAAATTATATGAATCATAATTTATTTACGTAGGTAATTGATATCAAAATTGAAAGAAACAGCTATATCAATGAATAAATGAAATTCTACACGTATTTGATTTAAAACCAGTGTCTTTCTCTCTGTCTCTCTCTTATTAGTTTGAAAAAAGTATTGAGTTTCGTCGGGTTTTCGGTTACTGCGGGGAAAATGGACCTCCTGCACTAACGATAATAACGTACAAGATAAACATACTGCTAGACCAACAAACCGACCTTTCGACAAAGGGGTGCAGTGGCGTGTGCAGGGGCGAGTATTATGTTCATAATGGGGACCTGTGTTACCGCCACGTAATTCATTATCAAAACTTGTCCGCCATGGTGTATCGGGTTACTAATGTCATCTATTTCGGTCGGTCTAATTAACTTTGGGCTTCGTATTCACTGCAATTTTACCGTAAATAATTGCCCAGATATATACGGTGAATCTGAACGGAATTAAATTTTTTTTATTGTTCTCAATGGGAGGGTGTTTCATTTGAAATTGAATAACGCTGTGTATTAAAATTATAACAGGTGTTAAAAATAAAGACACGAATGTTGGAAGTTGGCTCCTTTAATTGTTTTAATACAAAGTGGATTCTTCTTATTAGCCAATTATAATTAAAGTTAGCTGAGTCCCCATCATTCATCTTTTCGTCTTTAAATCAAAAATGACAGTGACATTTAAATGTCAGATTACAAAATATTGGTTATAAGACTAACTCTCGCCAGCTTCCTCCGCAATGGCATCTTAGCAGATTGACACATCACAGAGGAAAACAATAAAAAATAGGGGGTTTCTTAAAAAAAAATCAAAGTTGACCTTCGTTTGACCAGCATATGTCACCCTCCGAACCCTACAACTTTTATCTAAAAAAAATTTTTGCCATGTTGCTCAGGTTTCGAGATATTTGGGGTGGCAATTTAAAATGGGACACCTTGTTTACGGGATATTATCGCTTTTGTAACAATTGGAACTAGAGGTAAAATCTGCGGTTCTCTCATTATTTACTTAATTATTTTTCCTTATTAATTCCAATGTTTCGATGAAACCATGTTATCTTTTACCTGTAATAAAATCGTAGTAGTACTTTTTTAAACGCCATTTCTTCGAAAACAGCTGAATATCGACATGGGGTATTCTACATAAAAAATACTCAGAATTTTATGTAGAATCTATAAATTCAACAAAAAATGGGGGTTCACATATGAAAATTTTAACTTAGGGGTCGTATCTCGATTTTGGGACACCCTGTACATTTGAATTTTATCTAAAAAAATGCGCGTTAGAAAATAATAATACAGGTGTCCGAGCATTTTTCTGAAAGAAAATGCCCTGAATTTTAATCGAATTTATTCCTTACTTTATAACACAGTGTATAAATTATACATTGTAACCACGTGCTTAACTTGTCTTTAGGTTGGTAAATTTAGCTTTATCTTCGTTTATGCATCGGTTTAAACACTACCACTAAAAATAGTATGCAAAACATTTAGCCGCTCCTTTTTTTATCCGTCCTGTTTTGATGTATAGTGCGCAAGTTTCTGTTTTCCATACAGAAAATTTCTATAGTCACCTCGCCAACATTGAAAAACAAACGAAAACTTTCAACAAAATTTAATTTCAAGTGGAAGTATACAAAATCAAGTTTCCGCTTTCCACTTTCATTTTTGCTTTCATACTCTTCGCGGTAATTTTAGGGAAAGTTTTTCCCCGGCGAGACCAAATTAATTGCCTTATCTCATTTAATTATCTCGCGCATGAAATATTCGGATATTTAAAAAGACCGCGCGAGGGCGTCTGGAATAAAAAAATGAGATGTTTATAAATTATAAAACATGATCTTCTTACCGAATTTGTTGATTACAATAAATCTCTTTTTACGCGAAACGATAAAATGTTTGTATTTTGAAATAGATATTTGATAGTATTGTTTAGGTTAAAAATCATTTAAGCGAAAATGCTGAGTATGTGTCCTTTTTTATTATTTAATATTGTTTTAAAAACCTGTTAGAAAATTTGTGGTTAAAAATATCGATTCTACACTACGCTTAATAACACTGGGCAACGAAATTTTTGCATTGACATAAGAACTTGTTCTAAAATAATTTGGGTGTGCTGAATCCATATATGATGTTAGTTTTTCTTCCTAAGATACCGTTTTTATGCAATTCAACATTTAACATTTTTCGAAATTTGCATATTTATTATACATGTTACATGCATAGCAAGTCATAGATCACATATGAGCGTAGAAATATAGTCATATTATGGGCCCACAATGAAGGTTTGATACCTTACAGTTCTATTCCGGCAAAAATTTGCGCCTGTAGCTCCCGAGTTTGTGCACTTGCTCAGGAAAATCTCGTTTTCTAGTCCAGCAGTAGTCCGCCATTATATTCCTGTCCCATCACCCTTGCTAGAGCTCTTTCATGATCATCAAATCCTGGTGGAAGCGTTCACCTTGCTCGTAACTTACAGCCCCAAAGTTTTCTGGGATTTTATCAGGGCTACTGTTCAAGAAATGGACCTTGATGCTTGCCAGTTAGCGGAGAGACAACAACTTTCAGTAAACAAAAGCTCGCAGTTTACACACAAGTCACACGTCTAATGATTGTTTTCCTTTTAAGGCGTTCGAGAAGAAATGTGTGTTTTTTGGGAGGAGAAAAGGTGACTAATTTTGAGATATTTACGCGACAACTAACGATGCGCCCGTACACGCTAGCTCGATACCTATTTATTGCTTATTTTTTATTGCTTATTCAAAATTAATTTGGTTTTTGTAAATTCAACAATTTTTAATGTAGATATGAATTTTTGAAAATTTTAATTTTATTTTTTTTGAGCACTTAAATAAAATCATCGCAGAAAAAATATAAAACGCGCAGACAAAATTCCATAAAAAATCATCCTCAGTGGTCGAAATATAGCTAATTCAAAATCAATTCGGTTTTTGTAAATTCAACAATTTTCAATACAGATATGGATTTTTGAAGATTTTCGTTTTAATATTTTAAGCACTTGGATGAAAAGATCGCAGAAAAAAATATAAAACGCGCAGGAAAAAAATCCTTAAAACATATCCTAATAGTCGAAGAATTGCTTGTTCAAAATTACTTTGATTTTTGTAAATTCAACAATTTTTAATGAAGATATGAAGTTTTGAAATTTGTAATTTTATTTTTTTAGCACTTAAATAAAAACATCGCAAAAAAATATAAAACGCGCAGGAAAATTTCCATAAAAATCATCCTCAATGGCCGAAGTAGAATTAATTCAAAATTAATTGGGTTTTTGTAAATTCAACAATTTTCAATAGAGATATGGATTTTTGAAAATTTTCGTTTTAATTTCTTTAGCACTTGAATGAAAACATCGCAGAAAAAAATATAAAACGCGTAGAAAAAATTTCTTAAAACAATGGTCGAAGAATCGCTTTTTCAAAATTATTTTGGTTTTTGTAAATTTAACAATTTTTAATAGAGATATGGATTTTTGAAAATTTAAATTTAATCTTTTTGAGCACTTAAATAAAAACATCGCAGAAAAAAATATAAAACGCGCAGACAAAATTCCATAAAAAAATATACTCAATGGTCGAAGTATCGCTTATTTAAAATCAATTTGGTTTTTGTAAATTCAATAATTTTCAACAGAGATATGGATTTTTGAAGATTTTCGTTCTAATTTTTTGAGCACTTGAATGAAAACTTTGCAGAAAAAAATATAAAACGCGCAGAAAAAATTCCTTAAAAGAATATCCTCAATGGTCGAAGAATCGCTTTTTCAGAATTAATTTGGTTTTTGTAATTTTCACAGTTTTTAATAAAGATATGGATTTTTGAAAATTTTAGTTAAATTTGTTTTATTGTGACTCATCACATTCGATCACAGCGAGTTTGTGATTCGTGGAATTGAAGCCGGGCAAGATAATTTTTTCGATTTTATAAAATCTCAATTAGTTAATTAATAATTGTTAGTACATAAGTTGTAAATTATTTCATTTTATATGGTAGTACACCATGGCATTTTAGAATTATTTGTCTTTCTTATTAAATCTTTATTCAACATTTAAATACAATACCCTGCAGAAATGGGAGAATAAAGTAATGAATATTAAATAACATTCAGAAATGCCACCTTGTACTACAATTATGTTTTATGTAACAGTCACAGTTTAAATAGCAGTGATTTAAAGTAGCAGTTATTTTAAGTAGCAGTAATTTTAAGTAACAGTGATTTGAAGTAGCAGTGATTTTAAGTAACAGTGATTTTAAGTAGCAGTGAAATTCGCCTATTAGTAACAGTAACGACCTGTGATTTTTCAATACCAGTGAAAAATCACACATACGTAAAATATCGCCCATCCCTACTAACTACTCATCGGTGAAATAAATTATGTAATATTAACAATAGTATATTATTAAACAAGTGAGAAAGTTGGCCATAATGATTCGGCCGAATAATAGACAACTTTCTCAATCAAAAATGATTTAACAACGTTTATATTATTTAATAAGATGCGAAAAATAAAGTTTTTTTAATTCCCAATACAAGAAGAATCACTAAATAAACGCCTCCAGTATCAATCTCCAAGTAGCACGAAATATTTCTTAAATATTGAAAAACACATATTTTTGTGAAATTTATTATGTCAGATTTTTATATATTTTAGTAATATTTGTATAAAATGTTAAGAATTAAATAAATATTACCATATGAATTTTTGCAATATTTGTAAAAAAAATAATATTATTAATTTATTTCTGTAAATTATTTCATTTGCAGCAACACTGTGCTATGTTTAACTGATTTTATTGTAGGATAGGGCTTACCCACCCCCTTCTCATTAACTTTATTTCAACAAGTAAAACTCTGTTCAGTTAAGAATTTTCTTTAGCAACTCGTTGGAGAAGTTGAAACTTTCAAACTAATACCAAATGCAATTTTTGAAATTTTGGCGCGGAAACAACTGATTGGGTTGTAGGACAGGGCCCACCCACTACTCCCCAATTTAACTTCTACTTCAATTAAAAACCCTGTTTCGGCTTCTGTCAAAACTACATCACCAATAAATTTACAAAAAAAAAAATACACGAACATGGTTTTGTAGCTTAACTTAAGGTTAATACTACGAGTGGTGGGTGGACACTATCCTACAATCCAAACAGTTGAACATCAACGAGGGTTGCAAAGATGTATAGCAATAACGAAAAGTAGGAATGTCATTTAATAATTTGTATCTGTAAATTAATTCATTTGCAGCAACATTATACAATCAACTCATTGAATTGTAGGATTCGCATCAACTTTATTTCAACAAGCAAAACTCTATCCAGTTAAGAATTTTCTTTACAACTCGTTGGAGAAGTTGAAAGTTTAAAAATAATACGATATGCGATTTTCTAGCGTAAATGGGGGTGATGCAAAGGGTGGTTGGTGGGCCGTATTCCACTCTCCAATTTCTGGATCATGAACAGGAGTTTACAATTAGAAATCAATACCTAAGTATAATAAAAACACTAAAGGATTTAAGTTTTCCTAATAAACTCATTTATTGGAGGAAACTTTGGCGCGGGAGCAACTGATTGGATTGTAGGATAGGGCCCACCAGTGGCGGCTCGTCAGGGGAGGCGGTGAGGCAGGTAAGGCTTTGCCTCACCATTAATTTTCTATATTATAAAAATATAAATTTATTCAATAAATTTCTTCCGTGTTGGCTTTAATATTGATAATTAATAACTATACAGTAATTATAAATTGTGGTGTTAACAGAATGTTGGCGATTTTGAATGATTAAAATTAGCGCGCCCACACAGGCCGAACTTGAGGCAAATGTAAAGTAGCGCGATCGAAATTTATGCAACTTAATATGCCTCCATACAGTTTACATATATCGCATTCGTTGTAATGTGCAGATTTATTTCGATATTTTCGATATTGGAGGCTTCTCTTTGGTCGGAAATCACCCGCGTAATAGAGAGAGCAGTCGCAGCGCTCGTCATTATCGGCTGTGTTAAGGCCAGTGTTGCCAAGTCAGCGGAAAATCGCTAGATCTGACGGATTTTGAATCCGAATAATTTCGTTATAGCGGCTGGCGGAATTGCTAACGGAATTATGTTGAATCAATGAGGAAACTAGCGCAATTCAAAAATTAACACATTTTCAAAAATTAAAACTATTTTCAAAGGTAGATGTTCTGTGAATATGCTAGAATATTTGAAGAACTCTTCTCATATCAAACTTATATTTTTTCGATTTTTGTTTTGTTTGTATTCAACAACTTAAAACATTAATTTTCAAAAATTCATAACTGACGGAAAAAATTACAAATTTAAAAAAATTAAAGTTAGTTTTAAGAGTAGATGTTTTGTGAATATATTTAAAAAAATTGATTTTTTTGTTCAAGTGTTCAACAACATTAAATATTAATTTTCAAAAATTGATTTGAAGATTTCGATAACTTAAAATATTAATCTACAAAAATTCATAACTCACGCAAAAATAAATAAAATTCAAAGTTAATTTTCAAGGTAAATGTATTATGATTGCATTAGTGTTTTTTTAAGGAATTCAATTATATCAGTATTCTTTTTTTTTCTATTTTTCTTTGTTCAAATATTCGAGAAACTCAAAAAAATCATTTTTAAAAATTCATAACTGATGCAAAAATGGACACATTTTCAAGTTGATTTTAAAGGCAAATATTTTGTGAATATACTTATTAAAATTTTTGAGAAATTCAATCACGTCAGAATTTTTTTAGTTCGACAATTCGAATTCTTAATTTTCAACACACAAAAATGAACACATTTTCTAAAATAAAAGTTAATTTTAAGGGTCGTCGTTCTGTGGGTGTATTAAAATATTTGAGGAACTCAATTTTGTTTTCGATTTTTGTTTTGTTTAAGTGTTTGACAACTTAAAATATTAATCTACAAAAATTTATAACTCATACAAAAATAGACGCATTTTCAAAACTCAAAGTTAATTTTAAGGCCAAATGTGTTATGATTGCATTAGAGTTTGTAAGGAATTCAATCATATCATAATTATGTTTTTTCTATTTTTTGTAACTTAAAAAACACATTTTTGAAAATTTATAACGCATTTTTATGACACATTTTTAAAAATCTAAGATAATTCTGAAGGTAGATGTTTTGTGAATTGACAATTTTCAAAAAATCATATCCCAAAAATTAACACATTTAAAAAAATCAAAGTTATGAAGGTATTTAGCCGTTCTGTCTATTTATTAATATATTTACGCAACTCAATTTTGCTTTCGTTTTTGTTTTGTTTGAGTGTTCAACAAGTTAAAATATTTACAATTTATAAATTTAGGAAAGTGACTCATTCTAAAAAATTAAAGTAGGTTTTAAGGGAGATGTTTTGTGAATATGTTAAAAATAAAATATTGTTCCCCCATCAGAACACCTACAGACCGGTTGCGACCTTTCAGATCTCATCAGCGTAGTTAGTTGCTGATGTGGAAATGGAGATTACTTTGATTAATTAAAACACTTGGTTTTGTTTCACTGATTTTATTTTTCTCTCCGACTAGTTTCGACCTTAGGTCATTCTCAAGGAGATGTCAATTAATCATATAAATGGAGATTACTATTGGAATATAAGTATTCCAAACACCGTTAAAGGTAGAAACGCCAAAGTGGCGGAATCTATTGCCTGAATGCTGTACTGAACCAAATCCGGGTGGCTTTAACACCAACAAGATATGGACATTGCCTAATGGACTGATATTAAAAAAAAAAAAATTGTCTTCAACAACTTAAAATGTTAATTTTCAAAAATTCATAATTCGCGCAGAAATTAACACATTTGCAAAAATCAAAATTTAAGTTAAAGGTGTAAGATATCTTGTGAATATACTAAAAGCTTTAAGCAATTCCATTACATAAGAATTTATTTTCTTTAGATTTTGTTTGTTTACTTGTTCGAAAACTCAAGACATTCATTTTCAAAAATTTATAACTCGGAGATATTAGCAGACTTTTAAAAATTTAAGTTAGTTTTACATCTTCTGAAATTCCATTATATTACTATTCATTTTTTTACATTTTTTTTGTTCGTCTTTAACAACTGAAAATATTAATTTTCAAAAATTCATAACTCACGCAAAAATTGACTCAGTTTCAAAAATCAAGGTTAATTTTAAAGGTAACTGTATTATTATTGCATCAGAATTTCTAAGGAATTCAATCATATCGATATGATTTTTCTTCTGGTTTTTCCTTGTTTAAATATTGGACAACTTAAAAAACGCATTTTTAAATATTCATAACTCATGCAGAAATGTACACATTTTCAAAAATAAAAGTTTATATTACAGGTAATTTCATGATATAAGTCTTTTTAAGATTTGTTAAATTAATCAACAACTTAAAACATAATTTTCAAAAATTCATAACTCAGGGAGAAATTGGAAAATTTCCAAAAATGTAAGTTAGTTTTAAAGGTAGGTGTTTCGTGAAAATTTGATTTTTTTTTTGGAATTCTATCATATCACCATTTATTTTTATTTTCTCCGTTACAAAGTAACAAAACAGCAATTTCTGGAAAAAAAAAATGTGTCTGTGTGTGTGACTGTGTGCTGTGTGTGTGTTTGTGTGTCTGTCTGTGCGCGCTATATCTCAAAAACTGATAGAGCAGTTGATATGAAACTTTAAACATCCATCTTATTTGATAATCTGAATAACTGAAAAGCTTTTGGTAAAGTTTCGTACACCGGAAGTGGTTGTTTACCTTAACTGTTTTTTGTTTTTTGCCAATATTTTCTTAAATATCAAAAATATCACAAAAACATTTAAACAAACATTGAAGACAACAAAGAAATGAACATCTTTTGCTTGAAAACATTTTTCATAAAATCATTTTTATTCGAGAAAGAAATGTATATTTTTTTTTTTAATTTTTAGTTTATAATTATAAAACGATAATAGTTACAGCAAATGTATGTTAATAATAATTGTAGAGAATGCTAAAGTGAACAACTTATGAAAAATAGGTTTTTTTCGAAATCCCTTTAGTTTTTGAGTAAACTGAGTTTTTGAATTTGAAGTATGATTTTTCCACCTTTCATAATTTTGACGTTTTAAACGTCAGTTTCATACGAGTTTACACAACGGTCGATATGCATTTAAAATATGATTTCAATTGAAAACAAACCATGAAAACGTAAATATAAATGGCTATGATACCATCAAGTCGAAGAAAGTAACATGATGGCCACATCACCATTTTTTTTTTCGGGTTTTTTTTTCAGGACACTATAAGATATTTTTTGAACAATTTTTTTCAGAACATTTTTCAAGACTTGAATTTCAGGACTTTCTTGTTCAAGAATTCTTTTTCAATTTTTGTTTTGTTTTTTTTTGAGGCACTATTTCTTTCAGAACTTTTTAGTTAGTTTATTAGATGGATATCTTGGCCCTAAGACTTTTTTAGCGATTTTTTTTCAGAACATTTTTTTTCACAATTCTTTTATCAAGACTTTATTTTCAGTAATTTTTTCGTAAATTTCTTTAGGGGCTTACTCGTTTTGAGGACTATTTTTTCAGAAATTCTTCTTCGTACTTTTTTCAAGACATTATGAGATATTTTTTCAGAACTTTTTTTCAAGGCTTTTTTGTTCAGGAATTCCTTTTCAATTTTTTTGGGTTTTTTTTTGCGGCACAATTTCTTTCAGAACTTTTTAGTTAGATTATTAGAAGGTGGATATCTCGGCCAAAAACTTTTTTAGGGATTTTTTTTCAGAACATTTTTTTTTCACGACTCTTTTATCAAGACTTTATTTTCAGTAATATTTTCGGAAATTTTTTTCGGGGCTTCTTCTCAGGACTTTCTTTCAAGATTTTACGAAGGCTTTTTTGAGAACTTTTCAGGACTTTTCTTACATCGTTATTAGAGACTTTTTATGATCTTTTTCTCAGGATAATTTTTTTCGGAATTTTTTCAGACTTTTTTTATACGATTTTTGCGATTAATTTTGAGGATAAGTTTTTCAGATTTTTTTTAGGTCTTTTTAAGTACTTTTTTCAGGTCTTTTTTCTTAAGGAATGTTTTATCGGGTCTTTTTCAGGACTTGTCTTCAGGATTTTTTTAAATTTTTGAGTAAACGGAAGAGATTAGAATTTGAAGTATAATTTATGATTTTCATCTTTCATAATATCGACGTTTCAAACGTCAGTATGTATCATCCGATCCTGTAAATTTGAAATATATTTACTAACTAAAAATATACAATGAAACTAACTATTATACCATCAAATCAGAGAAAGTAACATGATGGCCACATCACCAGTTTTTTTATTTGTTTCTGTAAATTAATTCATTGGCTATAAAAATTTCCACAGACTTATTATACCTATAAATATTTACTTTGGCCTTTTAATATATCCGAAACATAAAAATGTAAAATAAATATTTAGAAAATATTTCCGACACATATTGTGTCATTTAATAATGGAAACAAATGTGTTGAAGGAAGTTTATATTTTGTAAAATTTTGTGTATAGAGTGACAATACATTTATTGAGACATTTTCACAAATGACCTCAACAGGCAATTAACCAGAGTTCCTTCAGTCGAGCAGTGTATATTTTCATCAATATTACATTTTCTATCAGTGAATTTTTATTTTCTATTTTAATCTAAAATTTAATTATGCTGTATGTTTATACGACCCGGTGTAATGAATAAATTTGTAGCTGCAAAAGCGGAACAAATTACTTTCGTACACATATTTATTCGCAGGCCGGTAATTAGGATTTTATGTTGTTTGATGTAAAATATCAGTTTTCAGGTTTTCGTCTATTTTGCATACCGTGCATAATCTTAACATGTAAATTGTACCCGTCCTCGCTGATGAATAATTCATTTTAATTGCTTATGTTTAAACTATGTTTAATTTATAAGAGCCAAGAGAACGCTTTTGTGAGCAACACAGTTTACTTATTTACTCGGGAACTATTTTCCTTTTCACTACATTACCATCACAAACTAACACTGAGATTTCAAAACACCACCTCCCCAAAATTGTTTGCATACTTTGCTTTCACGGTACGCTTTCAAATTGAATCCAGTTACAAAAACAGAGAGAAAATGTTTACTTTAATTATACGTGGAACGGCTTCGGAAAACTTTATAAGCGCAATGATATCTTCACGTAATTATTAGGATAAATGTTGGATGTGAATAACTGTAAATAATATACCTGAAAAAAATCTCCATAAAATCTCCATAAACTGATAACTAATGTTTCTTCGGCAAAATGTGCTATTTTGTATATATTTTTCTTTTTTAAATGGAGGATGATTTGGGAATTGGCTTAAGCATCTAGGCTATTCGGCTACCAACGATATATATAGTTTTTGAAATTCCATTTTTAATAATGAATGGGACATACACAAAACATCCATGGACCAGCACGACCACTTCTTCGTTCCGAAAAAGTGACCGCACGGATGGGATTCGAACCCACGACCACGAGGCCCATGAGCAGGAGCTCTACTCACTAGGCCAACGCGCCCCCTTTTTTTATATTGAATCCAAAATTTATTCATTCATGGTGGTGGATGTAATTTATATGCCAAGATAATTTAATCCCAGCACACAAAATAAAATTGTAAGTATTGGAATGAAATTGTATAAGATTTTGGACTTAATTTGATTTAAAGTATACAATTTGCATAAATTTTTTATTCATAAAATTTTGATGTCCGAAATCATAAACGCAGGCATTTTTGCGCCGGAAAATTTTTATATTGGAATAAATGTTCACGTAAAATTTTTATGCGGCTCATTTATGTTTATATTTAATAAGGTAGTAAAATATCGGGAATATTTTATGGTTCTAATATAAATGCAAATTCGGGGCAGTAATCTCGTCTATCGACAGGATACATTTTATATCAATCGTTATTAATTTTATGGTACTGCAATTGTGCTTTGCCCGCGCTTTATTGGAGGAAGAGCTGGTTAATAAATAAGTTTAATGGGTGTTTGCCTGTCTGCGAAGTTTATGCATGTTTATAAAATCTAATAAAACAGGGACTACGCAAATTAATATTGTTTATTATTAGATCGATGGTGCTTCGGAGGTAATTTAATTAGTGCGGAGGCAGACGCTGAAAAAACTTCTTAACTTCTAAACTCTCAAAAATTGATAATTGAAGTACGATATCTACCTAATTATTTATTGAAATATCCATTTTCTAGATAATTATACGAGGGATATTAAATTATACAACGCTTTATTTGCAAAATTATTATGTAATTTAAATAAAGACGAAAAGTAGCCTGAATATTTAAATACTCAATCTGTACGCAAAATCAAGTCTTACTAAAACGATAAACAAGTACTATCCTGGCTAATGCCTCGTCGGATATTGAATGATACTTGAGTAAGACTGAATAATATAATTATTAATGTCTTTTTATAAAAGGCTTTTTTTAAATTAAATATTGCTTAAATTTAGTTGTTTATGCTTCCAAGATATATAAGTGATTTACCGCAACACTATTTGTAATAATTAAATATAAAAAATCACTCACACTTTACGTGCATGAAGTGGCAAGATAAAGGCCGTCAGACCGTTACCATTTCTAATCCATCAAAAAAATTACGAGCGATAAAACAAAATATTTGGCCATAAAATAATTTTTATCTAGATTACAATTTCTAAGATAACACCTCGGAATTAATGAAATCAGAAGATGTAAATCAAACATTATCTCCTTTCACCCTTCCGACCGCCGAAAGTATCGAATTGTTCTTGGCAAGGGGTAGCCGTTCAAATTAATGGGGTGCGGACGGCCATTGTGCCGCTCGCATTTTTTGTACCAATCTTGTTGCTTGTAATCCATCCCTTATCGCCTTATCAGTTTACAACTAATTTAATTGGACATCGATTTTTTTTGTTCAAGCATAAATTATGATAGTGTGTCTTTTAAACGCGGATATTAATCACCTTTGGCTCCTGGCAGCTATCGCCCTGGATGATATCGAGGGCCGTTGACGTCTTTATGAGATTTAAGAAATTTTCGGGGGTGATTTATGACGCGTCAATTATATTCATGATTTTTATACTCGTAATTAATTCACATTTCTTTTTAAAATTGTGGATATGTTTTAATTGGTACTAACTAATAATTTATAATAATTAGTTTTTTGACTCTTCTGAAAAAATTACTCTTTTAAGTTAGTACACTTTTCTTCAAAACTATAAAAGCTATCAACACGATTTTTGTTTTGTATTAAAAGTGGTATCGATACCTCCTTAAATGGCTGAGATTATTTTCATTCGTTGTGGACGTTTTTTTTTATATACTGAAGGAAAAAAAGTGAAACACTTGAAATTGGTGAAATTTCGATCATTTTCAAACCGCCATAACTCGGCGTATTTTCAATCGATTTTGATGAATCTTTGAGGGCGAAAAACTTTGAAGTGTCTTCTTTAAAGTCATGCATGCGAACTTAAGCGTAACCCCTTCAGCCCCCTCTAGCACCTCTGTGAAAAAAAATCTATTGGAAGACGTATTTCGGAATAATTGAAAAAAACGCTTTCATTATTTCATTTATTTCATTATTATAACTGTGAAGTGTCTTCTTTGAAGTCATGCATGCGAAATTAATCGTTAGCCCTTCCGCCCCCCTCTAGCGCCCCTGTGAAAAAAAAGTTTTTTCTGGAAACCATGTCCAACTTTGACGATGTCTACGGAGTTGGAAAAATTTTGTCAACTCGATCCACCATAAAGACATTACAATTTTTTTTAAAGGGATTTCGAAAATAATTATTTTCTGTTACTGCTTGAGAATTTTTAAGCTACTTGCACGTGAGATTATTTGCAGTTTTTCGAATCGTTTAATGCAATTTTCGTTTATTTTAAGTTTTGCGTGTTGCTATTTTGTTGTCCGCTGTTATATGTCAATTGTTTTCAAACCACGAAATAGGTTATTTTTGCGCTGGGACCTGAAAATTTTAAAGTTAATTCCACGTCAGATAATTTTTACAAGTTTTCGAATCATTTAACGTAATTTTCGTTTCCTTTTGTTTTCCGCTGTGATGTGTCAATCGTTTTCAAAGGATATCAAAAATGGATTATTAGTTCTGCTACGATCTAAAAATTTTGATGCTTATTCCACGTGAGATTATTTTTTGAGAGTTTTTCCAATCGTTTAATGCAATTTACGTTTCCTTTCAAGTTTCGCGTGTTGCTATTTTGTTTTCCGCTGTGATGTGTCAATTGTTTTTAAAGAACGTCAAAACTAGGTTATTTATGCGCTGGAATCTAAAAATTCTGAAGTTATATTTTTTTTTTGCAATTTTCCTTTCCTTTCTAGTTTAGCGTATGACTGGGAAATAAGTAAGTAAGTAGTTTATTTATGGTAATACCAAAAGGCTTACACAGGTCAAGAGTATTAATATATGTATATAATGAGTAAAACATAGAGACAAATAGTAAAAACAGTCATTGTTTCTACAGGTGAGATCATTGTGTTGATAAAAACAATATACAGGGTTGGGAAAATGTGTCGGAACACCCGATCTCTGGCTAAACGTCTGTTGTTTTCTCATTACTTTAAAAAGAAATGTGTGTGGCTTTATTTATTCTGTTCAGTGACGTATTTTGACTTTCTACAGCTACCCTATTTTTCAAAATATGACGACATCGGTAGTTTTTTTTAAATGGATCACTCTGAATATTTTTACACTTTCAAATAAGCACTTTTTCAACAATTGCAATGATATAGGGTTTTGTGAGTATGCGATTTGCGGTTTTTTAAATAATGAATAAAATAATGAAAAATTGAAAAATTGTGAATTTCCTAAAACTTTTGCTTAACCCTTAAAAAATTTGATTTAGAAATATTATAATTTCTATTAGCGAATGTTGGACGCATCTTGTACCAATCTCCAAAACTAACCATCATTAACAACGTAATTCTTTTGACATTCATTTTGTTCACCCTTAATTGAACAGCAATGTTAATATTTTACATGGATAGTATCTGACAGTGACAGAAAACATAAACACAAAATTGTTTTATCAGAAAACAGTGTAAAAAGCCAACTGTATGTAGAATTATTTTATTCAATATTTTAAAAACCATAAGTTACACACCCACCAAACTCTATGTCATTGTAATTGTTGAAAAGGTGTCTATTTAAAAATGTAAAAGTACACAGGGTAATTCAAACTGGCGATGACGTCATATCTCGAAAAATAGGGTAAGTGTAGAAAATCAAAACACGCCACTGGATACAATAAATTAAATTATAAATATTTCTTTTAAAGGTAATTAAAAAAAACAGACATTCAATCAGAAATCAGGTGTTCCAACATATTTACCCAAGTTAAGATTATATAACATAAATTAACATTAAAAACAATTGATAAAATCAATACATAAAACCTAAATATATAAATAGATAAAATTACGAGCATGACTACAAGAAAACAGTACAAATGACGAGGCATTTATCGAAGCTAAAATAAGCTCTATTTGCCAGGTAAGTTTTCATTGTGAGTAGAAAGCTGTTTAAAGGAAGCGATTTTATACTCTCAGCTATCATGTAGAGCTTAGGCTCGTAATAATTTTGTGACCTTGACAGGCGAAGATGCTATGTATTTATGTGATCCCCAAATCTTGTATTATAACTATGGGTTTCGTTATATCTTTTATCCTTATCTATGTCATTGTGTACATGTGACAAGCATTCGAGGATATACAGCAAAGGAACTGTAAGGCCGTGTTCTCACCAAAAGCAACTGGCAACGGCAACGCAACTGCAACTTCCGTTGAGTTGCTGTTGTGTTCTTACTGAAATCAACTGTTTTGAAGTCTCTTGTTTCGGTAGTCGTGAACAAAATGACGTCCTCGTCTGACGAAGATATAACCGCTGCATACATGCTATTGAAAAAGCGAAAAAAGAAATACCGAAAATTTTGGGTTAACCCTTTTTATGCAATAAATTTGGAGAGTTCTTAAATAGTAGCACAGGGATTGAATGGTCGACTCTTGTATATGATGGCTTTATCACATCATATAAACACGTGTGTGCTTATACAAGTGCCACAAAATTTAAAGATTTTGTTGTCTCGTCCGCCATGACACATCAGTTCTTGGCAACTGTAGATCGCAACTGGTGACGGCGATGCGATATGGAGCACTGCCGGCAACCAATTAGCAACTAGTTGCGTTGCAGTTGAGTCGCCTTCAGTAGGTGGGAACACGTGCATTTAAATATTAGTGCTGTGTCGCGTTGCTGTTGCGTCGCCGGTTGCTTCTGGTGTGAACAAGCCCTAAAGATTTTTAGATCCATAAAAACGTTACGTACCCTAACGCAGCAATCACTCTAACAGCACGCCTTTGCAGACCAAACAGATAATACTCGAATGACTTCAGGCAAGAATTCCAAAGGTGAGGAGTGGCTGGAAGAGGGCGAAGTATGCAGTTCGTACTGCAGAAGTCGGTAATTTGTCATTAAGTTGACGTAAAAGATAAATTTTACTTCACAGTTTATTTGATACTGCATCTTAATAGGAACGGCAGTTAAGCTTAGAATCTAGATGTATTCCAAGAAACTTTACACTAAGAGGTTTGATGATTTGCCTTAGGGAGAATGTCATTTGCATGGATTTTGTTGAATTGCTGCGAACCAGTCCGTTGCTAGTTGAACCGAGTTGTTATTAATATCAATTGCCCCGTTTGCAGTGTCTGGACAGTCCATAATGGTAGTATCATCGACAACAGTTCAACCACTCAGCTGGCGTGGTAAGTCGTTTGCATATATAGATCTTTGAGCTACAGCGCCCGTTAGTTTCACTCGATAGAGTGTTGTTGGTGTAACCTGTTGGAGCCGATGACTCAAGTAAGATGCAGCAGCTTCCCGGGTGAAATATGTAGTGATATAAATTTTGAAGCAGTATTATAAGAGAAATACAGTCAAACGCGTTTCCCAAAGCCATAAAAGTGGCAACAGAGTATGAACATTGCTCAAAGCCCTCGTACAGTTCTTCGATGAACGCAATTATTGCATCAATCGTAGATTTACCTTTGCGGAAGCCATATCGGTTGCTATTGAGTATGTAATTTGTGTTGAGGAATTCTACCATCTGAATAAAAAGTGGATGCAGAAGGGAGATTGGTCTAAAATTTTAAAGCTAATTCCACGTCAAATAGTTTTTAGAAAATTTCGAATAATTTAATGCAATTTTCGCTTAAAGTTTTAGGTGTTCCCCTGTTACTAACATTTTTTATGAAAATATAAATATGTATCTGTATAAACAATTATAACTACTGAAAAAGAAAAAAAAATCGAAACTTTTCAAAAATGTCAGACAAATCCGGATTATGCCATTAAATCGGAGAAAGTTCGATGATGGTTAAATTAATATTTTTTATTCAAAAATTTCTTAAAAAATAAAGTTTCTATTTTTGTCACTTTTCTTTCTTTGAAACCAATTTTGGACAATAGAGGCTACATGCTCAGAACTGCCCCTACTTGAAAACATGTTTTATTCAAAGTGTTATTTTATTTTTAAATGTAGCTACTAGAGATGGGTAACTCAAAAGTCCGGATTTATGCGCTAAAAAAGGCATTATATTTTTTTTATATGAGCTTAAAATTAGCCATATATGCGACAAATTTATGAATTTTATATGCGGTTTATTTAAAAATATAGTTGCAAATTAAAAATAAATACGAATAGCAACTGATGATAATTTATTTATTGGAATTACAATCTAGAACCAAAACTTGATTTCGATTTTAATTTTAGGTAAAATTAGGTGAGTCCATGGGGTTAATGTTAAAATTTATTAAGTCCTCCTCAGTCTCGCCTTTCAAAATTCCACAAATCATTCTAATTTTTTCGTATCCCAGATTTGGATATAATAAATTTTCGCAAAAGTTAGGGAGCTAATTTTAAATTTTCGTACAGTTCTTCAATAATCTTAAAAGCCTCAATTAAAGGCATTTAAGCTGTTTCTAAATTCTTAATTGCAGTTATTAATCTTTACATTTTTCTAGTGCTGTCGATTCTTCATCATTAAAATTAAGAAAAATATTTTCTAATTTTTCAAAATTATTAGCGTAGAATAAAGTGACTTCCAGCCAAGCACAATTACCGGGTACGGTTGCATCGAGTATCATCTGCATAGGCGTACTAGTTTAACTTGCTTATGTGGAAATCCCCTTATTCTATACAGGGTGTTTCAAATTCGAGGCTCACCATGGGGATCTCGCTTATTAGAAGAGATAGAGGCTATGTTTAAATTTGGCACTTTTGTAGAATTTTATGATGATTCATAATCCACTGGAAAAAATCACTTAAATTCTTTTGTTTTCGAGTAAAGTCAAAAAAACCGAAAAAACTGAATTTCGTCTTTTCTTCATATCATGGTTATTTGAGGAGATATTTAAAAATGGTAAAGACATTCTTATAGCACTTTTTTATTATCTAATATATGGCATAAGATTTTTAGTTGTAACATGTTTCGTTTCTTTTAAACCATCATCAACTTTCTTATTTCTTATGGACGCCATATTTATTTTTTGTCACATCTGAATGCTTAATTTTTTGTGATGACAACAATATAACACAACATACATTTAATTTCATAAATGAACATATAATCTTCTAAAACACTTTTATTGGCAATTTCTGTAGTGCTTACTAAAAATCATGGGTGCCATGGCATTAAAAATAATGAAACATCTGAATAGCTCTTTGTTTGTCAAACATTATTATTTTTTTATGAATAAAAATGTCGTTCGATAATTTAGTAAATAGAAATACGGTATAAGCTAGTGAAAAATATTTACAAATGTAACCAGAAACAAGACAACCTCATCGGACATTTTTTTCTACGGATGGACAGAAATTTAGGAGAGTTTGGATCAATGATTCAACATCACAAAGCATATGATAGTAAAATTACCCAAGAAGATAGCAATTATATTTTGGAAATGGTAATACTAAATGTATCTTAATTCTTTAATTTTAGAGCAAGTTTAAAAAAAATGTTTTTTTGGGATTTTTTGCAAATGGAAACATTTTAGAGCAATTCTGGGGGCGGGAATGGATTCCTTGGAGAATTTTACATCGATTATAGGTACGATGTGTTTCTGGTAACGTTTTGGAGAAAATTTGTCATCGAAAACAGAAAACGCGAAAAAAACGAAAATTGGCCGTAAAAAAACGCTAGGAGTAATATTTTTGGCTGAAAATTTGGGATAATACTTGTATCGAACCTACAATAGAATGAAATAGTTTTGTTTGGGAAAAAAATTATGACGCACTAATCTCACGTTAGTTGACATGGAATCGCCCTTATTATTAATAAGCTCAATATTTGTCTTATAGTTATTAGTATTGTATATTATTTTATTTACTAAGTCCTTTTAATTTTGTATGGTCTATATCGACCAAAATAATTGTTCATTTGCATAAAAAATTGTTAGATGCAGTTGCCTTCTTTCTGTATACATTTGTAAATATTTTTGACTAGCAAATTCTGTATTTCTGTTTACTGAATAAAAAATACGTAACATCTCGCTTTTCTGAATTGTCGAACGATATTTTTATTCATACAAAATAGTAATGTTTGACAACCAAAGAGGTATTCAGATTTTGAATCGTTTTTAATTCCATGGCACGGATGATTTTTAGTAAGCGCTACAGAGATTTCCAATAAAAGTGGTTTAAACGATTATATGTCGATTTATGAAATTAAATGTACAATTGTGTTATATTTTTGTCATCACAAAAAATTGAGCATTCAGATGTGACAAAAATAAATATGGCGTCCATAAGAAATAAGAAAGTTGATGATTGTTCAAAAGAAACGAAACATGTTACAAAGAAAATTCTTACGCCTTCTATTAGAGAGTAAAAAAGTGCCATAAGAAGGTCTTTACCGTTTTTAAATATCGCCTCAAATAACGAAGATATAAAGAAAAAACGAAAATCAGTTTTTTCACTTTTTTGGACTTTACTCAAAAACAAAAGAATTTAAGTAATTTTTTTCAGTGGATTATTAATCAGCACCAAATTCTGCAAAAGTGCCAAATTTAAACATACCCTCTATCTCTTCTAATAAGCGAGATCCCCATGGTGAGCCTCGAATTTGAAACACCAAATATAATATACAGGGTGTTTCAGAGCTCTGGGAACGGTCAATCACGTGCTTATTTGTCAAAATTTTGAAAAATGTTTTATATAAAAGTTGTGCAGAATAGTGATCTGCATGCCCTAAACATATTTAAATTTATACAGGGTGTCTCATAACAAAGTTACAGACCAAACTTATGTTTTTTTTTAATGGAACACCCTGTATATTTTAGCATCTTTAGATTCCTCGTTACTTGGAGATTAAAATGATTTAGGTTTCGGCGATTGAAACCGAGCCGTTTTTGTGTTATTCAGTTGTTTATACAAAAATTTGAACAAAATTGTTAAAGTACTGCCTTGAAACTAATAAAGATAATTCATTCTAATTTAGTGGTAAAGTTTAGTTGAACTTTAGTCTTCAAAATTACTATATCATCCAAAACATAACTCAGCGTATTATACAGGGTGATAGTTATTCGCAAACTGCACAATTTCTTAATTTTTTCAAATGGAACACCCTATATATTTTTTCATAATTTAAAAGTCCACTGAGTAAACTTTCGTTTCATATAAGGTTTCGTATATCTGAAGTTGATGGTTACTCTTATATTTCAAAATTCATTGGTAATTTGCATGTTTTTTATTATTAGTTTTAAAATCTAGTTACCAATCATTTCAAATAAACAAACAAAAAAATACAGGTGACAGTAATTATTATATTAGTCTTAAAAATAGATCGAACCATTTAAGTTGTGATCTTAGTTTATAATTACGAATTTCTCACAAGAAGAATTGGTTGACATGATTTTCATTCTTGGCGAATGTCACAAAAATTGTCTTTTGGCTTCACGAGTGTATGGACAGCGGTATCCCGAGAGGCGGTGTCCACGACAAGGAGCATTTAGAAGAGTGCAACAGCGATTTGAGACTACAGGTAACTTTAATTATTCAAAACCTGTGTAAAGCAAACCTGTAATTAACGAAGATAGCGAGTTCCTGGTATTGGCATCGATAGTTGAAAACCCTAAATTAAGTTTATCCGAATTAAATAATCAGTTGGATATTAGTCGGCCCTCAGCGCATAGAATTTTGAAGAAACACAAATTTCACCCTTACCACATCCACTTAGAACAACAGCTTGGAGAAGCAGATTTTCCCGCTAGAACTGCATTCTGTAACTGGGCCCTTAATATTCTGGGAAACAATGAACATTTTTTTGATTTTGTGTTGTTTAGTGATGAGGCTTCATTTCACAATAATGGCAAGGTAAACAGACACAACCTTCATTATTATTCGGACCACAATCCTCATTTCACAAGGACAGTAAATAATCAAAATCGATGGAGCCTGAATGTATGGGGTGGCATTCTAGGAACTCGCGTCATAGGACCATACTTCTTTGAAGGCAGCCTGAATGGAGAAATGTTTGAAGAATTTCTTAGCAATCATTTAGATGAGTACCTATTTGACGTATTACGCAACGTAGTAAGAGATATGTGGATCCAGTTGGATGGTGCACCACCACATTTTGCTCGCAGTGTACGACAATTTTTGAATGACCGCTACCCTAATAAGTGGATAGGTCGCGGCGGACCTGTACTATGGCCACCTAGGTCGCCGGACCTCACGAAATTAGATTTTTTTCTATGGGGTTATATCAAGGACATGGTGTTCCGTATACCACCGACTACAGCAGAAGATATGCGAATACGAATTAGGAATGCTTTTTCTGCAGTAACGCCACAAGTTTTAGTTGCAGTTCACAAATCGTTCGTTGAACGTCTCAGAATTTGTTTAAATCAGAATGGTCGAAATTTTGAAAACATGTTGTAAACTTCTTTAAATTGTTATTTTTCATTTTATATACTTATGTTATTAAATTGTTTTGTTATTTAAGTTGATTTATAAGTTTTTACTATAGTTATCTATCTGTATTGAAACATAATTGTTTGTATAACTTATTGGGAATAATGCATCCAGATTAAAATATGGTAGGATATGGTAGGATACAAGGATACAAGATTTGAATACATGTCTCAAAAACATAAAATACGATTTTGTAGGCAAACACAATGCTTATAACCGGATCCTTCTCAACCGAAACATGCAACTTACGAACGAATTCTGAAATACTCGAGTCACTATCAACTTCAGACATACGAAACCTAATATAAAACGAAAGCTTACTCAATAGACTTTCAAATTATGAAAAAATATATAGGGTGTTCCATTAAAAAAAAATGAAGAAATTGTGCAGTTTGCGAATGGCTATCACCCTGTATAATACGCTGAGTTACGTTTTGGATGATATAGTAATTTTGAAGACTAAAGTTCAACTAAACTTTACCACTAAATTAGAATGAATTGTCTTTATTAGTTTTATGGAAAGCACTTTAACAATTTTGTTCAATTTTTTGTATAAACAACTGCATAACACAAAAACGGCCCAGTTTAAATCCCCACAACCTAGGTCATGTTAATCTCCAAGTAACGAGGAATTCAAAAATATTAAAATATACAGGGTGTTCCATTAAAAAAAAAACATAAGTTTGGTCTGTAACTTTGTTATGAGACACCCTGTATAAATTTAAATATTTTTAGGGCGTGCAGCTCACTATTCTGCACAACTTTTATATAAAACATTTTTCAAAATTTTGACAAATAAGCACGTGATTGACCGATCCCAGAGCTCTGAAACACCCTGTATACATATCTACATAACACAGGGTTCCGTTTGCTAGTTAGATAAATCCCGTAAATTTATCTTATACGATTTTATAAAAAAAAGATTTCTACGCTCGCAACTTTATCAATAAATTACAGCGAAATCAATTACAATTAATGGAAATATTGACTTTATATGTAGTTATATGCGGATATATGCTAAAATAAGTTTAATGTGTCAAAACCTCGAAATACTAAGTTATATTCGAAATAAAACTTGATGCTTTGATTTATTTCCGCCAGTTCCACACGAAAGAGCAAGTGAAACATGTAAAAAAAATAAATAAATCTGGACTCTACTGATGAGTTACTGACTCCTAGAGATACTTTTTACTTTTTCGAGAGTCATGTAAAGAATCGTCTCTTTCAGGTAAACTCTTTGCGATGAGTCGACTCTCGATAAAGAGTCATTTCGCCCATCTCCAGTAGACACGGTACTATAATTGGAATTTGAAACCACTCTTAATTTGTCTGGTTTGTGGGACCATAATGTAAGGCTTAAAATCGTATTTATTTATTTTATGAGATTTACGCTGTAATTATTAAAAATTGAATTTTAAAACAGCTTAGAATGGTAGATTGAGCTAAAAAATTTTTCTAACAATAATTATTATAATTTGAAACATGTTTATTAATTTATTTTATACAATATCTAAATGAATAAGGTTTCTCATCTGTCAATGTTATAAAAGCGAACATGAATCATTCAGTTCGAAGTAATGATATTTCCTTTGTATAAAATCCTTATTAATTCCACTTGAAACGTATCATTACAGCACGGGATAAACTTTTTTTCCGATACAGAAGAGGGTCTCGGGCCCCATTGAAAAGTTGCACTGCACAGTTTATTAAATAAGCCATTTATATTCACTCCTATGCATCCTTTTTAATGGCACCGAAAAGGGCCGTGTAAAATTTCCACGAGCTAAGACATAAATTTCCCTTACATGTTTACGTTCGATTACGTGGGGGTAAAGAGGGGGCCACCAATCCGTTGATTTACTGCCCCCCCCTCGAGATAGTGTCGCCGGTTTTAATGCCGATTTTTCTTCGGAGGAAGAGGAAACCGGAAGTGGTACGACATGGTGGCGATATTTTCAAGCGGGGCGCGGTTTCGTGTTTCAACTGGAAACACCCCGGCTTATATATATTATAATTAAATATGTTTCGAGTGGAAACAGCGTCGGAAATTTGTCCCCGAGGGTGGAGCGGAATTTAACGTTTTATTAACATGCCGAACATAGTTATTGTTCAAATATGTGTAAAAATGTTTGAAAGGGAGAAAGTGCGCGCGACAGGCGGGGAATGCCGCGAATACCTTACGGGGTGGGAGGAAAGGCGATTTTCGAATGCGATATCGTCCTTGGAATTTGTAAATTTCATGGATGTTTCACGAAATATTTGATTCATTCGACAATTCTATAATAAATAGTATAAAGTATTATCACAAAAGATATGTTTGGAAATATGAGGAAAATGCTGGAGGTAGAATTTTCCTACAAAATTTTATCTCTTTTATACACATATTTGCTTGGACTTACAAATACGATTTGTTATTTTCCTTATAACTTAATAAAAATCGTTGAATTTCTAGGCTAAAAGCCTTCTGGTCAATTGCCTGTGGAGGTCATTTGTAAAAAATTCTTAGTAAATATATCCCCCCTCTCTCTCTCTCTCTCTCTCTCTCTCTCTCTCTCTCTCTCTCTCTCTCTCTCTCTCTCTCTCTCTATCTCTCGTTGAATTTTCACAAGTATTTTACAGACAAAATATAATAACTATCTCATAATCCAAGTCTTGGATTAGCAGTAGAAAAGCATTTTCTTTAAAAATTTAATACGAGCAGCATGAGATATTATAAAGACCGCATTATATAAAATATTATAAATCCCGCTTTGTCTAATAAAAATCAAAAAATCTCGAAGCCCTCATTATGCGAGGGATTGTGAATCCTTTAACTATTCCGCAGGATACCGTTGTTGATTTAAGAATTAATAAAGGCGTGAGGCCCCGGAGCACTTCCTCAATCATTAAAGTATAACTAAAGATTATTTCCCTCCCATTTTCGTTGTTTAAACCTTTCATTAGTGATCCGCCTCGGGGGAGAATTCCTTCAAAGATAATTGAATACTTGTTTCACATTTACATTTTGGCTTTGGATGTTAATTAAGCCCCAAACGACGTTTTGTTGTTATTTACTTTTATTCGCCTCCCTTCCCCTGTAACGCGACCGAGAGACTTATCTCATTACGATTAATTATTTTTATTCCTACAGTCTCGGATTTTAAATTGTACTTAAACAGGCTGAAAATCTTTTTCCAGTTTTTGTTTCTCTGAGGGATGCGTAGATACATGCGTTTAATTTACCATAATTATAAATATTTATTCGAGATTTCTACTGTAATAATTTAATTTAATTCGAGTCTCCAGCAATTAGAAACAAAATTTGCAAAAATTCACAATTTGTATTTTAAAAATCCAATTTTATTCGATTAGAATTTTGGCCTTTCGTTTTCAATTTATTTCTAATTATCACGAAACTTTCAAAAATTCACAATTCGCGAGACAATTATTGTATTTTAATTTAAAAATCCAAATTGATTCGTTTTATAAGTTAAATTCGATTTTTGTAGAATTTTGGCCTTTCGTTTTCTATTTATTTACAATTATCAGGCTCGAGTCTCCAGCAATTAAAAACCAAATTTTAAAAAATTCACAATTCGCAAAGAAATTATTAAATTTTGTAAAAAATTGTATTTTTCATTTTTACGCTCGAATCTCCACGGAATTAAAAACTATTTTTTTTTTAATTCGCAATTCACGAGAAAATTATTATATTTTCAAAAAAACAAATTGATTTCAAAAGAACGACCTTCTGTAAATTGTATTTAATTTTCTTAGAATTATAGTCTTGATTTTTATATTTATTTTCAATTTTTACGCTTAAGCCTCCAGCAATTAAAAATTAAATTAAAAAAAAAATAAAAATTCGCGATTACATTATTGTATTTTCAAAACCCAAATAAATTTTAATTCACCGACGATTTGTACGATAAATGTGATTTTTCTAGAATTTTGGCTTTTCATTTTATATTTATTTTCAACTGTTACGCTCCTTGTCGTCTCCCCCAATGTAAGTATTTTCAAAAAAATAGAGAACGAAATTTGCGAAAAAATTATTAAGTTTTCAGAAAACAAATTTATTAAAAAAAAAAAAATAAGTTGAATGTAATTTTCGTAGAATTTTGGCCTTGAATTTCATATTTATTTTTCATTTAACAAACTGAGTCTCCAGCAATTAAAAACAACAATTTTAAAAATTCATAAATTTGCCAGAAAATACCAATTAATTTAAAAAAACGACGTTTTGTGAATTAAATTGGATTTTTGTAGAATTTTAGATTTACGTTTTATATTTGTTTTCAATTTTTACCCTCAAATCACCCGCTACATAAAAAAATTATTTTAATAAATTCGCAATTCACGACAAAATTATTGTATTTTCAGAAGAAAAAAAATTCAAAAAACGACATTTTATGATTTCAATGTGTTTTTCGTAGAATTTTGGACTTTATTTTCAATTTTTACGTCTGGATCTCCAGCAATTAAAAACGACATTTTTAAAAATTCATAAATTTGCGAAAAAATTATTGAATTTTCAAAATACAAATTAATTTAAAAGAAGCAACGTTCTGCGAATTCAATTAGATTTCAGGAGAATTCTAGATTTATGTTTTGTATTTGCTTTCAATTTTTACGCTTTAATCACCAGCAATATAAAAATTTAATTTTCAAAAATATTACAATTCACGAGAAAATGATTATATTTGCAAAAACCAAATTAGTTTTAAAAGAACGACGTTTTGAAAATTTTATTTAATATTTGTAGAATTATAGCCTTGAATTTCATATTTATTTTCAATTTTTAGGCTTGAGCCTCCAGAAAATTTTTAAAAATTCATAAATTTGCGAAAAAAATTATTGAATTTTCAAAATACAAATTAATTTAAAAGAAACAACGTTTTGCGAATTAAATTAGATTTTTGTAGAATTCTAGATTTATGTTTTATATTTGCTTTCAATTTTTACACTTGACTCACCGGCAATATAAAAAAAAATATTTTCAAACATTCACAATTCAAGAGAAAATTATTGTATTTTCAAAAAACAAATTGATTAAAAAAAACGACGTTTTGTAAATTGTATTTTATTTTTGTAGAATTATAGCCTTGAATTTCAAATTTATTTTCAATTTTTACGCATGAGCCTTCAGCAATTAAAAACGAAATTTTAAAAAATTCGAAATTCGCGATTAAATTAGATTTATGTAGAATTTTAGATTTACGTTTTGTATTTGTTTTCAATTTTTTCACTCGAATCATCCGCAGTATAAAAATTTTATTTAAAAAAAATCGTAATTCCCGAGAAAATTTTGTATTTTCGGAAAACAAATTATTTTCAAAAGAACGATGTTTATTTGAGTTGTATTTAATTTTAGTAGAATTATAGACCTTGAATTTTATATTTATTTTCAATTTTTATGCTTGAGCCTCCGGCAATTAAAGATGAGATTTTAAAAAATTCAAAATTCACGATTAAATTATTGTATTTCCAAAACCCAAATTAATTTTAAAATACCGACGATTTGTGAGTAAAAATTGATTTTTATAGAATTGTGGCCTTTTATTTTGTATTTATTTTCAACTGCTAGGCTCGTGTCTCCCGCAATTTAAGAACGGTATTTTCAAAAATTCGAAATGCGCGAAAAAAAAAATTGTATTTTCAGAAAACAAAATTATTTCAAAAGAACGACATTTGATGAGATGAATGTGATTTTCAATTTTGGCTTTGAATTTTATATTTATTTTCAATTTTTACGTCTTAGTTTCCAACAATTAAAACGATTTTTTTCAAAATTCATAAATTTGCGTGCAAATTATTAAATTTTCAAAAAACAATTTAATTTGAAAAATGGACGTTCTGTGAGTTAAATTTGATTTTGTAGAATTTTAGATTTACGTTTTGTATTTGTTTTCAATTTTTACGCTTGAATCACACGCAAACTAAAAATTTTATATTCAAATATTCGCAATTCACGAGAAAATTATTGCATTTTCAGAAAACAAATTTGTTTCAAAAGAACGAAATTTTATAAGTTGAATGTGATTTTCGTTGAATTTTAGTCTTGGATTTTACATTTATTTTTAATGTTTACGCTTGAGCCTCCAGCAACTAAAAATGAAAATTTCAAAACCCAAATTAATTAAAAGAAAAAACGACGATTTGTGAGTTGAATTTAATTTTTGTAGAATTTTGGCCTTTAATTTTATAATTATTTTCAACTGTTACGCTTGTGTCTCCCGCAATTTAAAAACAGAATTTTCAACAATTCGAAATTCACGAAAAAAAAATTGTATTTAAGAAAAAAAATATTTCAAAAGAAAGAAGGAAAGATTTTTGTAGAATTTTATCTTTACGTTTTACGTTAGCCTTGAATTTTACATTTATTTTCAATTTAAACGCTCGAGTCTCCAGCAATTAAAAACGAAATTTTTAAATATTCACAATTCGCGAGAAAATTATTGTATTTTCAAAACCCAAATTAATATAAAAAAACGACGATTTATGAGTTGAATTTAATTTTTGTAGAATTTTGTCCTGTTGTTTCGTATTTATATTCAACTGTTACGCTCGTGTCTCCCGCAATTTAAAAACAGTATTTTCAAAAATTCGAAATTCGTGAAAAAAATATTGTATTTAAAAAAATATTTTAAAAGAATGTCATTTTCTTATTTGAATGTGATTTTCGTAAAATTTTGAGTCTCCAGCAATTAAAAACGACATTTTAAAAATTCAGAAATTGCCGAGAATAATTGAATTTTCAAAATACAAATTAATTAAAAAAAGAATACATTTTGTGAGTTAAACTTTTTTGTAGAATTTTAGTTTTACGTTTTATATTCATTTTCAATTTTTACGCTACAATTTACCACAATTAAAAAATTCGCAATTCGCAAGAAAATGATTGTATTTATCCCACAATCACTCTTTATTAATTCACTAGTTCGTTTCATACGACAGTTAATGTATCTTCAAAACTATAGCGAAAGGGCAGAAAGACCCATGGTCGATAGCCCTGACAGAGCCGTACTAACATATTATATAATTGTAAACAAAGTAAACCTGCTTGTAATTTAATGTATGTGTCTGTAATAAAGATGATGTATATATATATATATGATTGTATTTTTAGAAAACAAATTGATTTTAAAGTAACGACATTTTGTGAGTTGAATTTAATTTTTGTAATTTCAGCCTTTAATTTTATATTTATTTTTAATTTAAAAGCTTGAGTCTCTTGCAATTAAAAATGAAATTTTAAAAAATTCACAATTCGGAAAAAAAATAGTTGTATTTTCAAAAAGAAAATTAATTTCAAAATATCGATGTTAAATTCCTATGTTTGTTGTAGAATTTTGGTCTTACGTTTTGTATTTATTTTCAATTTTTACGCTTGTCTGCCGCAATTCAAAAATGAAATTTTTAAAAATTGACATGTTGCGAAGAAAGTATTGTATTTTCAAAATTTAAATTAATTTTAAAAGCACGACGTCTTGTAAGTTTAATTGGTTTTTTTGTAGAATTTTTGCATCGCGGTTTCTATTTATTTTATTTTTTTAGGCTCGAGTCTCCCGCAACTTAAAAACTATATTTTCAAAAATTCGCAATTTGCGAGAAAATTTATGTATTTATTGAAAACAAACTAATTTCAAAAAATGATATTTTGCTAGTTGAATTTGATTTTTGTAGAATTTTAGCCTAAAATTGTATTTTTATTTTCAATTTAAACGCTCGAGTCTTTTTAAAAATTCACAATTCGCGAGGAAATGTGTTTTCAAAATGCAAATTAATTTCAAAATAACGACGTATTGTGATTTGAATTCAATTTTTGTAGAATTTTCTCCTTGCGGTTTGTATTTATTTTCAATATTTACACTCGAATTTCCCGCAATATAAAAAAAAATATTTTCAAAAATTCGCAATTCGCGACAAAATTATTGTATTTTTAGAAAAAAAATTGATTTCAAAGTAACGATATTTTGTTAGTTGAATTTAATTTTTGTAGAATTTCAGTCTTTAATTTTATATTTATTTTTAATTTAAAAGCTTGAGTCACTTGCAATTAAAAACGTAATTTAAAAAAAAATACAATTCGTGAAAAAAATAATTGTATTTTCAAAAAGCAAATTAATTTCAAAATAACGACGTTTTGTGAGTTAAATTCCTATGTTTGTAGAATTTTGGCATTACGTTATGTATATATTTTCAATTTTTACGCTCGAGTCTGCCGCAATTTCAATTAAAATTTTTAAAAATTCACAATTCGCGAGAAAAGTATTGTATATTCAAAATCCAAATTCGATTTAAAAGTGAGTTGTTTTGCTTGTTTACTTTGTTTTCTTTTTTATAGAATTTTCGCTTTACGGTTTCTATTTATTTTATTTTTTAATCCCCGCAACTTAAAAACTGTATTTTCAAAAATTCGCAATTTGCGAGAAAATTGATGTATTTATTGAAAACAAACTAATTTCAAAAAATTTGAATTTGAATTTGATTTTTGTAGAATTTTAGCCTAAAATTGTATATTTATTTTCAATTTAAACGCTCGAGTCTTTTTAAAAATTCACAATTCTCGAGGAAATCATTGTATTTTCAAAATGCAAATTAATTTAAAAATAACGACGTTTTGTGATTTGAATTCAATTTTTGTAGAATTTTGGCCTTACGTTTTGTATTTATTTTAAATTTTTACGCTCGAATTTCCGGCTATATAAAAAAAAATATTTAAAAAAATTATTGTATTTTCAAAAAACAATTTTGTTTTAAGAGAACAACGTTTTGTGAATTGAATTTGATTTTCATTGACGTTAAGCCTTGAATTTTATATTTATTTTCATTTTAAACGCCCGAGATTCCAGCAAATAGAACGAATTTTTAAGAAAATCACAATTCGCGAGGCAATTACTGTATTTTTAATAACCAAATAAGTTCCAAAAGACGTTTTGTGAGTTAAATATGATTTTTGTGGAATTTTGACTTTACGTTTCGTATTTATTTTCAATTTCTAGACTCGAGTCTTCCGCAATTCAAGAACTATATTTTTAAAAATTCGCAATTCGCAATAAAATTATTGTATTTTCAAATATCAAATTAATTTCAAAATAAGGGATTTTCAAGAGTTAAATTTAATTTTTGCAGAATTTTGACTTTATATTTAGTATTTATTTTCAAATTTTAGGCTTTAGTCTCCTGCAATTTTAAAACTATATTTCCAAAAATTCGCAATTCGCCACAGAATTATTGTATTTTCAAATATCAAATTATTTTTGAAAGACGGACGTTTGATGAGATAAATTTAATTTTTGTAGAATTTTGACTTTAGATTTTGTATTTGTTTCAATTTTTTAGTCTTCAGTCTCCTACAATTTAAAAACTATATTTTCAAACATGCGCAATTCGCGAAAAAAATATTGCATTTTTAGAAAAGAAATTGATTTCAACATAACGACGTTTTGCGAGTCGTATTTGATTTTCGTAGAATTGTAACCTTGAATTTTATATTTTGTTTCAATTGTTACCCTTGAGTATAAAAGGAAATTTTCAAAAAATATGAAATAATCTGCATATAAAATGCATCAAATTTGTGTTGTTAATGTTTGATCTTTATCATTTCACCCCGTCCATTGACTATTAATGTGATAATGATGCACGTTTGCTTCGTTGATTATTCATGGCAGCCGTGCAGGTTGAAAATTGTGCATCAGGATCGGATCGCAGGAGCGTTAAAAATGCAGGAAATCAAATGGGGATACGGTGAAAATAGAGGGTGAAATAGCAATAAATACTTCGAATGCTCGACGTTCCAAAAAGAAACTTTCAATTTAATATATTCAACACTGCTGAATTAATGATGGAAAAACTTTCACACGTGTTGAATTCTTAAAAAAAGAAGCTTATCAGCTTTGAATTTAAGAGATAGACAAATGCCTATAAACTATTAATTCTGATAGATAATGGCACACCAATCTTGAATTAATTTTGAGTGGTTTTGGAAAGCTTCAGGTAGATGGCAATATTTTTTATTTATTGTTTTTCGCGTTAATTAAAATAATTACAACCTTTTGTAAAATAAAACCGTGTTGAAATATTGGAAAAAACTGTCGAGATAATGTATTGTAATTTTTTATAAAATGAATTTTGAACTAATATTGAGTCACAGGTTCGCCACCAATGCTCTAGATACCGCCAAACCAACATAGATGCATATATGTAGTTGCATTCGATTGAGAACGTTTTGGACGTAACAGGCATAGATTTGATTTTTATGTTCATATGAATCATATCATTTATGTGTAGGTAGCCTATCATTAGGCCAAAGATCCATGGAGTAACCACAGAAAATTTCAGCTTTTTTTTTGTTTAATAGTTTTACAACGATGCGCTCATATGAAACGGACTAATTGTGTTAATATTGATTAACTTATTTTTAAAATTTCGTTTTTATTAAATTAATTCAATTTATTTCTTAGCGATATTGCAATGCGGCGAATCTTGTCGTTGTAATGGCATAATAAATAAACTTTCATACAAAAATAAAATTATATAATTAAATTGGAAGATTATAGAGAATTTCCATTGTTGGGCAAATATTCCAGTTAAAAATAGAACACAAGAACGGAAGAAAATAATTGAGACCTCCCTCGGCCCGGATTATTTACCATTTATATAAAAAGGGATTTAATTTACGAATCAATTAAAACGATGTCACAGAACTTAATTAAGATTTTAAATGAGAGAAAAAAGAAGGTGGGCAGAGATAAGAAAAGCGCCGGCAGGAGAAACGCGTAATCCGCCCGTCTGCGTAAAAGTTTATTTTCCTGTTCAGTTTTCCTTATTTAAACCCTCCCCCATCCCCACGGCAAAAGGATGCAGCCCCTCCCCCGCCCCCGCACCCATCCCGGAGGAAAGTTCCTTACAAGATCATTAAATAATTGTTTTGTATTCACGTTATGACTAACCAAGACTTTAATTAGAATAATTAGTCCGCTGTTTAGCTCTCACTCGAATAACAATCTTTCCCTAAACAGCGCACGGATGGCGTTTTCGAATTTAATTATAAAAGTTTCTTTGAAATATTATGCACAATAAAAGCACCTCGAATTTTCCGGGGCTAATTCTTTTATGCATTAAATATCAGTCCCTTTTCCGTCTCCTCGTGCAAGGGATTAATTGAATTTCTTTTGTTGGCCGCGTGGATTTCGTTTTTTTTTTTGTGTTGGTTGTTGCAGAGAGGAGAGCGAGACAAAAGTTGGGATGATGAAAAAAAAGGAAATTTCGCGGGGTGCATTGGGATGAGATTAAATTTTGATTTTGAGAGATTGGGGGTTGTGTGCGCTTGATTGGTTGTCAGGGGGGTCGTAGGGAGATTTTGGCGGAGTCATCATGGCTGAATCTTGAAAAATTGAGGGTTTTATCAGATCATGCTAAAAATTGTATTATACATAAATCTAATAAAAAATTGTGGACGGTTCATTACGTTATAAAATAATAACAATCATAATCTTTTATATATAAAATTTAGAATTATGCAACTTGAGTAAATAAAAACTTTAACAAAATAATGGTGATGTGGCCACCATGTTACTTTCTAGTTATTTATATTTATTTTCAATTTAAATCACATTTTAAATGTACATCGAACGTTTTGTAGAAAGATGGAGAAATTATACTGCAAATTTAAAAACTGAGTCTACCCAAAAACTAAAGAGATTTCGAAAAAAACTTACTTTATAAGTTGTTCATTTTGGCATTCTCTACACAATTATTCACATAAATTTGCTGTAGCTATTATGGTTTCATAATTATAAACCAAAAATTTAAAAAATAAATACATTTTTTTCTCGAATAACAATGATTTTATGAAAAATATTTTCAAGAAAAAGATGTTTATACAACAGAGAAGTTAACATTTTTTATATTGTGATGAACCAACAGAAATAGTTGAGGATTGTTCAAGTTTTAATTTTTCACAGGCGAATTATATTGAAATAAATGAATATTTATCATCTGTCAACTGGACAGAATATTTTAAAAAATGTCGGGATGTAGATGAAGTTGTGGATTATTTTTATTCTGGTTATATTATGTCATAAATATGTTTGTTCCGTGTAAGAAAAGATTGGTACATAATTATCCTAAATGGTTTAACAGTGAATTGATCCATTTGGTTTCTAATAAAAAGAAAGCTCATAATAAATATAAATCAACAATCGCATATTCAGATTATTTGATTTTTCAAAATCTAAGAACACAATGCAAAGATTTAAGTAGAAAACTGTATGCCGATTATATTTTGAAAATTGAATGTAATATTAAAAATAATTCTAATAACTTTTGGTCATTTATCAAAGAAAAAAAGGAAGTTAAAGGTATTCCGGTAATTATGAAATATAAGAACCAAACTAGTACCAATATGCAGCAAACAGTTAATTACTTTGCAGAACATTTTGCTGATGCTTACTCAAGTGATGTCGATGAAGCCCCCCAATTTATAACTGACGCTTTCGTAAATTTTAATTATAAATTCAAAATAAACTCATCTGACGTATTTGAAGCTATTACCAACATGAAATGTACTTCTACTTGTGGCCCGGATGGAGTTCCAAGCTTATTTTTGAAAAATTGTATTTTTACATTAACACATTCAATCACAATTATTTTCAATATGTCAATAAAACAAGAAACGTTTCCAAATTTATGGAAGCGCAGTTATATTACCCCAATTTTCAAATCTGGTAATATCAGCGAGGTTTCCGATTATAGGGGCGTATGTTTACAATCCGCAATTCCCAAAATTTTGGACTCAATTTTATCACAACAATTACGTTGGTTATGCGGTAACATGATAACAGAGCAGCAACATGGATTTCGGAAGGGGAAATCTACCATAACAAACTTAACTTTACTACAAAATTTTGTGTTAGAAGCCTTTGAGAATCGTAATCAAGTAGATGTCATCTATACCGATTTCTCAAAGGCGTTTGACAGGGTTAGCCATAAAATTTTGATTGATAAGATCCGCGTTATTGGCTTCAATACTAGCATTGTCAATTGGATTGAAAGTTTTATTTCTGAGCGAAATCAGTGTGTAAAAATTAATGGTGTTTTGTCGCAAGAATTCAAAGCTAATTCAGGGGTACCACAAGGATCTCATATAGGCCCTGTGTTATTTAATATTTTCATTAATGATATTATATCTCATGTAATTTCCTCTCGCATATTACTTTATGCGGATGATATTAAATTATTTCGAATAATAGAAAATAGCAGAGATTATAACTTGCTGCAACAGGATTTAAACGCAATATTTGATTGGTGCGTAAAAAACAATTTACACTTAAATATTAAAAAATGTAAATGCATATCATTTCTAAAGAACAAAACAGTCCTAAATTTCAATTACACAATAAATAACATTCAATTGGAACGAGTTACAGAAATAAAAGACCTTGGGGTAATACTTAACACAAAATTAAATTTTCAGACTCACATTAATAGTATCACAAATAAAGCCATGAGAATGCTAGGATTCATTTATAGAGTAGGTAAAGACTTTTCTATTGATACCATAAAGTTGCTGTTCTGTTCTTTTGTTCGATCCACGTTAGAATATGCCTCTGTTGTTTGGAATCCACATCAGTTGTATTTAATTACAAAAATAAATAAAGTTCAAAGAAAATTTTTAAGATATGTTGCCTACAAATGGGGAATACCTTCAACTTCGATAAATTATGAACATTTAGCTAGTCGTCTTAATATCCAGTCACCAGTTGATAGACGATTTTTTGCAGATATGTGTTTCCTTTATAACATTTTAAACAATCGCATAATTTGTCAGGACTTGTTGTGTATAATTAATTTTTGGGCGACAAATGTTCAAACTAGAACAAACTCTGTATTTAGATATAATTTCTCCAGAACAAATTATGGATATAACAATCCTATTGGAAGAATTATGCGGTTGGGTAATAAGCTTAATGTGACTACGTCTTTTCCAATTTTTTCGGCTAGCTATGTGCGCTTCAAAAATTTTCTATTCTCTGTTAACGTTAATGATTTTTTAGTTAATTAGTTTATAATAATTATGTTTATTTTTTATGGTTCCGAATGTTATTACTTATTTATTTTTTACTTTTATAATCATACTAGGTTGCTGTTTACATAATTAATTTATACTTAGTTAATGTACAAATGGGAAAACCCGTGAATAAATTATTATTATTATTATTATTATTATTAAATATTTTTCCAAAAATCATTTTTATTCGAGAAAAAAACACTTTCTTTTTCATTTTTGGTTTATATTATGAAACGATGATAGTTATAGCAAATTGATATTAATAATAATTATAGAGAATGCCAAAATGAACAACGTATAAAAATAAGTTTTTTTTCTATATCTCTTTAGTTTTTGAGTAAAGTTTGGTCATTTTCATCTTATATAAATTTAACGTTTACATCAGTATCATCCTATTCTACAAAATGCTTGATGTACATTTCAAATATGATTTCAATTGAAAATAAACAATGAAATTATAAACATAAATAACTATCCATCAAATCGGAGAAAGTAACATAATGGCCACATCACAATTTTTTAACGTATCTGGTATACATATATTGTCATTTTAAACAAAAAAATGCTCAACTTAGAAAAAAGCAAAATCCCGGACAAGATGGATGAATTTTAAGAATATTGTTTGTACTGGAGGCTTCTACTTCGTTATATAAACAAAGTAATAGTGTTTTATTTAGAAATTGAATTAAAAAAAATACCTAAAAAACCTGTCGAAATCTTCGAAGAAATGAAGAAGAAACAAAAAATACAGAAAGACAGTCCACAGAAAAGGTTAAAAAATAAATTCTTCAAGAACCTAAGATACGGTTTGAACCATAAGATATCGGGAGAGAATCTCCAGAAAAGGAAGTTTCGAAGAAACCCAAAGTTGAAGAGTCAGAAGAAGAAAAACAAAAACCGTAGATACTGAAGAAATTTAATTAGAGATAGGTATCCCTAAACCGAAAGAACCAGAGGAGGAGCCTGAACTTAAATTACACTATAAACAGAACAAACCAGAACCGGAACCCAAGGAAATAAAACTGATAATGCTTAAATAAATATGAAACGAATAATGCAGATTCCTACAATTACCTACTAACTTGTAAGACGATTTATCAACCCGTACATATTCAAAATCAAATTTCGCGCTCCTACATTTTGAGTGGAACCACAATATTGGTCCCCCTCCTAGATATAAATCGGGTTGCCTATGATGAATACACGAATTCATAAATTTCCTATCGTTTCCCAAATTATACTTCGGGAAAATAACCACCGCGCGTGAATCAATTTTTACCCGTAACAGATTTTCAAAACAACCTAAAATCGAGAAAGAAGAAACTATCCTTATAGAGAAACCAAAGAAGATAGAAGAGAAAGAAATTGTCACAGCGGTTAAAACTGAAAAGATTATGCATAAAAAGCCAAAGGAGCCAGCCGAGAACGTAGTTACCATCAAGAAAGTTATAGAAGAAGAATCTGAAGAAATTGAAGAAAGGCCAAAGAAATCGAAAGAAGTAACAATTATATATAAAAAAAAGTGCCGATCAAAGAACAAAACCAAACATTGGAAACTTGGAGAACTTAAGGAAGAGAAACCTGAAGAAATAATTAAAGAAAGCGGCAGAGATAATTGAAAAGTGAAAAAAGCAGAAGAAACAACCGGAAAAAGATAAATTGCAAAAGCTTAGACCTATTGAAATAGAGCACAAGGAACGGAAACCACAAAAACTAGTAATTACCAAAGTAAGAGAAAGAAATAAATTTAAAACTGAAAAGATCAAGCGTAAAAAGCCAAAGGAGCCAACCGAGAAAGGAGTTACCATCGAGGAAGTTATTAAAGAAGAATCTGAAGAAATTGAAGAAAAGCCAAAGAAATCGAAAGAAGTAACAATCATATATGAAAAAAAAATGCCGATCAAAGAACAAAATTAAACAAAGGAAACTTACAGAGAAACCTGAAGAAATAATTAAAGAAAGCGGTAGAGACAATTAAAAAGCGAAAACCGCAGAAGAAACAACCGGAAAAAGATAAATCTCAAAAGCTTACACCTATTGAAATAGAGCACAAGAAACGGAAACCACAAAAACTAGTAATTACCAAACCAGAGAAAGAAATTTAAAACTGAAAAAGAAGTTACCACCGATAAAAAAGTTGCCACCAAGAAAGAAGAGAAATAAAAGTAAATGAGGAGAAGCCAGAGTAATTGGAAGTAACGGTTAAGTGTGAAGAAGATGTGTCGATCTAAGAAGAAAATAAAACATATAAAACCTAAAGAATTTTAGGAAGAGAGACCTGATGACGAATTGCCAGAAGAAGAGAAACCTGAAGAAATCATTGAAAAAGTACCAGAAAAACATACCAAGGAAATCATTAAGGAAACGGTAGAAATAATCAAAAAGCGGAAACCTCAAAAGAAGGAACCGCAAGTAGAAAAACCTAAAAAAATAACTTTTATTAAAATAGAGAGCGAAGGAACAAAAACCACTAATAAAGTATGTTTAGTTTTGTATTTTAGTATATTACTCGTTGTGCTTTGTAAGAGCATGGGTTGTAACGACCGGAAGTTAAAACACGCTCTTGTCTTTTATTGTGTATATTTGCATGTTTATGTTACAAGTTCGTTCTTAATACTAATTGAAAAATGTACAAGTGTTTATAAAATAGAAAATGTGGCCACCCCCTATTGGAGTGGGGTGGCACAGAGAAATATGAATTCGGCAACGTCGCCGAATGGTCACCGGACGAGCGGACCGCACATCTGGTCCAGCTCGAAGGAATTCCAAAAACACATCCATCACCTAGGTTATCCTCTCTGCAGGGGGCTGCCCTTCAAAACGGACTGTTAATTGGGGGTGCAACGCGAACTCATTGTTACCAGCACGTACGGACCGCCGGTACCAAGGCCAAACAACCGTTTCGGTCTTAGCGGTGATAAACCTCTGGGAGGTTTTTCACCTAAATCGAACAAACTAGTAATTACTAAACCAGAGGATGCTCGAAAAAAAAACTAGAGGAGGAGCCTGAACTTAAATAACACTATAAACAGAAGAACAAACCAGAGCCGGAACCTGGGGAGATGAATCTGAAGCCTTTCAAACAGCCAGAACAGGAACAATCTGAAAGAAACAAAAAAAAGATAGACGAGGAGGAAATAAAACTACGAAGATGAAGCGCAAAAAGTCAAAGGAGCCAACCGAGGAAGAAGTTACCATCGAGGAAGTTATAAAAGAAAAATCGGAAGTAATTGAGGAAAAGCCAAAGAAATTGAAAGAAGTAACAGGTAAGTACGAAGAAGTGCCGTTCTAAGAAGAAAATTAAATTGAATAGTTGTTGCTGAAGGTTGTTGAAAGTTCATGTTCACTTTGATTAAATAATATACGATAATAAAGTTTGTTTTTTTAAGAGCTTGGAAACTTTAAATAATAATACAAGACATAAATATTGTTGGAATTATTAATTATTATTATAATCTGGTAGATAATTTCATGGCATCTATTTTTTAAATATGATTTCCGGCATATTTCCGCCGCGGCTACGAGTTACATGGCCCATTCGATCAGTCCAATTTCACACTAGTTTTTCCGATAAATCTGGCCGTATGGCGTCAATAGTGGCTTGAATATTGGCTTCCAATGATTCAAGAGTTGCTGGTTTATTAGCGTAAATCAATGACTTGACATAGCCCCATAAAAAATAATCAAAAGGCGTTTAAAAGGCGTAATAAAGTTGTCACCAAATTGATTTTGCAATAAATTGATGGTTATGCGCGCTGTATGGGAAGTTGCGCCGTCTTGTTGAAACCAAATGTTGTCGATGTTTAGCTGATTAGTTTTTGGAAACAAAAAATCAGTCAGCATGGCTCGATAGCGCTCGCCATTCGAGGCAGCTCCTTCCTCATTGCGAAAGAATTAAGGACCGATGATGCCGCCAGCGTGTAAACCGCACCAAACAGTCAATTTTAATGGATGTAACAGTGTTTCGTTAATGGCTTGAGGATTGTCTTCGCTCCATATACGGCAATTTCGCTTATTGACGAAGCCATTTAACCAGAAATGAGCTTCATCACTAAACACAATTCTTCGATAAAAATGCTCATCTTCGGCCAGTTTCAAATTAGCCCAATCAGCAAAAATGCGACGTAAACGATAGTCATTTGGCTTTAATTGTTGCACGAGCTGTATTTTATAGGCATGTAATCCAAGATCCTTACGTAAAATTTTCCACGTAGTCGAAGGACAAAGGCCAACAAGTTGACGAATCGACATTTCGGCTTCTTCAACGCTTCGCGCTACAGCAGCAATATTCTCTTCGGTACGCACATTTCTTTGTCTTCTTGATGGTTGTGAATCGAGAAGAGTAAAATTAGTGCGAAAACGATCAATAACTGCACGAATTGCTTGCTCACTAGGCCGATTATGTTGACCGTAAAATGGACGAAGTGCTCTATGAACATAGCGAATAGATTTATTTTTTTGAAAGTAAATTTCCACAATTTGGAAGCGTTGTTGTGGCGTTAAACAATTCATGATGAATTGCCTAACCTTACTGAACAGAAATGTCAACACAGTTTGACATTCTCATTGAGCATAAATAGACAACTACTATCGAAACTTGTCATGCAGCTAAAAAAAAACACCCTTTTTCGAATATTTATTGCGTAAATCGCAACAATTGTTTCGCCACATTTCTTCGCTTCGGAAAGCCACACTGTGGCGAAGCAATACTTGCGATTTGCACAATAAATATATGAGTGTTATCGTGTACTATTTGGGAATTTACCAAACAGAAAATCAAACATAGGAAACCTAAAGAAGTTAGGGAAGAGAAACCTGATAACGAATTGGCAGAAAAATAAAAACCTGTAGAAATCACTGAAGAACCACCAGAAGAATAAATATCTGAAGAAATAATTGACGAACCACCAAAGAAATATGTGAAGGAAATCATTGGGATATCGTTAGAAATAATTAAAAAGCGGAAACCGCAGAAGAATGATTTGGAAGAAGACAAACATCACTTAATTAAAATAGGAACAAAAATCATAAATACTAGTAATTGCCAAACCAGAGGATGTTCCAATCAATTTAGATGAAATCAAATTTAAGAAACCGAAGGCAGCTCAAAAGAAAGAAGGAAAGTCTGTTGGACAAATTCTTATTAAAGAGTAGAAAAGTACATGTTATCAGAATAACCTCAAATGCTTAAAATATTCGAATAAGCTTATGTTTGCTTCAGATAGCGGTGTTCTATCAAAAAAAATAGTAAAGATGCTGAAAAGTTACTAAAAACGACACTTTTTTATTATGCAGTAGTGCCATAAAACCAGCTTATCTTCAATTACTAGATAGAGTTAGCGGTTTTATTTCATTTTATTTTGATGGTAGTCCCGCGTAATAAATAAGTGCAACAAAAACCAAAAACCAACCGAAGAAAATTAAAGGAAACCTGAGGAATGAGAAAAATTAGATTTAGAATTTAATGAAATCAAAAAATCTGAACAGGAAAAGGTCGATGAAGCTTATAAGATACCAAAGAAAACAAAAGAGGAAGAACTGGAAGAGGTAAAACCATTGAAATTCGGCAAGGGTAAGATTCCAGAAGTAGCATGAGTTAAGGAAGAAATAAAGCACAAGAAGATTAGAAAAAAGAAGAATTTAAGAAAAGGCCAAAACAGGAAAAAGAAGAACCTAAGGAGGAAATTATTAATGATTATGATGGAACACCATTCGAATCGTATGATATCGAAAGAAAAAAGCCAGAGAAGGAAGACTGGGAGCTTCAGAAATAATAATAATAATAAAATAGTTAAAATAAACAAAAGAAACAAGATTTACGTACACATTTGAACAAAAGCACATACATATACATACATTTACATACACACACATAAATAGTAATACATACCTTCATACCTACATACACAAACATACAGTTTTTTTTTCTAGTTACTGAATAAAAGAATGCCTGAAAGAGAAGAGAAGGAACCAAAGTAGAGAAACCTAAAATTAAGAAAACTTAAAAACCTAAACCAGCTCCAGAGGTTAATGAAATTCCTTTACAACTCGAGAACATCCCTTCTTCAAACTCTGAGATAATCGCACCTAAACGCATGTTTGTTTTTTCTGCAGTTACACTTTGTTTAATTCGGTAAAAAATAGGAAAAAAATTGCTGTAAGCATAAAATGTTCCGAAAATATTCAGAATATATGCTATTATATAACACCATAACAATTTGAAAATATCTTTTCTTCAAATTCTGAGAAAATCGCACCTGAAAGCCTGTTTGTTCTTTCTGCAGTTACACTTTGTTTAATTCAGTAAAAAATAGAAAAACAATTTCTACAAGCATAAAACTTTAAGAAGATATTCAAAATAGATGCTACTACGTAACACAATAACAACTCGAGAACATCCCTCCTTCAAATTCTGAGATAATCGCACCAGAAAGCCTGTTTGTTGTTTCCGCAGTTACACTTTGTTTAATTCAATAAAATATAGAAAAACAATTGCTATAAGCATAAAACTTTCGGAAAATATTCTGAATAGATGCTGCTACGTAATACCTTCAAATTCTGAGATAATCGCACCTGAAAGCCTGTTTGTTGTTTCTGCAGTTACACATTTTAGATTCGTTAAAAATATAGAAAAACAACTGCTATAAGCATACAACTTTCAGAAGATATTCAGAATAGATGCTACTACGTAACACTATAACAACTCGAGAACATCCCTCCTTCAAATTCTGAGATAATCGCACCTGAAAGCCTGTTTGTTGTTTCTGGAGTTACACTTTTTTAATTCGGTAACAAATAGAAAAACAATTGCTATAAGCATAAAACTTTCAGAAGATATTCAGAATAGATGCTATAATATAATACCAACAATTCAAGAGTATCCCTTCTTCAAATTCTGAGAAAATAGCACCTGAAAGCCTTTTTGTTTTTTCTGCAGTTACACTTTGTTCAATTCGGTAAAAAATAGAAAAACAATTACTACAAGTATAAAACTTTCAGAAGATATTTAGAATAGATACTACTATGTAATACCATAACAATTCGACAAAATCCCTTCTTCAAATTCTGAGATAATCGCACCTGAAAGCCTTTTTGTTCTTTCTGCAGTTGCCCTTTTTCTAATTCGTTAAAAAATAACTACTACAAGCATATAGATATATTTAGAATAGATGCTACTGCGTAATACCATCGCAATTTAAAAACATCCCTTCTTTAAATTCTGAGATAATCGCACCTGAAAGCCTGTTTGTTGTTTCTGCAGTTACCCTTTTTTAATTCGGCAATAAATAGAAAAAAAAACAATTGCTACAAGCATAAAACTTTTAGAAGATATTTAGAACAGATGCTACTACGCAATACCATAACAATTCGAGACCATCCCTTCTTTAAATTCTGAGATAATCGCACCTGAAAGCCTGAGTTTTCTTTTTGAAGTTACATTTTTTCTTTAATTCGGTAAAACTAGAAAAAAACAATTGCTACAAGCATAAAATTTTCAGAAGATATTCAGAATAGGTGCTACTACGTAATACCATAACAATTCGAAAACATCCCTTTAAATTCTAAGATAATAGCACCTGATAGATTAAAGATATTTAACCGGTATTTCACTTTTACAAATTGATGGAAAATATATCTCAAGTCGCACCATGTTTGTTTCTGTGAATATTACAATAACTCAAAATAAGAATAGCCAATAGAAAATAGAAAAACAGACTTGAAATTACACTATTTATTAAATAAATACAACAATACACTATTTATTTATTTTAACTATAAAATTCATAATAAAATCGGTAACTAAAAAAAAATAATCTGAGCCACTATATTGGCTCAAGGTATACAAATGCAAAAATATGACAGCCACTATAGTAGCTCATGGCAAAAAAATAATTATTGTCTTCAATATTCGTTTAAATAATTTGGTTACATTTTTCAGGTTTTAAGAAAATGGAAAACAACAAAAAACAGTTAACACCCACTTCCTTTTCAGTGCTTCGGATTGTAAAAGAAGACTTACGTTAAAATTACTTCATTGCGTAGATATATGTATTGACATGACAAATTTAACTGCTGTTACTTAGTTGATACTGCATTTTATCTGTTTAAAATGAAATGTTGCCAACTTTGTTAATAATAAATAATAAATTAAAACATAAAGACAGAAATACTTACAGATATTTACATAAACTATTTAAAATTGTTTACATTTACAAAAATATACTAGATTTCTTGAGCGGCTAATTTAATGGGCACCCTACCCTTAATTTAAGAAATTACAATTGCATTAACTGTTATTTAAAATGTATACTTGTAGTCTTAAACGGAACGTTTTAAGTGCAATTATGCAGTAACTGTAGGAAAAGATAAGTATATACGTTTAAAAACTCGGCGTATTTGAGCAGTGCATAGTTTTTTATCCGGAATTAGAGGAATTAAATATCGGATGCTCACTTCATCCCCTCGAGCTCCGGCACTAGCTCTTCTTCCACATAAAGCAAGAGAGGGAATTTCTCTGATTTCTCCGGTGAAAAATGCCCTAGAATTTATCACAGGGACTTCCTTAGCTCGGATACAAATTGCCCGCACTTTGGGAACTCAAATTAGCATATGAACGAATTTTCTTTGATGCTAATTGAATGCATAAATCTCCAAAGGGATGGATCCGCCTCTTTCGAAATGGATCTTATGTTATGCATTTTTTTGCTTTTTTTATAAATAAATCACGTTGAAATTAAACAATTATTTATCGAAAACTAAAACTGGGTCGGGGGGAAATGTGAGTGCGCATACTAACGAAAACAATTTCCGGTCCTCGGGCGGGCAAAGCAAAGGCGGCGGTGGCTGCGGATGGAGGAAAGAGTCCCTGACATTTTGTTTTACTTGCGTGAAATATTTTTGTTCAAACAGACCTATATAATCGCCTGTCAGAAACTTATTTGCACTCTGCTTGTACACACCCAACTTACTTTTTCCACTTTCCTGTAAACAAACTTTTCCGCTTCCTCTCCGCAAATCTCCGCAAATAACCTACATTGTGTGTCGGGGAATTTTCCAGAAAAATATTATCTCGCTTCCTACTTAAATTAATGAATTATTAACAAGATAATTAAGTTAATGTTATTGTATTAACGGCAAAAGAAACATTTATGTTTTGAAGGTGATTTTTTATTTGTTTAACTGGTCAGAAATGTTTCTGTCAGGAATGTTTATATATCGATGGTGTAGCGCACAATTGTTGTAAGTGCAAAATGTACTATTTTGCACAAATCAAAAAGTAAGGTGTCATTTGTGTGAAAATCAATACAAAACATATTTTAATAATTTAATTTTTATTTTTGGTATGTTGTACTATAATGAATCCATTTCTACATCTATTTCTATCACAAACTTAAAAGAAAATGTGAATATTTCAATAAATTTGTGATAGATAAAGCTACAGACGCAGTTTTTTCTTCGATTGTGAAATAAAAGACTTTAAACTAAAAAAATATTCTACATTTGATGTCATTCATTTATTTATTTTTTTGCGTAAGCTTTCAGCCGTTCAGCCACAAACGATATTTAAAAGAAAACATTACATATAAATAACCTGAGCGACCAATTTGAATTTATTTTTAATAATCAATGTTTATGTGCATACTTTTTAAAAATAATTTGCTTATACTAATTCGTTTAAATTGCACCTTTGACAATTGTTAATATCGGCTTGGACGTAATTTTCACGTGGAATTTCGTGCTTGCACAAGTTAATTCTGGGCGCCGACTTCCTTCAACATTGTTGTTGACATTGCCCGTGAACGTCTCGTGAGGAAAGCATTCCGCCCATCAGAACTTAATTCTTTGTTAATATTTCGTTTAAAATTATATTTAAATACAATTAATCAATCAAAAGCGATTTTTGTATCGATTTTAACTAATTTTAAGGATCATACATTTGTCTTATTTTAGGGACGGTTTAAAAAAAATATGTTAAACTAAACACGTGAGTTAAAATGTATAATATAAATTATACTCGATATTTCATTATTACTATTGCAGTCGCAATCGTGAACTTTAACATTACGGAACGTGAAAGCTGGAGAGATATAAAAGGAAATTTCTCTCGTCGTCGTCGTGCGGCAATTCGGAACGTAGTAAATCAATCATTTATTATAAGCAAACGCTCAACGTAAAACGATACAAACACGCAATAAAAAAGGCACTAAGCATTTCCACATTTACATTTTCCCAAGTAAGCCCCCTCCTGCCGGAGGACGCATTCAGAGTTTTCATAAAAATTTATTGAAGGGGCCTCCACGCGTTAATGTCATCTCGTGCATTAATGCTTATAAATGGAACTTGTATTCTCTTAATAACAAAGAAACAGAAAATAATAACGAGCTGGATTGTGTGTTCGCCCGGCGCATTCACCATAACTGAACATGTTATTTAAAATTGCATGTATATACAGTATCAAGATGTAGTAGGTATTATTCTATTATTTTTGTATTATGGCTTTATAGTTAAAGTAAAAACTTGTTCTTTTAGTCTTAAACAAGCAAAAAAAAACTACTAAAGAGAAATCATTCATTTCAGTTTAATTGCGGAATTCGATAGATGAAAATAACGCATTTTTATAATTGCCCTAGGAAATTATCCAAACCTTACAGTAACTGCGATAGACGGCAATTTGTGACAATAAAAAATTAACCTTTACGAAAAATACCTCCGATTATTCTACATAAATTTCGATGGATTGATGAAATGCTGAAATATTGAGGAATTATTGAAAGAAATAATTCCTCAATATTTCAGCAATGCGTAAAGAACATTATTCGAACGAGTAGCATATATACCGGGTGTGGCACTTAAGACGCCTCGGACCATAGCTCCTTTACGATAAAAGCTATCGACAAAAATCTAAGAACAAAGTGGTGCATAATTACCGTCGCTATGTTTCAAAAATATTTCTAATCATCAGTGGCGTGCCGTACTCCAGTGGCGTACCAAACTTATGTTTTTTTAAATGGAATGCCCTATTTTTTATTGCAGATTTGGAAAGTGCTCGACGAGTACTTATTTTTTTATCTAACATGTTATACCCTTCACTTTAGCGGTTTCGCTGTTATAACCCCTTCTTTCAAAATTGCGCCCCATTTTTGAGATTTTTTTGTAGAGAAACTAATTGACGCCTGCGCCTAAATTTTGAATTGAGGTACAGGTTAAGACCTCGTATACCTTCACATAATTTTTTTTCGGGTAATTTATGGAAAAAAAATAATTTTTGATTGATCTTCGCATGTTGTCATTTTTTCCGAAAATTTCAAATGGCACCCCCCTAAAAAAATTACGGTGTTGTACAGCCAAAACTCTAAATTTTTCATTGGTGTAAAAAAAATTACACATTGCATAACAAAATTTCGGAGAAAAAAGGAATTTCATCGCAAATGTCGGGAAACGTTTTCCGTTCCCAAGTGTGCCATGAGAAAACAAATACACAAATACGGTCAACATAATAGTATGTACCTATTTATTCAACACGATATGAAAAATGCAGATAAAGAAAATTTAACAACTTAAACTAAATGTTCGAAATGACGACCTTCCTGCTGGAGGCATAACCGCAACTTCGACTCACAGGCTCTAGACACTGCCCTAAGGACTTCTGGTGATATACCGCGGAAAGCCGCGCGGATTCTCTCCCTCATATCCTCGACAGTAGTTGGTACCGTCCTGTAAACCTCGTCTTTGATATGGCCCCAAAGGAAGAAGTCAAGGGGAGTGAGGTCTGGTGATCTTGGCGGCCACCTCACAGGACCCCCACGACCAATCCAGGAGTCCGGAAACGTTTCATCGAGAAATTCCCGAACGACACAGCTATTATGTGCAGGAGCTCCATCGTGCTGGAAAACTATCTGTCGAAGAGCGGCTAGAGGGACATTTTCCAAGAGATTATCCAAGTCGTCGCGAAGGAACCTCAAATAACTGTTGCCGTTCAGGTGCCCCTCGATGAAATAAGGACCCAAAAGGTGTTCTCCAAGTATGCCTCCCCAAACATTCAGCGACCATCTTTGCTGGTGGTTTATCATTCGCATGGCTTGTTTGTTTTCATCGGCGTAATAATGGTAGTTGTGGCGATTGACATGCCCATTTCTATGGAACGTTGCTTCATCAGGAAATAATACGCGCATAAGAAATGATTCCTCCTGCTCAATTTTGTTGATAGCCCACATGCAGAAATCTTGCCTCGTATGAAAATCTTGAGGTTGCAATTCTTGGTGCAGTTGAATCTTAAATGGACGGAATTTGTACTTTTTAAGAACACGATGTACGGATCGCGTTGAAATATCGCGATTCCTACTAATATCACGGATACTGGTATGAGGATCTTCAATAACTGCCTCCAGAACCTGCAGTTCATTATTTTCGGTAATAACTGCCTTCTTTCTAACTCTCCTTGGCCGTTTCACACTTCCCGTAGTAGTAAATCTCTCCAACACTTTTTGAAACGCACGTTCATTTGGATGTGCGTTGTGCGGATATCTCGCAGCGTACACGAGAAACAATTCTTGTTACATTTTCCAAGAATAAATATCATGTCAACCATTTCCTCTTGAGTTCCGAACGTTTTTAGAACGTTTATCAAAAATGACTTATGGCTGCTACTGACGTCTAATAATTTACTTTGACAATTACCAATCTTTTGTTTTCTCATGGCACACTTGGGAACGGAAAACGTTTCCCGACATTTGCGATGAAATTCCTTTTTTCTCCGAAATTTTGTTATGCAATGTGTAATTTTTTTTACACCAATGAAAAATTTAGAGTTTTGGCTGTACAACACCGTAATTTTTTTAGGGGGGTGCCATTTGAAATTTTCGGAAAAAATGACAACATGCGAAGATCAATCAAAAATGATTTTTTTTTTCATAAATTACCCGAAAAAAAATTATGTGAAGGTATACGAGGTCTTAACCTGTACCTCAATTCAAAATTTAGGCGCCGGCGTCAATTAGTTTCTCTACAAAAAAATCTCAAAAATGGGGCGCAATTTTGAAAGAAGGGGTTATAACAGCGAAACCGCTAAAATAAAGGGTATAACATGTTAGATAAAAAAATAAGTACTCGTCGAGCACTTTCCAAATCTGCAATAAAAAATAGGGCATTCCATTTAAAAAAACATAAGTTTGGTACGCCACTGGAGTACGGCACGCCACTAATGATTAGAAATATTTTTGAAACATAGCGACGGTAACTATGCACCACTTTGTTCTTAGATTTTTTTCGATAGCTCTTATCGTAAAGGAGCTATGGTCCGAGGCGTCTTAAGTGCCACACCCGGTAGAGGGGGGTTGCAGGGTTATAACCCCCCGAAATTTTAAAGAATAATATTTAATGTGTTTCCAAATATGTTATTCTATTTAAAATGGTTATAATAAAAGATAAATAAAAAATTAACACTTGATTTAACTTTCATTATTTTCAAAATGTTTTAACAAGTGATAGGTGGGAAAGTTATTCAAGAAATAAAATGATTAGTTGGTAAGTCATAATTTGTCTAGAATTTGTTTTTTTTGACATGGACCTGAGCCATACCGTCACACATGGCTAGTGGTCCAGAAATTGATATATTAACATTTATTTACTGTATCTTTGTTTTCCTTTCTCACAAAACAAAATTCAAAGTATTACAAAAGATAAAAAAATCATACTAAAAATTTCAGAAAAAGGAGCGCGGGCGGAGTTCACTTCACAAAATTATCTTCCACTCACAACCAATTCACGTGGAAAATTGATGGAGTTTCTTCAGCGAAATCTATTTGTATATTTGATGCTATCAGGCATTTATTTAGTCTTTTTAAGGACGTATTATTATTATTATGATATTTTTTTCTTACTCATGTAGCAGAGACAATAAAAATCTTCGATGCGCCTTAAACCCAAAATTCAATCCTTTCATATTTTTTTCTTCTTCTAACTTTTGTATCGTCTTGTGTACTCTCATCGTATTAATTATATCACATAAGTTTCAGACATAATTATATCCTTAGTAACCTCTTAAATATTATTATTATTAATAATAATATTTTTATCTTTCTTCTATCTTCTAAAAACTGCTCGCCATCTTCTAGAATCCTGACCGTGGTTTTAGTCAAAAATAGATTCATTCCTTGTGGATTTGAGGTAATTTCGGCAGAGATGATTTTTCTAAATCCCAGAATGCAATTCATTTTTTGAGTGTTATTTGGTTTCTAACATCATTTGTTGTAGTGGACTGTTAAAAATACGTTTACATCGCAAATGAATTTTTAACAATTAAATGTAATTTTGTTTTCGGTAATTTAAGTTTGGGTTGTTGTCGTTTTGGTTGGTGTTATTATTTTGCTTAAAGCTATGGTATATCTTTTTTTTAATGGATTGTCAAAAATCGGTTCATTGCGATTAGATTTGAAAATTTTGAATCCATTTCCATCAGAAATGTTTTTTTCTTACGAGTACAATTAAATGTAATTTATGTGGTAAGTAAAACACGTGTGTTGAGAATTTTCACAAATTTTTATGTCGAAACACTGCGACATATGTTTGTAATTGTAAATGTAATTTTCTTTTCTGTAACTTAAATTTGAAGTGTTGTCATTTTGGTTGGTGTTATTGTTTTATTTAAAGCTATGATATTATTTTTTGTAATGGATTCTCAAAAATCGGTTTATTCCGGATAGATTTGGATATTTTTAATCTATTTCCATCAGAAATGATTTTTTTTACAATTAAAAGTTTTTTTTTCTGCAACTTAAGTTTTAAGTGTGGTCATTTTAGTTTGTGTTAATTGTTTTAGCAGTATGTCAAAAATTAAATTATTTTTGATGATTTTTTTAAACTTTTTTATAATTTTCTAGCATTTTTTCAAACTACAGAATGCAATTTTGTTTTCTTTAGTTCAAAATTTAGTTCTTACCATTTTATTAATAGTAGAAATAAGTCAATTGTTTCAGCAGTATATCAAAAATGGATCATTATGGATTTATTTTGAAATTCCTAATATAATTCCCGCAAAAATATTTTTTTGCAGCTTTTCTAACCGCTGAATGTAATTTTCATTTCCTTCGTTCGAGTTTTCAGTATCGTCACTTTGTTTCTAGTCGTGATATGTTAATTGTTTAAAAGGATCTTGAACATAGGTTGGTTATTAATGAATATTGAATCCAATTTCAGCGCAGATGAATTTAGTACAGTTTTTTTGATCCCCAAATGCAATTTCCGTTTCTTCCGTTCAAGTTTAAGTGTTAATATTCTGTTTCCAACTGTGATATATAAACTGTTTCAAAATAATGTCTCAAATAGGTTCATATTGGATGGATTTCGAAATTTTAAAGCTTAATTCCGGCAGAGATGAATTTTTTTCAATTTTTATAATCACCAAATGTAATTTTCTTTTCCGTAATTTAAGTTTTAAATGTGTCATTTTGTTTTCAGCAAAGCCATGTCAAAAGTTTTAGCAGTATATCAAAAATAGGTTCATTTTGGTTCTTTTTTCAAATCTTGAAACTAAATCCAGCAAAGAACATTTTTTTACAATTTTTCTTATCGCCGAATGCAATTTCCATTTTAAGTATTGTTTTTTTAGTTTTCAGCTGCGATATCAATTCTTTTAAGAGGATGTCTAAAATAGCTGATTCAGGATGGTATTTGAAGTTTTGAAGCTAATTCCGGCAGAAATGATTTTTTTACAATTTCTCTAATGCTGAAAATAATTTCCTAATTAATCTGATAACGCATTGCAGAGTTATCTGCTGTCAAAAATGAAAAATGTACCCATTTGGCCCTTCCACTTATACTCATTTTTAAAGTTTCCGGTATTTTTTGCCTAATTTTAAAATTCCACTTCAAAAACACGCATGATTTTTAAAGTTTCCAGCATTTTTTTCCTACATAACAATTTCAAGACATTGATGTTATGCATGCTCTGAGGTCTAATGTGTCGAAATCTTATAACGTTTTGTAGAGTTATCTGCTGTCAAAAATCGAATTTCAATGCTTTTGGGTCTTTCGTTTATTTTCGATTTATTGTAGCAGTATGTCCAAAATATATTCATTTTGGATATATATTGAAATTTCGACGGTGATACCAGTAGAGAATAATTTGCTACAATTTTTCAAATCGAAATGTAATTTTCTTTTTGCAGTGTAAGTTTCTAGTGTAGTTAATTTATTTACAGCTGTAATATGTCAATTGTTTTAGCAGTATGTCCAACATATATTCATTCTGGATGGATTTTGAAATTTTGAAGTTTATTCCAGTAGAGATATTTTTACAATTTTTCAAATCGACGATATTTTCTTAGATTTTTTTAGGATTTTTTTCCAGGCTTTTTGCACAGGATCTTTTTTTTCAGGACCTTTTTCTGCTGTTTTAAAGATTTTTTCAGGACTGTTACATAAGACCTGAAAAAATTGACAGAAGAAACGTCCTGAAAAAATATCCTGAAAAAAATCCCAAGAAAATCTTGTAAAACATCTGCCGGAACATTTTTTTCAGCACTTTACAAGATTTTCTTGGGACTCTTTTCGGGATACTTTTTCAGGACGTTTTTCAGTTAATTTTATTCGGCTTTATTTTATAGGACATTTTTTACAGGACAGTTTTATTCGGGAATTATTTCGGGTCTTTTTAAAGACTTCTTTTTCGGACATTTTCCGAATTTTTTTTTTCAAAATTTTTTTCAGGGCCTTTTTCATTCTTCCTTTCGGGTTTTTTTCTTCAAGAATTTGTTTCAAGGCCTCTTCTATCAGGTCTGCTTTTTCAAAACTATTTTTTTTTTTCTTTTTCAGTGTCATTTTTTCAAAACATTTTTCTCAGAACTTTTCATTGGAACTTCTTTTATGAGCACTTTTTTTAAGACTTATTTTTCAAGACAGTTCTCATGACATTTTATTTAGGACTATTTGTTTAAGTCTCTTTTTGAAAGGAATATTTTTTTCAGGTTTTTTCAGGATATTTAAAAAAAAATCAGGACTTCTTTTCACGAGTTTTCCCTAAACATTTGAACAACAGTCAGTGTTTCGCTAGTGTAAATCAATTCATAAGAAAAAACGGAAATATTTTGATCATTGTTGTTTCTGTTATTTAGATCATTTGTAATAATATAATCCAAGGTTAACGTTGTACTTATTGGATTGTGGGATAGGGCCCACCCACTACCCTCCTTGTGGGATAGGTACCACCCACCACCCTGCAAATTATTTAAATATGATCTATAAAATTCTGTTTACTGAATGTTTCTTTGTAATTATTTGTGCAGATATTGGAAATTTAATTTAAAAATATAAACAGAGTTCGTAATCGTACTGAAATTTAATCGGCGGTTGGGCCCTATATCATAATTCGAAGAATTGAACAAGAGTCAGCGTTTCGCTAATGTGAAGCAATTAATTTAAAAAAAAACAGAAATATTTTTGTCCGTTTTGTTTCTGCTTTAGATTATTTGAAAAATCCAGCTGTAATATGTAATTTTTTATGTCAAACATCGGTAAAGGCTTATTCTAGCAGAGATGATTTTTTACAATTTTTATGATCCCAAAATTTTATTTTCTTTTCTGTAAAGCCAGTGTTGCCAGTTTATCTCCAGCTGTAATATGTCACTTGTTTTAACAGTATGTCAAAAATAGATTAATCTTGGATGAATTTTGAACGTTTGAAGCTAATGCCAATAGAGATTAATTTTATACAATTTTTCAAATCGACGAATGTAATTTTGTTTTCTGTAATTTAGGTATTTAATGTTGTCAATTTATTTCAGCTGTAATATATAATTTTTTTTTTTCAGTATGTGCAAAATACATTCATTTTGGATAAATTTTGAAATTTTGAAGTTGATTCTAGTAAAGATACATTTTTTACAATTTTTCAAATCGACTAATGTAATTTTCTGTTCTGTAATTTAATTTTTTTGTTTGCATTTTCTTTCCAGCTGTAATATGTCAATTGTTTTAGCAGTATATCCAAAATATGTTCAATCTGGATAGATTTTGAAATTTGGAAGTTTATTCCAGTAGAGGAGTATTTTTCAAATCCACGAACGTATTTCTTTGCAGTTTAAGTTGTCAATATTTTAAATTTATTTCCAGCTGTAATATGTCAATTATTTTAGCAATATATCCAAAATATGTTCATTCTGGATGGATTTTAAAATTTTGAAGATTATTCCAGTGAACATATTTTTTTTAGAGTTTTTCAAATCGACGATTGCAATTTTGTTTTCTTTAATTGAAGTTTTTATGTTGTCAATTTATTTACAGCTGTAATATATCAATTGTTTTAGCAGTATGTCCAAAATATGTTTATTCTGGATGGATTTTAAAATTTTGAATCTGATTCCAGTATAGATCATTTTTTACAATCTTTAATATTGACGAATAGATTTTGTTTTATTCAATTTAAGTTTTTAATGTAGTCATTTTTTTTCCTCTGTGTCAATTGTTCTTAGCAGCATGTCCAAAATACGTTAACTCTGAATGAATTTTGAATTTTTTTTGCAGATTCCAGTAGAAAGTTTTTTACAATTTTTCAAATCGACGAATATAATTTTTTTTCTGTAATTTAAGTTTTTAGTGTTGTCAATTTTTTCTCAATAGTAATGCCAATTGTTTTAGCAATATGTCCAAAATATGTTCGTTCTGGATGGATTTTGAAGTTAATTCCAGTTGAGATAATTTTTTTATAATTTTTCAAATCGACGAATGTACTTTTCTTTTCTGTAATTTAAGTTTCGAATGTTGTCATTTTTTTCCAGCTGTAATTTTTTAATTGTTTTAGCAGTATGTCCAAAATGTGTTCATCTGGATGGATTTTGGAATTTGGAAGTTAATTCAATTGCGTTAAAAGCATTTTAAAAATAGGTTCACGCTGGATGGTTTTTAAAATTTTGATATCAGTTTCCTCGAAATTTTTTTTTCAATTTTTCCCTTCACCTAATGCAACGTTTTTTTCTTCAGTTCAAGTTCTTGTTGTTACCAATAGTTTTAAAAGGATTTCAAAAATATGTTTATTAGATGGGTTTTAAAATTCTGAAGCTAATTCTAGTAAAAAATAGTTTTTAACAATTTTTCTTATCGCCTAGCACAACTTTCCTTCAAGTAGCTTGAGTGTTGTCATTTTGTTTCCAGCTCTGATATATCAATCGTTTTAGTAAGGTATCAAAAATAGATTTATTTTGGATGAATTTCACAATTTTGAAACCAATCCCAGTGTGATTAATTTTATAATTTTTCATATTGCTAAGTGCAAGTTTCTGTTCTTTAGTTTAATTTTAAAATATTGCAGTTTGTTTGTTTAATATTTTAAGCGGTATGTCAGAAATTGATTTACTTAGGGTATATTTTGGAGGTAATTCCCGCAGAGAAGCGAGAGAGAGAGAGAGAGAGAGAGATAATACATTTATTGAGGCACTTTTACAAATGACCTCAACTGGCAATTGACCAGAAGTCTTTCAGCCTTGCAGGGATGATGTTTCACAATGTTTCTAATAGCTAACTACAATTTTCATATCTCCAGTTCAGTTTTTCAGTTTTGTCTTTATCGTTATCCTGTGCAATCTTCCATAGACAACATTAAGTCTGAATTGCTGAAAGAATCAACAGATGGTTAAAATTGGGATATATTAATCTTAAACAATGTCTCCTTACAATTACCTAATGTAAATTGTAGGAAATTTATAGTATCATAACAATAGTCGCAACCATCCCTTTCTAATTTCAGTTCCAAAGTCTGTATTTTTTACTTATTTGGTTAAAATATTTAATTAATCAGCGTACAAGTCAACCGTTCGTTTCCCTAATAAATTGCACCTCGAAGCCTTTATCAAATCGTCAATCAATCACTCACACCACCACGCACATTGTTTTTTTTTTCGTTTGTTTTGTTTGTATTCCTGCAAATCGAAGCACGGCGTCCATCAATTTGAATTCATAACTGCACTCAGTGTTTCCCGTCCGTGCAGACATAAATAAACGATCCCCTTTGAATAAAAGTTCCACGTCTCGTCGTGTCTAATATACACGGCATCGGGGCTGATAGATTCCCGCTTTGAAATAATTTATTATTCGTCAGTTAAACTTTTATTGTTTCATTCGAAGAAGCCAAATCCAATGAGTAATGGTGTTTTCATGTCGGAATCATTTGTCACAATTTCATACTCATTTGTTACGACCGACCCTACCCCTCCTGCTGAGCTCATCCCATTTCGAGATGGAACAAGTTATGTTAATTTGCGAGGATGGAGTTGTCTTGTCTTTGTAGCTTTAGATCGTGTTTATTTAATAATTGAAATATTTGTTTGAAGCTTGGAGATTATTAGAGTAATAATTTTATTGGTAGTAGAACTGTGAAGAAGTGTAATTGGGGCGCTCCGTGGCGGAGCGGTTACACTCCCGCTTTCGGTCCGAGGCATCGTGGGTTCGAATCCCACGCTCGGGCGGTAGCTTTTATTAACGAAAAGTTATCGGTCGGATCCATGGTTGTTTAGTGTTTGTCCCATTCATAATGAAAATGAATTCTCAAATATTAAAATTAACGTTAGTGGCCGAACAGCAAATCGCTTACGCCAATTCCCTCAGTCATTCCCTCTCCCTAACCCGCAATTCCATCAAACATCCTTTCTTTTTCTTAAAAAAAAAGAAGTGTAATTTTATTATTATCTGCGTATAAAGCAGAAAATATTAATTTTAACTTTGGCATTGATTGATTATCACCGTGCTTGAATAGTGGTGGTATTTTTGTCGAACTTTTCGAAGGGATTCATTTCAACTCCATCGGAGAATAATTGAAGTTAATTAAGTCTAAACCGGGAACGGTATTCCAAACCGGAGCGCGAAGTTCCCGAAACATTTCCGTCATCAGCCCCCGTCTCGCCTGTCCATTTATTTCGCTCAGGTGTGAAAATTTCCGAGTGAAAAGTTGCCGGGGGAAATTATCATGCTTGATAAAGCGCCGGTATAAATATTTATAACATTAGAGTCGTTTGCGCTTGCAGCTAAAAGTTGTGCCGTTAACAAGCGAGTTGTTCGAGGTTTCCGAACTATTAGCAACAGTCTGTCGCCGGCATTCACTCGAAATACTTCTGGAGAAACTTCTCGCCGAAGATGCCACATTTCGAGATTATCGAACCTCTCACACCCGACGGGAAAAGCCAAGAAAACTGAAAACTGAAAACTGACAGACAACGGGTCGAGAGAGAGAGAGAGGCCGATGCAAGAAAACCGGAGGAATTACGGATGCATGCGCGCCCTGATGGAATGGGAACACTGGGGAATCGGGAAAATCGGGAAAACCGCCGATGCAATCTCGCCTGGAAGGAATCGGGACGTCGATTTTTCCTGTCTGCAATATTCAGGATGCCCTCGAATCGATGTTGCTCGACTTGATAATTAGATTTGGCTGAATATTACATGAGTTTTCAAAATGAAACCAGTCCACTCGCAAGAAGTTCAGAAAAATATTCATACGTCTTGGTACGGAATTTTATAAGAGTTACAGTATTTCTTTGACAAATATTTTTACAAAGCATATAGTGTTGTTAATTATACAGTGCGAGTCTCCAACTTGGAATAAATTCAGTAAATCAAAGAATGTTTATTCTTCGGAAATATGCTCAGACACATCGATTAGTATTTTAAATTGCGCTCTTTATGATGTAATAAAATTTTATACAGCGTGTCCCAAATTTGAGATATGACGTCATTGACTATTTTTTTTAATAGCAACCCTCATTTTTTTATCACTATTCTTAAAGAGTATATCAAGTTACACATGTGTGCCAAATTTGAAATTTTTTTTCCCTGTCATTTAGAAGATATTTAACAAACATTATCAAATTTGTAGAATGAAGAAATCAAGTCACCTTAATCGAATTTTTATGCATTTTAAAAGTGGAATGCCAAAACGTGCTGGTTTGTCTTTTTTTTTCAAACTGACGTTTATCATTTTGACGTTTAGTTATAAAAACAAGTAAGAAGTGTAGCATCGCATTCCACGCATATTCGAGTGAGGAGAGTATTAGTCGTTCCATTGTTGTGTTGACTGTTGTTCACCGTTGGTCGAAAAATTATACTAACATGCCGTACTTAACTGAAACCCACAAAATCGAAATTTTAATGATGATTGGCTATGGAGATAGGACAAGAACACAAAATGAAGGTATTTATTTAGAGAGAAGTATCCTGGCTTACCAGCCATATCTCAAAGTACCGTAAGCAAGATTGAAAGTCAGTTTCGGGAAAATGGGCATTTAAGAAAAACGAATAATCATCGTCAGAATGCGCTGAGTGAAGAGGTCAAAATTGATGTACTTCTCTCTGTTCAGGAAAATCATCATGTCTCCTCTAGGCAGATGGCTAGGGAACTCAAAATTAGCCAGTCTTCAGTGTTAAGAATCCTTAGAGAGCAAACATTTCATCCTTATAAAATGACAATCCTCCAGGAACTCACCGAAGATGATCCGGATAGAAGACTTCAGTTTTGCGAAAAAATGATGGATCTACTAGATAGATGTTCTAAAAATAGAAAATATATTCTTTTCCGATGAATCAACGTTTATGTTAAATGGTGAGGTAAATCGTCAAAATTGCCGTTATTGGGCAGACAAGAACCCACACTGGATGAGGGAAGGCCACACTCAATATCCAGAAAAAGTTAATGTTTGGGCAGGGATTGTTGGTGATCGAATTTTAGGACCAATTTTCTTTCCAAATAATCTCAATGGAGCGGGATATTTAAAATTCTTGGAGGAAGAGCTAATTCCGAGTTTGGCTATTTTGTTTCCTTGCCCTGTAGAAGCTGACGTCCCGAATAGAAACATCTGGTTTCAACAGGACGGTGCGCCTCCTCATTTTGCAAGGCGTGTCCGTGAGTACCTGGATAATGTATTTCCACGAAGATGGATTGGCAGAAGAGGACCAGTTGAATGGCCACCCAGGTCTCCGGATTTAACACCTATGGACTTTTTCTTATGGGGGTACTTGAAAAGCAAAGTTTTTAAGACCAAACCGCCAAATCTTGAGGAGTTGAAAGAACGAATAAGACAGGAGTGTAGACTAATTTCCCCCGAAGTAATTAGAAATGTTCAAAACGAGTTTCAGTTCCGTTTAGGGTATTGTCAGTAAGAAAATGGACAACATTTTGAGCATTTATTGAAGAAAGACTATTACGTTGAATTCATTTTTCAAATTTGATACTGTTTGTTAAATATCTTCTAAATGACAGGAAATAAAAATTTGAAATTTGGCACACATGTGTAACTTGATATACTCTTTAAAAATAGTGATAAAAAAATTAGGGTTGCTGTTAAAAAAAATAGTCGATGACGTCATATCTCAAATTTGGGACACGCTGTATAAAATTTTATTACAACAAAAAGAGCGCAATTTAAAATACTAATCGACGTGTCCGAGCATATTTCCGAAAAATAAACTTTGTTTGATTTACTGAATTTATTCCAAGTTAGAGACTCGCACTGTATAATAGATATTCGTAAGGAAGCAATAAAATTATAACTATTATTACATATATCGATGTAAGAATGTACACACAAGTAATTTTTGTACACATTGATTGATATTTTTTTATTTCAAGAGCCCCGTACAGCCTGCCCTCTATCCACGTACGCAAAAACTAATGGGGAGGATCCTGAGTTCGAATCTCGGCAAGGGCACAGATCTTTGTGGTTGTCTATTTTCATTTAAATATAAGTTATACATACACTGTGTACATAAAGTAAGGAATAAATTCGATTCAAATTCAAGGCATTTTCATTCAGAAAAATGCTCAGACATTATTTTTATAACGCGCATTTTTTTAGATAAAATTCATGTATACAGGGTGTCCCAAAATTGGTTGTTGCATTTTTTTTCTACGTAAAAGTGTTCTGTTTATACAGTGCGCGCCTAAAGTATGGAATATATTCAGTAAAACCGAAATCAAATATTTTTGGAAAAAATCCTCAAACAGATTGATTTTCTTTTATAAAAATTCACATTTTTGCATGAAAGTCGATTTTTAGTCTTCATTTGTTTTTGAGTAATGACGTCATCCATTTTGTTTTTAAATGGCAAACCCCTATTTTTAATTTCGATTTTGAAAGATCTTTTCATTTTCGAACTGGCAGTATAAAAATGTTGCCATCTTACATAAGACATTTTTCGAGTAAATGACAGCTGACAAGGTGAGAACTTGATATTTAGAGTTTTTGCAAAATGACCTTGTTTCAGTTATTGTAGCAATTTCGGTTTTACTGAATATATTTCATACTTTAGGCATGCATTGTATACAGGGTGTTTCAAATGCGAGGCTAACCATGTAGATCTCGCTTATGAGAAGAGATAGATGTATGTTTAAATTCGGAAAAATTTTATGCTGAATTATAAACAATCAAAAAAATTACTTAAATTATTTTGATTTCGAGTTAAGTCAAAAAAACTGATAAAAAGAGAGATTTTCTTTTTTTCTCTATATCTTCGATAGTTGAGGTGTTATTTAAAAACGGTAAAGACGTTCCTTATAGCACTTTTTTTGTTATCTAAAAGATACAATGATTATTTTTTTCTAACATTCGTTTCTTTCTTATTAACACTTTTATTGGCAATATATCCAACGTTTAGTAAAAATCATCGGTGCCATGGTTTTAAAAACAAAACTGAATAATTCTTTGTGTGTTAAACATTAGTATTCTTTATGAATAAAAATATTTCGTTCGATAATTCAGAAAAGCGAGATATACAGGGAGAGTCCATTCGATGTTCTCCATGGGGATCTCGAAAATCATAACAGATAGAGAAACGGTTAAATAGGCAAAGAAGTGCAGTTTTACGAGCCCAATAAAGTAACACTTTCAAAGTTATCAAAAAAGTGAAGGGTAACTAGACTTTTTGAAAAATGTAGCAAGTGTCAAATTTTTCAAATAAATATATCCCAGTTATAATGACAGACCGAAAAAACTGTAAAGGACAAACTTGTAGATAATTTTCCGCAGCTTAATAAAATAAATTCAGAAAATTTTTAACGACAATATTTTCCGAGATATGACGCAAACTTACATTTTTTAAACCATAGTTCGCTATGATCTCATTCGAAAGACTATTTTTTCTCTTTAATCCGATATTACATATGACAGTTATTTCTAAAAATAAGTGTGTTACAGCCAGTTTTATCATAAATAAAAAAAATAGTTAGCCATGAAAAAGATGAAAGTAAAATATTCGCAGTTGTTTATAACAACAATAAAATATAGTAATTATTATTTTTATAGAGATGAACAAAGTTGACACAATACAATTATCTTTAATTATCAAAATAATAATACAAGCGTTATTTTATTGGGCTCGTAAAACTGCACTTTGCCCATTTAACCGTTTCTCTATCTATTATAGTTTCCGAGATCCCCATAGAAACCATCGAAAAAAACTCACCTTGTATAACGTATTTTTTTCAGTAGTGGCTTGTCAAAAATATTTCCAAATGTATCCAGAAAGAATGCAACGGTTTTATGCTACGAAACGAATATTGGCTAATTGTAAAATTTTGAATTTCAAGCTAATAATAATAGTAATAATTTAATTGATGCCAGAACTGTTACATAAGTGAGAGAAATTCAGAAAATAATTAAAATGGATAAAAGAAGATTATTTAAAAGTTGAATTAAATTGATCAACTTACAGACGGAATACGTACATTATAAAATAAATTGTATAAATAAACTATAATTAATAAAATTGCAGACAAACAAATGTACATATTAAAATAATTTTTAATATGAAATTTAAAAAAAATGATCATTGCATATATCATATTAAAATAAATTGTCTAAATAAAATGTAACTGAATTCTGATAAACCCCAAATATCATTTTAATTTTTACATATATCTTTATGAAATTTAATATGGTGTTTTAAGAGAATAAAGTGCGTCAAGTAGTGGAATTTTATTAAAAAATTAATTTCCGGTCTAACCGGAAATTACCTTACCACCCTGTATATATTTACATATTTTAATTAATCTCTAAATTCTGAGTTTAATTTAATTTAAATTTAAACAAAAAACTAACAACCAAAAGGTCACTTAATACATCTGTAAACTCAGAATTTAGAGACGAAGTAAATAATGTAAAAATATATACGGTTAAACCGGAAATTAAATTTTTGTTAAAAGTCCACATATTAACACACTTTATTCCCTAAAAATACTATTCTGAATTTCATAAAGATAAATGTAAAAATGCAAATGATATTTGGGGTCTACCAGAATTCAGTTACACCCGGTATAATACAAACTAAAAAATGTGGGGAGAAACCACATGGCGCCATTTAAAATTAGTAGAAACTACCCGTGTCCTTCCATTAATTTTAAGCAATTAATATAATAATAATAATAACAATAAATTTATGACAATTGAAAAGTAACAAAATATTAAATTTTTATGTCAGCGTAAAAATAGAACAAAGAACGATACACTCTTAAAATAGATTTAGAAAGTCGAAAGGGAATAATTAAATTGGTTTGTTAGAAAGCTTAGATTTATAAGCGATTAAAAATAATTAAAAAAACGCTGCCAAGTTAAAATTTCAGGTTAAAAAAACGACGCAAAAATATAACCCATTAACAATGGGTTCCCAAATATATCCAGTATTGCGGAACAAGTCAAGTGCTCTTTTATTATTATCATTATTTTACAATATGTTTTACCAAGTACTACATGAGAATGCTATTCAAGAAATGTTATGTTTATATTCCTTAAATTTCAAGCTTTGAAATAAATTATTATTTGTTAAAAATATGTAAATTTTGAAGAAAATTATAATTAAAAAAATCTGAAAGAAAAATATACAACCAGTTAAGATAGATTTTTCAAATACTTAATTTTTATTTCTTAGAGATCAAGCTCCGAAATAAATTTGGGTTTGTTAAAAAAATTCTATTTTTGAGAGTTGAAAAACGACATGATATGAGATCAAATTTATGGTTTGTTAAAAATTCTTAGTTTTGAGAGTTGAAAAACGACATGAATTCAAATCGTGATTTTGACTCAAACATAAATGGTCGGTGATAAAATGACAAATTAAAATTTCATCTTGAATAAAAACGAAACAAAAACATAACCTGTTAAGATTGGTTTTGTAAGTGCTATATTTTCATTCCTAAAAATTCAATCTATGAAATAATGAATTATTATGGATTGAAAATACGTAAATTTTGAAGCGAATTATAATTTAAAAAATCTGACAGAAATATACCGGGTGGAAACTTTAATTCAAACAAATTCGGTATTTATGAAATGAGAAGTTACACAAAAAAAACCTCGAACACGTCGATTTTTGTTTTTATTGCGCACTTTTTAGCGTCTTTCAAAATAGCTTGACGTCACTAGTCTTTTACGTATGACGTCACATATATTTTTTTTAATAGAAATCATTTTTTTTATTTCACTAAATTTGTATCCCCTTTTATTCTGTTTAGGACTGTGTAATTGTTATTTAATGTATGAAATGTTCAAAATGAGACACATTTCACCAGAAATGTTTCAAAATGTAAGGGATGGGTTTTATCACCGGTTGGCTCGGTGCTCGTTTTAAACATTTGATACATTAAGGGCCGGTATTATAAAGGTCAGTTAAATTTAACTGAAGATTAAAATTTAAATGAAGTTTATGCAAAATACATGTAGGACAAATGTCAATTAAAATTTAATCGTTAATTAAATTTAAATGACCTTTATAATACCGGCCCTAAATAAGTAAAAAAAAATCAATTTCTTAAATAAAAAACAAAAAAAACAAATAATTTTACACAGTCGTAAAAAGAATAAAAAGGGCACATTTAGTAAAATAAAAAAAAATGGTTTCTATTTAAAAAATGTCTATGACGTCATACGTGAAAGACTAGTGACGTCATACTATTTTTGAAGACGCTGAAAAGTGCGAAATAAAAAACAAAAATTGATCTGTCCAAAGATTTTTTTCTGGAACTTCTCATTTCATAAATACCGAATTTGTTCCAGTTAAAGTTTCCACCCTGTATACAACCAGTTAAGATAGGTTTTTAAAATATTTCATTTTCATTTCTTAGAGATCAAGCTACGTAATAAATTATGGTTTGATAAAAAATATATATTTTTTTGATGTCAAATCGTAATTTTGACTTAAAAATAAACAAAAAAATAGAATTGGATGGTGATAAAATGTAAAACAAAAATTTCAACCTAAATAAAAACGAAATACAATTATAACTTATTAAGATTAGTTGTCCAAATGCTATATTTTTATTCTTAAAAATTCAAGCTATAAAATAAATTATTATTTGTTAAAAATTTGTAAATTTTGAAGAGAATTACAATTCAACAAATCTATAAAAACATTTATAGAACAAAATAGGAACAGATTTTTGAAATTTTTGATTTTCATTTCTTAGAGATAAAGCCAAGTCATAAATTTTGGTTTATTAAAAAAATCCTATTTTTGAGAGTTGAAAAACGACATGGTGTCAAAATGTGATTTCTAAATAAGTAGTAAAAGTTGAAAAACAAGATGATATCAAACTTTGGCTTCAATAAAATCGAAAATATATATTGTAACCAAGTAATATGCAGTTCTCAAATTTTGTATTTACATTTCTGAACTTTAAAGCTAAGCAATACATTTTGGTTTGTTAAAAAATTTCATTATGTTAAACTAATTATAAGAATTTAAAAATGACACGGTGTAAAAATGGAATTTTGGGGTAAGAACAATCGATTTTTAAAACTTCTTAGAATAATTTCAGAAGGTAATCAATTTTCATTTGTTAAAAAAATATAAGCGAATTATAATAGTTATAAAAGTTCGGATATCAAATTAAAATTTCAGCTTACAAACGAAACCAAAATTTAATTTTTCCAAATGTTATATATGTATTCCTAAAGGTTAAATGAAATGAATTATTATTTGCTAAGAATATGTAAATTTTGAAGAGAATTATAATTCAGAAATTTTGCACTTTTGTGCGAAATCGCCGTACGAACTTCGTTTTTTTGAGTCCTGCACAGGTAATTGAACAGATTTCAAATTCATTTTGGTGGATCGAGTTGACACATTTTTTCCAACTCGGTACACGTTGCCGTTTTTTTTACCCAAAAACGTGTTTTTTGTTCGGGGGTTAAAGGGTTCGAAAAGGGATCATTCCAATCTGAGTTTAGCCCCTTAAAGTAGAGCCAAAATGGGATTTTTTCCCAAAATAATTATCAAATTTGGTTGAAAAGTCACTGAGTTATGTGCGAAAAACCTCAAAATGCACCTTTCAAACACCCATAACTTGGTGCCAAATCGTCGTAGAAACTTTGTTCTTTGAGTCCTGCGTAGGGAATTGATCAAATAGGGGCCCCAAAACGAATATTTCCGCAAAAAAAAATTTGAAAAAATTTTCACGATCACAATACTTTCTTGTACTTCGCAACGGAGAAAGTAATAACGAGTTACGACAGCGTCTACAGATTTTGTATTTTTATATCTCAGATGACCAAGCACCGAAATAAAGTTTGGTTTGTGTAGAAATTACGATTTTTAAACAAATTATGAAAAATGGCACAATGTGAAATTGTAATTTCAAAGTAGAAAATCGAAAAAAATATAACAAGTTACTACAGGTTTTTCAAATTTTGTACTTCAATTTCTCAAATAACCAAGCAACGAAATAAAGTTTGGTTTGTTGAAAAATTACGATTTGTTAACAAATTATGAGATGACGCTATGTCAAATTATAATTTCGTGTGGAAAATCGAAAAATATAGTTAAAATAGTTAAGATAATTTTTTTTTAATTTCTGGAGCTTCAACTTACGAAATTTTGGATCTTAAAAAAAATTACTTTTACACAAGTTATGAGCGTTGAAAAATGAAAACGACGAATTGTAATTTCGACGCCAAAGAATCGAAAAAAAACATATAGGCAGTTTAAATAGATTTTATAAATTTTATGTTTGAAGATCTCCACTGGGAACTCCAAAAACGGACAGTGCAAGAAGAGATCAAGAGGATTGGCAGGAGACTCGAGAAGAGGCTTCAACTCATAGATAAACGATTAATTAATATTGCCAACTCAAGCAATAGAATTGGTGAAAAGTGTTAGTACCAAATTTAGCGCCACCTACTATTTAATCGTGGATTTGATTAGTTGGGATAACAAGGCGCTAATTTTAATAAATATTATGTAACTAGGAGATTAAGCGGCAGTTTAAATCTGAGGAGATACTCCGAAAGAAGAAATCTCCGAAGATATTAATATAAGTATTATTTGCTGACAGTAATAAATGGTTATATATACATTTATACTTAAAATTGGCGCTTTAATCCACCAAACTATAAAACACGGACACGAAATCCTGTCTGTTGACAGTTTTTGGTTGCAATTTGCAACGCCAACCTTCCATAAAAATAAAAACGTTTTAATACAGGGACAGACCCTTATTAAGTGAGCCACATAAATGCATCTGATAATGGATTCATTAAACTTGTCAGGGCCACGTGAAAAGGGGTTCGGTTTACCATATATGCAAATGGAGGGTTGGTTGCATTTGCACACTAAGAGCCGAAGAATCTGGTGTAGATAAGTATCAGGTATGCAGCAGAAGGGATGAACATAGAGACATAGATCTATTTTACGTAACAAGTATGCAGCAGGAGGGATGATATGAAAATAGAGACATAAATTGCTTACATTTAGGAGGAAACTATGACGTCATAGTAGTGTAACTTAACCTTTAATATTTGGCCAAATTAAAATCAATTTTAATTTTATTTAAATTAATTTTGGTTTTATATATACAAACATCTTTATTTACAGAAATTTTACAAAAAAAAAAAAAGCAATAATATATAATAAATTTAGTTACATAAGTAAATTTCTGCTTAAATGGCTATCGACCTGGAGTCTTTCAGCCTTTTTGGTTTTATTTAATTTGTTTATTCAGAAGATTGTTTTATTTTAATTTTATTTAAATTGATTTTAGTTTGATTAAGTTTGTTTATTCTGAAAATTGTTTTTTTTTAATTTTATTATTATTTTTTATTGTTAATGAATGACTAATTTATGTTACTTTATGTAAATGGGGTATCCCGTCAATAAAGTTATTATTATGGTTATTAAATATTATTATACATGAAATCAGGAAGCTGGTAATAAAAAAAAACGACGCTTTCAAAATTACGTCAATAAAAACCAATATGCCGAGAAATAAATTAACTCTTAACGAACGAATTCCGCCATATTTGCGATGATATTTCCGTAAGATCTAATTACGCCGTATTCACGTCAATAAAGAAATATTCGTAAGACCGCAGGTAGTAAATTTTAAGTTCCCGGCACATTATGATGAAGTAGAAGAATTGGTGACAATTTAATAATAAGAAACATCTTTTGTTTAATAAGATGAATTTCAACATATTTTATATCTTGTTGTTTTTCAACGATAGTAAAGTTTATTGATAAATATTCACTAATATAGATGTAACCAAAAGTGAAACTTCTCGTCATTCACGTCAATAAACAAAGATTCGTAAAATAGCAGGTAATAAATTTTAAGCTCCCGGCGCATCCACCATATATTACAATGCATGTAATTGTAAAAATATTAATAAATAATACTTCATAGAATATTAAATTATGATGAAGCAGAAGAATTGATGATCATTTATTAATAAGAAACATCTTTGTTTAACGAGATAAATTTTAACATATTTTATATCTTATTGTTTTTTAATGATAGTGAAGTTTATTGACAAATATTCACTTATTAACCAGAAGTGAAACAACAGTCAGCTTAAAAGGGTAGAAAGACTTATGGTCTATACATTTTCACAGAAATGTTTTGCTTGTTTTTCATGTACTATGATTTAATTGTTGTAATGTAATTTGTAAAACCATTTCTGTAAATAAAAGCTTAAAAAATAATAAATATATATGATTTCCTTAGTTTATGAAACAAGTATTAATACCACCAAACGACAGTCATAAGTCTAAATGTTTAATATTCTCGACTAGTTTTACAGCATCAAAAAATCTTACTTTAAAATTCTCTTGATAAGGCGACACTACTTAAGGATTTAAAAAATTCAGTTTTTATTTGGAAGTAATTTCAAATTACCATTCTTGTATGAATACATAACGAATTTTAATTAAATACATCAGCACCACTAATAACAGTTACTATTATACAGTAATAACACTCAACTAACTGCTACGTTTGCAATAACAGAGAATTCCTGTAATAACAGGAAATATGCTCCCTGTTCCATTCAATAATTAAAGCCCCGCCGCAACATACACCGAGCGCCCTCTATCCCAGTGAAGCCGAAACCGCTGCAAAAAGTTTCCTCGCTGAAATTATCAATTTCCTCTTTAACAACCGCGGGAAAAAATAACCAACGCATCACAAATTAATCAATCTATATTTCATGTGATTATGTTTAAATTGTAATATTAACACTGGCAGCCAAATTTAATTCGCGTTGTCAAATAAATTAAATTTTCTCTCGGCGAAGACGAAGACTTATTGCTCGGCGTAAATGGGCTTTTTAATATTTGAACGGAATAAAAGATGAACGTCAAGAATAATTCGATGGTAATTTGTCGGGGAGAATGCGGCTCTGCCTGGAAAACTGTTTAAGCGGTTCCGGGAAATTCCGCCGGGGTCGCTGAAGTTAATGCGGCGTGGAAAGTTTAGATGGCGCCGCCTGTTTGTAACGAGTGACGGCTCAATATTTTTCGGTGATGTCATAATACGTAACATGTATGCAAGCTCGTGAGGAATATATTTCATAATTTGAATATTTTACACGTTAAGACGTAAAATAATGATACATTTATAGATATTATTTTACAAGATACTTTTATATTTCAAATAAAATAAATTAATCTATTGGCATCATTCTTTTTACACCTTAAGATAGAAAATAATGGTCAATTTTTAGATAGAAGACTTTCGTATTTCAAATAAATCAACTAAGGGGTCATGCCTAGTCTGGAAGCTGAAAAATAGGTGATTTTTGGAAATTCTTTCTTGCATTAAATATAAACTTGTTTAAAATTGAGTTGTACTATGCGGTAGCACGTGTTTTCATGAATGTAACATTCATTCTATATGGAAAAAAATAACAATAATAAAAAATATGGTGAACAGAAAATATTAAACATAAATCGTTTAATTAGCTGCAGTTTATTAAAATATTAATAAACTAATAATTAATTACTTAAACTTCTGCAGTGAAGTCTTACTTAAGTAAGAACAACAAATATCAATTAAAACAACTACTCCCCGTGCTAATGCACCCCCGGGTATTGAATTACATGATTGATATTTGCTGTTACGTGTCTGAAATCGCATTCAGCACAAAAAATATGGTCATCCTCCTGAAGGGCGTTGAGAAAACAACAGGTTTCGCGGTGACCCCTGCTATTCGTATTTGGATTATAGAAAATCAAAAACTAAACAAAAATTCTCTAAAATATTAAAGTAACTGGTGATTGAAGGAACAGTTTGCCGATATATTGATATGGGACAAAATCGCGGATTTTTCATGGAAATATCGCCCGCTTTTCGCCAAGAAAAAAGAAACTATACGTTGAAAAAAAAAATCCTTAGTTAAATTACTGGATTATTATATCTCAAGTAAACGTGCTGAGTTTAAAAAAAAATCAGATTAGTAGTTTTCGAGATATCGTGGTCACCGGGTTAAAAAAGCGGTTTTGAGAAAAAAAAGTTTCAATATTCCGTTTGACTTGGCGATATTTGAACGCCTGTAACTTCGTCAATTTTAATTGAACTAATACCAACTTTTTAGGAAATATTCTTCAAACATTATACTTAATGAAAACGTCAAAAATTGATTTAAAAAAAATAATTTTTCTTTTTTCATTTTTAGTTAATTTTTTTTTTTAAGGAAGGATGATTGATGGAAATTTTGGGTTGGGTAATTATAGATGATATGGGACATTGGCTTAGACAGCGTAGGTCATTCAGCCACAACCGATTATTTGTAGATATTATTCATATATGAATGAAAATGGACAACCACAAACATCCATGCCCTCACCGGGATTCGAACCCAGGACCCGTCGCATTAGTTCTGGCGCGCTAACGCACGTGGTTAGCGGGCCGGCTGCCTCATTTTTAGTTTATAATTATGAAACGATAATAGATACAGCAAATTTATGTCAATAATAATTGTAGACAATGTCAAAATAACCAACTTATATAATATAATAAGTTTTTTCGAAATCGCTTTAGTTTTTGAGTAAACTGAGTTTTTGAATTTGAAGTATAATTTTTCCATCTTTCATAATTTCGAAGTTTCAAACGTCAGTTTCATCCGAGACTACAAAACGCTTGATGTACATTCAAAATATGATATAGCGTAAATATAAATGATACCATCAAGTCGGAGAAAGTAACATGATAGCCACATCACCAATTTTTTATTGTATTTTACATTATTATCCTGGATTGTTTTATCTCTCTGGCCTATATTTTAGATTTTTCATTCTCTCGGTCTAAATTTGTGATTTATTCTTAATTTTGGCCTAAATTTTCAATATGTTTGTTAAAATTTTCGATTTTTAGATTCGAATTTTTGATTTTTGGCCCTATATTTTAGATTTTTTAACCTGAATTATTGACGTTAATGCGCGAATATTTGTTTAGATTTTGTAATTTGAATATTGTTTTCATTCGTTAATTTTTTGGCCATTATTTTCGAGTTTCGGGTCGAAAACGTATTTTGAGCAGAGTTATTTTTGGGTCGCAATAAACAGTATAAAAAACTGTGAAACCAACCCCAAATATTAAACATGTTTGCAATTTTCTATTATTTTGTTATGTAACATGTTTTCTATTTGTAAATGTTATCTATTGTAAAGGAGATTCCGTAAATAAAATAAAAATAAAATAAAATAAAATATTTCACCACGTGATAAATAAGAACCAAATTCAGCAAAAAAAATGGTGGCCATCATGTTACTTTCTCCGATTTGATGGTATCATAGCCATTTATATTTACGTTTTCACGGTCTTTTTTTAAAAGAAATCATATTTTAAATGTACATCGAGCGTCGTGTAAACTCGGATAAAACTGACGTTTAAAACGTCAAAATTATGAAAGATGGAAAAATTATACTTCAAATTCAAAAACTCAGTTTACTCAAAAACTAAAGGGATTTCGAAAAAACTTTTTCTTTTTAAGTTGTTTATTTTAGCATTCTCTACAATTATTATTAACTTAATTTTGCTGTAACTGTTATCGTTTTATAATTACAAACCAAAAATTTAAAAAATAATAATAATTTTTTTTCTCGAATAAAAATGATTTTATGAAAAATGTTTTCAAGCAAAAGATGTTCATTTATTTGTTGTCTTCAAAGTTTATTTAAATGTTTTTGTAATATGTTTCATATTTAAGAAAATATTGGCAAAAAACAAAAAACAGTTAAGGCAAACGCCCACTTCCGGTGTACGAAATTTTACCAAAAACTTTTCAGTTCTTCAGATTATCAAATAAGATGGATGTTTAAAGTTTCATAGCAATTGCTCTATTACAATATTTTTTGATTTCATATTGTTGAAATGGCATCTAGGGACCCCAAAACGGATATTTCCGTAAAAAAAAATTTTGAAAAAAAAATCACGATCACAATACTTTCTCGTACTTCGTAACGGAGAAAGTAAAAAAGTTATTTTTGAGGCTAAAAATGGCAAATTATTTTTGTTTCACTTGAATTTTCATTTTTTTGGTTTGTTTTTTTTAATCCTAGACCTGGATTTTTGGATATTTTGGCCGATATTTTAAATCTTGACCAGTTTTTTTCGTTGATTCTTCTACCAATTCTTGATTTTTTGGCCTAAATATTCTTTATTTTGGCTTAAATATTCTTTATTTTGGCCTAAATATTCTTTATTTTGGCCTAAATATTCTTTATTTTGGCCTAAATATTCTTTATTTTGACCATAATTTTCGATTTGTTTGTTGAAATTTTCGACATTTTGGTTTTTGCGCCACTAAATTTTCGACTTTTTGGTCATGATTGTTGATTTTTCATTTTTGCACTATAATTTACATTTAAGACCGGTATTTTAGATTTTTTTGGTCTAATAATAGTCCTAAATTTTCTTTATTTTGGCCGAAATTTTCGATTTGTTTGTTACAATTTGTAATTTTTCAAACTGCTTTTTTTTTTTTACTTTTAGGGGCTTGCCCAAAGTACCGAATGTTTAAAGTGCCGAATCGCTATTTTGCCCAAAGTGCCGAATTTTATACTGCCGACCATGCCCAAAGTGCCGAGCGACGCCGAGAGACGTGGCATCGTTCGTAGTCGAGGCGTCGGAGCCGAATGCGAATCGGCACTTTGGTCATTCGACAGAACGCACGCTCCTATGAGTAAGGCCCAAAATGCCGAATGCACACCCTGATGTATGTTCGTAATGTGCGAAAATAATTGTTGATAATAGAAGTTTATCAATGGAGAGTAGATGGTTTCAGGGCTGGAGAATGTTTTTTTTATTTAAAATAAAACAAATAGTATTTTTGTTTTAAACGTTTTTAAACGTATTATAACATAAATATTCGGCATTTTGGGCCTTACTCGTAGGTGCGTGCGAGGACCAAATTGCCGAATGTCCAAACTGCCGATTCGCATTCGGCTCGGCGACGAACGATGCGACGTCGGTTGGCGTCATTCGGCACTTTGGGCATGGTATGTAGTATAGAATTCGGCACTTTGGGCATTTGGCACTTTGTCCCGGACACACCTTTAGCCCCGAATTTTTGATTTTTGGTCTAAATTTCTGATTTTGTGGCTTAAATTTTAGATTTTTTTAACTTGAATGATTGATTTTATTCGTGACTTTTTATTTTTGGCTTGTATTTGCGAGTTTCTGGTCAGGAACTTACGTTGGGCTATTTTGGGGCTTAAAAAGGCACCTTTTTTTTACTTCAATTTTTTGGTCTGCATTTTTTAGATCTTTACCGTGTTTTCGCCTTTTTTATTCCAAATTTTTGATTTTTTTGCCTACATTTTTTTTTATTTTGGACAAAATTTTTGATTTGTTTGTTGAAATATTGGATCTTTTTATCTGCGTTTTTTTTTGTTTACATCAGAGTTTTCGATTTTTGGACAAAATTTGCGACCCACTTTTAGCCCCGAATTTTTGATTTTTGGTCTAAATTTATGATTTTGTGGTCGAAATTTTAGATTTTTTTAACTTGAATGATTGATTTTATTGCGTGACTTTTTTTTATTTTTGGCTTGTATTTACGAGTTTCTGGTCAGGAACTTACTTTGAGCTATTTTGGGGCTTAAAAGGCACTTTTTTTACTTCAATTTTTTGTTGTGTATTTTTTAGATCTTTGCCTGTGTTTTCGCCATCTTTGTTCCAAATTTTTGATTTTTTGGCCTACATTTTTTTATTTTGGACAAAATTTTTGATTTGTTTGTTGAAATATTGGATTTTTTTTTTTTTCGATCTTTGGACAAAATTTGCGATTTTTTTAGCTTATATTTTTGTTTTTTAACATTAAGTATTGATTTTTATGAGCGAATTTTTTAACCTGAATTAGTCATAGTTATGAGAGAATTTTTTATTTTTTGTCTTTTATTTTAGATTTTTCAACCTGAATTTTTTATTTTTTGGACTGCGTTTGTAAGGTTTTTGTATTAATTTAGGTTATTGATTTATTTTTATATTTATTGTTTTAGATAAACATTTTTGATATTTATCTAGAATATTTAGTCTGCGGGTTATTACTTAATTTTTAAATATCAATCTGATTTTTTTGTCAATCGATTTGATTTTTGATTTTCTTTTAACCGTAAAGTTTCTTAAATCAAAAGAGTGTTTTTTGTAGCCTATTTTAGTTGACGAGGGGCTTACAATATTAATTCAGTGAATAAATTGAATTTATTTAATGCTTTCTGCAACAAGTAAGGTTGCTTCTAATTTGTTTAATAATTCAGTGTTTTTGGTAAAACTTTTCAATATTTTTTTTTAAATTATTCTTATGATTTTTACTTTCTTGCAAAGAATGAGTTTTTTTTTCAAAATCTTATTAGTTTTTGAGTAAACTGAAGGTAAATATTATTACAATTTGAAGTATAATTAACCATTATCATCTTTTCATCCCATTATTTTGATGTTTCAAACATTAGTGTCATTCGATCCTGCAAAACGCTCGATGTACATTTAAAATATTATTTAAATTGAACATTAACCGTGAAAGAATACCTCCATTTTCCTAAAATTTATTTTATTTTTAAGGCTGCGCTCAAATTAATTGAAAACCGAAATTTGCGAAAATTTGTAAAAAAAAAACATTTTCTTTAACTGATTGAGGTTAGCGGCACTTACTTCGGAATACATTTTTAATTAAATAAACCACACTTTTACTTAGTTAATATAACACTGTTTATTTATTAGTGACTGCATTTTCGATCAAACAATGATCATTATCAAACTATAATTATCACTTATAGTTTGATAATGATCATTGTTTGATCGAAATTGCAGTCACTAATAAATAAACAGTGTGATAACTAAGTAAAACTGTGTTTTATTTAACATATTCTTTAGTTTTCAAGTGAACTGATGATAAAGGTCAAATACCATCAAAATCGGAGAAAGTAACATGATGGCCACATCACCATTTTTTTGCTTTAATGTCATGGTTCGAGCACGTGCGTTGCATCCTTTATTTAAATTAAATTTCCATCATAATTATAACTCTTGCAGAATTCTAAAGTTGAAAAACTATGACTATTACACACCCATCTAGCTTACTGTAGCAGTTTGCGAACTTTACATAGTTGCGTTATCTTTGAATGGTTTTAATGTGAACATCTTAACTCGTATGTAAACAGGAACTATCTCCATTAAAATTGTCGTCTTGCATAAGCGACTAGCAATTTATACGACACAAGACCGCGCTCGCTGACAAATCGCTTTCTCATTCCATTAATTAATTAAATGCGCAACGTATATAAATATGATTGCATGGAAGGATCTTGGAGTTATTAAGGAAGAATAGTGCATTTGCAATTAGAATTATTTATTGAATATATTTAGCTGACGAGGCGCGCGTAAGAACAAAATTAATTGCTTATTCTGTTTGTTCTTAATATAACCATTTAACAAATGATAAAATTTTAAGCAAGGATATGCCAATAACAATTGATAATATTCATTTAATAAACTACAAGTAGTATTTAATAAATATTGTTGTCGTTCGCCCGGCGCATGTACCATGTATGTTATAGTTATTTTTTAATAACAGTACTATGTGTTACATTATTAATTTCCAGGTGGATTAACTAATCAAACTACTAACATTAATTTATAAAGTTGGAGGTGTGATTCATATTTACTGGATAAAGATATAGGGGGTGTGGTAGACTGAAGTACAGTCAGAGAAAATACAAATGCGAAACCCGCTCGGCGAGGGAATGTTGCCGCATGTCAGTGCTTACTTAGTTCGGTCGAAACTCGTAACTGCTTAAAATCCATTTATGAGGTAATAAAAGGGTATCCCGATATAAGATGGTCAAAATGCCACCCGACACGGATTTTTAAATAAATATGAAAATATCATTAGTTGTGACCTTAACCTAAATAGCCGTAAGCCGTATATCAAAAAAACCCCGACATGACCCGGGAAGCCCCAAAACACGATTTTTTCAAATAGAATTTTTTTAATCACTAAAAAAAATCTGAAAAAAGCACATATATTATTGATCAAAATACCAAATTAGATGAATTTTTCAAGGTCATTTTATATTTTTATAAATTTATCAACAATTGAAATAAATTTAGGATAGATTGAAATATATAGGGTTATTCACGCTATACGGCACGGAATATTGTGGCCAAAATACGTAACTTTCAAAAAGTCTGACTTTTAGGATATATAGGGGTCTATTATGGTTAATTTTTAAAATTAATTTCATATTAAACAGGGTTTTCCAAACGCCCTAAAATATCAAAGTTGTGTTTTTTTTAATGGAACACCCTGTATTTTAATAAAACCTTTAATAAAATTATCGGATTAAAATCAAAATCTTGGATTTTATTGCAAAAATTTTGGGTTTAAGGTTTAAAACAATGAATTCTGTGGTCCAAATTTGAGATTTTACATGATATTCCTAGTTTATAATCGAAATTTTTGATTTTAGGACTCAAATTCTGCGTTTAAGGGTCAAAAACTTGGATTTTATGTTACAAATGCCTGATTTTAAATGCAATTTATTTATTTATTTATTTATTTAACGAAATCTCTATATAAAAATAGTAATACAAAGAAAAATGCATAAATTACATGAAATGAAAAAAATTAAATTTAGCGTACATACATACATAATAAATGAAACCAAATTGAAACATAATAGCTAGAAACTAAAACTAAGAATTATAAAAAAATATGAATTATGAAAAAGTCATATTCAAATTAATGACACATAATGATTTACGGAACAAGCTATAATTTTTTAAGAATAAATCGAAATTCGGTGATGGCAAGAGGCAATTAGCAGTGTGTGATAGCCTAGATAGAGGTTTATTAAGACCATAGTTAACCCGACTGGTTTTCTCTCTGAAGAGCTTTTTCAATCTGGTTGAGGATCCTCCAGATTGATGCCAAAAATCTATCAATCTTAACAAAGAGGGGCAAATAATATTACCATTTAAAAGTTTATACAAAAAGCACATGTCAAACAAATTCCTGCGAAAAAGTAATGTCACCATGTCTAAGTTTTCTAACATAAGACAATAATTGACAGTAGCAATCCTAATATTTAATTTATACGCAATAATTCGCAGGAATTTATTGATCAATTGAATCCAAATATTGGATTTTGGATCTCAAGTTCTGCGTTTAGAAACCAGAAACTTGGATTTCAAGATTAAAATTAGAGATTTTACATATAATTATCAAATTAAAATACAAATTTTTAATTTTTGGTCACAAATTATGCGTTTAAGATCCAAAACCGTGGTTCAAATTGGAGAATTTTCATGAAATTCTTGGATTAGAATCCAGAATCAGTACAAAGTATTGTACTCAGCAAATAGATTTTTTTTTAGATTGTTGACCTGTATATTCGATTTTTTTTGTCTAAATTTTTGATTATTAGGCCCAAACATTATTTATTTTGGCCTAAATTTAATTGGTAAAATTTTTTATTCTTTTGTCCCCATTTTTTATTTTTCGGGCCGAAATTTTAATTCTAGTTCAAAATTTTCGATTTGATTTTGATTAAAATATCTATAACCTGAATTATTGGTTTATATGCGAGATTTTTTTAATTTTTTCCGGTATTTTCGAGTTTTGTTTGTTGAAATTTTCGATTTTTTAGCCGGCATTTGTTATCACTAGGGCCGAATTTTCTATGCCTAAATTTTCGACTTTCTGGCCTACATTACAAATTTGTATTATTAGTTTTTTAATCTTTTGACCTAAATTTTTCTTCACTAACTTCTGGATTTTATTGTCAAAATTTTCGATTATTTGGTTCCCATTTTTGATTTTTCGTTTACTCTGCGTTTATTATCTTTAGGTTCGAGTTTTCGATGTTTTGTCTAAATTTTCGACTTTTTGGCAAACATTGTAGATTTTTATTTTCTTTTATCTTTTGCCCTAAAATTTTCTTTATTTGCCTGTTAAAATTTTTCTTTCCTTGGTCCACCATTTTTATGCCAGAATTTTAGATATTTGGTCTTAATTTTGTAGTGAATCTTTTAAATTTAAAGTCTGTTTTTTATCCAATATTTTAGATTTTTTAACTTGGATTATTGATTTCATTTCGTGATTTTTTTTTATTTTTTGGCTATTATTTTCGAATTTCTGATCAGAAACTTATTTTTGGCAAATTATTTTGCTTCTACCTATATTTTTAATTTTTTGTCTGCGTTTTTTATTTCTAAATAAGGATTCTTGATTCTTTGGCCCATATTTAACATTTCTGTATTTTCGATTTTTTGTTCCAATTCTTTTTATTTTTCATTATTTTAACCAAAATATTCGATTGGTTTGTAGAAATTATCGATTTTTTGTCTGCATACGCCCGAGTTTTCGATGTTTTGTCTAAATTTTCACCTTTTTAGGCCCTACTTTTTTGGCCTATATTTTGTATTTTCGATTTTTTTGGTTTCAATTTCAGTCGACTTAAATTTTCGATTCGTTTGTTAAAAATCTTGATTTTCCGGTCTACCACTTTGATTTTTGGGTACGAATTTTAGATTTTAGCTCTTAATTTTTTATTTTTTTGTCCCATATTTTAGATTTTCTTAACATGAATTATTAAGTTTATTGTGCGATTTTTTTTAATTTTAATTTTTGCTATTATTTTCGAATTTCTCGTTGGAACTTATGTTAAGCTTAAAAGAGTTATTTTTGGGGCTGAAAATGGCAAATGATTTTTCTTTTGCTTGTATTTTCAATTTTTTGGTCTGCATTTTTATTTTTAAACCAGGATTTTTTATTTTTTCGGCCGATACTTTAGATCTTGGGCAGTTCTGTTCCAAATTTTTGATTTTTTGGCCAAAATATTCGATTGGTCTTGGAAGATAAATGGTTCTTTGTTTCTTCAAAAAAATAGGGGGGTGGGGTATTATATAAGTGGCTCTACGATCAACATGTTCCACGAGCCGCCACTGGTAAAGATATAAGGTATTTGAAATTTAAAAAAAAGAATCTAAACTCAACATAAACATACTGTTACTCTATTATTAGTGTGATAAAATTTTGCTGCTCAATTGTTGATAAATATATACAAAATATCGTAAAAAGATTAGTTATTCAATTTTTTTAAGATCACCAAACATTGAAAGAACATTGACTAAATAAAATTTTCCGTCATTTGATCGGTTCGGGCCGAAAAAAAAAATGGTTAAACCTAATAAAAACATGAATACCCTAAATAACCTTTTATTTGGGTTAAAAATATATGTGAATTTTTCAGATTGTTATAATAATTTTTAGTGGTTAAAAAAATAAAATCCTATTTTTTGAGGGTTTCAAGGTCATATCTTGGCTTAATGGGATTATTTATACGAAACTGGAATAAAATTATTAATACCAAAATATTATCAATAATTTTAAATAAAATTACACTTCAATTGATAAATATATAAAAAAATATCAATATAATGTAAAAATTTTAGTTATTAAAATTTTTGTAGATGACGCACCAAAAATTGGAAGATGAAAAAAATCACAGATATGGAGTCCGTCACTCGATCACTTAAAGGCGAGAAGGGAACTAGGCTTGTAAATTTTATTACCTCATAATTCTATTTTAAGCAGGGACTGACCGGTTTCGACCGAACTAAGCACCGACATGCGGCAGCATTCCCTCGCTGAGCAAGTTTCGCATTTGTATTTTCTCTGACTGTACGTCCAGTATTACAATCATTTTATTTTCTGTATTTCTTTTAATACTGGACGTACTTCAGTCTTTCACACTCCCTATTAATTTACAAGATTTAATATTGCATAAAAAATAAATAAATTTAAAGTTTCTAAGCAAAATATTGCATTTACAATTTAAATTATTAATTAAATATATTTAATTTTTCCCGACACATTCATTACATATGTTCTTTATTAAATGATAGATTGAGAGTTGTTTATTGTTACTCAAAACATCAAGTTACGAAAGGCCACAACCGTTATAAAAATTTCAGTCAAGCATTATTCTGGTTGTTGCATTTTTTCCAGATATGGTTATTAGTAATTGACTCCTATAGTTTCATGGGTATTAATTTTATAATTTGAAATGTGATTTTAGATTAGTTATTAAACGCTTTCCTGTTTGATCACATAAAATTAAATTACTGCGGGTTCTTTTCTAGTTCCATATTCATGAATTAGTCGACACAGATACACCTAATTTTTTTGGGGCAGATAACGAATGATGGAATTTTTGACTAGGCCGCGCGTCTCATCTAGCCAGAATGTTTTCAATCAAATTTGACGACCCTTCGGAGATTGTTTGACACCTGCACGTTTACGTTCTGCTTGTGTATGTATTCGTGGGAATTAGATGAGGGCCTTCCAGGACTTCCCTTAACGTTAGCTTGTATTAGTTCTGGGAGAAGGGTCAAGCTAATAACGTTTGCACGCCTGGGCACTACACACCATCCTGACGATAACTAGTTCACGGATGGGCCATGCATAATGTATCATCCACTTTTTGTTGCAGCAACTCGTAAACGTGACGAAGTCACCGGTTAAATCTTAATAATGCAGCAGACCTTCACCCTTTCACCGTCTCTCGGATGTGTGGGTTATAAATAAGAATACTGGGAGATTTCGTCGACTCACGGATGGTTTGGACCACGAGAGGTATTTGTTTGGTGTAAATCTTTAATCCTGCAGGGTGATAGTGTCTCATGTAAAATTAAAACTATTCACAGGAGTTACGATATCGTTTATTTACCATATCAACTGAGAGTATTAAAGTTTCAGAATTTCAATCAATACATAAATGGATTAAATACTATTTTTAGAAAGTCCTTTAAATTTCTATTAAAATTTACTGAGTGCTCAGTCAAAAAAAAAAAACGTTTCTTTACATTTAGCGAAGGTCTTACCTCATAAAAATGGTATTTGATCATCATCTAAAAATGTAACATTTCTATTGTTAAAAAATACGGGTGCTCCGTCAAAAAAAAAACGTTTCTTTACATTTAGCGAAGGTCTTACCTTATAAAAATGGTATTTGATCATCATCTAAAAATGTAACATTTCTATTGTTAAAAAATACTTTAATACTATAATTTAAAATATTAAGATTGGAATATAACACTTTAACTTTTTTATACTTTTTATAGTCGAAACTATAGTCACTTTTAATAGTCGAAACTATAGTCACGTGAACAAAATATAGTGGTATAAAAAAGTTAAAGTGTTATATTCCAATCTACAATCAAGATGTACCACGAAGTAAACACCGCCAACATTAAACATTCAAAATATTAATTTATTATTTTTCTGTGACCGTTCAAAAATTGCCTGTTGTTGCACTAAAAACCAGAATAACTCAGAAACGGTTGAATTTAATCCCATAAAAGTTATTGTCAGTTTAATTATTATTAAACAACGCATAAAAAAAAACATTGTTAACAAAAAACATTTGTGTTGTCTCTTCGTTGTAGAGCAGCTTATACATAAAAAAAGTATTTTCTAATTATAGTGTCGATAATTATCAACAACTTTCATATAAAACATATTTTTCTATTTTAAATATTTAAGGCGAAAAAGTTACTCTGACGCTTCAGTGAGACACGTAAGTTATGCAGTTATGCGCTTTGCGCGAAGGAAAAATTCCTAGCAATATTGGATCCAAGAAAATGGAAACGGAGATATATGATAATAGATGTCAGCGTCGTGACATGGCAGAGCGTATCAAGTTCTTGGGAGGTGAATGAACACCCAGGCAGACACCGGAGAGGGCTCTATTGAAAATACCAGTAATCAGATCTTCGAATAACTATTGAATGGCGTTCCAGGATCTAGAAGTAGAGTTATTTTTGATTGACACACTTTTCATCAAGTCAATTATCGTAAACTTTTTTACTTGAATTTACAAAATATGTATGTACATAAATATGATAATTTTAATGGAAATGATTCATATGTACTCATAATTAAAATGTTAGAAGCTTCAGCATATAGTGGGCGTAGAGGATGGAAACATGAAGACTTTCCTTCTTTCAGACATTGCCCACTTATGCAGCACTGAGGATGTTCAACGAATTACCCAAACCTTTGAAAAACGTAGTATTACAGTTATTATATTTTTTAATGAATTCAATATCATAAAAATATACAGGGTGCTCCATTTAAAACAATTGAAAAATGTATATTTTGCGTTTTGGAACACCTGGTATAAATTGATCACAACATCGCTGCAAAATACAATTTCAATAAAACCTGGACCAATAGAAAATGTTCTAACCGAATAAAAGAAATTGATTCTTCAAAATAGCAGAGGTGTGACTCTTTAAATCACATATTTTTTATGCAAAAATACTTATGACGCCATTGCCATTTTTTAAAATGGAATTTCATTTTTTATTTTACAACTTTTGTTGAACTCTCATTCTCTTTACAGTCATAATTTTTTGCAAAAAATGTTTTTAGACTTATGACGTCATTGTTATTTTTTTAATGGAATTCCATTTTCTATTTCACAACTTTTGTAGAACTTGTAATTTTCTTTAGCCACATAATTTTGTTGTAAAAATACGTTTTTGACTTATGACAGTCACCTAATTTATTTGCAAAAAAAGTTTTTGACTTATGATGACATTGACACTTTTTTTAAATAGAGTTCATTTTTTTATTTCATAACTTTCTCTCTACAGTCACATAATTCTTTTGCAAGTATACTTCGTTGACTTATGATTTCAGTGACATTTTGTCAATAGAATTCCTTTTTTTATTTGAGATCTTTTGTAGAACTCCTGAACATTATTACAGTCACATACTTTTTTGCAAATACTCTTTGACCTATGACGTCATTGGCATGTTTTGAAATGGAATTAAATTTCTTATTTCATAACTTTTGCAGAACACTTAATTCTCTCTACAGTGACATATTTTTTGAAAAAATACTTTGACATCCTTGACATTTTTTAAATACAATTAATTCTTGTTTTCTTTTGTAGAATTTTTAATTAAGTCACATATTTTTTTGAAAAATTACTTTTCTGATTAATGACTTCACTGACATTTTCTTAAAGTGGAATTCTATTTTTATTTTAAAACTTTTGTAAAACTGTGAATTCTCTTTACAGCCATATTTTTTTTGCAAAAATACTTATTTGACTTACAACGTCATTGAAATTTTTTTTTAATAGCATTCCATATTTTGTTTCGCAACTTTTGTAGAACTCTTAATTCACTTTAGAGTAATATTTTTTTGCAAAAATAAATTTTTGACTTATGTAGCCATTGACTTTTTTCTGAATGAAACTCCGACATTAACATTATCTGTAAATGGAATTCCATTTTTTATTTTAAAACTTTAGTAGAACTCTCAATTCTCTTTACAGTAATAATTTTTTGTAAAAATATTTATTTGACTTACGACGTCATTGACATTTTTTTAAACGGAATTCCATATTTTATTTCACAACTTTTGTAGAACTCTTAATTCTCTTTACAGTAATATTTTTTTTGCAAAAATAAATTTTTGACTTATGATGCCTGTGACCTTTTCTGAATGGAACTCCAACATTAACATTCTCTGTAAATGGAATTCCATTTTTTTATTTTAAAACTTTTGTAGAACTCTTAATTCTCTTTACAGTAATGTTTTTTTTGAAAAAATAAATTTTTGACTTATGATGCCAGTGGATTTTTCTGAAGATTATTATTTTCTGTAAATGGAATTCCATTTTTTATTTTAAAACTTTTGTAGAACACTTAGTTCTCTTTACTGTCACTTAATTTTTCCAGAAATATTTATTTGACTTGTCACTCCAACACTAATCTACACGAATAACTGCAACAGATAACAGACATGAGATCAAAAATAAGACAAAAAGAGACACAATTATAAAAAATTTGGTTGTTATAACATTAGTAAATATTATCTAAACATTTTTAATGTGACCTGTTTTTCTAATGAAATTCAATTTTTTATTTCATAACTTTTGTAGAACTCTTAATTCTCTTTAGTCACATATTTTTTCTTAAAGAAATATTTTCTTGACTAATGACTTCATTGATATATTTTAATAGAATTCAATTTTTTACTTTAGAACTTTTGTAGAACTTTACAGTCACATATTTTTTTGCAACAATAATTATTTGACTTATGACGTCATTGAGGACTTTTTCTAAATGGAATTCCGTCTTTTATCTTAAAACTTTCAATTATCTTATATTATCTTTACAATCACATAATTTTTTGAAGAAATACTGTTTTGACTTATGACGTCATTGACATTTTTTACAAAATGAAATTCCATTTTTATTTCACAACTTTTGTAGAACTCTTAGTTATCTTTACTCACATATTTTTTCTTACAGAAATACTTTTTTGACTAATGGCTTCACTGATATATTTTCATAGAATTAAATTTTTTACTTTAGAACTTTTGTAGAACTCTCAATTCTCTTTACAGTCACATATTTTTTTTGAAAAAATACTTTCTGACTTATGCCGTCATTGACGACTTTTCTAAATGGAATTACATCTTTTGTTTTACAACTTTTGTAGAACTTTCACTTATTTTTACAATCACATAATTTTTTGAACAAATACTGCTTTGACTTATGACGTCATTGACATTTTTTTGTTAAATAGAATTCCATTTTTATTTCACAACTTTTGTAGAACTCTTAATTCTCTTTAGTCACATATTTTTTCGTACAGAAATACTTTCTTAGAATTATTTTTTTTTACTTTAGAACTTTTGTGGAACTCTCAATTCTCTTTACAGTCACATAATATTTTTGCAAAAATATTTTTTGACTTATGACGTCATTGATGACTTTTTAAATGGAATTCCATCTTTTGTTTTACAATTTTTGTAGAACTTTTAATTATCTTTACAATCACATATTTAATAAAAATAGTTTTGACGTCATAGACATTTTTTTAAATGGAATTCCATTTTTATTTCACAACTTTTGTGGACTCTTAACTCTTTTTGCAAAAATACTTTTTGAATTATGACGTCATTGAATTTTTTTTGTACTAAAAAGTAGTTTTCATTAGCATTTTGTTGTCACAATTTAGGTCAATCAATCCATAATCAGAAGCCACAGGTGCCCGAAATAAACTGATTTGGAATGCCACACTATTTATTTAAATTGATGTCAGAAATTGCACTTTTTTAAGGAAAGGATACATTTTTTGCAAATTTTGTGACTGTGAAGATAATTAAAGGCTCTACAAAAATTTTGAAACAAAAATGGAGTTCTATTAAAAAATATGTCATTGACATCATAAGTCAGTATTTTTGCAAGAAAGATATGTGAGAAAGGTAATTAAGAGTTCTACAAAAGTTATATAATAATAATGAAATTCCATTTAAAAAAATGTTAATGACGTCATAAGTCAAAAAATATTTTTGCAAAAAGAAAAAAGGGGCTTAAGAAAATCAAGAGTTCTACAAAAGTTTTGAAATAAAAAATTTAATTTAAAAAATATCAATGACGTCACAACTCAAATATTTTTGACGTCATAAAAGCGGAATAAATAATGAAAATTGAACTATTCGACGATTTTTTTAATTTTATTAAGCTGTCTCGTCCGGAACGCATTGGTTCCATATTTTAAAAAGACCATATACAAACATATTCCAAACAAAAATGATCTTGACCTTCCATATAATCATATAATACAAAATGGTTTCAAGAAGACGACGCACCCCCGCACCAGCCGCGTTTATTGACAATTGCTTTACGAATATGTGGATTGACAGATGAGGACCGATAGAATAGCCCGCGAGAGAGATGAATGCGCTAAAATTAGCCTGGAAAATATTCAAAATGTTCAAGAAGAATTTCTACTTGTTCGAGAAAAAAAGAACGCCTCTTGATGAAACCATATTTTATTATTTAGAAGGTCAAGATCATTGTCGTTTGGAAAATGCTACTACAAGCGCTGGAACAAGGTCATCTTGCAAAAACTCTAAATAACAAGTTCTCACCTTCAATTGTCATTTACTCGAAAAATGTCTGATATAAGATGGCAATATTTTTATACTATCAGTTCGACAATAAAAAGATCTCTCAAAATCAAGAACAAAAATAGGGGGTTGCCATTTAAAAACAAAATGGCGGACGTCATAACTCAAAAACAAATGACGACTGAAAATCAACTTTCATACAAAAATGTGTATTTTTATAAAAGAAAATCGAATTGTTCGAGGATTTTTTCAAAAAATATTTAATTTCGGTTTTACTGGGGCGCGCACGAAAAAGGCGCCAAGCTCTGGCAACTTTATTTCTGACTTAAATTGAAAAAAAAACCAAATATAATATTAAATCGCATCTTGATTGCTACAATCTGCTTGTAAGATTTTTTTAGGGAGCGGCCATCTTGCCATCAAAACGTCATAGGCCATTTTTTTTTTAAATGGCGCTAAAAGAAAATGAAAAACCATAAAACCAATTTAAAAAAAGTTGGACATGGATTTTTTTATTGATTATTAAAAAGAAAGTAAATTACAAGAAATGGTGTACCACGAAATGTAAACCTAAAAACTAAGCAATTTACTAATTATTAATATAAATTGCAGAATTCCGTTACGAAGTACGAGAAAGTATTGTGATCGTGTTTTTTTTTTAAATTTTTTTTGCGGAAATATTCGTTTTGGGGCCTAGATGTCATTTCAAGAATTTGTAAAAATGGACATTGTGTGTCTGTGTGTGTGTCTGTGAGTGTGTGTGTCTGCCTGTGCGTGCTGTATCTCAAAAACTAATAGAGCAATTGATATTAAACTTTGAACATCCGTCTTATTTGATAATCTGAAGAACTGAAAAGCTTTTGGTGAAATTTTGTACACCGGATGTGGGCGTTTACCCTAACTGTTTTTTGTTTTTTGCCAATATTTTCTTAAATATGAGAAATATCACAAAAACATTTAAGCAAACTTTGAAGACAACAAAGAAATGAACATCTTTTGCTTGAAAACATTTTTCATAAAATCATTTTTATTCGAGAAAAAAATTTATTCCTTTTTTTTTAATTTTTGGTTTATAATAATAAAACGATAATGGTTACAACAAATTGATGTGAATAATAATTGTAGAGAATGCTAAAATAAACAACTTATGAAGAATAGGTGTTTTTCGTAATCGATTTAGTTTTTGAGTAAACTGACTTTTTGAATTTGAAGTATAATTTTTCCATCTTTCATAATTTTGACGTTTTAAACGTCAGTTTCATCCGAGTTTACATAACGCTCGATGTACATTTAAAATATGATTTCAATTGTAAATAAACCATAAAAGCGTAAATATAAATGATACGATCAAGTCGGAGAAAGTAACATGATGGCCACATCACCATTTTTTAAAATTGGTTTTGTGTTTTTCTGAAAGAAAATGTAATTCAAACCTATTAAATGATTACATCCTTGAATAACACAGAAAATTCTTTATAAAATAGTTTCAATAGATTTTTTTTGGTTTTTTTTTTTGTATGAAATTTAGAACCGTTATACTAATGGCAAATTTGTGTTTAGTAGCCATTCGAAAATTTTAGTGAGACAGTTTTACTGAAAGTAACATTAATCTTGAAATTTGAAATGGCACACCCTGTTTATTTTTAATTTTCGGATTAAGAATGTAATTCTACATGCAAATAAATTATTCGTTATATTTAATAAAAAAATGCCAGATAAATTTTTTTATCAAACAAACCATTGATTTGTATATAAAATTACGTCTTGAATCCAAAATTATATAAAAAATATACAGGGTGCACGCAAATCAATTATTCGTAAAATTAAAAAAAAATGACAGATATATTTTTTATCAAACAAACAATTGATTTGTATGTAAAATTACGTCTTGAATCCGAAAATTAAAAAATATACAGGGCGTTGCATTTCAAATTTCAAAACTGCCGTTATTTTCGGTGAAACCGAAAGTGCAACTAATGACCACTACAATTTGCTTTTAGTATAACCTTACCAAATTTCTAACATGCTACCTCAAATAATACCTGTGCGGCAATAACGGATACATTCTATAAACACGTTGAGAATAATATTTTTTTAAATTCTCGAATTTTTATCCAAAAGCGGTTGAAATAAGCGAATTACTGCTGTCACTTGAAGGAAGTAATATTGCTCATTACACACTAGTGCGAGAATAACTTGGACTCATGGAATTATTAGATCCTAGGTAAGATTTGTGAAATAATTCAAATGTATGTCAAAATTTTATAAACATTATTTCAATATTTAATGCAATTACAGACGATTTTGGATAAAATGTTATATTATATTCATGTGTAATTTCTCATTAGTCTCTTAAGAACATTACTTTTTCTTGCATTCTACATAACTATTAAATTATCATATGGAGACGTAATTTTCAACCCCGTATCTCTCAACCGCTCAAAGACAGCAACTCCAACAACAAAAATTGAAATAGCAAATTCTCATACACTATTTGATAGCTTTTTTAAGTTGAATACAATTAAAAAATGTTTTCAAAATCGGTTGATAAATAACCAAAAAGTATTCAAATAAAACGTCAAACGTTGATACGGCTTTTACCTCTAATGACAGGTAAAAGCAATTGCCATGTTAAGTTATGAGGTTTTCTGAAACGTAAGATTTTCAGTAATTTAGTTAAGATTACTTAAAAATTATCTTATCAGTTTGACATTGATCGATGCCGCCAAGGTCAAGGCAACATACATGGAGATAAATTGAAAGTATTTTCTTCGAGACACTAAAATTTACGTTATTTGCACATTCAGATGCAATATTTTCAAATAAGAATATCGATCAACGAGTTAGACACCATCACCGTGCTGCATTACCGAAAATGTATTAAACCTAATTGCCTCTTTGGCTTATCGGGCCTAAGGAATGGGAGACGAGGACCACCCGATCTACCTGGCACGCTAAATCTTAAGATTTGAATTTCAAACATCGCCGTCTCCATCGCAGCTTTCGCCGTCAGCAATATCTGCGTTAGACAAAGTGAGCTGTATTTTATTGGGGGGTGCGTAGTGGCTGGCGCGTGAGCCCCCCCCCCCCCCCCTACGGATGCCTTTTAAACGAAATTTGAAATTCTAAGCGCCGTATAACTTGCATAAAGCTTATAAAGAGCTCTTCGCATTCTTCAGATACTTAGTAATATAGAATCCCGGATAGACATTGTGGCGCATACATTGGAATTTTCTTAATGACATTTCTGCGCTGGGGGAGAAATCTCTCCTCGTACGTTGTTGAATTTCGGGATTTACAGATTTCGGAAAGGTGGCGAGATGGCTTCGTGTAGCCATCAATCGGCGTGACGGAAGCGGTGGTGGGAGGTATTCCTGATATTTCTTATTTTAATTAAAAAAGGAAGAGCCGGAATGAACCCACGGACGACGGCCGACTTGGATGGACGGAATGGAATTCCGATTCCGGGCCAGTCAGCACAAAACCGCATCGATTTATAACCGATTCAGCTGAAAATCACTTAATTCGCTTGTATGGGAAACGGGCAATTAAACTAATTTCAAGACCAGGATTTACCATTTCCATCTTCGGTCACCATGAACGGGATGGGTATCATCAATTTAAGTAATGGCTCGAATTGAATAATACCAGGGGCGTTACGAAAAGGCCTGCAGTGCATATTTTTTCATAAATCTTGAGCTTAGTAAATACTTTGATTAATGATTTTTTTTTTACAATTTTTTCAAATCGTTGAGTGCATTTTTAGTTTTTCTGGTTCAAGTTTAGCTTGTTTCTATTCTATTTCCGCTTAAGATATAGCAATTGTTATTACATAAAAAGATAAATGCAATGTTTCTTTATAGATCTTGAGCTTCTTAAGTAAATCCCTTGATCAATTTGTTTTTTACAATTTTTTCAAATCGTTGAGTGCATTTTTCGTTTTTCCAGTTCAAGTTTAGCTTGTTGCTATTATATTTCTACTAAGGATATAGCAATTGTTTTTACAGAAAATGATAAATGCAATGTTTCTTCACACATCTTAAGCTTTTCAAGTAAATCCTATGATCAATTAATTTTTTACAATTTTTTCAAATCGTTGAGTACATTTTTCGTTTTTCCAGTTCAAGTTTAGCTTGTTGCTATTATATTTCTACTAAGGATATAGCAATTGTTTTTACAGAAAATGATAAATGCAATGTTTCTTCATACATCTTAAGCTTTTCAAGTAAATCCTATGATCAATTAATTTTTTACAATTTTTTCAAATCGTTGAGTGCAGTTTTCGTTATTCCAGTTCAAGTTTAGCTTGTTGCTTTTCTGTTTCCGCTTAGGATATAGCAATTGTTTTTACAGAAAATGAAAAATGCAATATTTCTTCACAGATCTTAAGCTTTTCAAGTAAATTCCTTGATCAATTAATTTTTTACAATTTTTTCAAATCGTTGAGTGCATTTTTCGTTTTTCCAGTTCAAGTTTAGGTTGTTGCTATTCTGTTTCTGCTTAGGATATAGCAATTGTTTTTACAGAAAATGATAAATGCAATGTTTCTTCATAAATCTTGAGCTTTTCAAGTAAATCCCTTGATCAATTAATTTTTTTCAATTTTTTCAAATCGTTGAGTGCATTTTTCGTTTTTCCAGTTCAAGTTTAGCTTGTTGCTATTCTGTTTTCACTTAGGATATAGCAATTGTTTTTACAGAAAATGATAAATGCAATGTTTCTTCACAGATCTTAAGCTTTTCAAGTAAATCCCCTGATCAATTAATTTTTTACAATTTTTTTAAATCGTTGGTTGCATTTTCCGTTTTTCCAGTTCAAGTTTAGCTTGTTGCTATTCCATTTCCTCTTAGGATATAGCAATCGTTTTTAGAGAAAATGATAAATGCAATGTTTCTTCACAGATCTTGAGCTTTTCAATTAATTTTTTTCAATTTTTTCAAATCGTTGAGTGCATTTTTCGTTTTTCCAGTTCAAGTTTAGGTTGTTGCTATTCTGTTTCTGCTTAGGATATAGCAATTGTTTTTACAGAAAATGATAAATGCAATGTTTCTTCATAAATCTTGAGCTTTTCAAGTAAATCCCTTGATCAACTGATTTTTTACAATTTTTTCAAATCGTTGAGTGCATTTTTCGTTTCTCCAGTTCAAGTTTAGCTTGTTGCTATTCTGTTTCTACTTAGGATATAGCAATTGTCTTTACAGAAAATGATAAATGCAATTTTTCTTTACAGATCTTAAGCTTTTCAAGTAAATCCCTTGATCAATTAGTTTTTTACAATTTTTTCAAATCGTTGAGTGCATTTTTCGTTTTTCCAGTTCAAGTTTAGGTTGTTGCTATTCTGTTTCTGCTTAGGATATAGCAATTGTTTTTACAGAAAATGATAAATGCAATGTTTCTTCATAAATCTTGAGCTTTTCAAGTAAATCCCTTGATCAACTGATTTTTTACAATTTTTTCAAATCGTTGAGTGCATTTTTCGTTTCTCCAGTTCAAGTTTAGCTTGTTGCTATTCTGTTTCTACTTAGGATATAGCAATTGTCTTTACAGAAAATGATAAATGCAATTTTTCTTTACAGATCTTAAGCTTTTCAAGTAAATCCCTTGATCAATTAATTTTTTTCAATTTTTTCAAATCGTTGAGTGCATTTTTCGTTTCTCCAGTTCAAGTTTAGCTTGTTGCTATTCTGTTTCTACTTAGGATATAGCAATTGTCTTTACAGAAAATGATAAATGCAATTTTTCTTTACAGATCTTAAGCTTTTCAAGTAAATCCCTTGATCAATTAGTTTTTTACAATTTTTTCAAATCGTTGAGTGCATTTTTCGTTTTTCCAGTTCAAGTTTAGGTTGTTGCTATTCTGTTTCTGCTTAGGATATAGCAATTGTTTTTACAGAAAATGATAAATGCAATGTTTCTTCATAGATCTTGAGCTTTTCAAGTTAATTCCTTGATCTATTAAAAAAAAAAAAAAATTTTTTACAATTTTTTCAAATCATTGAGTGCATTTTTCGTTCTTCCAGTTCAAGTTTAGCTTGTTGCTATTATGTTTCCACTTAGGACATAGCAGTTGTTTTTACAGAAAATGATAAATGTAATGTTTCTTTACAGATCTTAAGCTTTTCAAGTAAATCTCTTGATCAATTGATTTTTTACAATTTTTTCAAATCGTTGAGTGCATTTTTCCTTTTTCCAGTTCAAGTTTAGCTTGTTGCTATTCTGTTTCCACTCAGGATATAGCAATTGTTTTTTTACAGAAAATGATAAATGCAATGTTTTTTCATGAATCTTAAGCTTTTCAAGTAGATGCCTTGATCAATTAATTTTTTACAATTTCTTCAAATCGTTGAGAGCATTTTTCATTTTTCCAGTTCAAGTTTAGTTTGTTGCTATTCTGTTTCCACTTAGAATACGGCAATTGTTTTTACAGAAAATAATAAATACAATGTCTCTTCATAGATCTTGAGCTTTTCAAGTAAATCCCTTGATCAATTAATTTTTTACAATTTTTTCAAATCGTTGAGTGCATTTTTGGTTTTTCCAGTTCAAGTTTAGCTTGTTGCTATTCTGTTTCCACTTAGGATAAAGCAATTGTTTTTACAGAAAATGATAAATGCAATGTTTCTTTATAGATCTTGAGCTTTTGAAGTAAATCCCTTGATCAATTATTTTTTAAAATTTTTTCAAATCGTTGAGTGCATTTTTCGGTTTTCCAGTTCAAGTTTAGCTTGTTGCTATTCTATTTCTACTTAGGGTATAGCAATTGCTTTTACAGAAAATAATAAATGCAAAGTTTCTTTACAGATCCTAAGATTTTCAAGCAAATCCCTTGAGCAATTAATTTTTTCAACGTCCGTTATAAAATGTACAGTTTTTTTCATTAATCTGCGTTCATAAAATAGGTGATTCCTGAACCCATCAAGTAGCGTGAAAAAAAGTGCCATAACGGTTCATTTTTTCACTCTTTTGCGTGAAAAAAAGTGCCGTAGCGGTTCATTTTTTAACGCAACTAAAAAATTGTTTGCGCAAAGTGTGTCATGAACGCTTTGCAACCCGCCGCGAGTTCCGCCGATAAATATCATACATTCGTTTCCGATCAAGACAACTTGATGATTATTATTATTTTCTCAATTTAAAACAAGTATTATGACTTATAAAAAATGATTAAGGTTTTATCAAATTTATAAATTTATTTAAAGTTGCGGACGTTGAAAAAAATTTGTATGAAACTCGAGAGTAAAGCAACTTTTTTTCACTTGTAGGAATTGCCGCACTCGCCTTCGGCTCATGCGGCAATCTTTCCTACTCGTGAAAAAAAGTATTACTTTACTCACTTGTTGCATAAATAACTATTTTACAATGTTTTCAAAGCGTTGAGTGCATTTTTCGTTTTTCCAGTTCAAGTTTAGCTTGTTGCTATTCTGTTTCCGCTTAGGATATAGCAATTGCTTTTACAGAAAATGATAAATGCAATGTTTATTTATAGATCTTGAGCTTTTTAAGTAAATCCCTTCATCAATTAATTTTTTACAATTTTTTCAAATCGTAGAGTGCATTTTTCGTTTTTCCAGTTCAAGTTTAGAATGTTGCTATTCTGTTTCCACTATGGATACAGCAATTGTTTTTACAGAAAGTGATTAATGCAATGCTCCTTCATGGATCTTAAGCTTTTCAAGTGAATTGATTGATCAATTAATTTTTCACAATTTTTTCAAATCGTTGAGTGCATTTTTCGTTTTTCCAGATCAAGTTTAGTTTGCTGCTGTTCCGTTTCCACCTAGGATACAGCAATTGTTTTTACAGAAATGATAAATGCAATGTTTCTTCACAGATCTTAAGCTTTTCAAATAAATCCCTTGATCAATTAATTTTTACAACTTTTTCAAATCGTTGAGTGCATTTTTGGTTTTTCCCGTTCAAGTTTAGCTTGTTGCTATTCTGTTTCCACTTACGATATAGCAATTGTTTTTACAGCAAATGATAAATGCAATGTTTCTTCATAGATCTTGAGCATTTCAAGTAAATCCCTTGATCAATTAATTTCTTACAATTTTTTCAAATCGTTGAGTGCATTTTTCGCTTTTCCAGTTTAAGTTTAGCTTGTTGCTATTCTATTTCTACTTAGGATATAGCAATTGTGTTTACAGAAAATGATAAATGCAATGTTTCTTCAAGGATCTTAAGCTTTTCAAGTAAATCCCTCGATCAATTAATTTTTTACAATTTTTTCAAATCGTTGAGTGCATTTTTCGCTTTTCCAGTTTAAGTTTAGCTTGTTGCTATTCTATTTCTACTTAGGATATAGCAATTGTGTTTACAGAAAATGATAAATGCAATGTTTCTTTACAGATCTTGAGCTTTTTAAGTAAATCCCTTGATCAATTATTTTTTTACAATTTTTCAAAACGTTGAGTGCGTTGTTCGTTTCTTCAGTTCAAGTTTAGCTTGTTGCTATTCTGTATCTACTAACAATATAGCCATTGTTTTTACAGGAAGCGCTAAAAGCAATGTTTTTCATAACAAATTTTACAATTTTTTTTAAATCATGTAATCAATTCTGTAATGCCATTAGTAGAATAGAATGATACAACATTTTGCTTATATTATTACAAATAGATTTAAACAACAGCTTGTTAAATGTAATAATTGCATAGAATAATAAGTAAGGAATGCTAAAGCTCAAGAAATTTTACAAAAAGTAAATGAAGGATGGGCGAACACGTGCCGCTGACGCGGGAGCGATCGCTTTGATCACGTGCAGCGGGAATAGATGGAAAACACAGAATCTGGAGCGGGATGAAAGATGCACCCGCCTTTCACAGATTATAGTGATTACACAAAAATTACTGCCGAGAGGGACTGACGTCACTCATTCCCACCCGTAAATCAATTCCCGTGCCCTTCCCGCAGGTCCCGGTGTCTGCTCCCATTCCCTTTTCCTTATCCCCGTTCCCGAGATTGTGTCTGGAGCGTATATATATATATATATATATATATATATATATATATATATATAAATCCGCAACATCAATACATGAAATAAGAACGTCAGCAGGAATATCCCGTGCAAAGAACACATGTTGCCATCGCGATACAGGTTTTGCTGTTCTTTTAGGCGCAGGTTTTCCAGTATTAAGCAGAAATCCCTTAGACCCTCAATCTTTGACACTCACATGTTTACGTTTCATCTCCATGTTGATATTTGAGCGAGCTGAATACAACTAAGTCCCGACGAAATAAATAGAGCTCGGCGCTCAGCGCCACATTTTGTTTGTTTTACACCAACATGTAATGGAAGAAAATGATAATCAATCATTGAGATGGACGTTTTCGTTAATAGTTATTTGTATATCAAGGCCGCGAAGTCATTATTTAGCGTACCGAGAGATGCGGCCGAGGTATGACAATCTGGATTTCGACTTATTTTTCATACAATTTAAAAAATGCATAATTTCAAACATGTTTTTAAATTTTAAACTGTGTTACATGGGGCTGTTATGTTACAGTTCTAATGATATAAATCGGTTTACGATCGACTGTGTCATACGTAGTTTTTTTTTTATTTTCAGTCAGTCTCAAAGTAAATATTGTGTAAGTGATGCATTATGTGGACGAAATTGTCCAGTCATTGTTATTCGAGAATTTTTTTTTTCATTTTTGGTTTATTATTATGAAACGATAATAGTTACAGCAAATTTATAGATAATTGTAGATAATGCCAAAATGAACAACTTATAAAGAATAAGTTTTTATCGAAATCTCTTTAGTTTTTGAGTAAACTCAAATTAATTAATTAAATTTGCAGTATAGTTTTTCCATCTTTCATGATTTTGACGTTTTAAACGTCAGTTTAACAAAACGTTCGATGTACATTTAAAATATGATTTAAATTGAAAATAAACCATGAAAGCGTAACTGTAAATGATACTATCAAGTCGGAGAAAGTAACATGATAGCCACATCACCATTTTTTTTTATTTGAAGAGTTGAAACTTTTAAAATAGGTAGGGGGTCGAACGAGCATTGATCTGTTTTTTTTTCAAAAATTTTAAAACACCCCTCCGGAACCGGGACGAATTTTTAAACGACGAAAAAACGCGACGGAGGAGAAGTTTCTTGGCAGCCGAGCGGGAGCGTGGCGGCAATTTTTTTAGACTTTAAAAATATTTCAAAGAGACACTCTGTCTCCTTTTTTTGAATTTTCCCCAAAAATTTTACAATAATGGTTAATTTCGACAAATAAAGGCCTATTGCTTTGATTTTTTTAACAGACACCCTTCTCCTCCTCTGACGTATCCCCACCAAGTTTCACTGGCGCACGTAGACCGGTTTCGGAGTAATTGGACGAGACGTAAAAATCACCCCCTGGGGACGGAGGCACAATTTTTGGAAATTTTTCCAACATTGTCCGATACACCCCCGAGAGCTCTATCGATTCCCCGGGTGCCGCCCCTCTGACTCTACCCCACCACCCCCCGTGAAAAAAATACGAAAAAAATTTAAGTGCCAAAACTCGGAAACGTATAGTCCGATTTCAATTTAATTTTTTCCAGGTATTCCTCTCGGCAAACAGAATATCCCTGGCAATTTTAACAACTATCATTAGAGCCGTTCTGGAGCCGCGGCCTTATATCTGAAATTTCGGGCGTGCGCCAAACCGCCGCCACTGACTTTATTTCTGCTCTTTAAGGATCCGTCGGTGGCGGGATCTCTTTACAAAGCATCCGCCCATATTATTCATCAACAAAAACTTTTTATTTGTTGTCCCCTTAACGAGATATGATTTTTCAAAAAGCGACCAAAATTTTTCGTTAAAGTTTCCACCCTCTTTTTCGGAGTCGTATTTTTCTTTTCAACTCAAATGTCAAATTTTTTAATAAGTATTGAAACCAAATCGAAAACATATACAAAATTCTTACATAAAGTGCATATTTTTTCAAAAATTGATTTTCGCCAAAAACAATTAAAAATAATATTTTATTTTTTTTACCCTCTTCAGTACTGCCGATGGAGATTACCTGTTTAGGCAATATGGCAGCTATGAAGAGGTATGGATTGAGCAAATTTGATTGTCCCAATAATCCTCCTTGAGGCCTTCAGGGCTTTCTTTCCAAATTATAGAAAAAAATTCGTAAAGCCTTCCCTGCACATCCTGGATGATTTGAAAGTACTTTTTCGTCTTCATTGAAGACAGCTCTATAACATTTATTCTTTGATTTTTTCGATTTTTCTAATCGTTCACGAGTTATGAATTTTTTTATGTTTTAGGGCACCATAATTTTTTTTTTTCATTTTCATCGGAAATTTGAGTTAAAATCGCATGACATGGATTCGGCTGACATTTTCACCAAATATACCTCTTACCGGAAGGGTTGAAAATTGACACCTAAACTATTTTATCTATGGGGGGGGGGAGGTGCGTTCCGGGGCCCCAGCCTTCAAAGTGAGCGATTCAAGATTATTTTTTGGGACTCTTCATGCCTTCAGTTTTGACTCTGAAGAGTTTGTCAAAGCTCCATTATATTCATAAAGCATTCCCCAGTAATATTTTTATTCGAACATTTTTTTGATTTGTTGCTCCCTTAAGAAGATATGATTTTTCAAAATTTGATCGAAATAATTACAACAATTTTGATGTTTCATTTCAAGGTCCTATTTTTTGCATTTAAAGAGGAAGAGTTTAAATAATTAAGGTCAGTAGAGGGTGCAACGAACGTTCAATTTTTTTGCAGCATTGAAAAATCGAGACTATTGAGTGACTTAATTGATCAAATTGGAGTCGAGTCTGGAGATAGTTGGAATGTCTGGTAATTATGAAGTGAGATCGAGACTGACGAGGTGGGCAACGAGAACCGCTGAAATATTAGCCGCACCAATACGGTCAACCACATTTGTAAATAATAATAAAAAAACCTTTATTTGGCATAAACATACTACGTACAACAGCTCTAAAGTTAACCTGCATATTTAATGTGAATATTATTGTTTGTCGGAAATCCTAGCTTCAATGAATCCTGGATGTCGATGGAGAGAGAAAGTTCCCTCACATGCCAAATATGCCAGAACTCGACTATACAATACGATCACTATAATTGCTGGTACCATTGGCGATAGAGAAAGTCGATGCAAAATGCCTCATTTAATTTTTCGCTATTATTTAAGATAAAATGATTATTATATTGCATTGTGTCGGAATTCTCTTCTCTGGAGAAATTTGAGATGCAATATTTTTTTAATCTTTCTTACTTGTTTCACAATTTATAAAATGTAACAATTAGCGCTGACTGCTTGGTCATCTGCCACTAACGCATGTTTGTGATTATATAATTCGGATGCAGTATTGATTTTAATTTTCTTAGATTGATCCACACACCCTTCAGCGGTAGTACTGGAACGTCATCCACCATGTCGTTTAAAGCCACCAATGTTTGCCACAGAATTGACCAACAAGCATGGGCGTCCGCAGAAATGTTTCCAGAGGGGGGGTCAAAACAATACATTCGAATAAATAACCGTCAAAAATGACAATTTCGAATTGTCAAATATTCTGCATTTTTGCCACCGCAAACGGCGGTTGCCGTTGCAGCTGTCAAAAATGTGGATTTTTACTATCAGAAACGGCATTTGTTGATATAAAAAAAAGAAAATGACAATTTCGAATTATCAAAAAATCTGCATTTCTGCCACCATAAACGACACGATTTAACGGTTAATAAAGAAATTAGTAGCTGCCAAAAATTGTGGATTTCAACAATAAAAAACGGCATTTTTTTGATATTAAAAAAGAAAATTGCCAATTTTGTATTGTTAAAAATTCTACATTTCTGCCACCACAAACGGTACGATTCAACGGTAAATAAAGAAATTTTCAGCTGCCACAAATTATGTTTTTTTACTATCAAAGACGGCATGTTTTGATATTATAAAAAAAGTAAATTGCCAAAAATGACAATTTCTAACTCTCAAAAATAGCACTACTATCACAAATGTCACTTAGCAGTAAAAAGGAAATTTTCAATTGCTGAAAATTACTATTCAATACTGTCAAAAATTGCTCATTACTGAAAACGGTACGTTTCAACAATAAAAAGAAAATTTCCAAATGCCAAAAATGTTAGACTGTCAAAATTTGAGTATTTCTACTATCGCTATGAGTATTTTTCAATATTAAAAAAGGGAAATTTTCAACAGCCAAAAGTAATAATTACAAATTGTCAGAGATTGCGCAATTCTACTGTCAGAAATGGCATTTTGCAATAGTAAAAAGATAAATTTTTAACCGTAAAAAATGACAATTTCGAATTGTCAAAAATTCCGAATTTCTGTCATCACAAACGGCACGATTCAGCGGTAAATAAGAAAATTAGAAGCTGCCAAAAATTGTGGAATTGTACTATCAGAAACGGCATTTTTTGATATTAAAAAAAAGAAAATTTCAACTGCTAAAAATGATAATTTCGAACTGTCATAAAACGCACATATCTACCATCGCAAATGGCACGTTGGCAGTAAAAAGGAAATTTCAATTGTCAAAAATAACTATTCAGGACTGTGAAAAATTGCTCATTACTGAAAACGGTTTCATTTCAACAATAAAAAGAAAAATTCCAAATGCCAAAAATTTTTAACTGTCAAAATGTGAGCATTTCTACTATCACTATCGGCATTTTTTAATATTAAAAAAAGGAAATTTCCAATGGTCAAAAGTAACAATTACAAATTATCAAAAATTCTGAATTTCAGCTACCACAAACAGTACGATTCGACAGTAAATAAAGAAATTAGTAGCATACAGAAGTTGTGGATTTTTACAATAAAAAAATGGCATTTTTTATATTAAAAGAAAAAAGAAAATTACAACTGTCAAAAATCGCAAATTTCTATCATCACAAATGGCACGTTGGCAGTAAAATGGAAATTTTTAACTGCCAAAAATAACAATTTACAACTGTCAAAAATTGTTAATTTCTACTAAATTGTACAGTAATAATAATACAGCTAGATCGAATAAAAAATTAGTCAAAAAAAGCAGGTCATGAACAAAAAACCGCATGTATTTTCTTAGTTCCTTAATTTGCAAATATCAATATACGCCAGCTTGCCACTTGTCAACTTTTTTCGGATTCATCGAACATAACGTGGAACGCACTTTTTGTTATAATTTTTAATTTTGATGTGATTGTTGCATTTACCGACTACATATAAGTTTAGTATATAAAATATTACTTTAATTTAATAAATTCATTTTCCAGGAGGAGGCAGCTGCTCCCCCCCCCTTTCCCCCACCTACAGAGGCCCATGCCAACAAGGTAGCTGACGTTCTACGGATATGTAGTGTGATTACGTAAATCTAAGAATTTTGCAACATCAGCTGGAACTCCAACCCTATAACTACCTACACGTTGTATAGTGTTGGGTATAGTTTACAAAAAAATCTGTTGTGTGGTGGTTTAGAAGATCCCAAACCAATGTAAGCTCTAATAATGTGCAATAAATTCAATCAATCATACCAGAGCTAAATTTGACTTACATCCCAAACAAATCAGACTAGAAATATCAAAAACAGGACCAAACTATTATGGAATAAAGTATTATAACAAACTAACAGACAGCACTAGAAATTTAAAGATGGATTCATTTAAATCTAAGGTTAAACAATATTTAATCAAAAAGGCTCCGTATAGTATACATGATTTTCTAATATATGATGATGTAATTTAATAGGATCCTAGACATGTGTTTAGGAATATAGGGACTTATTTATTAATTTATAATCGCATTGTATTATATTATATTTACATGCTTTGCATTGTTAATAATTTCTTTTTCTTTCTTAATATATTTCTACATGTTTTAATTTTTAAGTTCGAAAATAATAGGGCAATTAATGTATCTTCTGATAACATTATATGATTATAGTTATTCCTTTTCTTGACATGTGTAAAACTGTTGTTATGTACACGAATAAACCTATTACTATTACTAATTTTCCAACTTGCCCTGGAAGAATTATATTGAATCTATCCATTTTTCTTTTTGTAATAACAAGTGTGTTTTACAATAATGAAACGAATTTTAAACGCCTGCCAGCTCCACAAAGCCCAAATATCGAAATAACCTAGAAACGAAATTGTAATTAACTTTATTCAACAATTGGTGCTCTTTTTTTTTGCCTCAGAGACAAGTCCATTAGGCCAGCTCAAGACGGTTAAGATAAGACAGAGGAACCAATTGGTGCTCATCAATATCTTAAGTTAGAAACGTGTCAATATTTTATTTTGATAATATTAAAGATTTCATTCTCTTGTAGCCATCCCCTTTGCATTTAAGAATTGGGAACTTGTTGAAGTCAATAACTTCTTTCAAGTTGTTTGTGGATTGCATGGAATACTTGCTCCACAAAAATTAGATTAGATTAGATATGTATTTACGGCTAATCACCATTTTACATGTATATACAAAAAATAGAGTATAAACTTATACATAAATATTACATAACTTAATACTAAAAACATTACAATAAAGGTATTAGTTTACATGTAATTAGTAGTATACAAAAAACAAAGTTACACTTTTACCATTTCAAAGAAATAATCACAAACAGATAGTTAATTCTATGCGCTTTAGCGAATTTGTAAATTGACTAAAAGAGGTGGCAAAAATGGATAAATTGTAGCTCGAGATTAACGAATTCCAAAAACCTTGCATACGACACAACGGCTCGTTGGTTCCATAGTTTGATCTATGAAACTTAATGCGAAATATTTGTTGGAGTCTGGTTGTAGTTGGTACATTAAGATTAACCATATTTAGTAAAACAGCACAGTCAGTCAAACCGTTTACCAATTTAAAAAGAAAACATAAATCTAAATAAACTTCTTTCGTGCAAAGATCTCAAGTTTAAATAAGAAATGATATAGGATCTGCTGTAGTGCTCCCGGATGATACCTAACTTGTACGAAATACTAATGAGAAATTTATTTTGTACACGTTCAAGTTGGATTCTTTTATTATTAAAATGAGGTGACCAAATACATGAAGCGTATTCTAATTTAAAACGAACTAAAGATAGATATAATATTTTCTGCGTACTTATAGAGAAGTGTTTTGCAAACCGTTTTATAAACCCCAGAGATTTCATTGCTTTACAACATATACTATTTATACAGTGCGAGTCTCTAACTTGGAATAAATTCAGTAAATCAAACAAAGTTTATTTTTCGGAAATATGCTCGGACACGTCGATTAGTATTTTAAATTGCGCTCTTTTTGTTGTAATAAAATTTTATACAGCGTGTCCCAAATTTGAGATATGACGTCATCGACTATTTTTTTTAATAGCAACCCTAATTTTTTTATCACTATTTTTAAAGAGTATATCAAGTTACACATGTGTGCCAAATTTCAAATTTTTATTTCCTGTCATTTAGAAGATATTTAACAAACATTATCAAATTTGTAGAATGAAGAAATCAAGTCACCTTAATCGAATTTTTATGCATTTTAAAAGTGGAATGCCAAAACGTGCTGGTTTGTCATTTTTTTCAAACTGACGTTTATCATTTTGACGTTTAGTTATACAAACAAGTAAGAAGTGTAGCATCGCATTCCACGCATATTCGAGTGAGGAGAGTATTAGTCGTTCCATTGTTGTGTTGACTGTTGTTCACCGTTGGTCGAAAAATTATACTAACATGCCGTACTTAACTGAAACCCACAAAATTTTAATGATGATTGGCTATGGAGATAGGACAAGAACACAAAATGAAGTTATTTATTTATTTAGAGAGAAGTATCCTGACTTACCAGCCATATCTCAAAGTACCGTAAGCAAGATTGAAAGTCAGTTTCGGGAAAATGGGCATTTAAGAAAAACGAATAATCATCGTCAGAATGCGCTGAGTGAAGAGGTCAAAATTGATGTACTTCTCTCTGTTCAGGAAAATCATCATGTCTCCTCTAGGCAGATGGCTAGGGAACTCAAAATTAGCCAGTCTTCAGTGTCAAGAATCCTTAGAGAGCAAACAATTCATCCTTATAAAATGACAATCCTCCAGGAACTCACCGAAGATGATCCGGATAGAAGACTTCAGTTTTGCGAAAAAATGATGATCTACTAGATAGAAATGTTCTAAAAATAGAAAATATATTGTTTTCCGATGAATCAACGTTTATGTTAAATGATGAGGTAAATCGTCAAAATTGCCGTTATTGGGCAGACAAGAACCCACACTGGATGAGGGAAGGCCACACTCAATATCCAGAAAAAGTTAATGTTTGGGCAGGGATTGTTGGTGATCGAATTTTAGGACCAATTTTCTTTCCAAATAATCTCAATGGAGCGGGATATTTACAATTCTTGGAGGAAGAAGTAATTCCGAGTTTGGCTATTTTGTTTCCTTGCCCTGTAGAAGCTGACGTCCCGAATAGAAACATCTGGTTTCAACACGACGGTGTGCCTCCTCATTTTGCAAGGCGTGTCCGTGAGTACCTGGATAATGCATTTCCACGAAGATGGATTGGCAGAAGAGGACCAGTTGAATGGCCACCCAGGTCTCCGGATTTAACACCTATAGACTTTTTCTTATGGGGATACTTGAAAAGCAAAGTTTTTAAGACCAAACCGCCAAATCTTGAGGAGTTGAAAGAACGAATAAGACAGGAGTGTAGACTAATTTCCCCCGAAGTAATTAGAAATGTTCAAAACGAGTTTCAGTTCCGTTTAGGGCATTGTCAGTTAGAAAATGGACAACATTTTAAGCATTTATTGAAGAAAGACTATTGTTGAATTCATTTTTCAAATTTGATACTGTTTGTTAAATATCTTCTAAATGACAGGAAATAAAAATTTGAAATTTGGCACACATGTGTAACTTGATATACTCTTTAAAAATAGTGATAAAAAAATTAGGGTTGCTATTAAAAAAAATAGTCGATGACGTCATATCTCAAATTTGGGACACGCTGTATAAAATTTTATTACAACAAAAAGAGCGCAATTTAAAATACTAATCGACGTGTCCGAGCATATTTCCGAAAAATAAACTTTGTTTGATTTACTGAATTTATTCCAAGTTAGAGACTCGCACTGTATGTTCTGTGATGAACTCTTGTAAGATGCCAAAGGTCCATTAAAATATGCTAAAATACTGTCCTCTGTGGTTTTCTCTATTATCAAATTGAAACACCATTGATGTGTACTGTATGCCTTATGATATACATCTCTCAATTTTGTTGGCTATATTTGCTATTTCTGAGTTTGTTCAGGTTGGAACATTTTGAATACTATTTGCACCAATTTAATCGATTTTAAGCAGTAATTTTTCTTTTTGTTTGTGTTTGGTAATTCGCATTGTCAATAATAAAAAAAAACATAGCCACAATATAACATGCTTAATTTCTAACCATTTTCAATTTTAAATTAAAATAATATCTAAAGTAAAATAATCACCGCTACAAAAATTCATGTGAAAATAAATTTAACTACTTTAGCTAAGGTTAAAATATGCAAACAAATGATCCAATTCCCCTGTAAAATCTACAAATGTAAATAGGCCCAAATAAAAATTATCCCCGTGCGCGACAAAGGCACGGTTAAAACGGATACAGTGTAAGCCCATGGGATCCTCACCCCTCCACGCAAAGCAGCAACGAAGATAAAAAGCCAGAAAACCCGTCGACCCCTATAAATAAACACAACGAAAATACTCGATCGCATGCCCACCGATAATTAATATTAAGGATGGATAATTGTAATTATTTATTACCGCCAGTGTCATAAATTGCGTTACGTTTACAGGAAAGGAAAAATTATATCACGATATGAGCCATGTTCTACATTTAAACCCTGTTTTTCTGCGTGAATAAATATAATACTGGCACGCACACGCTCAACCAATTCACCCTCGTTCGGGTGTAAATCGTGAAAAACTACAGTGGCATGATTTATTAGTGTGTCGAAATTAATGAAATAATAATATTTAGTGTGTTGTCGGAGTAAACGGTCACGTTAATTAATGTCATGTTGTTTTTTTTTACTGTAAGCGGGTCACGTAATCATCCAAAGGGAGGCCCCAACTTGTCAGTTCGATATTGTCTGACAGTGATATTCACACATGCTGCGTTTATTGTTGATTGTAGGTATTTATGTTGAATTGGTTACAAGTCGAGTTATTATTTATAACGTGGCTAACATAATCGTTAGTTAAATTATTTATTCAAGAAATATGAGAGCGTTTAAATGAATTTTTATATTAAAATAATTGTGCTCTTTTACCATTATCAAAAAAAGATTTGATTGCAAATTCCGGCATATTTTGATTTTACGGTCTTTCTCAATGTTGCAAGATCGAAACAATGGATAAATTATTTGTATATGTATAAAATTGATGATATCAGAAAATATAAATAATGAGAATATAGCAGTTCTTATTATATGTTAAGAATTTCAAATACAACAATACAAGTAATTAATTTATATCAATAACACTGTTCTGCATCAAAATCCGTTAACAAAACCTCAATGTTTTGAGGTGTACTGAACTCGAATCCGAGGTCAGAAAAGATCTGTTAAGCACACTTATTTGTAAAATTGCAGCTTTTGGTCAAAAGTTCGTACTTTTGGGCATTTATTTTTCTTGTGAAAGCTTCATTGAAAGTTTAAAAGCTGCATGATTTCCAAGGTATTACAACGTATTTAAACAAGAAAACAAAACTTTGAGAGCTTGAGTATTTTTTCACGTAAGATAAAGGGATTAGATCCCCGCGGCCAGAGATTATCAACCGTACCGTTTCCCCAGTCGTCACACATCCCTCTCTAACACATTTCTTCTGAAGCATTCCTTACTCTTCCCACTAATGACCGTTTCTTCCCCTTCCCCTGCCGTCATTTGTATTCTTGGGCACCCCGTCAGCAGCACTTTGATCTTCAATCGTATTTCCAGTGCTTTTTTTCAAATCGTATAAATCTAATAAATATGTCACGTCAGTGTAAAATCGATCCTCACTGTTTCTCTTATATTTGTGGTGGTTACATACAAGTCCAATAGAAAATCTCTGACTCCGTTAGTAAAGAAGGCATACGAGTTATACTTTGAATGTAAAGTAGGTGATACATAGTGGGCTCCTAAAATTTGCTGCTCATGATGCTCCCGGTCTCTCAGTGGTTGGCTGCAAGGGGCACATAAGTCAATGCCTTTTGATGCCTCTATTATCATGCAAATTATTTTTGTATGACTGGAATCAAAGGTTTCACTACACGCAAAAATAAGAAGAAAATAGTGTATGCGAACATCTGCAATGATGCATTTATGACCATACGACCTAAACCCCAGACATATTCTACGGGCAGTTCAGAGGAAGAAGCCGAGTTGGAGGCACTAAACTTTTTCTCAATGTAAGAAAATATTGTGTTTTGCAGCGATGTATTCAATCTACTTATAGAACAAAATCTCCCTATCAATTCAGAGCAACAGAGGCTCTTCACTGACAGCTCAAAATTAAGTTTGGAAGCAGTGTTTCTACGCAATGGTAACCAATGTCCGTCCATCCCTGTTGCCTATTCAGTTCTCATAAAAGAAACCTACGAAAACATAAGAATACTGCTTAAGAAAATTAGGTACTATGAGTATATATGGAGCATTTGTGCAGATCTGAAAGTAGTAGCAATGTTCACTGGACTTAAGGTGGTTCCACTACGTTTTGCTGCTTTTTTTTGTGAGTGGAAAAGCGGAAAACGAGAAGACCACTGTATAGTGAAAAAATGGTCAGAGCGCAGTGACATAATAGGCTAAAAGAACATTGCCAACTCCTCTTTGGTGCAAAAAAACAAAATCCTACTCCCGCCCCTCCATATAAAATTAGGTCTTTGTTAAAACAGTGGACAAATAAGGAGAAGGTTCCTCGTACTTAAATCATTTTTTTTTTATAAATTGAGCGATGTTATGATTAAAGAAGGGATTTTCGCGGAACCACAAATCCGAACTCTTTTCATTTTCAAGGGCCTTACATTCCAAGAAAAGTTGAATGAAATGGAAAATAGACTGCATTTGAAAGCGTGTGCTATAACTTTTAGGGAAACAATAAATCAAAAATCGTTGATGAATTACTTTATAATTATCATTAAAAATTCATTTTGTGCACTCCCATTTGGATTTTTTACTCCCAGTCTGGGAGCAGTTTGAGATGAACAGATGTTTCCATCAATATTTAGCCCAAATGGAAAAAAGCTACAGTGGCAAACCGAATGAGAAAAGGTTGGGGGATTAATGTTGGACATTGCAGCTGAAGAAGAGTATTAAAGAAAAAGAACTACACCCTGACCACATATGTCATTTGTTCGATATAATTAAGTTTCAAAAACAGTTATTATTATAAACATATTTTTCCCTTAAAATAAAATAAAAATAAACACAGTTTTAAAACTTCGGATTCGCACTTGAACACTTAGAAATCACACAACATTTATCAAGGGAGTGAAAAAAGATTTTTTTTTGAGAATAGTGATAATTAGAAAGCGGATTTTATGCATTATAAAGTGCTGAAATATGTGCATATATAGGGTGTTTCAGACCACCCGTACACCCTAAATATCTCGAGAAATACAAATCGAATTGAGATTTTTAAAAATATGTCCAAAACTGTTTTCTGAGCCCTATCATGTGGTGTAAAATGTGAACCGCCCTCACTGGGGCGGGGAGGGGGGTAACTTTAAAATCTTAAACGGGAACCCCTATTTTTTATTGCAGATTTGGATTCCATGTTAAAAAATATCAGGCTTTTATCCGAAAAAAAAAATTCGATTAGCGACAGCTGGCGCTATATTCGGCAAAAACATTTATTGAATTAAATTTATTTCTCGCATCAAATGACAGATTATGAATAAATAAAGTAAATAAAAAAAAAATTATTTGTAAAAAAAATCGTAAAAATCTATTTTCGAGTAGAATCCAAATCTGCAATAAAAAATAGGGGTACCTATTTAAGATTTCAAAGTTACCTCCCACCCCGCCCCAGGGTGGAGGGGTGGTGATTTACATTTCACACCACATGATAGAGCTCAAAAAACAAATTTAGATGTATTTTTTTTATGTCAATTCGATTTGTATTTGGCGAGATATTTGGGGTGTACGGGTGGTTTGAAACACCCGGTATATGTATTTAAAACCTCAAAAATATGCAACAAATATGCATTATCAATTTGAAATATGCTAGTAATAAATTGAAATATATAATAAATAATAAATTTTTAAAATATTTCAAAAATGTCTGCTCCGTATGTCCAAAAAATAAAATGTTGTTCATGTAATCTTCTGTATTTTTTCGTCAAATGGGGATGTTTCAGGTGAGGTATTACAAATGTTTTAACTGTATCGATTGGCACGGCCTTTAGCAATGCTACCATGATAAAATATTTCAAAAAAATAAAGTCACATACTTTTTTTAATGTTAATATTAATAAATAATCTACTTGTGGATAGGTAGTTTTCAAAGATTAAAAATAACAAATTATTTTTAAAACAACTATTTTCCGGCTTTCCTGGGTAATACCACGATTAATATTTAATTATACGAAAATCGCAAATCATATTTTGCGAAAATTTTGTTTTCTTGTAAAAAGTAAACCGACGAAAACATCTGAATGCATAAATTGTTCATAGCAGGACGAATTGGCAATTTGTTTGATAACATTTGCCCGTCATTTCCTTGAATGACTAGATGTTGGTTCATGCCCGAGATCTAAATTGCATGTGTTGTAATGTGCAGTGCGACAAAATGTTAAATATTACCATTACGTGTTAAAATATGTATTAAAATACGAAATATGCATTATATGGGTGAATATGCAAAATATGCAAAAATATGCATTTCGCATAAAATTTTCTCTCTAGTGATAATCATTCCAAATCAATAAACCCCGTTTAATTATCACAAACTAATTAACTGCGATGGTTTACAGATTTATAGGTAGTGTTAGACCTAGCTTGGATCCTTGAGGTAAATCTATATTACCAAAATATTTGTCTGATATTTTTTTTCTGCTTTAACCGATTGACTTCTATTCGACGGAAACGATATTATTAATTTGCAGTTAAGGGGATGAAAATTATAAACGGATAATTTTTGTTATGGCGTGTACTGTCATCGGCGGCTCGTGGATGTTCGGCGGTAAGGCAACGGAAGAAAATTTGACCGAAAAAGCAAGAATTTGCTTCCTCTATAAGAGTAAGTAGTGCAGCACGAGCGGCATCATTGTCTTTGTCTCACCTACAGAAATCCACGAGCCGCCGCTAACCCCAATGCTAATGTACAAATGTTGCCTGAACAAAGTCATTAATATTAAAAGCACCGTTTTAACTGGATAAAATTTTGAATTATTTAAATTCACTATTAAACGTCTAAGATGTTAAGAAAGTTGATTTTTACGATAATTATTTACTCACTCGAATTGCGCCACTGTCCTGAAATTGAGTTTTGTAAAAAAAAAATCCAACAACTTATTTATTTAAATAATAATGACTAAATAAGAAATCATCTTTATTTTCAACAAATATAAATAAATATACAAAGTGGCGTCAAATACAATAATATACATAAATAGTGTAAATAAGTTCATTCCAGTTTGAACATAAGAAATTCATCCAAATTATAAGGTTCTATTTTAAGCAGGATTTTCATTAATTTATTTTAAATACTTGTTAATGTAATTTAATATAACTATCTATTTAAAGTTAAAGACCAAATGTGACAAAATATTTGTTTTAAACAAGAAGTTTATAAAGAAAATACTAAGATATTAATGTCTTCGTTATCTCCAACATTTCTAGGAAGAAATTTAATAAAGACAAAATAGTCTGAATATATCGTCTTTATTACATTTATTCAATAAATCTACAATAAGTTTATTTATTTCTAAGAAGGTTCTTGTAATAGTTTTCATATTTAAAAAAATGATCCTGTTTAACCCTCTACGTTAATGCGAATTTAGATACAGTTTTAGTTTTGATGGTGAATGGTCTATTAACCAAAGCTAAAAATAGAACAAAAAATATTTAAAAAGAGAGAAAAAAAAACACTCAATTCAGATCCAGGAAATTTTACCAAAAGCTCTTCAGTTCTCTGTTCTGTCGATAAAACCTGAAGCTTAATGCTTCATAAATAATTATGCATTCGCTATTGAGATGCAGCATGCACAGACTATTTTCTAAAATGTTTTTAATCAAAATTTAGATTTCAAATTAAAAAAATTCAACAAAAATCATACTTTCCATATGAAGAAAGTCAAAATACCATACTTTAAATAATCCACAACACGAGCTTCACAATGTGAGTTTGGGACAAATATGGCCGTTGTGGCCAAAAATAGAGATTAATGAATTATAAGAGAGTTATCTGAGTCTGCTGCATCCTACGAGTGAAGAATATTTGAAATTGAATTGTGCGATCAAAATTCCTGAGTTATGTGATTTACGGATTTTTTGTAAGCATAGGGAATATAATAGGTGATAAAGAAATGACTCGAAAAAATATATGTTGACCTACCTTAGAGCACATATCGTTCCAAAATGATTCTATTGTGGGATAAACAAAACTGTCAAATAAAATACAAAGTTGTTTCACCAATTTCTGAAAATGTTGCAATGCGGTTTTTAGAGAGTTTCAAATCCAATAAATTTTAACACGTTTTAAATGATAGAAATTGTTAAACGCGTTAAGAATGAAATTCAAAACTCAAAACTATCAATACTAAAACTGCCTATAACTTCAGAATTTCCAGTTAGATAACACCAACATGTTTAAGCTATTTTTTAAACATCATCAGATTTTGCAGGTTTTGTTACTCTAGATATCGTTTTAATAGGTGTTTTCAAAAATCAATTACGCAGTTAGCGTAGTGGATTTGAGGTTAGGATCTAGCAAGGTGTTAGAAATTTCCTTGCAAATGTTTTATTTCATATTAATATTTTTATAAAATCCAAAAAAGATCGTAAACTTACGCACTGGTACAGCTCACTTTTCAAATATCATAGTTACTAGAATACTCAAAAAATATTTCTCGTCTAGAATTATTGCACATTAAATAATTTAATTTTTTAGCTTGGAAATCAGGCTTGCAAATTTTGACGCAAATAATTTGTATTTATGTATTTGCATACTATTTGAATTTAGCATAATATAATTATGCATATAATAATATGGAATTTTTGAGCAAAGCAAGGACCAAAAAATATTACATAATGTTTTAATGGCCAACATTTATTTAGATTACAATTTTCGTTATTTTCTATAGATTGTTAAAAACCTGTTATACTTTTGTGCCATATGAAATTAGCTACGTCAAGATCTAAAGCCTTCAGTAATCTATCAAAAACAATCATTGTTGGTCACTGAATAAAACACTTACTATGTTTTTTACCACAATTTATTTAAATAAACTGTGGTAAAAAGTGTTTCATTCAGTGATTACATTACGAATTACCACGTAGTAACGGTCGCAACTAGCATCATGAATAATTGTTGGGTTCAGAAAAAATACGATTTTGACGTTTTGTGTCGATTTCATAGAAAAGTCTCAGTATGTATGAATTACATTTTGCGTCAAAATTGGAATCATTGTCTTTTGTACCTATTTTAAAAAAACATTACCAAATTTGTTGGTAGTGGGTGTTTAGTTCATTGGCGATATCATGACTGCTTGCATGCCGGTTTTGTTCAATTTTTTAAATAATTTGATCAACATTTTTTGTGATTAGTTGACCAATTCGAGGAGATTTTGAGAACAAAAGCGTGAACCATTGGCTTTTGATAACGTATCTTGGCCATAATCAGCACATTTTTTTTTTCGCAGGCCCGCACAGATTTTGTGCATTCATTTTTGCACGTCTACTACACTCTTGCAAAATGTCAAGTATGACCCGATGCATCTTATTCCAGGTAACTGAGATACGTGAATATATGAATATTCAGCCTCTTCGTGACTCTGCAACATTAAGCCTTACTAAGACTACAAACTACACGAACAGGCTGAATATTTATGTAATGAGGCTATTTTTCGTCTTTATTACACTTATTCAATAAATCTACAATAAGTGAGATTGTCTCAAATTAATTCAAAATTTTCTATGTTAATAAAGAGTGTCATTAGGGTTTTGGAAGTCAAAAGAGATGGGTTGTTCTCAAGTGTCAAGGGGGACTTACACCTTGTAGGACAATTTCAGAGCCAATTTTTAAGAATTTATTGTAAAAAAAACTAGAGAAGATTTCGATACGAAACTTTTTTTATGTTATTGTAGATCAATTGAATTTCACACATGATTTTTTTACATGTCAATGTTGACTTCGAAGACCTGAAGATGGCATTGACAGCGCCCCTCTGAGACACGAATGGTCAAACGGTGTACAGGATTGGGTCAACCCTAGTTAACTGAAATAAAATTTTCAACAAGACATTTAATTGTTGTTTTGTCATCACGGTCCCGATCGTTCAGTTTTTCAAAATTCCGATTTTTCGCAAAATGGCGGCCATTTTCTAAAACAGTCATTTTTTACTAAGTTTTTTTATCCTTCTTGAAGCTATCAAAAATCAGCAAAATAGAATTTTCCAAAAAGAAAAAATTATCCCGATACGTTCGTTGTTCTTCCGTAATCGTTTACACCAGTTTGAAAAATGTAACTTTTGCGAAAACCCGTTAGAAGTTTTAAAACATTACAACGTGTCTTACGATTAATCCGCAATGCCAGGTCCGTACAGTTAGCCTTCCTGGTGAAGACGAAATTCACAATGGGTCACCTGCTCTTCTCTTTGTTCAATTATTGCTCGCTTTTCCGCGTGGGCGTCGCTCACCTTTCGATCGACACCATCGAATCGATACTTTCCTATTGAAATATCACATGAGTGTACATACTCCAAACGATTAAAAACGTACTGTACCATTTTTCTTGTAAAAAAATTGATGTTACCATAATACTCTTCGCAAACAATGAATTGAGAGATTGCAGTAAAAACTAAGACAAACTTAGTGGATGCAGTAAACGAATTCAGGTGTGATTGGGGCTTCTGGTATATACTTGTTCTTGAGCTTCTGCGCTGATGTGCTGACGTGCGTCTTCTTCTTCGACAGTTTTTGGATTCGACGGCTTACGTTTTTAAGGTCGAAACACTCGGTAATTACGTTCACAAGAAAAAACTCACAAACAAGCATGGACACGCTGGTGGGACCCAGGAGTGCGCGAATCGGCGATGAGCCGTCATATTTAACTAGTTATAACTCTCGAACTAGAGAGAAATCTGATAAACCATTTTACAAGCTTATCTCTAAGACCCTTTAGATTAGAAAAGTAAAGAAAAAAAAATCGATTTTTTGAAATCGACAAGGTGTAAGTCCCCCTTAATTCACCAACTGACATACAATAAACTCAAACTTTATATTTAATATTCATTAATTGCGTGATGCTAAACCTTATATTTAAAATAACTTTTAATGGCTCAATGGTCTACATAACATCCAATAAAAAAAAATCTTCAAAATATTCAAAGTTACATCAAAGACAACTTCAAAAATTGTATACGGATTTCCGAGGGGAAATTTTTATATAATCTAATCTTCTAAGAAGGAAAACAATTGAATGCAAAGTAATATATAATTTTTCAACATTGATACCTTTAGTCCAACTTTCATCAACCCTCGGAAAAAAGTTGTTTTGGTAGGTCATAATTTTTCAACAATGATACCTTTAGTCCAACGTTTCTCCACCCTCGAAATACAAATTTTATGGTAGGTCATAGTTTTTCAACGTTGATACCTTTAGTCCAGTTTCTCCACCCTCGAAATAAAAATTGTTATGATAGCTCACATTTTTTCAAAATTGATACCGTTAGTTCAACGTTTCTCTACCCTCGAAATAAAAATTGTTTTGGTAGATCCGCAAAAAACTCGACCACAGTTAATTTCAGCTTTTCATCAAGGGAAAAACGTGGCCCCCGCAAATGTTTATTGAGTTTTGGAAATATGTAATAGTTTCTCGATGCTAAGTTCGGGCTGGAAGGTGGATGTCTCACCTCTAGAAGCCTCCGTCGCTGATAAAATCTTAGATTGTCATAAACCAGCGTAATCTTCTATCCACGATTATTCGATTTTTAGAAGTATAGCTGATTTTAAGTGGTAAATTGTAAATCTTTTTTGACATCTATACAAACAATTTTTCAAATATTGTAGGCCTTAGTTTTCCGGATCAAAATTGCGATATTGCCTCCTTTGTTGGTGGATTACTTGTAGATTCAGGCTTGGTTGTGAATTCCAGTGATTTACCCACATCTCAGCACTAGCTATAACTTAGGAGAAGAAGTCGTTATCTGAATTCAAAAATTTCTCGCCTACACATTTTTGCTCCGCAGTGTGTAATTTTGGTTTCCAGACTATTTATGTAAAAAACTTCTTGTAAAAAGTCACATGGAAATTTAGGCTTAGTTGAATCCACGTCTTAGCACTAGTTATAATTTTGGAGAAGAAGTCCTCGTCAACTACATTCACAAATTTCTCGCCTACACAACTTTTCTCTGGCGTGTGCAACTTTGGTTCCCATACTAATGATGCAAAAAACTTCTGGTAAACATTTTAAGGTTGTTGCCACCGAAATTTTCACTTCATTGGCAATTATTGAAACCTTCATCCTTCGATCTGTCAAAACTGAATCTTCAACTTTTTTAAAGTTTTTCTTGGTTCATGATTCCACAGGCCTTCCACATCTTGAGTCAACTGAGATTAATCAAATCAAACTTTTCACTTCTTGAATTATCTGGGTCTGTTTCTCTGCCCCATTGAAATTGCTCACAACAAAATTTTATTCTAAAATTTTCCTCATCAAACTTTCATTGGTAATTTTCGTTTTTTTCTTAAGAATTTTATAACGCTTCTATGTTCAAGCTTCACTTTGTTAATTTTCTCATATTGAAACCTCTGAAGAAATTGCAATGATTTGTACGAAACTCGGTAATTCAATCGATAAATGTTGCAGTAGCAAAAATTGGCGATTGTCACTTATTTTTTTCATAGCTAGGTAGATTACATGGTTACGAGAGGCTATTTGCGAGATTTGCATTACTCCGTACATCCAATTTGCGATTAAGAAATATAACAAATAAAAAGCAAACAGAAAATGAGTCGGAGATGATTCAGTGTACATACACTGTTTGCGAATATTTAACATGGAAATTCCAAGCAACTTTATTTCGTATATATTTCCATTGCATTACTTTCGTAATGGATAACAGGGACAAAGGTAAACAAATGGCTACGGATCGCGTCAAAGCATAAATGAATACATTATAAAATTGAAAATTGAGTGAAGCAATTTAGCGAAATAAATTAAACGTACCGTCGCAAATAAATTTAAATCCGTTGCCTGCTCCTCACTCATTTCACGCCTCGCTCGAACCCTAATGATATGAAAAATGAGCGGATAAATTGAGAAATATTTAAAATTCCGCAAGATATATTCGCGAGGGGTGGCTCTTTTCAGTCTTGTTCGTCTCGGGGAATCCCATCTGTCTGGCGCGGCCTTAAGAATGCGCGGTGACTTACGACTTCGTCCAAAAACAAATTTCATTTCCGCCAACACCTGTCAGCTGTGTGATGTTACTTTTAACGAAAAGAAAAAATAACAAATATATACAGGGTGTTTCAAATTCGAGGCTCACCATGGGGATCTCGCTTATTAGAAGAGATAGAGGCTATGTTTAAATTTGGCACTTTTGTAGAATTTTATGCTGATTAATAATCCACTGGAAAAAATCAATTAAATTCTTTTGTTTTCGAGTAAAGTCAAAAAAACCGAAAAAACTGAATTTCGTTTTTTCTTTATATCATCGTTATTTGAGGAGATATTTAAAAATGGTAAAGACATTCTTATAGCACTTTTTTATTATCTAATATATGGCATAAGATTTTTAGTTGTAACATGTTTCGTTTCTTTTAAACCATCATCAACTTTCTTATTTCTTATGGACGCCATATTTATTTTTTGTCACATCTGAATGCTTAATTTTTTGTGATGACAACAATATAACACAACATACATTTAATTTCATAAATGAACATATAATCTTCTAAAACACTTTTATTGGCAATCTCTGTAGTGCTTACTAAAAATCATCGGTGCCATGGCATTAAAAACAATGAAACATCTGAATAGCTCTTTGTTTGTCAAACATTATTATTTTTTTATGAATAAAAATATCGTTCGATAATTTAGTAAATAGAAATACGGTATTAGCTAGTGAAAACTATTTACAAATGTATCCAGAAACAAGACAACCTCATCGAACATTTTTTTTCTATGGATGGACAGAAATCTAGGAGAGTTTGGATCAATGATTCAACATCACAAAGCATACGATAGTAAAATTACCCAAGAAGATAGCAATTATATTTTGGAAATGGTAATACTAAATGTATCTTAATTCTTTAATTTTAGAGCAAGTTTAAAAAAAAATGTTTTTTTGGGATTTTTTGCAAATGGAAACATTTTAGAGAAATTCTGGGGGCGGGAATGTATTCCTTGGAGAATTTTACATCGATTATAGGTACTCTCAAATTTTCCAGCGTACGATGTGTTTCTGGTAACGTTTTGGAGAAAATTTGTCATCGAAAACAGAAAACGCGAAAAAAAACGAAAATTAGCCGTAAAAAACGCTAGGAGTAATATTTTTGGCTGAAAATTTGGGATAATACTTGTATCGAACCTACAATAGAATGGAATAGTTTTGTTTGGGAAAAAAATTATGACGCACTAATCTGACGTCAGTTGACATGGAATCTCCCTTATTATTAATAAGCTCCATATTTGTCTTATAGTTAATAGTATTGTATATTATTTTATTTATTAAGACCTTTTAATTTTGTATCGTCTATATCGACCAAAATAATTGTTCATTTGCATAAAAAATTGTTCGATGCAGTTGCCTTCTTTCTGTATACATTTGTAAATATTTTTGACTAGCAAATTCTGTATTTCTGTTCACTAAATAAAAAATACGTAACATCTCGCTTTTCTGAATTGTCGAACGACATTTTTATTCATACAAAATAGTAATGTTTGACAACTGAAGAGGTATTCAGATTTTGAATCGTTTTTAATTCCATGGCACGGATGATTTTTAGTAAGCGCTACAGAGATTTCCAATAAAAGTGGTTTTAACGATTATATGTCAATTTATGAAATTAAAGGTATGTTGTGTTATATTTTTGTCATCACAAAAAATTGAGCATTCAGATGTGACAAAAAATAAATATGGCGTCCATAAGAAATAAGAAAGTTGATGATGGTTGAAAAGAAACGAAACATGTTACAAAGAAAATTCTTACAGCATCTATTAGAGAGTAAAAAAGTGCCATAAGAAGGTCTTTACCGTTTTTAAATATCGCCTCAAATAACGAAGATAGGAAGAAAAAACGAAAATCAGTTTTTTCACTTTTTTGGACTTTACCCAAAAACAAAAGAATTTAAGTAAGTTTTTTCAGTGGATTATTAATCAGCACCAAATTCTGCAAAAGTGCCAAATTTAAACATACCCTCTATCTCTTCTAATAAGCGCGATCCCCATGGTGAGCCTCGAATTTGAAACACCCTATATATATATATATATATATATATATATATATATATATATATATTGAAATTTTAAATAGTACTTTATAGTCGAGGTCTGTTTTTCCCTTTGCCATATTTAGTTTTCTTATTGGAATATGGGCGAAACCGGAGACTTTTGCGGCGTTTAAAACTTGTTATCTCGTTAGCACATTTATATATATATATATATATATATATATATATATATAAACATTGAATATAGCAGGCGCTTTAACATTGGTCCTTTTATTAATTGCCGGCATGAGCGAAAACGAAATTATCTTCGGGACACAGAGGCAGAGGAGGACCCTTTTAGTGCGTTTTCTGCGTTTATTAACGTGCTGGCCCTTTTCAATTAAACTACTCCAAAATCCTTTTAATCAGGAATTCAATATACAAACTCCACAATTACTCTGTGTTTTGGGTAGGTATATGCCGGCTGTTATTAACATCCTTTCAGTTAAACCCTTTTTGAAAATATATGAATAATTTCAATTATCTTATGAATAAAATTTACATACTAATTTTGGCGACTGACGTTTTTATCATTTTTCAACTGGACCGGTTTCGACCTTATTTTGTCTCATCAGCTCAGTATGATCGAAACCTGTCCTCGGTTGTCGCATGGGGAAACAATATTTAAATATTTATCATTGATATAGTTTTATAATTACATATCGCCTTAATATAATAACTATAGTTGAGAGATGTTTGTTTAATTTTTAATCGGAGTTTAAAGTACATTCTAGTACAGCAAAAAAGGCAAGAATGTACTTTAAACTCCGATTACTATAGTTATTATTGTCTCTAGTTCGATATCGTCGGTGAATTTCTCCAATCAGTTAAAGAATTTAAGACAATAGAGTCGCCTTAATTGTGGATTCATCTATTATAAATTACTTACTTCTTCATTCAAATTAAGTGAAAAAGGTATAGGTAATATAAAAAAAAAGTTCAAACGAAACCCGGACTGACTACGGACTCTCTCCCAACTAATTTCATATCCTTGTTATCTGAAAGTTTGAAATTAAAAACAGTACTTTATAGTCGAGGTCTGTTTTTCCCTTTGCCATATTTAATTTTCTTATTGGAATGTGGGCGAAACCGGAGACTTTTGCGGCGTTTAAAACTTGTTATCTCCCCGACGACGAGTCGCTATACCCGCGGGGGCTGAATTTAAACAGAATAAAAAGTTATTTTTAAGAGTTGCTTAAATTAATTAAAACGTAAATGTAAGTGGCTGAAAGAGGGGGAGAGCAATATAATTCAATACGGGGGGGTTTTGTTGTGAACAGTTTTCGAATTATAATTAATATCTTTAACTTTATCATCATAATTTAAGTAACTTTTAAAAAATATAAAAACAACAAGCAAAAATAATAATATATCCTCTTCTTAAAACAAGTGTTTATAAGAATGGTAATAGTATATTACTTAACTGGAGTTGTAAGTAGCAAATTACGCGCAAGTGAAAGATATTGCGTACGAGCCGTGTAGCGAACGTTACTCGCCGCGTAATTGCGCTACAACTCGCGTTTTGTAGCGCAATTACTTCAGGGGCGGCTCGTTATACAGGGTGTATTTGAAATAACGAACAGGCTCGTAACCACAAAAAGATTATATTATTTTTAAACAATATTCGCAATTATTTTGTTTATAACTGTAACAAAAAGCCCGCAATTAATTATTAAAGTTAATGAGTGAAAATATGCAACATGTTTGGGGCAGTGGTAATGTGACCTAATTTTTAAATGGCATCGGCTTTAGATATCGAATTACAAGAAGCGCGTAGGAAATATCTGAGTGCTCTTTAAGCGTCAATGAACTTGAGGACTGTTTATCTTTTACAAAAAAAAAAACGTTGCGATAACACTTCAAATTTCGGAGGCAAGAAATCGTATCTCGCGTTTTAAATAAACAAACACACATTCCATGCAGACCTAATTAAATGAGAAAAGCATCGATTCTCAAAATGTTTAAAAAACCTCGAAAAATTAGGAAAATTCCAAATTTTTTTTTCGAATAAATTTTGACGGAAATGGGTTCACAAATATTTTGTGTATGATGTGCTCTTAAATGCCTGTTCGTTATTTCAAATACACCCTGTATAGAGCCAAAGAGGCACTACCTGTACTTTCAAGCTCGCAAGAATTTTTAATTAATTCTTAAAACACTTTTTCGTCAGTTCCTTTGGTCTAGGAAGATAAATCGTTCTTTTTACTTTCTCCGTTACGAAGTACGAGAAAGTATTGTGTTCCTGAATTTTTTTTCATTTTTTTTTTTACGGTAATATCAGTTTTGGGTGTGTGTGGCTGTGTGACTGTGCGCGCTGTATCTCAAAAAGTAATCAAGCAATTGATATGAAATTTGGAACATAAAACTTATTTGACAATCCGAAGAACTGAAAAGCTTTTGGAAAAATTTCGTACACCGGAAGTGGGTGTTTACCTTAACCGTTTTTTGTTTTTTTCCAATATTGTTATAAATATGAAAAATATCACAAAAACATTCAAATAAATATTGAAGACATCAAAGAAATGAACATCTTTTGTTTGAAAATATTTTTGATAAAATTATTGGTTTTCGAGAAAAAAAATTATTAATTTGTTTTTCATTTTAAGGTTATAATTATGAAACGTAAATAATTACATCTTCAAATTAATAATAACTGTGGAGAATGCTAAAATGAATAACTTATAAGGAATCAGTTTTTTTGAAATCTCCTTAGTTTTTGAGTAAACTGACCATTAATATTTGAAGTAAAATTTGTCATTTTCATCTTTCATAACTTTGACGTTTTAAACGTCAGTTTCATCCGATTCTACAAAACGCTCGATGTACATTTAAAATATGATCTAAATTGAAAATAAACCATTAAATGTAAATATAAACTATGATACCATCAAATCGGAGAAAGTAACATGATGGCCACATCATCATTTTTTTCTTTTGTTGTCTGAAATTGTATTTCTTAGCTGACAATAATGGTGTGTTGCAATTGTCAATAATGGTTTGTTGCAGTTGTCAAGAAAGTTACAGCTGTTAAAAAATGGTGGTTTTCTGGCGTGACGAAATGTATTATTCAACTGTCGAAAATTATATTTTTTCAGTTGTCAAAAATGTTATTTTTCAGCTGTTAAAACAGGTATTTCTCATCTATTAAAATGGTATTTTTCAGCTATCAAAAAATGCATTTTTCAACATTTTTTATCTGTCAAAAATGGCATTTTTCAGCTGTCAAAAATTGACGTTTTATAGTCAAAAATTGTATTTTTTAGCAGGCAATAATGGTATGTTACAGTTATCAATAACGGTTTGTTGCAGTTGTCAACATCGATATTTTTCAGCTGTTAAAAATGATAATTTTTAGCCGTGAAGAAGTGTATTATGCAACTGTCAAAAATGATATTTTTCAGCTGTCAAAAATGCAATTTCCAGCCAATGAAAATGTTATTTTTTAGCTATCAAAAGCAGCATTTTTTGACATTTTTTCAACTGTCAAAAATGGCATTTTTCAGCTGTGACAACTTGTATTTTTTGTGTTGTAAAAAATTATATGTTTTAGCTGACAATAATGGTTTGTTACAGTTGTCAATAATGGTTTGTTGCAGTTGTCAATAATGGTTTGTTGCAGTTGTCAAGAATGGTATTTTTCAGTTATCAAAAATGGTACTTTTCAGCTGTCAAAAAGGGTATTTCTCACATGTGAAAATAGTATTTTTCAGCTATTAAAAGCAGCATATTTTGACATTTTTTAGTTGTCAAAAAAGGCATTTTACAGCTATCAAATATTCTGACAATAATAGTATGATACAGTAGTCAATAATGGTTTGTTGTAGTTGTCAAGAATGGCATTTTTCAGCTGTTAAAAATGGTAGTTTTCAGCTGTTAAGAAATGTATTTGTAACGGTCGAAAATGATAATTTTCAGTCAAAAAAGGTATTTCTCACCTATAAAAATGGTATTTTTCAGCTATCGAAGACAGCATTTTTAGTCATTTTTTTTTTGTTGCTAAAATGACATTTTTCAGTTTTCAAAACTTGTACTTTTGGTTGTCAAAAATTGTATTTTTTAGCTGACAATAATGGTATGTTGCAGTTGTCAATAATAGTGTGTTGCTGGTGTTGCTGTTATCAAGAATGGTATTTTTCAGCTATTAAGAATTGTATTATTCAGCTGTCAAAAATGTATTTTTCAGTTGCCAAAAACAGCATTTTTTTAAAAATAGTTTTTTTCGACATTGTTGAATTGCAAAAAAATTGTATTTTTCAGCTGTTAAAAGTAGTATATTTCGCTGTCAAAAGTAGTATTTTTTACTATCAAAAATAGTATTTTCCTTGTCTTAGGAATGGTGTGTCTTAGCTGACAAAAATAGTGTTACTTAGCTGTTGAAAATTAGTATTTTTCAGCTGTCAAAAATAGTATTTTTTGTCTAAAATATTATTTTTCGTGTGTCAACAATGTTATGTTTCAGCTGTCAAAAACAATATTTTTCAGCTAATAAAAATAGTTTTTTCGATATTTTTAAATTGCCAAAAATTGTATTTTTCAGCTGTCAAAAATAGTATATTTTGCTGTCGAAAGCAGGAGTGGCTCGTTATATCGAGCCAAGGAGCTATGGCACTACCTGTTGTTTCAAGCTCAGCAAGAATTTTGAATTCATTCCTGAAACACTTTTTTGCCAGTTACTAGGAAGATCGCGTGTCAACAATGTTATGCTTCAGCTGTCAAAAATAGTATTTTTCAGCTAATAAAAATTGTTTTTTCGACAATTTTAAATTGCCAAAAATTGTATTTTCCAGCTGTCAAAAGTAGTATATTTCGCTGTCAAAAGTAGTATTTTTCACTGTCAAAAATAGTATTTTTTGTCAAAAATAGTATTTTTTGTGTGCTAGGAGTAGTATGTTTCAGCTGGCAAAAATAGTATTCCTCAGCTATTGAAAATTAGTATTTTTCACCTGCCAAAAAATGTATTTTTTGTCAAAAATAGTATTTGTCGTGTATCAACAATGGTATGTTTCAGCTGTCAAAAACAGTATTTTTTAGCTCATAAAAAGTTTTTTTAACATTTTTGAATTGTCAAAAATTGTATTTTACAGCTGTCAAAAATAGTATATAGTCAAGGAGCTATGGTACTACCTGTTGTTTTAACCTCAGCAAGAATTTTGAATTAATTCTTGAAACACTTTTTTGTCAGTTATTAGGACGATAAATAGTTCTTCAAAAAACGAGAAGGGGGCGGGGGATATTGTATAAGTGGCTCTACCATCAACATGTTTCACGAGCCACCAGCACTGCTATACTTTACCTTCGACCTTACATTTATTCGCTTAAACTAAAGACATCTTGTCAGGGTGACATTTAAATTTGTATTAAATTAGCCGGTAGTGGCAATGTAGGAGGGCCACTAACTAAACAAGCGAATTGGACGAACATGTTGTCATTTCAACAATTTCTGGAAAAATGGTGATGTGGACATCATGTTACTTTCTCCGACTTGATGGTATCATTTATATTTACGCTTTCATGGTTTATTTTCAATTTAGATCATATTTTTATGTACATCGAGCGTTTTGTAGACTCGGATGAAACTGACGTTTAAAACGTCAAATTCATAATTTTGGAAAAATTATACTTCAAATTCAAAAACTCAGTTTACTCAAAAACTAAAGCGATTTCGAAAAAAAACTTTTAAAATTCAATTTTTCCATTTGTTGAACATTTGAAAAAAAATCCAAAAAGTATATACTGCAAAAAATAAATTCTGGAAAACTTACATTAAATTCCCAAAATATGATTTTTAAAAGCCACTTTTGTTTTTTTTAAATCCACCAATTTTCAAGCAAGCGAATATTTGAAAATTTAATTTTTTCAATTGTTGAACATTTGAGAAAAAAGTCCAAAAAATATGTACCGTGAAGAATAAATTCCGAAAAAATTATAGTCAATTGTTAAAATATCACTCTACTAAAAGCACTTTTGTTTTTTTTTTCAAATCCACGAATTTTCAAGCGAGTTGCGAAGTTCTTAAAATTTCAGTTTTCCACGTGTTAAACATTTGAGAAAAAAAATCCACAAAATATGTACCGTTTAGAATAAATTTGAAAAACTATATATTCAATTGTTAAAATATTATCACTCTACTAAAAGCACCTTTGTTTTTTTTTAATTCACAAATTTTCAAGCTAGTAGCGAATTTTTGAAAATTGTTGAACGTTTGAGAAAAAAATCGAAAACATATGTACCGCGAAGAATGCATTCTGAAAAAATTATATTTAGTTGTTAAAATATCGCTCTGCTAAGAGCACTTTTGTTTTTTTTTTATTAACCAATTTCCAAGCGAGTTATGAATTTTTTTAAATTCGATTATTCCATTTGTTAAAATATTGCTCTGCTAAAAATACTTTTGTTTTTTTTTATTCGCGAATTTCCAAGCGAGTTATGAATTTTTTAAATTTAATTTTTCCATTTGATGAACATTTGAGAAAAAATAATTTCAAAAAATATGTACCGCAGAAAATAAGTTCTAGAAAAATTGTATTAAATTTATAAAATATCACTCTATAAAATCTTCTTTTGTTTTTTTTAATTCACCATATTTCAAGTGAGTTGCGAATTTTTGAAAATTTCATTTTTCCATTTGTTGAATGTTTGAGAAAAAAAAACTTACCGTAGAGGATAAATTCTAAAAAAATTATATTCAATTGTTAAAATATTACTTTCCTAAAAGCACGTTTGTTTTTAAAGATTCGAACGAGATACGAATGTTTGAATCTTTTGATTTTTGCGTTGTTGAACATTTGACACGCTTCAGTGAAACACAAATCGTTAAAAATATAAACCCCAGATTCTTAATTCTAAAAAAAAAATTGAAGGATGTATTTAGCGGTTGTCGTCTTACAGACATTATTTCACGAAGGTGAGTGCATAGTATTTAGACGTACGTAAATGTAAATGAAGTGTACATTGTAGTGTATTCACATGAAATCTAGAAATCATGCTTCTAATATTCAAAGCTGATCCATATTAGCCTTCATAAAAGCGGTACGTGAAAGCAATTCCACTCTTCGGCTCAAACGATAATACAAAGTAAATGATAAGTATCGCGATATAATTTCGTGGCCACTTCCGGACCGACTAATGGCGGAATCCCGGAGAAAAACGCGCGGCACCCTAATGCCGGTTTATGTGGGGCGATTCCGGGTGACCCCGTCTCTATCTGTGCGCCCGTTTCTGTCACAGACAGCCACCCGGAGTTAATGTGGTGTGTGTATTGCCTCACTGTTCGCTCTAATTTACTGGAAACTCGGATTTTATTAGCGGCACAGTTCCTGTACCAAGATTACTTATCGTTAATGCACCCTGGGACACTTTCCGAATACTTACTGACTACATTTAAATAGAATTTTAACTGCCTTTTTATGCCGTACCATTGAACCCCCATTTAAATTCACCTCCGGGCGTCAGCGATCCGAGCCTGTGTGGCCCGGCGCATCCACCATAAAACTCACCATCGGTCAATTAAAAGATTGAATGAAAGAGAAAAATATTTTATTTCGTAAATCAATGCTTAGTAATATTAAAGAGGCGAGTAAGTGATAATATTTTTGAAGCAGTTTTACTCCATTTTTAGTATTGAAATTAACTCGGATTTGTTGTAAACATACGAAAAATTAATTAGCTTTTATTACTAAAATTATAGGCTACAACTAGCTCACGTAGTTTATTTACATATATGGTCTGCAAACGATATTGAAATGTATACATTTTAATGATGGCATATTAATGAGTCGCAATAATTAAAACATGAGTAAATAAATTATCATCTATCTATGATTAAAACTACATCCGAATATGTTTAATTCACATGATGAAACACAATCCCGAAAGTTGCTCCCCCATCCAACAATGGGATAAATTGCGGCATTAAAGCGAGAACGCACACAATGAAACCATCGGCAATTTTGAATTGATCATTAAAATCGAAACTTTGTATAGATACAGAAACACACACACACACACCTACACATAAATGACAGTCCCATGTGTTTCGGCATTATAACATTGTTTATCATCGGTACAAAAGAGCGGTATTGATAATTTACAATAATGGCCTCGCATCTCCTCCTGGTTAATTTGCGCGGTTTTCCGGATGGGCGAAATGTCGTATAGAGTATATCACTTTTATAGGTGCACTTAAAACGTAAAACTCCCGATCAATATTCACAATGGGTTCTTCGCACACGAACCTATATTTTACGGGGTAATTTACTGGCGTAATTATGTCTGAAAAATTTATATTAATGCCCTCCCTCATGTATTTAACTTTCTTACCCCTATTATATACGGACGGTCGGTCTCGACCTTAATATTTTTTAAAACCGGAGAGGTCGCCCGCCCCCTCGGTTAATTTTTAATGAATATGAATGCTACCCAGATCGTTACTAATTCACACGGGTTTATGCAAAGGTATACGTAATTGAAATCTTTATTAAATGAGATAAGAAAGAACTATTATATAATTCATACCATAATATTTTTAGATAGTTAAATCGTTTATTAGGTGACATAAAATCTTTGTTTTTCGAAAACAATTACAAGTAATTTCAGAAAGCTTTAAGTCGGTAACAATTGTTTTTGTGTTTATTTAGAGCCTCCAAAATTAATTCTGCTTTATAGTCGGAGCCAAGGAGCCATGGCACTATCTGTAGTTTCAAGCTCATCAAGGATTTTTAATTAGTTCTTAAAACACTTTTTCGCCAGTTACTTTGGTCTAGGAAGATAAATCGTTCTTTCTTCCTTCAAAAAAGGAGGGAGAGGGGGGGGGGGTATATTGTATAAGTGGCTCTACCATCAACATGTTCTAGAATCTAGAAACATTATGAATGTGATTTTCTAGGAAATCATCATCTGATGAATTATGAGCAATTTTGAAAAGTTTTAAGTCCTAACTTAATTGATGATGGCTAGTGGTTGTAGCACCAAGGCCAGGCATAACGCCGAAACAAAAAAAAATTGTTTTTATAATTATTTTGAGTCTCCAAAATTGGTTCTTTTTTTTCTAATATTACACTCCGAGCAGACAAAAATTATGAATGTGGTCTTTTAAGAAATCAATTTTGAATGAATTTTGAGTGATTTTGGAAGATTTTAAGTCGACAGCAGTTGTTCCTATAATTATTTTGTGTCTTCAAACTTGGTTATTTTTTATACAACCTTGCACTCCGAGCACAACGCAATTTACAAAAATCTAGTAATGTTATAAATTTGGCTCTTTAAGAAATCAATTTCGAATGAATTCTGAGTAATTTTGAAGAGTTTTAAGTCCATAGCATTTTTTTTTATAATTATTTTGAGTCTCCCAAAATTGGCTCTATTTTTTACAACTTTACACAACAAAATTTCCAAAAATATAGTAAAGGTATGAATGTGGGTTTTTAAGAAATCAATTTAGAATGAATTTTGAGTTACTTCGATGGAAATTGTTTTTATAATTACATTGAGTCTCTAGAATTGGCTCCATTTTTTCACAACTTTACATTCAGTGCACGATAAAATTTTAAAAAATCCAATGATATGAATGGGTCTCTTCAGGAAATGAATTTCGAATTAATTTTGAGTAATTTTGGAAAATTTTAGGTCTATACCAATTGCTTTTATAATTATTTTGAGTCTCGAAAATTGATTCCATTTTCTACAACTGTACACTCCGAGCACAATAAAATTTCCAAAAAATCTACTAATGGCTTTTTAGGAAATCAATTTTGAATGTATTTTTAATAATTTCAAAAAATTTAAGTCGATAGCAATTGTTCTTATAATTATTTTAAGTCTCCAAAATTGGTTCAATTTTTACAATCTTACACTTCGAGTACAACAAAAATTTTAAAAATCTATCAATGGTATTTTTATGAAATTAATTTTGAATGAATTCTAAGTAATTTTGGAAAGTTTTAAGTCGATAGCAATTGTTTTAATAATTATTTTTAGTCTCCAAAATTGGTTCCATTTTTGACAACTTTACATTCCGTGCACATCTCCAAAAATCTCGTAATGAGATGATTGCGTATTTTCAGGAAATTAATTTCGAATAAATTTTTAGAAACTTTGAAAAAATTTAAGTCAATATCAATTGCTTTTATAAATATTTTGAGTCTCGAAAATTGGTTCTATTTTCTACAACGTTGCAACGAGCACCACAAAATTTTCAAAAAATCTACTAATGGTATGAATGTGGCTTTTCAGGAAATCAATTTCGAATAAATTTAAACAAAAAAGTCGATAGCAATTGTTTATTTTAAGTCTCCAAAATTACCTTACACTTCGAACACAACAAAATATTCAAAAATCTAGTAATGGTAAGAATGTGGCTTTTTGGGAAATTAATTTCGAGTGAATTATAAGTAATTTTGAAAAATTTTAAGTCAATAACAATTGCTTTTATAATTATTTTGAGTCTCGAAAATTGGTTCCATTTTCTACAACGTTACAACGAGCACAACAAAATTTCCAAAAAATCTACTAATGGGATGAATGTGGCTTTTCAGGAAATCAATTTTGAATGAATTTTTAATATTTTCAAAAAAATTAAGTCGATAGCAATTGTTTTTATAATTATTTTAAGTCTCCAAAATTGGTTCAATTTTTACAACCTTTACACTTCGAGCACAACAAAATGTTCAAAAATCTAGTAATGGTATGAATGTGGCTTGTTAGGAAATTAATTTCGAGTGAATTATAAGTAATTTTGGAAAGTTTTAAGTCAATAACAATTGTTTTTATAATTATGTTGAGCCATCAAAATTGGTTCCATTTTTCTACAATTTTGAACTCCGAGCACTAGAAAATTTTCTAAAAATCAGGTAATGTTATAAATGTGGCTTTTTAAGAAATCAATTTCAAATGAATTCTGAGTAAGTTTGGAGCTTTTTAATTCCATAGCATTTTTGTTATAATTATTTTGAGTATCCCAAAATTGGTTCCATTTTTTACAACTTTACACTCCGAGCACACAAAATTTTTCAAAAATCTAGTAATGGTGTGAATGTGTCTTTTTAAGAAACCAATTTCGAATTCATTTTAAGTAATTTTGTAAAGTTCAAAGTCTACAGCATTGGTTTTTATATTTATTTTGAGCTATCAACATTGTTTTTATTTTTTACAACTTTACATTCCGAGCACATACAAATTTCCAAAAATCTAGTAATGCTTTTAAATAAATTAATTTCGATCGAATTTTGAATAATTTTTGAAAGTTTTAAGTCGATCGCTGTTGTTTTTATAATTATTTTGTGTCTCCAAAATTGGTTATATTTTTTTCAACTTTACACTCTGAGCACAACAAAATTTACAAAAAATCAAGTAATGGTATGGATGTGGCGTTTCAAGAAATCAATTTAGAATTAACTTTGAGTAATTTTGGAAAGTTTTAAGTCGATAGTAATTGTTTTTATAATTATTTTGAGTCTCCAAAATTCGTTCAATTTTTTAAAACTTTACACTATTATTATTATTATTTTATAAAATTTCCAAAAATTCTACTAATGAAACTAAACTCGCGCACAGACACACACACACACACACACACACACACACACACACACACACACATTTTTTTTTCAGAAATTGTTGAAATGGCATCAAGGGACCCCAAACGGATATTTCCGTAAAAAAAAAATTTGAAAAAAAAATTACGATCACAATACTTTCTCGTACTTCGTAACGGAGAAAGTCAAAACTTTAAATGGGCAGGCAAAGATGTAAAATGCAATATTTTCTTTTTAAAATTAAAAATAAATACACATCGCTGTGATAAAATTATTAGTAAACATCTTAACGTAAATTGTATAAAAACTTTATATTGCGCCTTGGTTCGCTGTCACCTAGAATATGCTTCTGTCATTTGGTCGCCTCATACATTAGCAAACAAAACAGCATTAGAAACTGTACAAAAAAAATTTCTTAGGTCTATAGAATATAAAACTGGCTCCGTCCATATTCAGGGAGCTTATTCGAATATTATGAGTCGGTTACGGATACATGATTTGGAGGACCGTAGATGTCTTTCAGATTTGTGTGTATTGCATAAATTAGTAAACGGTATGATTGATTGCACTTATCTTGTAGAGCAACTGGACTTTCATTTCTCTGACAACAATCGCCTGCTGAGATGCAAACCTTTATTCCGCGAGAAAACTTTCTTGACTAATTACAGCGGCAATAATTCTATTAGTCGAATTATACGTTACGCAAATTTATACAATATATATGACTGGTTCGACATTTTTAACTCCTCATACGCCTCATTTAAGTTTTCTTTTAAGAGACACTTCAAATAGACAAATAGATTGTTGATCTCTGCGCTTGTATTGCTTGCTGCGATTGTATGTGTGTATATATATATATATATATATATATATATATTACTTGTTTGTTAATTATAATCATTATTTGTTTTACATATATGTTTAGTACTTAAGTTGTTATATAAATTGTATAAATATTTATTGTAATAGGGGTTTCCCGTTTCTAAATAAATAAAAAAATTAAAAAAATTCTACAAAAAATATTTTTAAGTCACAAAACATCAATCTTTCAATATATTTTTGTAATTTCAAATTCCAACCATTTTCTCGGAAGTAGTGTTTATTTTAGTTTGGGCTCGTTTGTACACTTTAGCAAAAAAAAAATATTAAAAATAAATACAAATCGCCGTGATAGAACTCTACAAAAATTATATTTTGCCCAAAAAACATCACCATTTCGAAATAATTTTGGTTTTTGGAAACCCGCCAATTTTCTTACGAGTTGTGATTTTTTTGGTTTAGACGAGTTGAACACTTGAGCGAAGAAAATAAAAAATAAATACAAATCGCTGTGATAAAATTTTACAAAAAATATTTTTAGGTCACAACACATCAATCTTTCAATATATTTTTGTAATTTGAAATTCCAACGATTTTCTCGCAAGTTATGTTTATTTTAGTTTGGGCACGTTTGAACACTTGAGCAAAAAATGTTAAAAATAAATACAAATCGCCGTGATAGAACTCTACAAAAATGATATTTGGCTCACAAAACATCACCCTTACAAAATAATTTTGGTTTTTGAAAATCCGCCGATTTTCTTGCGAGTTATGATTTTTTCAGTTTAAGACGAGTTGAACAGTTGAGCGAAGAAAATTAAAAATAAATACAAATCGCTGTGATAAAATTTTACAAAAAATATTTTTAGGTCACAACACATCAATCTTTCAATATATTTTTGTAATTTTAAATTCCAACGATTTTCTCGCTAGTTATGTTTGTTTTGGTTTGGGCACGTTTGAACACTTGAGCAAAAAATATTAAAAATAAATACAAATCGCCGTGATAAAACCCTACAAAAATGATATTTGGCTCACAAAACATCACCCTTACAAAATAATTTTGGTTTTTGAAAACCCGCCGATTTTCTTGCGAGTTATGATTTTTTCTGGTTTAGACGAGTTGAACAGTTGAGCGAAGAAAATTAAAAATAAATACAAATCGCTGTGATAAAATTCTACAAAAAATATTTTTAGGTCACAAAACATCAATCTTTCAATATATTTTTGTAATTTGAAATTCCAATGATTTTCTCGCAAGTTATGTTTGTTTTAGTTTGGGCACGTTTGAACACTTGAGCAAAAAATATTAAAAATTAATACAAATCGCCGTGATAGAACTCTACAAACATTATACTTGGCCCAATAAACATCACCATTTCGAAATAATTTTGGTTTTCGGAAACCCGCCGATTTTCTTGCGAGTTATGATTTTTTCTGGTTTAGACAAGTTGAACAGTTGAGCGAAGAAAATTAAAAATAAATACAAATCGCTGTGATAGAACTTTACAAAAATTATATTTGGCCCAAAAAACATCACCATTTCGAAATAATTTTGGTTTTTGGAAACCCGCCAATTTTCTTACGAGTTATGATTTTTTGGTTTAGACGTGTTGAACACTCGAGCGAAAAAAATTAAAAACAAATACAAAATGCCTGGATAAAACTCTACAAACATTTTATTTAGCTCATAAAACATCACTCGAATAATTTTGGTTTTTAAAATTCCACCGATTTTCTCGCGCGTTGAGAGCGAAAAAAAAATTAAACGCCTGGATAAAAGTCCACAAAAATTATATTTTGCTAACAGAATATCACTCTTTCGAAATAATTTTGGAATTTGAAATTCCACCGATTTTCTTGGGAGTTTTGTATTTTTTTCAAATTTTAGTTTTGATTGAAAAATAAATTAGAATAAACTTCGTTTCGCCGAACTAAAATTCCAAAAAACACCATACTAGATTTTATAAAGACATATGTAAAAATTCGAATGATATTTGGAATTTACCAGAATTCAGTTACACCCGGTATATACAATATTTTTAATTACACAATTTTTTTATACGCTATTGTAAGACATAACATTATATTGACTATAAGATTTTGTACCGTCTGTTAAAGGGCTATTGATCTGATGGTCTTTCTGCTTATGTTAAGAAATATTATTTATATTAATTTTAGTTGTTAATAATTCATTAAGATAATTGTTGTATTCTCTTAATTTAAGTGTGGTTTAACTTCATACTGTATACATGTGAATTTAAAGTTATATAAGTGTCTGAATAAAGATGTCTTTTTCCCCTACTATTTAACTGAATTGAAAAATTCATTCGATAAAAATAATTAATTTCATTTATTCACTTACCAACTGTCTGAACCGTCTTCATAACTATTCATTGACATCAATTTTCGTTAATCCAATTTTCACTACACTGCACACGGTCGGAATTATGTTCATAACTAATAATTAAAATCAATACACTAAAACAAGTGAACACTCACTCGGCGGAAGACGAACTGCGGGGTCAAACGATTAGCAACGATTAGAAAGAGGTGTGTTTGCATCATTGTCTATCTTGTGCGTAAATTGAGATGCATTTAATTCGGAGCTGCGTGAATGCATCGCAGATATCAGAACAATGCGTTTTTTACGGGTTATTGCCTCCGGGGCAAATGTCAGGTGATTGTTCGCACCTTCCGATGGTTTCCCGTGCCAGTGGTGATTCGGTGTTTTACATTTCAACAGTGCGGTGAAGTGTTGTATTTGTATTTTCATTTTTGAGTGTGGATGAGGAGCAGTTTAATGGATATTACTTCACGAAGTGTCTAGAGGTTAGTAATTGCAAATGTATTATTTACTGGACCATTTTTTAATTGTCTTGGAGGATTTTAATAATGGAAACGGCAAAATGCAATGCCGATTTTCTGAAGAAGTTAAAGTGACAACTGGTAACGGTAAGACCAGCCTCAGTTATTGCAAATCCGCTTAAAAAATGCTTATGTATTATTTAAATGAAATAAAAATATTCCATCACATTCTAAAAAAAAAACGTTAAATGGGCAGGTAAAGATGTAAAATGCATTTTTTTCTTTCCATTTCGGTTAGTTTACGTTGCACGTTATGATTTTCGGGAAGGTATATTTTAGATATTCGATTATTAAAGCGAAACTAACATTTCTGTGGCTCAGTGCCGTTTTGAGGGCCCTGCGAAAGTCAATACTTATTCGTCAATGTTTAATAAAAATAATAATAATAATAAATTAAATAACAATAATAATAAATTTATTTACGGAATTCTTCTTTTTACAAAAATAAAACATGTTAAATAAACTAAAAATTAAGCCAAATTTAATAAATAAAATAAAATTGAATATAAATTCTATAAACTACTAATTTAATAAAACTTCAATATAACTCATACAGAAAACAATTTTGTGACAAGTGCGGCACATCATTAGTTTTGGGAGGTGAAAATCTACTCAAAAATTAAATAAAAAATCCAGGTCCGTATTTAAAAAAATAAAGTTGATGTGGGTATTTAAATGACAAAACGTCGTATTTGAAAAATAAAATTATTTTTAGGAAGACCTTACAAAAGTGTCTTAAGAAAGTGCTTTTGTATTTTCAAAATAACCAGTAATAAAGTCTTAAAAAAATAAAAACCAAAATTGACTTTTTCGGTTTTTGTCGAATATCTTCGTAAGTAATCGGAATATTTTAAATCACTTCTTAACAGATTATTCAGCATTAAACCCGCAACTTTGCCTTAGTTTAACTAACTCTCTATTTCCTATAGTTACCGAAATAGCAAAGCTAATGCATGGAATTTGTAACAAAATAAAATAAATTATTATTATCATCAAACAGATGAAATTAACTCAAAATGGCAAAAAAAACCTTTTTAATTAACTAATTCGAAGATTTCAAATACACGATTTTGATTTTTGAAATGGCACAACCACCAAACGCAACGTCAAAAAATGGCGAATGTACTGCAATTTAAAAATTAATGGATTCATTTTTTTTTAATTAACGCAAAACGTCAAAATTACGTGTTTTTAAAATTGCCATTTCAATTTTTTAAATTGCACAAATGCCGAAAATTAGTGATGAAAACGTCAAAATGTGGAAAATTTACAGTAGTTTTGAAATGATAACGAAAATTTCTCGCAAAATGAAGATAAACTGCAAAAATTACACTTTTTTGTGTGTGTGTCTGCCTGTGTGCGCAGTATCTCAAAAACTAATACAGCAATTGATATGAAACTTTCAACATAAGTCTTATTTGATAATATGAAGAACTGAAAAGCTTTTGGTAAAATTTCGTACACCGGAAGTGGGTGTTTACCTTAACTGTTTTTTGTTTTTTGCCAATATTTTCTTAAATATGAAAAATATTACAAAAACATGTAAACAAACATTGAAGACAACAAAGGAATGAACATCTTTTGCTTGAAAATATTTTTCATAAAATTATTTTTATTCGAGAAAAAAATGTATTCTTTTTTTTAAATTTTTGGTTTATAATAATAAAACGATAACAGTTACAACAAATTTATATGAATAATTATTGTAGAGAATGCTAAAATGAACAACTTATGAGGAATACGTTTTTTTCGAAATCGAATTAGTTTTTAAGTAAACTGAGTTTTTGAATTTGAAGTATAATTTTTCCATCTTTCATAATTTTGACGTTTTAAACGTCAGTTTCATCCGAGTTTACACAACGCTCGATATACATTTAAAATATGATTTATATAGGAAATAAACCATGAAAGTTTAAATGTAAATGACTATGATATCATCAAGTCGGAGAAAGTAACATGATGGCCACATCACCATTTTTGTCCGTGTGTGTGTGTGTGTGTGCAATTGATATGAAATTTTGAACATACGTCTTATAAAGATAATCCGAAGAACTGAAAAGCTTTTGGTAACATTTCGTACACCGGAAGTGGGTGTTTACCTTAACTGTTTTTTGCTTTTTGCCAATATTTTCTTAAATATGAAAAATATTTAAACAAACATTGAAGACAACAAAGAAATGCACATCTTTTGCTTGAACATATTTTTCATAAAATCATTGCTATTCGAGAAAAAAAAATTATTAATTTTTTAATTTTTGGTTTATAATTATGAAACGATAATAGTTACAGCAAATTTATGTGAATAATAATTGTAGAGCATACCAAAATAAACAGCTTCTAAAGAATAAGTTTTTTTCGAAATCTTGTCAGTTTTTGAGTTAACCGAGCTTTTGAATTTGAAGTATAATTTTTCCATCTTTTATAATTTTGACGTTTTAAACGTCAGTTTAATCCGAGTTTGCGCAACGCGCGATGTACATTTAAAATATGATTTCAATTGAAAATAAACCATGAAAACGTTAATATAAATGATACCTTCAAGTCGGAGAAAGTAACATGATGGCCACATCACCATTTTTTATTATTCTATCACGGCGATTTGTATTTATTTTTAATATTTTTTGTGGACTTTTATTCAGGTATTTTGTATTTATTTTTATTTTTTCGCTCAAGTGTTAAACACATCCAAACCACAAAAAAGAAAATACAACTCGCAAGAATTTCGGTGGAATGTTGAAAACCAAAGCTAAAAGCTTTTGGTATTTTTTTTCCAATATTTTCTTAAAAATGAAAAATATTACAAAAACATTTAAACAAATATTGAAGACAACAAAGAAATGAACATCTTTTATTTGAAAATATTTTTCATAATGTCATTGTTATTGGAGAAAAAAATTTGTTTTCATTTTCATTTTTGGTTTATAATTATGAAGTTACGTAAAATTTATATTAATAGTAATTGTAGTAAATGCCAAAATGAACAACTTATAAAGAATAAGTTTTTTTTCGAAATCGCTTTAGTTTTTGAGTAAACTGAGTTTTTGAATTTGAAGTATAATTTGACGTTTTAAACGTCAGTTTCATCCGAGTCTACAAAACGCTCGATGTACATTTAAAATATGATCTAAATTGAAAATAAACCATGAAAGCGTAAATATAAATGATACCATCAAGTCGGAGAAAGTAACATGATGGCCACATCAGAGGCCTGCATGGGCCGGGCGGGCCGGATCGTATTTTTCAAACTCCGGGCCGGGCCGGGCCGGGCTTTCCGATGGATAATTTAACCCGGGCCGGGCCGGGCCGGGCTTGGATACATTTAATTTTATTATATTTTGGAAAGCAACAACTAAGTGAATTGAAAAAATGTTATTAACACGAATTCAATGTATTTTAAGAATTTTAAGGAATACATGAGTCCAATAATTTTATTTATTTAATTCAACATTTTTCACTGTCGGGCCGGGCCGGGCCGGGCCGGGCTTTAAATATTCAGCTCCGGGCCGGGCCGGGCTGGGCCCGCAGCACATTTTTGTTTCATCGGGCCGGGCCGGGCCGGGTTTTAAATTTTCACTGACGGGCCGGGCCGGGCCGGGCTTTCGAAAACCCGCTGCTGCAGGGCTCTGGGCCACATCACCATTTTTCCAGAAATTGTTGAAATGACAACATGTTCGTCCAATTCGCTTGTTTAGTTAGTGGTCCTCCTACATTGCCATTACCGGTTAATTTAATACAAATTTAAACGTCACCCAGACAAGATGTCTTTAGTTTAAGCGAATAAATGTAAGGTCGAAGGTAAAGTATAGCAGTGGCGGCTGGTGAAACATGTTGATGGTAGAGCCACTACAATATTCCCCCCCCGCTCTCGTTTTTTGAAGAACTATTTATCTTCCTAGTAACTGGCAAAAAAGTGTTTCAAGAATTAATTCAAAATTCTTGCTGTGCTTGAAACAACAGGTAGTGCCATAGCTCCTTGGCTCGATATAACGAGACGCCCCTGCTTTCGACAGCAAAATATACTACTTTTGACAGCTGTAAAATACAATTTTTGACGATTCAAAAATGTTACTCGCTTGGAAATTGGTGAATGAGAAAAAAAAAACAAAAGTGCTTTTAGCAGAGCGATATTTTAACAAATGTAAAAATTGAATTTTAAAAAATTCATAACTCGCTTGGAAATTGGTGAATAAAAAAAACAAAATTGATTTTAACAGAGCGATATTTTAACAATTGAATATATTTTTTTAGAATGTATTTTCCGCGGTACATATTTTTTGGATTTTTTTCTCAAATGTTCAACAATTTATAAAAATTCGCAACTCGCTTGAAAATTGGTGAATTAAAAAAAAACAAAAGTGCTTTAGTAGAGTGATATTATAACAATTGAATATATATTTTTTCAAATTTATTCTCCACGGTACATATTATTTGGGTTATTTTCTCTAATGGAAAAATAAAATTTTGAAAAATTCGCAACTCGCGTGAAAATTGGTGGATTTTAAAAAACAAAAGTGGATTTTAAAGAGTGATATTTTAGGAATTTCATACAAGTTTTCTAGAATTTATTTTCTGCAGTACATATTTTTTGGAATTTTTTTTCTTAAATGTTCAACAAATTTAAAAATTGAATTTTAAAAAATTCATAACTCGCTTGTAAATTGGTGATAAGAAAAAAACAAAAGTGCTTTTAGCAAAGCGATATTTTAACAAATGGAAAAATTAAATTAAAAAAAAATCATAACTCACTTGAAAATTGGTGAACTCGCTTGAAAATTGGTGGATTTTATAGAGTGATATTTTAGGAATTTAATACAAGTTTTCAAGAATTTATTTTTTGCGGTATATGTTTTTTGGACTTTTTCTCAAATGTTCAACAAATGGAAAAATTAAATTTTCAAAAATTCACAACTCGCTTGAAAATTGGTGGATTTAAAAAAAAAAAAGTGGATTTTAAAGAGTGATATTTTAGGAATTTAATACAACTTTTCTAGAATTTATTTTCTGCAGTACATATTTTTTGGAATTTTTTTTCTTAAATGTTCAACAAATGTAAAAATTGAATTTTAAAAAATTCATATCTCGCTGGTAAATTAGTGAATAAGAAAAAAACAAAAGTGCTTTTAGCAAAGCGATATTTTAACAAATGGAAAAATTAAATTAAAAAAAAATCATAACTCACTTGAAAATTGGTGAACTAAAAAAAACAATACTCCTTTTAGTAGAGTGATAACAATAACAATTAAATATAATTTTTTAGGATTTATTCTCCGCGGTACATATTTTTTGAATTTTTTTTTTCAAATGTTCAACAAATGGAAAAATGAAATTTAAAAAAATTCATAACTCGCTTAAAAATTAGTGGATTTTAAGAAACAAAAGTACATTTTAAAGAGTGATATTTTAACAATTTAATACAATTTTTCTAGAATACATTTTCTTTTGTTTTATATTTTTAACGTGCCAGATGTTCAACACAAATAGAGATTTAAAAAATTCGCAACTCGTTTGAAAATGGATGAATTTTTAAAAACAAAAATGGTTTCTTTTGTTAAGTAATTATATTCTTTTAGAATCTATTCTTTGCAGTTCATATTTTTGCGAATTATTTTCACTTAAGCGTCTCGAATGATCAACATCGTGAAAACCCAAATTTTAAAAAATTCGCATTTAGTGCATTTTAAAAAACGAGAATGATGAAAAAAGAGTAGAGTTTTGGTGATTGACCACAAATTTTTCAGAACGGTTTCTATTTGTTTTTCGATGATTTTTTATTCGGTGCTTTTAAAAAAAGTGGATCTGAAAGAAATCCCAGTGGTTTAAAATATGGTGGAAATTGTTTTTACTTCTCCAAGTCGGAGAAAGTTACATGAAAAGTGGGTGTGTCCATTTACGTTTACAAAACTTACCCCCCCCCCACTTCCACCTCTTAGGGGGTGGGGTGTGTTTTGTATACCATTTCTGAATAGAACTTAAAAAATAAAGAAACACTCTTTTTTTATCATTGTAATCACCGTTTCCATACTTTTTGGACACCCGATATAGTAATCCATAAAATATCGATCGAAATGATACTGAATTTATATCTTAAGCCACAAAGCCAGTTATCATAAAATAAATCCCTTTCCCCTCAATTAAGTTATGACGATTTTAAGATTTATGCATAATTGAGTTTCTTTTGCGAGCACGCGATTACTAATTTGACGTGCAACGAGAAATTTATTATTGGTTCCGCGAGTAACGCGAGAGCGAGCGTCTTTACGATGTTAATTATCATCAAGTTAGGAGCAAAAACGTTACGTATTCTGACACTTTGAAGTCGAGATAATAGGAGGGTAGGATGGTCCGGATCTACATCAAATCGCCCCGAGCCTCTTCCACAATCTTGGTAATGAATTTTTTTCGCTGGCGATTAATTAATTCTTCGGATATTTCGGATTAGATTACGAGTGGTGTATTTACCGGATTAATGCGTAGTTTGATTGGATTTGTTTATGGATAGTAAAATGTCTGGAAGCGCGGAACCGGGGGCTTTATGAGCTGGATGGATAATGCTGTGTAATTCCTGCAGTAGTAAGTAATTACCAGATATTTTACTGGAGCCGGTTAATCCGCGTGCTCTGAATTTGCTGTAGGTAGAATAATTGTTGTTATTGCCGTCTAGTTGTATTTACAGCAACTGAATAATGGATTGAAACGGCGAAGCAGTATAAAACAAATAGAAATGGTTCCACCGCTAGAATAATCAAATTGTTCATGCATTAGTAAAAGTACACAAGTTGCATGAATGAATGCTGAAATGCAAATAATATTATACAACAAAAAGGACAATAATAGATAAATGAGAACACTCCCGTTAAGATCTTCATGATGAATAACTAGATAATTTACGCTGATCGGACAGACTAGGTTACCAAAAGATACAATTTTAGTTTATTTTTAGCTATTTTATTCTGCGCGCAAGAAGTTTAAAAAGTGTTTGGATATGGCATCCTTATAAACTTCCTTACTTTAGTTTCAGAACTTAAGAGCGTTGGGAGAATCAGAAAACTATATGTAAATGCATGTGATTTGTTAACATAAATTGAAGCTAAATGGTTAAGTATATTCGATTTCGGTTTTCACTGAGTAGAAGCTGTTATGGTCTAGTAAGGGATCTACTCATTGTTTTAATTCAATTTCACCTCAGAGTATTTTTTATAACAAGATTGACATTGAAAAAAGTGCCCAATAATAGGCTAATATTTTTCATTAAAGTTAACAAAGCAAATAAAGTTACTTTATTAAAATAAATTAGTAGGTTCAGTAGCTTAATACGTCCTCTTTCATCAGACATAAGAAATATGTTTTTTAATTGGAAAACTAATTTTATTTATATGTTAACGTGCGACAGTGTTGCAGTGATAAATGTGGAGCTAGGATTATTTCCTCTTTTCGTCGCACACTACGCCCCCCTATCGTGTTGCTCCGTCCATGCCAGTGGTGTTCGTCTCTAACATTAAGATATTGAATTACGATCCCACGACAGAAATACTATATCGAAACACAAGTTTCATAAGAGCATTTATGAGCGTAGGAATTCAAGTCTGGAATGAATGAGTTTGCTAATATATGTGTTATTTATACATATCCGTACGTTATATTAATAAAATATCAGGGATTTATTTTGAAAGGGTATTTTTGTGTGTTTTCAAAATAGAAAAATAATATAATCGAATTCGGATTTATGAAGTGTAGTGTTACTGTCTCGAACCGTTCTGCCGGTTCTGCGACAGACTCGTCATAAACAAATAAATCGTGCGAGTGAACAATGCAGAAGGAATGGAAGAGAAGTGTAACTCCACGAGGTGTTCTACGGTCTAATTTTTTTCTTGGAATCTGAAGGCCCTTAATTTATGCAGTGCCACATAGAGGGTCCCCCTGTCGCCAGCTGCAAGTCTTCCTTACCCTGGCCCATTCACTTTTGAAAATTGCAATAAAACTACATTGAATTATAATACTCTAACAAGACTGGAGGTCAAGGTAACGTCACCATAGGCCAATTTCAATCGAATTAAATTAATTAAATCAAAAAGTTTAATAGAGAAAAATTACATTTAAACATTTTTATATACTAACTAGCTGACCCGACAGACGTTGTCTTGTCTTAACTATGAATATTGAATTCGAATTGGTATAATTAATTTTAAAAAATATATAAATATCAAAAACATAGTGTTTATTATGGTAATGCTCTATGATACCAAACATTCTTCGTTTTATTTTCTGCCAACGTATTAAAATCGATACCATAATCATGAATTGAGCAAAGTAACTACTGCGCTGCGCCG